>JBBELK010000616.1:0-1217128 GCA_037783545.1 Henricia sp. BOLD:AAB3569 | reverse complement strand
GTAGAAATTGTCTTGTTTTAAACGAAGAAAAAACCAAGGAAATGATTTTTGATTATCGTAGGTGTGAACATAATTTGGAATTGATTAAGATTAATAACCTGGAAGTTGAAGTGGTACATGAACTGAAATACTTAGGTGTTGTTGTCGATGATAAGTTAAATTGGAATGCAAACACAGTCAGCAATTGTAAGAAAGCCAACCAGCGTCTGTATTTTTTAAGAAAATAAAAATATTTTAATGTAAGCTATAGGATCCTGAAATTGTTTTATCAAAGTACGATACAGTCAATTTTAGTTTTTTGTTGTATTTCTTGGTTAAATTCACTTTCTCAACATAACCGGGGAAAACTTCAACGTATTGACAAACAGGCAAAGAGGATCATTGGGATAGACATTCAGGGCATTCAAGATATTGCAATGGAGTTGCTCAGTACAAAATTTAACGAAATTATGTCTGACAGAACACACCCTCTTCATCCATTTATTGTTGTGAACCGGTCTGGTAGAGTGAGACAACTTAATCTCAAAACAAATAGGTTTAGGTCCTCGTTTTTACCGTGGGCAATTTAGGTTTTTAACTCTAATTTTATGAGATAATATTTGTGGCCACAATGATTTCTCATTATTGTCGCATTGTGAGGAGCCATTTTCTTGTCATTTGTGTGGTGTGTGTGTTTAGTGACTGGTGATGGGAGATTATATTGTATTTTATTGTATTGTTTTTGTTGTTTTAAAGATGTACACTGGGAGAACAAATTTCACATTTTTAATGTGATTAATAAATAAAATTGAATTTAATTGAATTGAACACTTATTCTCCACTTAAACCCGCAGACTTATTACTATCAACACTGAGCCTCTCATAGCCTAATTTGGCTCTGATACGTAGACAGAACATTGGCTTTTACCTCTTGCAAGCCCAAATAATGACCTAGCTCCCATGCACTGAGAATCATGCCTATAGGTGAAGCTCGGCAGATGTATTTCGCTCTGGTGTGGACAGCTAGAGCCCAATATTACCTCCACAAGATTGGTGCTGCCGCTACTATATCTGTGTGAATGTGGGAAGACCCAAACGATCGACCACATTAATTAGTGCAGCATCTTGAAGCGCTACGTGGAAGCAATGACAATTCGCTTGGCTGATAGCACAACTGCCTGTGCAGCTCTACATGAACTAAGGAACAAACTCCAGCGCATTGAGATTGCCCCGGAGATTGCCATATTAATAGGACTTGTTAATTCCCATTAGGTATGTTCCTGATGATCGAGAAACATTGAGACTGTCGTAAAGCTTGTCATTAATTGATGCCTGGGATGAAGTTAGGGTTGTAGCGTATAGGCCTACACACATTCTGATGAAATTAATGTATAGGCCTACTAGACCGAGGCGAGAGACATCAGTCTCTCTGTTCCCATTCTTGACAGGTTCTACATACTGTGCTCATCAGAGAGTTTCTAAATGCAAAACCAACTCCATGTCAGAGAGCTGTAATCTCAGATCCTGATGGTGTGGGTCTCCTGCAGGGTTGGGGAAGGGGGCATATAGCCCATGCTGAGGATAGACTTGGAGTCATGGTCTATGCATTTCAGCAAGCTGGGAGCTTGACTGCTGGTTTTATCCTTTTATTCAGTATTCCTTACATAGTTGTCTGGTGTGAGGGCCCGGTGTGAGGTTTTATAGTCAACTTGTCAAACTGGAATCTACCACCGTAAAAAGCATACTCGACACCAATGATCGACTAGTAACCGAGTATATGAATGCACTTACTTAGGCCATGGAGGAAGAAACAAACATATGCTTAGGATATTCACATCAAATATTTGTACGTCGTGTAAAAAGGGCTGGGAACATTCCCTAACTCGGAAACATTCCCTAACTCGGAAACACCTTGTTTAATTGGTACTAAATACTAGTAGTCTGTGATGGAATCATGGGAAGAAGACAAAATGAAAACATTTGAAGAAAACATTGTGCTGATGATGCATCACGTATTTGAAGTCATCCGCCCTCTATTTATCTAGCTGTTAATTCGATCGTGCGGGCGAAAAGAACTGGTTTACGTTAAAGATATAGACGCGTCTCTGATGCTCTAGAGACCAAAAACACAGGGCGCCAGTTTCGCCCGCAGCGCAGGTAGTGAAGGTCACGTGATAGTGAAAGAATTTAAGATATTTGATTTCATTCCCACGCACATAATGGGTTATGTGTGTGTTCTTTATGGTGTCCTTTGTACTAGTGGTAAACGTATTAAACGTACGTTGGCGGTCGGTCATCAGCAGCCGATCGATATGCATGCTTGATCGTGACACTTGTTTAGTAAAAACAGTAGGCCATTAATTGCTGGCCGAGCGATACTGTAGTAATAAGCAGATAAATGCCCGATTGGTGGTAAGTATAATTAGCCTACATGTATATTCTTTGTTTTTTTAATATAGGGCATGCATGAGGCCTACAAAATATAATAATTAATGTTGTGTAGGCCTAGGCCTCATGCCCAGAATCCGGACACGTCCACGAAGAAGAATAGATCATGTAAGAAACAAGAGGCCCTATCATTGATCATTAGGCTCGCCTACCCCTATTCCATGTATTCTGTGGCAAAATACTCCGCAGGCTCCATATCAACATATGTTTGGCCACAGCAGGGTGTACATTGTACTTAGTTCCAGATTAAAGTTCCAGATAGACCTACTGAAAGTAGGCCTATCGGCCTTTTTTGGGTTTTTTTTTTAAAATTATGTTAATTGTTATTATTTAAAGGCCCAGTGGATCATTTGCAATGACCCCAAAAAGTAATCGACGAGTTTACAGGGGAAAAGTTCTGAAAGTAAAGATTGAATTAACAGCAACTACCTAATGAAAGGTTTTCGCTCAAAATGATATAACTTTACCAGAAAATAAAAGATGAAATTATTTAGATCGTTTGCAAACGATTTACTTATTTTTGGTTCGCATCTACGCGGTCCAAAATGCATGGGCGCTGTGTACTCCGTGTGCGTGTTCCAACGCGATACATTTTTATGGATCGCGCGCACACGCAGTATGTGCGCCACAGAGTGCATGACGCAAGCCACATAGTACCCGATTAACTGAGAACGAATATTTGAAACACCCCGCCTAGACCAGGAAAATGCATATGGATTTTCATTGTTTTTTTAAACGTGGTACATTTGACAAAGCTGAAATTTCTTAGGATCATGAGTTTGTTGATGTCTTTCTTTTGATTTTTAATGGTTTTATTCAGAGAATCGCTCAAAAACAGATCATCTACAGGGCCTTTAAGCCGATACTTTAGATATTTATTTTTTTTCTATTAAAAAGTGGCCCCAAACTGAATCTTTAACTAAGTCTTTTTACAGGAAATTGCAATTTTTGAGTAAAATCAAAATCTCTACACGTTCTACATGTATGTTACTTTTAGAAGGCTAAAAGTGTTGTTTTTGACGTTTATATTGGGACGTTATCATTTTCTATAACACTTTTAGCCCCTTAACATTTTAACCCCCTTCGTCGTGTGGAACATTCTTACACGCCCTCAAGAGTCCAAATACCCATGTGAAAATTCTTACCGTAAATTCCAAATCGGACATTTAAAAGCACACCATGGGGGTCCTTGTAATCTCAAGACTTCTGTACCCTTGTCGTTCATTGTCCATGATGACTCAAACATCAAAAAAGGATAAAAGGGAGCTTTTGCTCTTATCCTTATCTGGAGTAAAATCGTGGTACACAGACTTCATGCTAGGCCGCGTCAAAAGGAAAGTAGTCCCACCAACGCGGATGGATTTTGTTTAGCCTAGACTGGCCTCCTGTCCACATATTTACTTCCCCACGCGTTGTATATGAGCGAGAGCAGCGTAGCGCACATAGACAGGGGGCCAGTCTAGGCTAAACAAAATCTATCCGCGTTGGTGGGACTACTTTCCTTTTGACGCGAAATAGTAGCGAAGTCAACATGGTCAAGTCTCCCGTCTGTCCAGATTTGTCGATTTTACTCCAGGATTTGCTCCCTTTTATCATTTTTTGATGTTAGAGTCATCATGGACAATGAACAACAAGGGTACAGAAGTCTTGAGATTACAAGGACTCCCATGGTGTGCTTTTAAATGTCTGATTTAGAATTTACGGTAAGAATTTTCACATGGGTATTTGGACTCTTGAGGGGTTAAAATGTTAAGGGGCTAAAAGTGTTATATAGAAAATGATAACGTCCCAATATAAACGTCAAAAACAACACTTTTAGCCTTCTAAAAAATACATGTACATGTAGGCCCTACCGGCCACACACGACACTGGTCAGAACGGCAGGAACGAACACTGGACGTGTCAGATGGCCCGACTCGATTGATCAGCGCCCTCTTCGGTGTTTCGAGCAGAGTTTGCGCAAGCGCATTATATAGCGCCATTTTGAAAGGACCTTTTAGATGGACTAACATATCTGCTACGATTTTTCTTGGAAGAATCGGTTTTGAAGGACGTGTCGCAAAAGTGAGCTTTCCTTTCATACAGTGGATTGTTGTAATTTTGCCTCGAAATTAGAATCACACCCAAAAATATCAAGCTGGTTGTGTCCTGTAGTGGTTTTAGATATTCTCGATTAGAAAACAAATTTATAAACAGCACAACTTACATTGCCGTTTTTCAATCAAAAACGTCTATTTCCAACACTCTTTCAAGAAGAAATATCTCGTTACGATGTGACCTACGGTAGTCATCTTTCCTTTCATCAAGTGGATTGTTGTCATTTTGCCTCGAAATTAGAATCACACCCAAAAATTTCCTCCTACATGTAGTTGTGTCCTGCAGTGGTTTTACATGTAGATGTCCATGATTGGAAAATGATTGGAAAGAAATACTTACAACACCGTTTTTGAAGCCAAAATGTTGTCCAACGTACAAATTGAACGGCTGGTTCTGTCGGTGCCGTGATAATATGTCTCGACGTGAAATCTCGCGAGAAGGCGCTTTCCTACGTGAAAATAAATTACAGTTGGGCCTGCCCAATATCAAGCCTTATCGTTAATCGGGCACAAATTTATACATTTACACGTACGCAGTCCTTTCCGTGCCGCTAAAGAGTGTCGGAAATAGACGTTTTTGATTTAAAAACGGCAATGTAAGTTGTGCTTTTTATTTGTTTTCTAATCAAGAATATCTAAAACCACTACAGGACACAACCAGCTTGAAATTTTTGGGTGTAATTCTAATTTCGAGGCAAAATGACAACAATCTACTGTATGAAAAGGGTTCCTTCTGTCCCTACGGGAAATCCCGTAGGGACAGAATCATTATGTTTAGTGTCGCAAGTACCAGAAGAAGGTACCGGTACTAGAATGATCTTGGGGAACTCTAGAATGCTATAACATGTGTTTCGGCCAGGTTGGAAGTCTGTTTGGTTGTTTTTGGAGCAGTTTCTGTAATGCATCGTTTCCAAAAAATGCAGGAAATTTAAAATTACACTGTGGCAGAATATGTATTGCCTGGGTCGTTGGGCGAAAAGAAAAAAACAAAATCGTCAAAAAAGGAGCCAATGTCCCGGTCACTCACTGGGTCTACATGTACCGGTATGTTCGTAGTACTCTCAAAATTTGCACACATTGTCATTGAAACCCGAATCTTTCTTGAAAAAGCATAGCTCACCTTGCTCGTACTGTAGTCATATTCGTCTGTGTCCAACTAAGATTTTCAAGACGGCGTCATGTTAGAATGCCTTTTTTTTCTGAAAATGCGTGCTACTCACTCTATTTATCATCTGCTGGATTCTTTACTTGTCTGTCGTATCTTCAGTTGTCAACCACGAAGAAAGACTGAAGCACTCCCTTATGAAATTTTCACACAAAATTTCTTCTCTCGACCATACCCGGGGATGATCCGTCTCGCACTGCCTTACGCTCCGAAATTTGTGCACTCGGGCATGCAGACATTAGACGAGTTCCTGTCCCCCATATGGTGCAGGTCAACTCGTCTTAAACTGACTCGACCGTTGGGCCAGCTCCACCATTTTACGTAAACATGTGACCGATAATGATTGATCCAATGCACGTGCTTGACCTCAGCGTGTAACCTTTATCCGGCAAATTCACAAGCGTGATGAAAGGCCAACAAGCTCCGCTACATGTATTTATCGGTAAATGAATTTACTGGTAAAATCTTGGATCTTCAATAGAAACACGCTGTAAGTCTTTCGTGTTCGAACACCAGAGACGCTGGGCATGACAAATCGGATCGGCAAACATGATTTGCGCACGGAAAATACTGCTTTTTACTCTTTTTTTTTTTTAAAGATTGGCAAGGCGGTGTTTTTGACTCCTACATGTACATGTACATGTTGTTGTTCGAACACGTACGTACGTACTTTATGGACGGCCACACGTGTGTATGCACGTACATTTATGTGAACACATACAGTGTACATGTACATGTACTATGTACATTGAGTACCGGTAGGCCTATACAACATTCCGAGTCCAGATGTGACAATTCTGGCAAAATTACTCGGATGTCACACAGTCCTGGCCAAGTTTTTGCAACCATATTAAACCAGTAATCAGCAGTGGATAGGCCCATTAAAATGGGCAATCGGCAGTGGGGTACCGTGGCCGAGCGGTTTAGGTCGTTGACTCGCAGTCATAGGTGAAAACTTGGGGTTGCAGGTTCGAACCTCCCCACGGCTACGGTACCTGTGCCCTTGGGCAAGGCACTCAACCACACTTGCTCCATCCTTCGGAAGGGATGTAAAGCCGTTGGTCCAGTGTGTTAGGTAATGGAAACGCACTCTAAAGATCCCAGAGCATTCTTTCGTGAAGAGCAAGGGGGATCATCCCCGGTGTCTCTGGCCATGCATTTCTAATTCCAATTCTTCATGGGTTTCCTCACGCTTGCGAGTGACAGTGCAATGAGCACTATTGAGGAATCCTTGGTATGAATACCAGAAAGAAATAATAATAATAATAATAATAATTAAAATGTACCTACAATGTAGACACGTACATACACATGATGTACATTTGTACCATCTATAATTTTGTTGTGCATACATGTACTGCCCTGAATTTCCATTGTTTTTGTATATCATGTATACATGTAGTATGATCCTGGATCAGGCATTTGTAATTTCTAGAACTGGTCGCAAAAAAACTTGGCCACTAAGACTGCACAACACCTGATTAATTTCGCCAGATCTAATCACAGATTTTATTGGGCATGAAAAGTATGGAGTGGGCATTGTGTTGCACAGTGAAGTTGGCTTGGGTTTCAAACACAAGAGCCCTTGTGAGTTTCACCTGGTACATGATTGGAGAAACAGAACTGTGAGTAAACACAAAAGAGCTTAAACCAAGCCTCTTTGTCAGGGAAATGCAAACATGGCCTAAACATGTACGTATTGGTACAAATGTATTTAAAAGACAAGGGGAAATTCAATGGGAATTAATTGACACAGTATGGAAGTTTTGATATTTGTGAAGAACAAACACCACTCTCGCCACCAGATTTTGAATTGCAATATAAATATTAGTCGAAAGTTTTGTATGTGCAGTGTGTGTTAAACCAGTGCAGCTTTGTTTTGTTTGCTACAGCATTGTTTGGTTTGCTACAGCATTGACTAATTTATTCATTGTCAAGTTGTACCAACTTGCACTAGTACTGAATTAAAAACACAAAAAATCCAGGGGATATTTAGTATCAATAATGAGACCTTTTGACTGAAAGTGTTTGTTGTCTCTGAAAACATTACCCCTGCAGACATGACCTCTTTGTGCTTTGTATCTCCCCTGGGAGGGTTTAAAGGTATACCGGTACGTGTACATATTCTGCCCACAGTTGGGGCCATTTGGGGCAATAAGGAGCACCCTAGGAATAAGTTAATGATGTTCAAAATCTTTTAAAATGTCTAATTTGCCTGTAATCCGACAAAGCTGTGGAGTTTTGAGGGACCAAATTTTCTTCCCCAAAAGCTATGTTGAGTCTCAATTTTGTCACAACATTCAACTGGCAATGTGAGCTTCCGTCTCTTCGTCCCTTGCAATACATGTACTTGTAGTGTAAGGCACTTACCGTAAGTACAGGATGCCTTTTCAGTATGGAGCAAGTCTCAGTAATGTTTGTGTGAGGCAAATTTTTTGCCGATTTGGTTTACAACTTGTAGGCCTACCGGTACATGTGCATGTACATGTATTGTGTTTTTACTTTTTTAACTAAAGCGGGCCTCCCACTGCGCGATTTTTGCCACGAATTTCCAACGATTAGTCCTGATTTGGTGAGATATACTTGAGACTGTCTATAAACTCTATACACAGTCTCCGGTAATCTCACCAAATCGTACCTAATCGTTGGAAATTCATGGCAAAAATCGCACAGTGGGAGGCCTGCTTAAGGCAAGAGCGAAGCTGCAAATGTGTTAAGGCATACGGTACATGTACGTTCCAGTTGGATTTTCTTCAGGAACCGCAAAAGTCACAACTAATTGTAACTGCAGCGCATGCTTGAGCTGTTTTTCCGGCACTAAATCTACAATTAAATCATCTACACGCGGCGGGCACCGCCCCAAGGACACTTACATGTAAATTGCCGAATCTGTATTCGGGTAGCATTTACACTACAAGCGACCTTGACAATTGCAGGTTTCAACCCTGCAATTGTGGGGTTCAACCCTACCTCAAAGGTCTGATCCGCCTTTTTCAATTCACCTTTTGCGTTTACAATTAGCGCCTACCTGGCTTTACTTTTTGGAAATTGCGGAGTTTGATTTGGTAAAGGCCAATCGATGTAAAACTCCCATAGCTGAGCGGAAAGTTTCCATCGTGGCCAAGGTAACTTATCAAGTTACAGGAAAGCCATATGTGTAATTCTCTGTGTGGCCCCATTAAATTTAATTTTTTGATTTTACCGCCCAACAACGGTAGTTTAACCAAAAAAAGTCCAATGGGAACATCACTTGAGCCTTTTGTAAGGTTTAAAATTCCAGGGATATTAAGGGCAGTACCTTTTAAGGGCAGAAACACTATTTACAATATGAATTTGGTGTTTTGCCTTCCGTGTAAATGTACACATATACTCATATGATGTAAATGACCTTGGGTGATATTGAGTGTGGCCCATTTGTCTGCAATAGGTATTGTCCTGGAAAGAAAAGAACAATTGCTTGATCGCATCTGAATTTTGTATTGTCAGATACCTGTGTACATGCATATGTACGTGTATGCACTGAATTGTGTATAAACATAGAGTCTAACAATTTTATGTGGTGAATACATGTAGTACCTGTAAGCCCCATAAAAATAATTATTAGATTGTCATCCTTGCCAAGCTCACAGAAGTAATGCAAGAGTGTTTTTTTCCTCTGGCCTTTTGCGCTAAAGGCTAATGAATATTTTTTCGGAACACCGATTTCCGTTATGCAGCCTCCGGTGGCCGTGTGCACGCACGATTTCAGTGGCAAAAGTGTTCACTCCAACATTCACAAAAAAAGTTACTTTTTAGAAGATTCATTGGGAAAACCCGATCATTTTTAGCACATAATTGTTAAGAGGAGAACGATCTTCATACTTTTCAACTACATGTACCAGATCTTTTTAGGCGAGAGTTTCTGCCTTCTGGGACGTAAATTTCATCCCTGAAACTTAAAGCAAGCTTTTTAACCCTACTTAAAGGAGAAGGTTACCCAAGAAACAAAAGACCTTGTGCTCAACAAGTACAACTCGTAAATTATTTTATTGCAAAGAACAAGCCTTATGTTTCTCGGGTATAATTCCCCCTTTTCTTGTTACGTTTTAATTTTTAAATAATATTTACAAGATAATGTAGATTATCAAAATATATGAATTCAGCAAACAATTATTTCATTTTAAAAAAACGGAAAACAGACTTTGAAAAACTATTCTTAGAAAACGTAAAAAAAAAAAATACTATCGACTGAAAATTTACCAATCATATTTTGTACGCAAAAACGTCATAGCCTCAAGAGAGGGCGCTCCGCGACGGCAGTATCCATAATCGCCAAACAATTTGTCACTTTTTACCGATTTTGTTTAGTTAGAAAAATCGTACAGAGAAAATCGTTAGATGATAAGAAAGAGAAAATATTACCGATTTAGTTAAATGTAACTTTATTCCTTTGGTACTCTTCTCCTTTAATGTACATGTACGGTACTACATGTAATTGCACACAACCAAGGCATTTTGAAAGAAAATGTGAATCACCCTACCGGTACATGTATTCTGTTTTTGGACCATCTTCCCATACGTACATTTACATCATGTATATGCACATGTACATGTAGCTTTCATCAGTGTGCATGGAAAGGGAAGCGTGGAAGAAATCATTTTGAATGATCTTCATGTACAGCAAAATGCACTTTTGTTGAATGATCTTCATGTACAGCAAAATGCACTTTTGTCAGCCGACTATATAGCAGAATCCAGAGATTAAAACTTTGTACACAGTATCTTTTTTTGGTCCCCAAAATGCCAATTTGAAAAACCTAATACCAGTTTCTAGGCAGGGCAGAGATATACTAGTACATGTACCGTACCATAATTGGTGTAATGCACACTGAGACCCTGGCAATCACCCTCACTCAGCAGACTATGGTAGTATTCAGTGTATGTTGTGACTTGCTGCCCAGACAGTTACACACACTGATATTAAATATGAGCCTGTTACTGGTCATGATTGATGTCTTGATTTGTTATCTGTTGACGTGTTTATCACACTTGAGAAAGCAGGTTACAGATCTGCTGTACACCAAGAATGCGCATGTCTTACAATTGGTTGTTAGTAATGTTCAGACTCAGACATGGACTGCAGAGACCCATAACCAGTCCAACTTTTATGATCGCTGCAAGGGATTTTTTTGTTTACCATGGAGGTAGTCCGTAAACAGTTTACAGTATACTTACATGTATGTACATGTCACGTAGTGGTTTCTGAAGTCTGGTACAGCACTAACGCCACATTGGCCACCTATGTACCATTCGTTGCAACATTTACCGGTACCGGTAGCTACTCTGTTCATTGGGAGCTTGATGTTTACATACATGTACATGTACACGGTACGTATGCTCCAAGAACTTAGAAGCATTGAACATGTACGTGTAGAGATGTGTGTTACACGAGTGCAGTGCGCACACATTACTCTATCTGGAGTAACGAGAATGGTACATTTGTGTACACTCGAACAAAGCCAGAAACATGTTCATGACGCAACTGTGTATTATGCCTTTAATTAACCCTACCGTAACTCACTGGGGTGTATTTAGTTTATTGATTTATTTATTCCATTTATTTACCCAGGGCAGGGTGTGCCCAAACAGTTTACAAAAACTGGTTTCCATTGGGGCCCTGCAAACACTATTTGTTTTGCATCAAACAAATATTGAATTAAACAACTTCACAATCACAAACAAACTGTATGTAAAATTGTATTGATTTTGGAGGATTGAGAAGTGTTATGGTTAATTGTTTCAAAAAAACCCCCAAAAAACAAGAATTTTCGTCCCCTGAAACAGAATTTGTGATTTTCGACACATAATTTTTCTGAAATAAAAAATAATTGGCACTAAAACTGCAGTCAAAGGTTGTGTTTATACCGGTACTCAGTGTCATTTGTAACAGACAAGATCAGTTTGTGGGAAGTTCATCAGTGCGCATACCGGTACGCTGTAGTATGTACACCCTATCAGACAGATCTACACTTGCAGGAATTAATGTGCAGATGTGGCAACTGTTTATTGTTTGGGAACTTGTACCAGTACCAGGTACTAATTATTTGGCATGACAAGTACATGTAGTTAATTTGTCTGAAGTACATGTAGGCCTACAGATGTGCCGGCTAAAAAGCATCTTGTCATAATTCAATTCAATTCAATTACTTTATTATCCCTCAACATGTACAGTACCGTACATGTACCCGGTAGATACATGTACATGTACATACCGGTACCAATACTGGTAGAACATGTACTTGTAGCAGGCATACGGTAATACTTTTATAATTAGGCCCTACAATTAATTTTCACGGTACTTCAACTGGAACAATATGAGTGTACTGCACACTACAGTACACACGCTACATGTACCGGTACATGTCTACTAGATGCACATACCGTACCGTACATTGTACATGTACCGGTATTGTATGGCAGGCCTTGAAATAACCGAGAGCACCACGGTAAATTGCTATCGGTGTCTGTCGGTGCTCTATGCTTTTGCCGTGTTGCCCTTAAAAAGTATATATACATGTATACATGTATGTAACACAAATTTTCCATTTTATCATACAGGTGCCCTTTACGTACTAAGAGAAAATTGCCGTTTCCTTTTGAAAATGAATTTCGAGGCCTGATACGGAAATCATGTATGGATAATCCAGTACGTGTCATCTGATTTGGTCTCGCGTTGGCGGAGGGTTCGATCCAGAGCTCGGGATCAGATTGCGATTAGATAAGCAATTAATCTTTAGTTTCTTTACCGCATCCGTTCCACAGCCGTTGCGGGGGAAAAGCCCGCAAAATTCAAGTGACCTTGCACACTGTACGTATACCGTATGCACACATTGTTCTGTACGTACATGTATGCACACATTAGAGCATGACCTTTGACTGCAACCTCTGGCGCCACACTCGAGATCAACTACAGAATGTAAATGCGACATTCTGAATCACTGCGGTTAACACTGGCACATTCTTATCAGGAGATCAATCTTGATCCCGAGCTCGGAACCAATGTAAACACGGTGACAGAAGTACATGTAGCTGACAGTGAAAAGGGAAAGTGTCAGGTGAAATATGTTTGCTTCCAATACATGTACATCCAGGTGTGAACTCACTGACAATCGCGGACGTCCCTTTGTTCCTCTTTTGTTTGGACATACATGTACAGTAGTCTATTTTTCCTTACTCTCGTTGGTTTTGTACAAGAGCGAATCGCGGACGTTCACTTGCCAATCGCGGACGATATTGTTCTCTTTGTTAGACCTCCCTAAAACGTCCACGATTGTTTGGGAGAACAAGCGCATGTATTGTATTCTGTTTAAATAAAGCTTTTCCACCGTGGAGCACCTTCCAAATTTGAAACTCGATGGACTACAGGTGTACCCAATCATATTCGGTATAAAACAAATATTGCCTGCTTTTAGTCAGGTAATGGTACATGTACATGTATGTGATCTTGAAGCCATGATTATGCCCTCTCGGCTTCACTTCGAGCATGCATGTATGTAGTCGTGGCTTCTACATTGTACGTAGACTACGTGTACCTTGGGGCTATAAATCTTTTAAAAACATGTCTCCATCGCAGTCAATATCTGTATGCCGGTTTTATGCATTAAATCTTACCCATTTCTGCACCGTCCAGCACAGATTCACTGCAATGTGTAATCCTGTTACAAATTGTCATATTTTGCCGACAGTGAGCAGTGAGGTGATTGTGATGCATTTTCCCCAGGAAGTCGAGGAAGCGTACAACTTCAATCTGTCTCAAAAATTACATGCATGCAGCATATGTTTTATCGGTATTAAAACCATGACGCATTTTGTTCTCAGATGTTGGTGTCTTAATAAACTTTAAGCATGGTGCAAGTCAAGATGTTTGCATTTGATTTGGAACATTTATTCCACATATACCGGTACAGTGTGGGTCTTTCCACAGTAAAGTGTGCATTTTGGCAAAACAGACCATATTTTCGAGGAAATACCTTTGTCTGGTCTCAAAATAAAAGAAGATTTATTCTGGAAAATATGGTCTGTGTTGCCAAAATTCCCCCTTTACATGTACCGTGCAGACTCGCATGGGTCATTCTATAAATTTGGGGTCCACTTTTTCTGTCCCCGTTACATCCGACATCTTGTAAAATGTTGTATTTTGTGAATTCAGGACATATTCTTTAAATGCCTTCTATTTCAAAGAGTGATTACATAAAATACAATTCATAAAAATATGGTTTGAAGGCATTTTTAATGATACATGTACTTGTATGGCAAATAGCAGTATGTCAGGTGTAACGGGGACAGAAAAATGTCACACCCCAAATTTATAGAATGACCCATATGTACATGTACATGTACATGTACATGTACATGTAGGCCTGCGATTGGATTGCATTCTTACTATGATAATGCTGATAAATTTACAGAAAGGCTGCAATCAGTCAAATCCATGCATACAATGTATTTGGGGATTGCTGGGTCATGAAATGAACATTACGGTAACTGACTTGAATCTGTTCACAGTACATGTACTGTACTGGTACCTGATGAAGGGAAAAAACGAGCAGTCGAATCAATTAAAACAAGCATTTCAATCAGTTATCGTAGAAGAAAAAATGGTGGCTAACCATCGCTAAAATATCTCAATTGGTAGGGCGTCTACATGTATCTGCATGTTAAGCAGAAGGTCCGTGGTTCGAATCCCAGTGGAGCCAAGTCGCTTTTCACTGCATCCAGATTTCCCAAACTCATTGACAAAGGCATGCATGGAGCTGCGTATTTCATGGCACGAATTTGGCGCGCGCGCATTGCTGACGAGCCTGTGCCTTAATGTTTCCAATTGGCTTTTTTGTGAGAAATCTGCCACTTTGTCAATTAAGGCCGAAATCTCATTAAGAAAACTGCACTGCACTGCCACAGTGTGAGAGTGTCACAAACAAGGCAGTGCTTGGTCAAAATGCAGCACATGTAGTTATGTACACTGTACTATTGTGCTTTTGTTGAGTCAAAGTGAATTGGGTGTTATTGCTTTGTTGGGCTTGTGAATGCAAAGCATATATTTTTCACACAGTGGTGTTTGTTTAAGGTTTGAATTGCTGTTCTTGTTGCCACCTGGTCCTGAAAATGGAGTACTGCTGGTGCTGGTACAGTTTTTGTAACTTTGAGAATTGTAAGTACACCTTTATGGACAGTACCAATTGTATCATATTTCATTGTTAAAGTACATGTATAACAACCTACCTTTCCCGTATTAGGGCGACCGGTTATGGGTAAAAAAGGCGTATTAGGACGACCGACCGCATTAGGGCGACCGATAGCCGGTCGTCCTAACGCCAAGTGCTTCAAAAACCATCTTTATTAGGTTTCTCACCATTTTTATTAGGTTTCTCACCATTTTTATTAGGTTGGTAACCATTTTCGTCTAGGTTGAAAAACATTTTAATGAGAACTTTAAGTCGAAAAAATGGGTGTCAACGGCAGAGTTTCTTGCCGACAAATTTGCCGTTTTAGTGGTTCCCCAGAGCACTCTTCCCAAAACAGTCGTCCTAATACGGGAAAATAGAAAAAATCATTTATTACAGTAACCCCAATTTTTTTTAAACGAGTTGACAAGAAAAACCTTACCAATGGTACCATACATGTACGTACATGTACATTGTGCACCACATGGTTTTATTTCAGTCCAAAATGGTATTTTGTGTGAGAAATTAACCACTGAAGGTGGTTTTCTAAAAAAAACTTTTCCAAATTTTTTTTACCATTCAACTTGGGCTTCTAATCACAAGTGAATGTTTACCAATCATGTGTTCTACCTTTAAGAATTATTTTTTTCTGCAGGTTGCAGTTTCCCATGTAAGGCCTGCATATGATGTAAAGTGTACTACATGTAGCTGTGTACATGTAGGTGGGTTTGTCCATGAAGTTGGGGCACGGTGTCCACGTAGCATCGGTATAGTCTGTGTTAATTATATACTGAATATGTATTTACAACTTCAAATTGTTGTTGCAACGGATATGGTATAGTGCCCGGCTATATTCATTCATGTTTTCTTTGGGCAATCTCTCACTGAATATGAGATTCTTGTTTTACCGACGCTACGTGGACACCACATATGTTTATACTGTCAAGACATTTGACCGAGTCTGTGGTTTGGTACACCATAATGCAAGTACTTTTACTGTAGTGGGATATGCTTTTCTTTCTGAAATGAAATATTGACTGAAGTAGCTGGGCTAGAATGAGACACAGTTTTTGAGATATGATATGTCACAAAACGTGACCCAACTTTATGGACAAACCCAGGTACATAAAACGGTTGAACTTTTTTTCATGGAATCCCATCAATGCCACACCAATTGCTCATCACCCTGTGACCCTGAGGTCAGCCTGTGTTGGGGCTGGTGCTGGCATTGACATTGACTCGGTATTTACAGTATGGTACCGGTACATGTAGGCCCTATATAAAATACCCCTCTATTCAGCAGTGGGACACAACATACCAGTAGGCCTATACTTCCCTTAAAAAACCTTGAGGACAAAATTTGTGTACGTAACTATATGTCGTAAGTGCAATTTCAAAGGTTGTGTATAACATGTACGTATGTAACGACTGTATGTGACATTTTCCATCATCATTTTTTTAAAAGACAAAATTTGAGATTTGGGAAATCTTTCAAGTTTCAATGCCTCTAGATGAGAAGATGGCAAAAGTGTATGTAACGTAACCAATTCTGCTGTCACTTTCCAGGCACTCTTTCCTTTTTAGGAGCATGCCCCGCCACTTCAGAACAAAAATGTACATGCTGTCTAGTTTTGGTCACTGCAGAAAATGACAATGTACGTGTACATGAACATACTACTACGTGTTTAAAAAAAAAAGGTCCTACTTTTGATCTTAAATCATTTTCCAACGGATTTTAACCAAAATTTCACATCATGCAAGCAATAATCATGAGCGCATAATATTTTCTTTTAAAAGAACAATAATAAAACACACTGTCTGTGCGCAAACACAATGGATATCGTGAGCTATACCATAGTTACGGTCTTGCACATCTGCAATGTGATGTCATGACTCTGCCAGCGAATGGAGGATGCAAAGTCGAAAGTGGAAAATTCTGAAATTTAGGTTTTATTTTTGTGTGGCTTTTTAATCTCACCCTCTTGTCCAAAACTGATAAAACTCACTAAATAAAATTTGTCGGGCCTTGTTTACCGGTACATGATGTGAAAATTTGGTTTAAATCCGTTGGAAAATTAAAAAAATTATTTAAGATCAAAAGTAGGACATGTATTTTTGACACGTACATGTAGTAGTACATGTAATACATACCCATGTATGAGAATTTATTTTTAAAATCATTTGGGCACATTAGTGTAGAAAGACCCAAATCCATTGACATTGTATTTTGGTACGGTACTGTACCGGTAGCGTACATGTAGGTACATGTACATGTACATGTACCCGGTACAGTCATTAAATCTAACACATTGTCAAATGTTGGATTTAGTTCAGTTATTGAAATTGTGACTTTTGAAAGGTTTTAGAAGTGTGCAGCATATTGAGATACCGGTACCGTACCGGTACATGTACGATGGCAAGTACACATGTACCTACATGTACATGTATGGTACACATGTACATTATGAGCGCATACATGTACTGTAGTGCTTCTACTGTTCTAAGAATTCATATTCAAAATAGACTCTGGACTCTGGCTCAACAGAAAAGTATTTGACACCCAATTCATTGAAAAAGATGATACACATAGTACAAAATACTAGATCAGCTGACCCAAATCTTTGTCACAAAGTGGTAATGGATTCTTACAGGGCTTTGTACCTTTTTTTCCTGTTATCTTCATTTAAGATGAAAGCGTTCTGAGTACAAGTACATTGCACTTAATTTATCTTTGAAGAGAAATTAATTGAAAATATGGGTACTCAATCAACCCGACCTACATGTATAACTGATTGGCAATTGATAATGGATTTTCCAGCTGAGACCTACATGTACAAGTACAAGTTTGCATCTGACGAAGTACGTGTACTGTAGTTGTTGCTACAAAAACTCATGCACCATTTATTTTTAGTTAGCTTGAGTGCCAACATGTACGGAACTCTTGGCAATGCATGGGCGGATCCGGAACATTTTTAGGTGGGCTGAGAATCAATAACAACATTTCAGTCCAACAAATATTACAATACAAAAAATCAAATATAAAAAAAACAAAGCACACTCCGCCAATGCAATGGTTTGTATGTTTCTGCATAGTCCTTCCATAAAAATGGGACACAGTGTAAAAGCACTCTAAAAGCAGGCAAATGACTTTTGAGATACTGTACTTCCAACAAAAAAGTGTTTCTGGACAAATTAAGATTTTTTTTCCCCTAGAAAGTAAATTATTTTGTGATTTAAGCTTTGGAAAAAAAAAATCCTCTACTGATATTTGTGGGCATTTTGGTGAAGATTTTGCCTGATAAATTTGAAAAAAAAAGAGAAAAAGTTTTGTTTTACTACCACGAACTGTAACAAAATTGCAATCTTTGACTTGTTCACATGTTTAATTCCATGGCAGTACAGGTGCATACTGAGCATCAATTGATTTTTATCACAGTGCATCCATCTTTGTCTTGTTCCCCATACATGTAGTACATGTCGGGCCCGATAATAATAATAATAATAATGTTCAATTATTATATAGCGCATTACAAAAACTGTCTCAATGTGCTTTACATTATTACCCCTGGTCAATGGGCTCAGTAATATCACTCCTCAATTCTTCTTAGCTCCCTGGGGGGTATACAGTCTCGTGCAGAGTACATGTACATATGTACCGTATGCGCACAGTGACTAATCAAACACATCAGCTTCCACTACTCTCACAGGTACATGTACATCTACCCATTTCCTTCTGGGTGGAGAGAGGAAATTCATGGCAAAGTGCCTTGCCCAAGAGCACACGCACCATGGACGAGCCGGGATGGGGTCGAACCCATGCATGACCTGTGGATTTACCAAAGTCTTGGATTCAACACGCCACACCACTCGGCCATGCTGCCCCACCATGATAAGTGCCTCTGCCTGACCGCCCGATAGAGCGTGTAATCTCCCGTTACTGTTTTGAGAGAATCACTGTCCGCGCTGCGCGTTTTCTTGATCATGCTACATGTACATGTTTGTTATTGTAAGGCACACATCGAACAATTTCAACACAGGACCAAACTATTTTTTCTGCAAGCCTCGTTTTGGTTACGTTTATTTTAATACCGGTAGGTCAAAAGGGAAGATGGCCGCACCGTGATAAAGATCCAGATGGAAAGCTGTCATCTTTCTGAATAAAGGCGTGTTCCCATTCGACTTTTTTTCCCAGTAGTACCTTGCGGGAAGTTATCGTGACCTTGCGGGAACATTTGTCCGTGTGAGCTTTCCATGTGTTTCCATTTTCACTTGTTTTCAGTGCTAATGCAGAAATTTACCTACATGTACTGCAACCCTGCTGTAAACTTCCCTGTCCAAGCCCGTTATTTATTACAGGTTCATGTTGTTTTTACAGGGCAAAACTGTTCCCACTGGACTAAAATACAGCCCTGTAAAATTATCGCGGCTGAGCGGAAAGTTCCCGTGGCCCCTCTCGGCCTGTACGTTTTACATCGTGGATGCTGTAAATTGACAGGGATGCTAGTTCTCTGTGTGTCCCTATTGGACTTAATTTTGTAATTCTACCGCACGACCATGGTACGGTAGTTTAACCAAAACAAATGCAATGGGAACACCACTTAAGACAATTTCAACTAGTGGGACTATAATTTTTCTGTTTCTCTTTAAAGCATCATTTGCAGTGACCCAAAATTTTACTTCATGAGTTGACAAGAAAAACTCAACTAAAAGTGTTGACAGTAATGGTAACAATTACACCACATGATTTTTTCCCCTTGTAAAATGGTATACGTTTGTGGGAGAACATGTACATGTACTACCGGTATACTGTACATGTTTGTATACATAAGTACAAATGATACAATACCACAACCATATGAATTCATGAAATACAAAGACAAACTTATAAATGTACCGGTAGTTAAAATTAAAGGAAGACGGTACCTGGTATTACAGTACCGTACATGTACCGGTATAACAAGTCTGTTAACAAGAAACACATACTGTAGAGACATTTGTGACATAGAAATGGCTGCACAGGGTCTGTGTTTAAAACTTCTTTAGGAGACAGGATATGCTCCAGGCAAGGGGCTGTGGTAGAGGAAGCAATCGGTACACTACAAGGAAATTGGGAGGAAGTCGCAATTTGCTTGTGCAAATTGTTTGTAATTTATCTGCTTGCGGCCAGCTTTGATAATGGTGATGTGGAAATTTGGTATAAAATAGTGTCAGTGGTGGCATTGTTTGAATGCCTTTTTTGGTTGGGGGAGGGGGCGTTAGGGGTGTAAATAATTAGAGGAAACACATTAAGGTGGGGAGTACATGTACCGTACATGTAACCTTATTTCTGCCTAGACTTTGTACCCGTATGTACATGTACTATACAGTCATGATAGTATGACGCAAATACGGTATGGTCGCGGTAAATTTACGGTCAGTCTCTCCACTGTTTTGGTGATTTCTATTAAAACTCCATATTTTTGTCATAAACCCTCTATATAGGCCCTAAACATCTACATGTATAATGTGCACTATCACTTGAATGAAACTGAAGAGCAATTGTACATTTTACAATGTTCTTCCCAGCTTTCCTGGGCAGTGTTTGGCTGGTAAAAGATGTAGTAGAAGCATTTTCAGCTCATTGGGATTTGAACCTGAGACCTCTGGCACACTAGGCAGATGCTCTGCCAGCTGATGTACCGGTACATATTAGGGCCAGTGATATTACCGTACTTAAAACTAACTACCGGTACATGTACATGTACATGTACATGTACCTCTAATGTTACATTTTTCAGGCAAAAAACTGGTAATGAATCCAAATTGTCGACTGAAACAATTTATTGGATTAAACGTGATTCATTATGTAGTGCAAAAATAATCTCTTAAATTTTACAACCAAACTTACTTTGTTATGGTATGTACATGTGTGGCTACTCGGTTTAATAGACTACATGTACATCTACCGGTACATGTAGTAAAACTGTTCATAATGTGTACTACATGTACTATACAAAACATGTACATGTACCGGGGTATGCACATGTACATGTATGCACAAAGCTTGTACCAGTACAGTCATCAGTGGTTGATTAGACGGGTGCACGCATGCACTGGTGCATGTACTTTTTTATCTGTGCACGTAAGGGTTTGTATTTACGTGCACGTATTTTTTTTCGGCCTAATTACGTACCTGGTATATTTCCCCACGTTGAACCAGCCATATAGACCAACTTGTCACAACGCACGTACCCCTACCCGTACCGTACACGCAACGCACGATCGATCGATCAACCAGCGCTATCACAGTACATGTACATGTACATACTGCCAAGAATGTACCGCTGTGTGCGTAGACGTGAGTGTGGCCGTTTTCTAAACACTTCCTTGGTCTATACATGTACATGTATGTTCCGGGTACATGCAATTCATCTTCCAAGCAATACAGCGCTTGAGCACGTAGCATAAAAACGACTGGAAAAACACTAGGGGGGTATCGCAATTGAGCAATTGGATATCCCTCTAGGCCACCGCTGTATGTTGTGCATACAAACACGTGCATGACTAGTGTGTGTGTAGCGATCACAGATGATAATTTCCAATGCACTGTATTCAGATCATACATAAATTTTCGCGTGATATTGTGAATCATTAGATACATGTAGCATACCTGCCAACTAGTCCGATTTTATCGTATTTGTTCCGATTGTTAAGTGTTAAAAGTGTTAAAAATCGGAACAATCGAAACGGTTGACTTGACCTGACTCCCCCGCGCCGCATGTATATTTTGTACATGAAAACGGGTGCAGTACATGGATATCTGTGGTGCAGTACTACAGTAGGTCAACTTAAACGGCTAGTTTCACCCCCTACCCCCCCCCCCCCCCCCCCCCATCCACATTTTTAAAGTTTTCCTGTTTATCATGGAGGTGTATGTGTCTACAACACCATCACAACTTGTTTTCCACAAAAAATCGACAGGCTTTTGCTTAAAGGGCCCCTTATTTAAGATTTTTATCAATGAAATCTATGCTCTAAAACCACTCTACTCAGTTAAAGTCATAAAAATCCTATTTGGAGCTTGCTTTGGGGGTTAAAACGAAGGTTTTTAGTTTTTATGCTAATGCGAATATGCATATTCATGACCAAGGTCACGATGTCACAAGAGGCACAGACAGGAAAATCACATACAATTGTGCACAAACGATTCCACTTTTTTCTCAATTTTCCTGAAACTTTTGTAATCCATGGCTGTTTGAGTTTGATTTACATGTTGCCTGATGTAAGCCATGATAAAACTGGGGGTAGAAACTGCAGCAATTTGCCACAAGTCTAACTTGAAGTCTTATGTTTTTTCTTAACTTTTCCCTTCTGTCTTCCTTATGTGATGCACTCAAAACAGCGCCCTCTGTCTGTGATTTATTGCAATGAAATCTTCAAAGTTGCAAAAGGCCACCTTTTATTGATTTTACATCCAAACGAACAATAGTATGTCTTGCTGAACAAGTATTCCATCATTATGAAGCAAAGCTTAGGCACAAAGTTATTTTGGATGTCACAGGCCCTTTAAAACACAAAGCAGTTCCGACCCTCTTCACCCGAAATTCTGAAACACTCGAGGTCACTTGGTTTGTTTATCAACAGGGTTTTGACGTCATCCTGAGAAACATACAAAACAGCCTGTGCAGTATTGAATGGAAAATACACGAAGTGAATGTTTATCATGCCTGTTTTGTCCTTGTAATTCAAAATACAAACGTGAAAAACACTTCATGTAATATGACAACAATCTACTACCGGGTATTACTGTACCTGTTTTGTGAAAAAACGATGAAATTGTGGCTCACAATGAAGCTCTTTTGAAGTAAATACTGGTGCATTGCGACAGGTGGTTTTGTCACGGAACGAACGGCATTCACAGCGGTCTGTGTACAGCATGGAACTGTCCCTGCGGCCCACGTGTTTGAACATTGGCCAGTACAAGTTAGAATGAGCGACTAATTTTTCTCTCTCTTGGTAATAGAAAAGAAAATTTTTCTGCTCTTTTTTTTTGCATAGTGTCTGATGGTAAAACATACAACCACGCAGCTACTGGGCATATCTCTGGCTTTTTGGACCAACAAAATTCTTCAAAAAACACCATCTAACAGAGCCGGTTTTCCAATATCATGAATTTTTGCATATCATGAATACCTAATGGCGTTTCAGAAATCGCGAAATTTCATTTCGAAAAACCCACTTTTGCTTGCAATTTATCCACTTCAAACCGACAATTAAAATTAAAAAAATCCACGTCGGCAAGAGAGATGTTTGGACTATCGAAAAAAGCCTAACTGCTAGATTTTTCTTCCAGGGGGATTCTAGCTGTTTAACCTTTAGTACCACCGTTGCAAGTTTCACTACAGTCCGATTTGTTTTTTTTTACTCTGCAATGTTGGCAGGTATGCGATAGTGACTTCTAAAACCAGGTACCGGTACCCGGTAACACTTCTGAAGTTTTGTTTTTATCAATGAAATAAACAATAGTGACTGTACAACAACTGCATTTTATTGAACAGAACAACACCATTATTAAACAGCGAATACATAAATAATACTCTTTTTTGTTATGATTTGTGTGCACACTTTTTTGTGCACACTTTTTTTGTGCATGTAAAAGTTGTTCTGTGCATGTAACTTTTTTAGTCTACATGCACCAGTGCATGTAATTTTTTTTGTCTAAGTGGACCACTGTGTACAGTACACTACATTGCAACAGATCAGACTGATTTTTCCATGCCCATCGCCCACAAGACTACGTGTAAAACGGCATAAATGCACCTGTTGGTGGAGATTGTTTAATGATTATGTGGATGGCTTTCATAATGAAGTTCAAGCCTTATTTACTACATACGGTACATGCACAGTTCAGTGATTTATGAAGGACGTGGTATTGACATTGACTGCATACATGTATGCTGCTGTGGTAGTACATGTACATGTACCATACACCATACTTCCTTTCCAGTCAGCTGAACAGTCAGCTGAATGACTGTTAGTACACTGTATTTGCCACTGCCCAAATTAAGATGTACTGTAAATAATGAACTGCATTTGTGGGAGTACATGTATGGTACATGTATTTGCACCAGCAGTATACCCGGTATATAATACTGTACACATGTAGGTAATTATCTTACACATGCATACATGTAGTACAGTAGGTTAGTGAGATTTATATAATATTGGATGGTTTTAATGGAGATAGGAGAATACTGCACGAGTCATAAAAATACCGAACTCGCCTTCAGCTTGTTTTTTATAACGAGTTCAACTAGTGCATCTTCTTACACAATGTATCTCACCCGAAAAGACACACAGTACATTATTGTTATGAAATGAATGTTTGTTTTCTTTATTTTGGTACTCCAACCACTATTGGAGATAATGTACATGTAGAAGGCATTTAAAAATGTGTACTGAATTTACAAAATCTATATGTGTATGTATAGATGTAACTATACATGTACAACAAATTTGACCCCCCAATAGAAAGACCCCAAAGCTGGGACTACAAGGCATTGCAGTTCTCTTCAAATTTTTTTTGCTAAAATAGTGAATTGTTTTTCTGCTCATTGTGATATGTTGTGCATCTTGTGGAGATTGGTGCTGTAACACAGCCAAATTAATGTCGCCCATGGCAGCCGCGCTGAAATGGTTTGTTGTGTACATATACATGTACATGTACGTGTACCATATGCACCATCATGCATGGTTACCGGTACCGGTACATCTTCCTTCAGTACCATTTTTGCATTTTGTAATATTTATGCTATATTGTACGGTACTAGTTAATTCGTCAAGTGTCACAGTTTGTGTTACATACATGTACATGTACGGTACATATTGTATGTTTTCAAGGAATGACCCAAAGATGCAAAGCCAATGAATAGTGCACAACAGTAAAGGATATGTTTTCTGAATAGTGCACAACAGTAAAGGATATGTTTTCTGGCAATTTTGTTGATCTGCAAATTGTGCAAACATGTATTTTCTTTTGCTTAAATGTTTTTTTCTGTTTACTTTTTCAGTAACCAACTATGGATGTGACGGTACATTAATTATCCATCGGCAAGTAAAGACTTCTTAGCAAGAAGATACTAGATCAGCTTGTTACTGATTCAACAGAGTTCTGTCGGTGAAAGGACAAACTGATTAATTGCACAACACGAAAGTTGTGGTTTCGGTATCCAGAATAAACATGAGGAAAGGTGACATACTGGTAGCTGGGCCCTGGATGAGTATCTGTCACTGATGAAGCTACACTGTGGTGGTTTCAATTGTTAGATAGGAAGTGGGAGTGGTCATCAGGGAAGCTAAAAACAGGAAGGAAGCTGGTTGGTCTACCAAGGGCGTCTGTGCCTTGATCAAAAGCAGTTGCAGTGGAGATAATGATTGAAAGTGTGTACATGTGACATGCGCAATGGCTGCACAGGGAAGAAGTGGTATCTACCCATCGCATATCCACCACATGTCACAACCCTCCACGCAGTCGCATCTCATCAAGAGTGTGCGACATAATGCCGCTCAGATGGCGGACTACTACCACAGCAATACGGTGCCCAACGGGAGGGCCTCGCCACCGACAAGAGATGGTGGTGACAAGTACTATCCCGCATCGAGGATGGACGGGAGGCGAATACCCAGCATGGACGATCCGTTGAGATCGAGAACTCAGGACGAAGTGGATAGATATACGCACAGTAGCAGCAGCAGTAGCAGTGGGTTACCATCGGGACACTTCATTGCAACCCCTGTAAAGATCGAAGATGGTAACTATGACGATACCACCATGGATGAGCGGATTCGGCCGGACGGGGTCCAACCTGCGTTAACCCAGGAATCACGGACTAGCAAGGCTACCAGGGTGCAATTGATGAGGAACCAGGACCAGTTAAACACTTCCACGGGGAGTAGGAATCAATATTGGAGGGATGGTTTGCCCGATGAGAAAAGGACTCGGGTGACTGGTAGCCCGCACCGTCGTCATAACACCAGTCCAGATAACAAGTACTTTGTATCTTCTCAGGGAAGTGGGGCAGATTCATCCAGACAAGCAGCCTTAACCACGGAAAATGTGCGAACCTTTTCACCCACTGACCGTGAACAAATTCGACGGAGCAACAGTAACTCGACCCTTAATGATATCACCGATCGATTGGAATATCACCACAATGCCTTGCTGCCTCGGCGGGAATACGGCAGCACCTCGTCCATTGATGTTCAGAGTGTCAGTGGAGAGAGTTTCTTTCAAATGCTGCAAGACTATCGGGCTGACCCGGATCAGAGAAGTCCAGCCCCGCCACAGTTGAACAGGCTTCTGCAGGGCAAAGTCAAAACAACAACACCACTGAATGATTCTAATAGAGTTACCCCGGCCGCGTCAAAACTTACTGCAGGCTCGGCAGAGAAATCTGAGAGCAAGGAACTCCTGACCTTGAAAGATAGCAACGATAACACCGACTTTGGAGGAAGTCCAAAAATCACAAGGAAACAGAGCAAGCGCAACAAGAAAAACAGAACAAAGTCCGTTTCGGCTTCGGATCAGTCATTCTTCAAAAAGAAACTGCGAAGCAGCGTGAAAGGCAGTGATCGTGGCGAGGCATTAGAAAAATCCGGTAGAGGAACAGGGGACGAAGAAAACATAAGCTTAGAGGACAAGATGGAAGAACGAATGCGACAGCTTGCCTTCCAGCATTATGATGTGCAGAGTACGTACTTCGATCTGCAGGATGTTGTTAGGAATAAGAAGATAACTGGAAGAAAAAGGAACACAACAACAGGGGCCTCTGCTGCTTCCAGACACAGCGACAGCAATACACCAGAGGTTTGTTTGAAGTCTTAGGTTTTGATTCATAATTTAATGAAAAGATTTCTTTTCAGGATGAGGAAAATTCTGTTTTGAGGAAAATTTGTCACTGGTCATGCTGGTGTAAGACACAAAAAATCCCCCAAAAAATTAAAAACAGTGAGTCAAAGTGCATACATGTATTACATTACAGTAGGACAACTACCGTACATGTACATGTACATGTAGTAATGTACTAAATGCTGCCATCAAATCAATGAATTTGAACCCGAGCCCTTTGGCCAACTGTCCAGATACTACATTGTACAATGGACACAATGGTATATTTCCACAGGTTTTCCTGAAGAGCCCAACTTTTTCTTTTGGTGTTGCATTGTTGCACAAGTGAGCAGTAATGAATGAAATGAAAGTACATGTAATTAATGCAATATTACTAATCATCATGGTAATAAAATCACCGAGCATGGGATGAGAGAAAAATATAGATACATGTACCGGTACATGTACCAGTGTTTTAAATGGAAACAATTAAGACTTTTATTTTTGATACAAAAGTACAGTACGGTATGTAAAAGTCAATATGTACATGTACTTGGAAAATAAAATAATAAAAAAAATAACACAAAAGGAAGCAGAAGTTAGAAAAGAAAATGACAGGAAATGGCAGTTGAGTGGTGTGATAGTGACATGTTTTTATTGGTTTGGGAATGGGGAATGTACATGTACAATATACGTACAGTTGTCGATGCCTAAAATACAAAATATGATGTTTTTTCGTTAAAATTATAAAGTAAATGCTTTAAAAATTCGTTCAGTGAAAAAAAAAATCAAATTCGCTGAGAACCACAGACTACATGTATCTTTAAGTAACGGCATTACAAATCTGAGGAAAGTCAACAATTTTACCTCCATCTAAACCGAGTGAGTCGCCAGTTAAAAAATAAATGTGAACTTTTTGTCATTGACGATACTCTTGGAGACATTTTCTTTACATGTACACTCAAACCCACTTAAAGATGTTATGCCGTGGAGAGAGGAATTTACCAAAATTACACATTAAACCATTAAATACATCTAATTATGCCAGGAAAACTGTTCAGAAAAAAATTTGACTGTGCGAATGTTTTTTTACAATAGCAGTTTTTAGCCCACTTTTCAGCCCAAACTCGAAGCAACATCTGAACAACAGCCGTCGGGCCTAAAAGTTTGACATTGGAAAATCAACGGAATCGTGACGTCATTTTACGGACGCGTCCGGCCGACGGCTGTTTCTTGTTATTCCACAACGTGGCGTTTTGGAACAACATGTTGACAATTGACTCCAGTGTTGACGTTTTTTCCCGATGGAGATATCGATGTTTTTTCTTGCTCATCGCATTCATTTCATGACGACAGCGATGAAGAATCATCCAGTGAATTTCTTACGGTTGAACCGTATCAGTTTGAGCCAGAATTAACCTAGGAATGAATCCGAGAACAACGCGAGTCCGGTGTTCGAATCGACGACCGAAGTCGAAAACAGGAAACTGGAACGGTACTGCCTCGGCTTTCTCTTTCTTTCTCAACTTTTTCTCAACCCTTTTTCGTCAATAATTCTTTTGTCCCTGGAAGTTTTCATGGTAAATGTACCATGTTTGTTTGAGCCGATTGCCTAAATTTTTAGACCATGTAAATGTGGAATTTGTATTCATCGTAAAACTTACCGTGAACGTACGTTGTTGAGACGAAAACCAAACCCTAAAATATGAATACAGGTCAACTCGTATGCGAGCCAACTCGTACGCGTGCCAACTCGTACGCAAGTTGGTCAAGTCGTACACGTGCCAACTCGTACACACACCAACTCGTACGCGTGCCAACTCGTACTCATCGTTATTTTAACGGAATCATTTTAACGGGATATATTAATTTGTTTTCCCCTGCAGACTGCAATCATGAATCAATTGAAGAACATACTTCTTCCCTGGCCTTCTCTGACCAGCTCCACCCTTTTACAAGTTTTAGAGGCAGGAGACTTAGTTTATGGAATTCGCACGGAGGAAGGAAATCCATTCCCGGTGGGCACGCGATGCCATGGCTTCCGCGGTCGTCGGGAAATAACTGTATCATCACATCCTCTTCTGATCGCCCCAAACTTTTTCCGATTGTTGGAAACATCTTCCGATTGTTGGAAACATCTTCCGATTGTTGGAAACATCTTCCGATTGTTGAAAACTTTAATAATAGTGGCATTTTGAAATTAGAATTTTGAACTTTGACACCAGATAGAAATTTAAACTAAATTTCATAACTTGTTTTTCCATTGTATATAACAAAAAAAATAAGATAAGGAATCATATTATGAAAGCAATTGTATAACTTCTGTAGAATTACATGTAGACCTAATTGCATTAAACAATATTTACATGTAGGCCTACAATAAAAAAATACCTTTTTCTCCTTACTTCCTCGCCCCCTCAACAATAAAATAAAAATAAAATAATAATAATGAAAACGAACATTGTAATTATATTGCCGGACCGGTGTACGAGTTGGCACGCGTACGAGTTGGTCGGCGTACGAGTTGGTCGGCGTACGAGTTGGCACGCGTACGAGTTGGTTGCGTACGAGTTGGCACGCGTACGAGTTGACCAGCTTCGTAAAATATCCGTTTGATGTAAAAACTTAGACCTGTTTTTTCCTCTTCATTTGATACCTGTGGATGTTAAATTTAATCCCAACACAGAACATTTATCCAGCAGTGTTTTGGGGGCGTCTTGTGATGTGACTGTGTCAATAATGCAATGTAACAAGTTTACGAGAATGTTCAGCGCGCACTCGCTAAAACCATACCGGCTGGCGGGCCGTTCGTTCGGCGTGTACTTCACAAAGCACTTGATCACGCACGCACGCGGGCGAGCATACCGACCATAGCGGTGGGATCAAGACCAAACACAGGTTTCTTCTTACACAATGTGTGCGGCACCAGACTATTGTATTGGCGCGGAGTGATATCGTGCGCGAGCCTTTCTTGGCTAAAAACGTCTCCGTAAAATGACATCATGAATTTGGCCAAATCTGTTTGCTGCCCGCAGCGGCGGGATTTCGACAGTTTCCAGAAAAGAGGAAAATCATGGGTTGGAATTAAGCCTAAATTTTCACTTTTTTTATTAATATAAAATGTAAAACGAGATACGAAATCGATAATTAATATATCAAAGAATAGAAACATGCAAAAATAATTATAATTCCTCTCTCCACGGCATAACACCTTTAAGGATTTGCATAAATGCTGTAAGAACCTTATCAACTACATGTACATGTACGTTTACTTTTGATCATTTGGCGAAGTAATAAATAAATTTATCAAAAAGTGAAAGTTAGCATGCATGTCCTTTGTTTAAAAATTTTTATAAATAAATAAATAATGCAGTTAAACACAATTTTATTCCACGAGTTGACAAGAAAAACCTGACTAAAACTGTTAATAACAATGTTAACAAACACCACTTATTTTTTCCCTGTGTAAATGGTACCTTCATACCGTACCAGAAAAATTCATCGAGCCCAAGACCAGGAACAAGAGAGGGGGTGGCCTTCTTGCTTCCATGGCCTCTGTGAAACTCCTTTCCTGGTTTTTGGAACTATCAAGCCTTGACGTACATAATTGAGATTTTATCATACATGTGCCGTATTTTTGTCATTATTAATTGACCCATCACCATTTTATTCAGGGGAGTCTTGAAGATTTATTGAAGGTTGGACAGCAGAGTGACGATGGCGATGGCCGCGGCAACCTTCTCATCCACAGCTGTCCGTTCTTTCGCAACGAGATCGGCGACGAGGTCGAACCTCGTGTCTCTTTCTCCAGGATCGGAATGCTGAATGCGCGCACCATGCATCGGGAGAAACACCGGGCCATTTTGGAGTCCGAAACCACCCACCAAAGTAACCAGACCTGGAAGGGTCCAGTCATCGAGTTCGTTGACCATGGGGCGATGTACTACCGCAAATATTTCTACGGTTTTGGTGAGCATTTCCGTATGCACACCATGTGGACAAAGTTTATTTACTGTTGAAAAATTTCAAGGATTTTTGCTGACTCTTTATGGGAATAAATATGTACATGTACAGTAGTTGTGTGGTTTTAAACAGTAACATTAAAACCGGCTAGGGGCCTGGGAACATCATACAGGGCCCTCAGTTTCACCTCAAACAATTTTTCACATCAGACCCCTGGCCTACATGTACATACATGTACACATGCACATGGGTCTTTCCACAGTAAAGGGGGCATTTTGGCAACACAGACCATATTTTCGAGGAAATACCTTTGTCTGGTCTCAAAATAAAAGAAATAAGTTTGTTGTTCTGAAGAGATACATGTAACTTAGGCCCAAAAAGGGTTACAAATAGTGTGACAACATGCCTTTCTAAAAACCCTGTGTACAAATTTCAAATATACATGCTCTGTTACATTCTGTTACATTTTAGGCCGTCCCGGTTACGAGCGTACATGTATATTGGAAATTTGTACACGGGGTTTTTAGAAAGGCATGTTGTCGCACTATTTGTAACCCTTTTTGGGCCTACGTTATCTCTTCAGAACATCTGAAACTTATTTCGTTTATTTTGAGACCAGACAAAGGTATTTTATGGAAAATATGGTCTGTGATGCCAAAATGCCCCCTTTACCGTGGAAAGACTCGCGTACATGTACATGCAACTACATGCACGTACACATTAAATAAACCAACCAACCACACAATGAAATAAAAGTGCGCCACAATAGGAGTCATCAAATATTGAAATGAAACCCTCCTTTTTTTTCTCTCTCTTTCTCTCTCTCTCTCCATGTATCCCCAGAGCATCAAAACTATTTTGGGGTGGATGAAAATTACGGCCCAGTTGCTGTTAGTATTAGGAGGAAGATGAAGGGGGAAGATTTAGAAGGGTCAACTGATAGTAAAGACAAGGATGGTCCGACCAAGTATCGGTACAGGATCATTGTTAGAACGAGCGAGGTAAGCTTACTAATAAATTTGCTCCTTGGCCCTTTCGGGCCTGTTTACACATGATTACCAAATTGTACCCTGCATTTGAGTTTACATATATGTAACACTGGTTTAGAAAATGATAGTAATCCATGCAACATTGATGGATGTTAGAAAAATATTAACACAATTGAACGTGCGACGGCATGCCGAACGTGCGACGGCATGCCTTCAACTCGGTGCAGCGGAAAGGCCACCCGCTAGACAGGCCTAGAGCACTTCTGGTCGCTTTAAACTACGTGACAAGATGTGAGATAAATTTCCTATCGAATACAAAAACCTGTGCAATGCATTTGATTTCATCAGTCTTCACTAAAATTGTTTGAGTTTTCCCGGAATAAGCGAAGTGTGTCCCTATACACATACATACATGTATACACAGCATGGCTGGCAAGTCACTGTGTGTGCTTGTTTGTCCACATTCAATCCTACAATTCCTTGTGTGCTCGAGATATCAAAAAGGCTTATTGTCAAGGTCTCTACTGGTGTAAACGCTACTCGAATACAGATTCGGCAAATTGAGTTTCCCAAAGGAGAGCTTGTGCATTACGCATCATGTAATAGATTTAACTGATAAATCCAGCACCAGTTCCACCGTGCAAAACAGCCCAGCATGCACTTTTGCAGTTAAAACAGCGAGTTGAAACCAAATTGAGATACATTGTATTAATAAATTGAGATTTGCAGGCACAATAACAATGCCGAGTCTGTATCCGCCTTTGCTGTTTCAAGTGTAAACGTGCATATGGTGTTACTGGCGTGGCGCCATTTTGACTTGGAAAAATTGGCTTTCATTTGAAGGAAAAAAAATTGTACTACATGTACTTGAAATATACACTGGCCATATAAAGTCTTCCTTCCCTAACACAGACAGACCCATGGCTTGATAGCAAGTCACCTGCTCCCAGTGATTTAATATGTAAATTGCTTGCTCTCACAAAAAGGTTAAGCCCAGCATAAACCCCAAATGTTTATGAATAAATGTTTGTTCATGAATAAATGTTTGCAAACAACTGTTTGAGAACAAATTTTATTCATGATCAAATAATTGTTTACAAACATTTATTCAGGAACAAAAATCCAACATTCAATGTGTTTAAAATTTTCCAGTTCAGTCCTCATCATGCGCGGTGAGCCGCAAAGTTCATTTCCTGAGTTTGTTTCTGTGGCTATTCAGCATTAGTGCAGTATTTTTGGATTTTGGCAAGATCTGACGGTGAAGAAAAAAAATATACATTGTAGTCTGTACGTGTCTCCTTCAATAAGTACATTACTGTGAGCAAAAATTATACATGTTTCGCAAGAGGTTACGGTTTTCTAGTGTTTTTTCCTCATTTTTCGTTGCGTTCACGTAGACAGGTTGAAAAAAGTAGAAATTATGAATGTCTATACAAACTTTTTGTACATTTCAAAGCTTTGGATTAAAAATAAAATTAGTATCAAAGCCGTGTTGTGCAGGGTAGTTTTCCCGCTGTCGGAAATAGACGCCTTTCAGCTAATACATGTACGCTGTAGTTTTGAAGTTGCGGAACCACCGAAATGCCACTAACAGTTACGGATAGCTAAACGTACAATGTATGCATACGCGTAACCATCGGCTTGCGAAACCTCCCTATTGACTATTTTTTCTCTCGAATGTGCCAACTTTAATCTAAAAATCTTCGGTTCAAGTTGTGAGTGTGACTCTTCTAAAAAAAATCTGTGGCCAAGCTGTTTGTAAGCAGTGATACACTACAGATCATCTCCATTATGAAAGATTTTGTCCTTGTCATGCACTGTTGGGATTTGGCAAAATCCTGGCTGTACTGTAAATCTTGAGAATTACAGCAGGTGAATATGTAGACTTGAGGTCAAGTCTCTAGACAGTCGTATTTGGTCCGCCTGACGCCTATAATCCCCACACGCAACAGTCGTTGTTATGAATAGTACCTGTCTAGAGACTTGAGAAACCTGTTTTCGCGCCAATATTAATGCTTCATGGCGCGTAATATATAATCACGCTGTTGCCATAGAACCAGCCAATAACATTTCGGCCATCGTGCCGTGGTAACGTCCACTTCTACCAGAGGGGATGTAATGTTATCTGATTCGGTTAATGCGTGTTTTAAAACTTCAATATTGTTATTTAGAGAAACTGTGTTAAGCGTTTAGTGAAATGTAGTATGTTAAGTTACAGTCAAGAGCATTTATGATGTACAAATAAATGTACAACAATATTCATTAAAAAGATCTCCCCTATAATGATTATGGGAGATCTTGTATCAGCTTCTTTTGATGAATGTGTTCTAACAGTATCATATTCAAGTATTAACTCGGTATCAGTCCCTTTAGATGTGATTGCGCCAATTACTTGTGTCACGTCAAGGGCTAAATACATCGATAAATTAAACTGCACAGCCCTTTACCACGTCGCAGAAAACAAATGAAGCTGAGCAGAATGTATTAAAACTATGTTCACCTTCTGTTGCTTTATCGTTTTCCAACTGTTGTGGCACTGCAGTCCAGTTAACGCACCGACCACAGACTAAGATGCGCTTTATGTAAAATTGAAAGGGTCGAGCGCACTGCCAACTTTCCAAACTCGAGCTGGCGGGTCAGTAATTTTGCCCGGTGTTTTTTTTTGTTTTTACTACAAATTGGATTTTGGTTTTTGTTTGTAACATTCTTCTTCGACTAGTTTATTTTCAAAACGTGTTGCTGGTGTAGCTAAGATAATCTCAGCTCTTGTTTTATCATTTTTCATTGGGATGTGGTCTAAAAAGACCACATCCCAATAAAAAATGATAAAACAAGAGCTGAGATTATCTTAGCTATTGCTGGTGGCTAAAATGGTCAGCATAATACCTACAAGTGGCGTGCGTGCTTAGTTTGTAACACGACTTTACTAGCTATCCTGCAAGAAATATTACAGTCTTGATAAATCAGATCTTCGCTCCAGATTAGAAAAAGTCCTGCAAACAAATATTTCCTCACCATCGAAGATCTGCGTCCTTGTCATACAAAACTGGCAAATGTTGAGAAGGTGACATATTTGACCGAGAGCTTGAAAAGCACATTAAAACTGCCCCATTAATTTATGAGACTTTGAAAAAAATCCAAAATTTATATTTTGAGTTTTTACACAACATTTTCACACAACAAACCATTTTCACACAACAGACAAGTTGCAACAGATATCAAAAATAGTGTCACGACTGTGTGGCTGACGATGTCACAGATTTCCAAATCCCTAGCTTCGGTTTCAACGAGGCCGACAACCCATTCTTTGGCGCCCATGCTTGACAGCACTGTTCAAAATCTCAGCTCTTAGACTATCTTTCTCCAAAACCACGATCTGCAATCATGCAATTATCAGCGTTTGCGATTATATTTTAAACAAAAACCATCGATAATCCCAATTTCGCGTAAACTGATCAAGTCGAATAGGCTAGTAATACATGTACGTAGCCTAAAAAATTTGCACTTCAAGCTTGCTGCATGCGTTATTACGATGGAGATGAAACCCTATTCAAAATTAACAAAAAAACATCCATTTAAAGGAGTACCATGAATATTAATGTAGCCCCGCGTTTCGACGAATCAGCTCTCTACGTCCAATTCTGGTAGCAATCTCCATAGACCGTGTACAAAACGGAAACAGGATTCTCAAGTCTGTAACTAGAGGTCGATTAGACTTGTTTCCAGTCCATTCGCGACTACGCTGCTGCCGTTTACGAAACAACCGGTCTAGTTACAGACTTGACATCAAGTCTAGTGAATATGATGCTACTAGCAGCTGTCCTTTTCATAGAATTAACATAGTGCACGTTTATGTCTACACACTGCAATGTTTAGCTGCTACCCAATATGGAACCAAGCTTGGCCTACACATGTAGGCCTACACGTACATATTTACTGTACTACAGTAAAACTCTCGTTATAACACCCCTGATATAAAGCTCTTCTCGATATAAAGCTCCTTTTTCTAAGTTCCAGCAATTATTATAGCTGCATTGTGTATGCACTGGTTGTAGAGCTCTGATCTCTGGGTATGTAAAGCTAAAATGATTTCGGTCCCTTGAAGAGCGCTATAATGAGAGTTTACTGTACATGTACATGTACATGTCTCTGCTGTACAGTTTGACAAAATGATGGTTGACTTTTACCGTATTCATGTTAGTTTAAGAGGTGAAGCTAACCCAAGAAACGAAAGACATTGTGCTGAACAAGGAGAACACGTGCATTATTGTTATACAAAGAAAAAGAAATATGACCTACCGAACAGTGGATACGAACTTAAAAAAGACTGGCGGGCGCTGCCATTTTGTCTAAAAACTGGGCAAAGAATGAAGTTTTTGTGTACTTTTTCGTGTATTGCCATAGGAATGCACGAAAAACTTGTACGCAAGGAAATGTCAGTCTTTGTCCAGTTCTTGGACAAAATGGCGGCACCCATAGTATAAGGCATTGCTGCAATTGCCGTTCTTTGTGAAGTTCATACATGTATGTACATGTATATATGAATTTAAATTATACAGTAAACTCCGGCCAACTCGGCATCGTACAAGTCGGCAAAACGCCTAAGTCGGCCGTCCGACGAAAGTCCCGATCGTTACATTGAAATGTTTGTTTCTAAGTCGGCATTTGTAAGTCGCCATTTCGCCAAAGTCGGCATGTTATTCTCGGTCCATTTCAACAAAATGCAATACAAATCCTTTGTGTAAGTCGGCACTTAAAAAAAAAACACACAATGGCATCGATTTCCTTCCCTGCGGTTTTCAAGAAGTGTCGAGTAAAAAGGCAAACACTGCTTAACTGACGTCTGTTTATTGGCACGCACGGACCATGTGGTCGCCAGTGTATCGGTGTCATGTTACAGCCAGGCCATGTGTGAGATTGCGTGCACACAAAAAGGGGTTTACCCTCTACGCATGCGCACTTTCCATTTTGGGGGTCGTCGCATGATGCATGTACATGTACATCCATTACATGTAGAACTTCATACATGTACATGCTCGCTCACGCGCGCGCGTATTTAGCGTGTCCATAAAAACACGATGTTGATATAAATCAATTAAGGATTTCGTTGCTGGAATCATGGAATCGACCCCAAAAACAAGGAGATTAAACCAAGGTAAATCGAAGCCTCCATGCTGCAATTAACCATATATGCATAGGCCATTCATGTAACGTTGTGTAAGTCGGCAAAATGACGACTTACGGCAGATGTCGGCATCTGCGTACCGGTAAGTCGGCACAAATTTTCGGGTCCCAAGAGTGCCGACTTAGCCGGAGTTTACTGTACTTGTTTTACTCAATACATGTAGCACTCACTGGTAACAAGTAGTTCAAATTGTTACTCCTCTTTCAGGTAATGTTAAGTCATATTCTTGTCAAAGTCAACAATTAGAGTTACATGTGTCCAATAGTAGCCAACCTTTAATGCTGAACATAAGATATGAAAGAAGACGAGTCATCAAGCTATGTCATGTACATGTATGTGTACATGCTCAAATTAATTGAGGGTGTGCTTGCAGAAACATGCATTTCACTGAGTCGAACATGGGGTGGTTTTTGGCGCTTTGAAGAGAAAACTACAGGGCGGTTTTAGGCACTTTGAAGAATAATGGGTGAATGCAATGTCTTTAGTTTCCTGGGTATACATGTACTTCTTTATTTTATGTACATGTATGTACATGCTTTGTGTGAACAAAATTTGCAAAAAGAAAAACAGTCACTGATCATTGTGATGGATTTATTCTTTAAGAATGGGATGTACCGTACAATGGATAATCAACACTCAACAGAAAGAACAAATGCTGTTTTACAGCATGGAATGTTTTCGATGGTACGATGTACAAACATGTACATGTAGGGTTTTGCATTACAGGTATTTAATTTTTATATCTGCATTTTTTGTTGATATTAGTCGGTCTTTTGAATATAAAGAATGTTAATGTAAACACAACATAGGTTTATTGAACAGCATTATACCCAGCACTTTTTTTGTTTGTTAAAGAGGGATGGGAACAAATGAGATTGGGGGGCGGAGGTGAGTGGAGTGGAGATGCACAGTCAGTAGAAATGAGTTTTTCTGTCAAGTCTGAATTCGAGTCCCAAGTATTTTGATTGCAAGTCTTGATTTAAGTTTTTATTCAAGTCATTAAGAATGTACCCTGATTACCGTACAAATCTCAAGCCATCACTCCAAAAATATGAATGGCATTATTTATACATACATGTACATGATGTACATGTTTTAAATGGGCTATTTATAAAATCCTGTAAACAAACTTTGTTCAAGTTTAAATTTACAAGCATTAAATTTGCAAAAAGATATCAAGACCACCCAAACGTTTTTGAGAACTCACACCATACAAGTACATGTATGTAAATGCAATTTGACTTTAAATGCCATAAATACAGTACCCCTTCACTTTAATTCCCATCTGAAGGATGAATCATTGTAGCTATGTGCTTTGATTAGAGGTGTCGGGGCTTTGTAGAAACCAGCACAAGTTGGGCAAAAGCTGCAAGTTCAGTGACCTTATTTAACCGCTCAATCCTTGGCACACCACAATACCATACATTTGTTAATGCACGTTTTTACAAAATGCTGACATGAAAGTGAAAGACACATAAACATTGCGTGCATTATTATCTGATTTCATTGTTTTCCATAGGCATTGTCTCACTTTACATTGTTTTTATGTGCAGAATAGCAACTCATTCATGTAAATAAAACCAGACAGAAGTGTCAAAACATCAGTTTCAATTTCATTTTGGAAATGTGTGTGGGATGTTTGAGTGCTATACAACATGTACAAACATGTACAGTATGGTCCTACCGGTAGTTTGCATTCATGAGAATTTTGTGTGAAACAATGACACCAGTGAGGAAACATGTGTGTTCGCACTGCACCTTTTTTTTTGGTGAAGGTGTGCTCGGATAGAATTTACACCGTCTGGGATTTAGTCTAATATTACGAACTGTTGATTGTGTTTACGGCTATTTCACGATCAGGTGTACCATTTAGCAGCCAAAATTGGTGAAAAAGGAACTTGCTTAAATCGAGTTATCAAACATATCAGCTGATTGCTACATGTCTTGAGTATATTCAGCTGAAATGTTTTCGCACATGTACTGCATTTCTTCCAAAATAAATTTAATTTTTTTCCCTTGTTTTAGGTATGTGTTTGTAACAATGCTGTACAATAATTCTGGGAGGTTAATCTTTATTTACATTTTTAACACTCTTAGTTTGTGATATTAAGATATTTTTTCCAACAGTAAATCCTATGCATTGTACACATGCAATGATGTGATTTATAACATGAGGGTACGGACACTACATTTGATAGAATAATGTGCTGTATTTTTTTATAACTTAACAATATTGAACAAATAAATACCACATTATTGTATGAAAAATGCCCTCACATACTGGTACATGTATATGAGTTCGATGACTTAAAGTATATAACATGAAGAAAATTGCAAGTACGGGTACGGACACTACATAATTTTCCGGAATATTATTGGTCAATTTCAAGCTGCCACTTGGAATATACCCGGTATAGACTATTTAGAGATGGGTATAACTTCCTTATTGTGTACAGATAGGTTCTAGAATTACTTTAATTGACAAATTATTCTTATTCTGTTAGTGCAATACGAGTTTAAATAGTCCAGAAAATCCAACTTGAAATTTCCACAAAATCCGTAACACAGTGATTTTTTAACGAGATCTCATGAAATCTGTATGAATTCTCAAAGTATCCTCAACAGGTGACCTGCAAAAGTTGAACAAGTCATTCAGACAGAAAATTAGAGGGAGTTTTGTCCTTTTACTTGCATATTCTGCCCTGGAAAATGTATAGAAATAAAATACTTGTATTTTTGTAAAAAATGCACCGATTTCCATAATTCTTTTTTTATATTGCTCAGCAACTGGTACTGCTTTGTACAATAAATAAACAGTAACTGTACCAACTTCACTTTTAATACAAATAGCCCGTAACAACTGACAAGTTAAAATGGTACACCCGATCGTGAAATAGCCGATACACATGTACATGTACATGTACATTATATGTAATATCCTGGTAACCTGGAATGTCTACCAGTAGTTGTCATGATACATGTGATATCTGATGCTGACCATGGCTTCCTGTTGTTACTAATTCCTCTGTTGGTAACCTGATAACCAATTCTGGTTTCAATTTTGGTTTTCTTTTGCTCTTGGGTTAATGATACAGTACGTACAAAACACAGTAAAGGGTGTCATTATTAAGTTACCATAATACTTTTGTTCTAATGGCGTAAAGTCAAACTACGTGTCTGTTCTCAATACTGGAGAGATCTTTTCCTCCAGGATTATACATGTATCTCTGTACAATGTCATTCATCTTCTCTCAAAACAAAAGAAATATCTTAAGATACATGTAGATCTAAGGAGATAACTTCAGCCAAGGAACGGCAACGAATAGTGTCACAACATACCTTCTTGAAAGCCCTGTGTGCAAATTTCCAATATACCGTATGTACATGTAACAAGGACACACAAAAAATTCACAAAGCATGTGTCCTATGTTACTTCCGTTAAATGAGAAATGTGCACGTGTACACAGGGTTTTCAGAAAGGTACCGGTATGTTGTTGCACTTTTTGTTGCTTAAGTTATCTTCTTAGATCTGTCTTAATATATTTCTTTTGTTTTGAGAAAATATAACTGGCATTGCACAGAGTTATGATCCTGGTGAAAAGGTCTCTCCAGTATTGAAAACAGACTTGTGAATTCTCCTAAGCCTCCAGGTTCTCTGTCTGGGTGACATTTGAGGGGTAAATGCTCAGTTTAAACATGGAGCTATTAGCTCCATGGTTTAAACAAGACCCATTTATATGCAAACTGAAATTGTATTCTTTTTAAAATAAAAAAATGAACAGAAAATGATTTTTGTGCCAAAGTTCATGCAAGTTATCATTTTCTGTTTTATTTTTTATTTTAAAAAGAATACAATTTCAGTTTGCATACATATAAATGGGTCTTGTTTAAACCATGGAGCTAAGAGCATTTAACCCCTCAAATGTCACCCAGACAGAGAACCTGGAGGCCGAGGAGAATTCACATATAGTTTGACTTTACGCCATTAGAACAAAAGTATTATGGTATCTTAATAATGACACCCTTGACTGTTTTTTGTACGTACTGTCTGTACCATTAACCCAAGAGCAAAAGAAAACCAAAATTGAAACCAGAATTGGTTATCAGGTTACGGACACAGGAATTGGTAACAAGAACAGGAAGCCATGGTCAGGATATCATGACAACTACATGTACAATATCGTCCTACATGTACATGTAGTTTGCATGACAATTTTATGTGAAACAATGACAAGTGTACGAGCATTACATTATGCGAACTTTCGGACAAAAGAGGTCTGCTTAAACCAGGTAGCACCGTAACTGTGTGGACTTGCACAGACGAGTTGTCTTAGCATTTTAAAAAGGACAATGGGATGGGCCTGGGGGAGGGGGGTTAAAAAAAGGAGAGGTGTGTAATGATCGATGCCCTTAAGGCCTATTCACACTGGAGAGCGGTAACGGGATTCCGCGCGGTAAAAAATATAGAATACGCGGTTTTCTATTGGACCATTCACATTGAGAGCGGGAACACCGCGCGGTTGGACGGTAAACCGCGGCGTTTAGAAACCAGAGCGATTTTTTCAACAATACCGCACTGAGACTGTGCGTCGTGGCCAATCAGCGTTCGCGTTGAGTATGACGTCACGCACTGGCCGAGGCCAGCTGGGAAAAAATGGCGTCCATTTTTTTTATACGCAAGCAACAGCACCGAGAGTTTGATCCTGGAAGTTCAGAAATATCCACAGTCTGTTATATGACACGAGTTTGGAAGCTTACAAAAATGCTGTTAAAAAACAAGACATCTGGGAGGCTGTTGGTGTGAGAGTGGACATGCCAGGTAAAAAATAACAAGGATTTTGGATCATTTGCAGTACCACATCATGCCTCGCTTTGTGCGTGTAGTAACGTTGCACGTGCACAGTCGTACCGTACTACATGTACATAGGCCTATGCGCGCCCTTTTCTGAAGGATTTCATGAACACAAATTCTTCGCCTTTTCTTTTCTTTGGCACGTAACCTTCTCGCCAATATCAGAAGTAAAGAGCTTCGTCAACGCACTGGCGATTTTTCACGTGGGACGCCATTGTTTCATGGGAGTAATTTGCATATACCGCACGGGTTCCGCGCTCTGTATGAACGGGTAATACCGCGCGGCAAATCGCTTTCCGTTGCCGCTTTCCGTTACCGCTCTTCAGAGAAAAAATATTTTCGGCCAAATTTTGTACAGTACACAAGAACAAAAAGAAGTCCGCATAGTGTATGGGGGAGGGGGTTGGGGGAAGACTTTTTGGTGAAGGTGTGCTCAGATAGAATTTACACTGTCTTGGATTTTCCTTTAGCCTAATATTACGAACTGTTGATTGTGTTTACTGTACCTTAAATGTGTAAAATACATGTACTGGTATGTGCAGTAAATACAGCTGTAAAAACACATAATGCTCTTCAGTTGCATTCATGACGTGGATATACGTGCACTGGGTACATTGTACCGGTAGCTGATTCCTTCTGTAGAAAACATTTTGAGGGTTTTTGTACATGTATGTATCTGCAGTTTATAGACCAAGCTAACGTGACAGGAATTCACTGGCTCTGCATGATTCAGCCTGTTATAAAAATCAAGGAATCAAGGTCACATTAAATTCTGGGTCACATGAGCTTGGTTGTTATAGTTCTGTTTCAATATAAGCGCGTGTTTCTGCTGAACATAACTGTTTTCAAAACGCTTCAGAAACAGTATCCGTCTAGTACATGTAGCAACAGCTTTAAATGGTGCGCGTACCGGCAAATTAAAACCATGTTTTTGCCGGTGCGCACAACAGTATTTTGCCAGTACATGTAGAAACGGCCAATAACGCTTTTTACTGCTGTGCGCGCACATAAAATATCCATTAGAAACGGACAAGATAACAGTTAAAAGCATTGCGCACCACATCGGCAAAAACCCTTTAACCCTTTAGAGACCATAGCAGCCACAAGCGCCCTGATGCCCAGCGCTCATAGTGCCCGTAAGCGGCAACCAGCTCCACAGTGTTTGAACACTTCACATGTACAATGTACACAATGTACTCAACATCTCAATGTTTTTAATTTCAATGTGTAGCTACATTGTACATGTATCAGCTTTTGATTGAGGTACATGTGTACCAATACATGCTCTCTTGTACATGTATGTACGGACATACAAGTGATGTGCCATTTTTACACATCCAAATGCATGGTCTCTGGTTAATGCCAGTGCTCCCAGTAGAAACGTGCTCTGAGAGTTGTTTCGGAATAGGGCCCACTCAATTGATTCAGCTTTGTGACATTAACATGGTTTTGCTTGATGCCATGCATTTACATGACGATCTGAAGATGACTTTATATGCTACATGTACTGTAGGCCTAAGGCAGTTATTGCTTTGCAGGCTGTTAATTTATAATTTTCTGGATCCACATTCCATCAAGATGAACCTTTATTAGATTATACCATCTTTGTCTCCTTCCCTGCAGCTGGTCACCCTGCGAGGCCTGATTGCCGAGGATTCCATCCCATCCACCTCAAAGCATAACTCGCCCAAGGGACTTCCCCTCAAGGATGTCTTGGAGTATGTGGTGCCTGATCTCCCCCTGGCGTGCCTTAGGCTGGCCCTGGCCACGACCAAGGTGACGGAACAGCTACTCAAGCTTGACGAGCAAGGGGTAGGTTCAGACTGACTTCCAGTTGAACTAGTTTCTGTGCAACATTTCGGCTAACATGATGTACATGTACATGTAAGAACATTCTTCAGAATAAACCTTATCGATGTTCTCTATCAATGCATCATGAGAATGGATAACAAGCATTGCCAGCGAATTGTGCGTAAACCTATTAGGCAGAGGTCAACTGACAGCTTTTTTTAGTCATTTTCACGAAAACCAAAAAACGTTCAAGAATCAAACTTTCAGCATTTTTTCTTTGAAACATACTGGCCAGCATGTCCCGAAACAGATATGTAGCAAATGTGATAAATCATCAGGGATTCCCCTCGTGGCGGGAGAGTCCGTGTACACGGACTTGCATGCAGCACATTCAATCCAACCAGCGCCATGCCTATACGGCGCGAGTTGCATTGCACATGCCAAGCTGCAAGCAAGGTACATGTGCTCAGATAAGGTTTATTGCACCAGACTTGATTTTCTTGCTGCTAAAATGTAATTTACAAGAGAGGTTATGGAGCTGCGTATTTTGTGACACGAATTTGGTGCACGCGCATTGCCGACGAGCCTGTGTCTTTAAAGGAAGGGACAACACTTTTGCAGTTCGGCACTTGGATTTGAGAGGGCGTGAGTCAGAGCACAACAGATTTTTACATACTTCACGGCATATGGGAGTCAGGGAAACGAGGCATCAATCTTGACGTCATCCATGCAATCGTTGAATGGTTGACGTCATCATCCCTTTCAAAATTTCAAATATGGCGCAGCACAGAGTTGCATTATAATTGCAGAGTTTATCATTATAATTACATGTAATTGGGTTGCCGACGACGTTGAAAACAAGATTCTCTGATTCTCATGAAGGGCAATACATCGGTAATATATTTGATTAAATTCGTCGATAACTTCAAACAAGTGTTAATGTCCCTTCCTTTAAAACATTTTAAACTTGGGCATAAAATAATTTGATAATGGCACAAAGGAATTACAAATGCAGATAATGTACAGTAACCGTAAAACTGCTGTGCAAATTTTCAATTTTTACATACTGTAGATACATGTGCCCATGGCTTAAGTGCATACCTTGTACAGTTTACAGAGAGGTATTACGGCGTTTTAGTAATTATATGTACACAGCTCCATGCATACTTCACAGAATTGTATGTTATTACTTGTGCGGCCAGCCAGTTAATTCTAACCCTACAGGCGTTTTGAGAAGGAGCATTGCTAAATTCTCTGAAATCCTTCTTTGTGTACGATCTCTAGTCTGAGGCATGTTTTTAAGCATAATATTGAGTCGCAAAAGCCCATGGGAAGGGATGGCTACAGGGCTCAGCTGTACTGAATCCCCAACATTTACGCAATGTAGACATGGTAGAGAGGAACTAGTAAGAGACATGTAGAAAATGTATTACATCTACATGTACATGTATAGTCTTTAGAAAATACATGTATATCGAAAAACAAAACATTTTTCACATGACTCATAAATGTGATGCATACTGGTCAACTACATGTACATGTAATCCTCTGTGAATACGTGTACATGTACATGTACGATACATGTACGATACATGTACATGTACATGTACATGTAATTACATTTCTAACACTGGTTTTGGGCAAATGAATTGCAATACATGTATGCTTCTGCATATGGTACGGTACATGTACATACGTGTAGGCCTACTGAATGGAAAATCAAAAAATGGCAACATTGTACACTGTAGGTTTTTATTGTAAAATGCACGCATTACCGGTACAAAAGTATGTACATGTAGCAAGATAAATACTGTATATTGCTACCGGTACCCAATGTATTGACTACAATAAATCTGTACCTGCATCATTGTCTTCAGGGGACCAAATTGTTTTTCTCTAAAACAAATAAAAAAAGTTCAGTCATTCTTTCTGCTTAATGGTTTTTATTGTACCGGTACATGTACATGTAATGGGCCTAATAATAGCAGGTTTTTATATAGGGCCATTCTATAAAGATCATGGCACTCTGGGAACAAACTCAGACAGTGGGAAATATGTGAAATTTTAAATGTTTTTTGAACAGAGGCATCATCATGCTTCATTTATTTTATGATCAAATGAAAAGCTTCATCGCAAAACGCTATACATTGTACACGTACCGGTATGTCCATTTCTAGCATTTTGAGAAAACTGCCATTTTGTCAATCATGTCGAGGCCATATGGCAGCTCCAGCCTGCCCAATGATCTTGCTCCAGGTGTCCCTGGTCCAGCATGCAGGAGTGCAGCTCCTCAGTTGTGGCTAAGCCATTTCAGTGCATCCTCATGGGAAAGACTTCTGCCACGTGAGGCAGTACTCCGTATGTGCTCTCAGAGAATAGTAGGACTAGCGATCAACTCCAGATGATGGACGCAGTTCCCATCAAGCTTGAGATGGCGTTTCCTGATCATTTTCGTCACCTTCGGCATGCCAGCGTACAGATCTACGTTCCTCATGTGATCCTGCCACGAGATGTTCAGGGCCATGCGCAGCATCCTGGTGTAGCATCCGTCCAGAAACTTCTCCATCTTGGTGGTGATGATCCAGGTCTCTACTCTGTACAGGTCTCTACTCTGTACAGTAGTACTGCAGCTACCGTACTTTATACTGTTGACACAAACAGTGACCTTTTCATTTGATCACTGAGGGCCGATGACCACACCTTTTTCATACTGTGGAACACTCACCGTGCCTGTCCTCTTCGGGTCTTGAGGACTTTATCGCTAGAGTTGATCCAAGCTCCAAGGTACATGTACATGTACTTGAAGTCAGGTTCAACCTTGAGAGCTGTACCATCCCTCATGCGGACATCCGCATCAATGGTATTGTAGGCGAGTACCTTGGTCTTCTTTGAGTTCAGCTGGAGGCCAACCTTCAAGCACTCTTCCTCCACTGATAGCAAAAGGACCCGGGGTTGCTCCACTGTATCTGAAACCAGTGCGATGTCATCTGCAAAGTCTAAGTCGGTGATCATCACAGGAGGCCATTTTGTATTACATTGTGTACATCTAAGCACTACATTTTTTTTTTGTGGGATATGGGTCATTCTATAAATTTGGGGTCCAATTTTTCTGTCCCCTGTTACGTCTGACATCTTGTAAAATGTTGTATTTTGTAAATTCAGGACATATTCTTTAAATGCTTTCTATTTCAAAGAGTGATTACATAAAGTACAATTCATAAAAATATGTTTTGAAGGCATTTTTAATAATACTTGTTTGGCAAATGGCAGTATGTCAGGTGTAACAGGGACAGGAAAATGTCACACGTTGGACCCCAAATTTATAGAATGACCCATACACATGTAACAAAGTTTGCCAATTAATTTGACAAATGTATAGGACCACCAATCGAGAGTGTACTGATCATGACACCATTATCTAAACTTCTTTTATATCAGTGGATGTGGCGTTTATTGGATTTTGCGATAAAACTCTTAAATTTTTATGTAATTAAAGCAAAAGGAAAGTACACATTGTGATTTATGGATGTGAAGACAGAGCTGCCAACTCCCGGATTTTGGAGAAGACATCTGGAAAATACAATGTAGGTTGATCTTTTGACCTCCGACGCATCTGAAAAACCTCCGAGATTGTTAATTGACAATAGACTACCCCCCCGGGCACATCACGACTAAAACGCCTATTCCAATAACACGGGCGAGATTTTGTTTTTTGTATATAAGTGATTCGGGTAACTAAAATGTTTTTTTACAATATATAATACATGCATAATTATCTCTAAAAACGATAACAATTTATTAAAATTTCGTGACCTGAATAAATTTCTCTGCTAGCATATTCTTCATCCAATTTGGAATGGATGACCCAAGTGTGGATTCATGTGAAAATGAATGCTTCGAACTTGGGCACTCTAAAAAAAAGTCTGCAAGCTCTACTTTTGGTAGATGGCATTTCGCCTATCGCTAGCGAGGTCTGTATGTACACTGTAGGCCTACGTACGTCGGCTGCTGTGCGTGTTGCATATCTTTTGCTGCATGTAGTTTACGATCTTCAAAGATTGACTTGTCGGCTCAGAAAAGATCGTAAATGTTTACATTTCGATTGCTTATTTTTGATTATACCCCACTTCATCAATTGGAATGCAAGATTTTATTTAGAGATACGCGTTTTGGGCCGTCTGAGTTTAAAAACCTGCGTAAACAAAATAATATAAGAATTTCTCTCGCGACGTGCGTTGAAGAGATAGGGTCTTATGCCCGGAAATAACGGTGGTCTCGCGCGGTCTCGTACGTTCGCGAGATCAACTTACATCTCAGGAGGGTTCTTTATCTGTGTTGGGAGTTGTGATCGGTCATTTTCCAGGGAACCTGTTGGCAGCTCTAGACTAGTGAATGTTGTAAATGGGCATTAATTATATTTTTTTTTTTTTTTCCTTGCTTGTTTTAGGTTAGCAATAAGTACAAAGTGGGCATTATGCTGTGCAAGACGGGACAGAACACGGAGGAAGAGATGTACAATAATGGTAAGGCTACACCTGTACAGGCAAGAAATATTAAAATATTGGTAAAGGCCCATTGTATCATTTGCAATACCGGTAGGCTTGGGCGATTCCACACTTCAGTCGAGTAGAATCAACTCCACTTTGGGAATTAGAATCGCCATTCCAGATTTTTGAGGAATCGATTCCCTTTTTTTTACATTTGATTGTCATTGATAGCTTGCAGATTAAAAAAATTACCTAGCATTTTCGAAGAGTATATAGCCTTTCTTGATTTCCACATTATTAAGAACGTGTGTATGTGTGGCACAGGCTGGCATCATTTCATGAATGTTTAGTGCGGCTCAGTACTAATAATTGAGTCGTCTGCACAATGTGTATTATCATCAATAATGTACATGTACATGCACCGAAACATGCTCGGTATATTTAATGTTTTCTTGTGAAAAATGGAATCGGTTCCGCGATTCATTTTTGGAATCGGTCGACTCCAAAAATGTTGGAGTCGCCCAAGCCAAATTTGCAGATTTGACCAAAGATTTCGCTTTGTGAGTTAAAGAAAACCTTACTCAAAGTGTTTAGAGCAGCGGTTAAATAAACATGATTTTATTTTATTTCTTTAATGGTACATGTACCTTTTTGCGGGCAACTAATGACTAAAGGTGTTTCAATTGTTTTGTCAAAATTTAATCAACACTTTGCAATTCTGCAGTACCAGCAACATCATTTTTATCAGGCAAAGTGGAATAAATATAAGTGAAACTTAGCAAAACATAGTTGTTTGAAAGCCCAAAATTTGTTGATTTTGTACACTAATAATAATAAAGGTAGATTCTTGTATAGCGCACATACATGTATCTACTCTTCATGAGGGTAATCAAGGCGATGTTGCCATTACCACTGCTATCGGGAAATCACCAGAACCATTTCGCTTCAACTAGTGACCTGGCCAAGGCGCCCAACCCTATCAGCAGAGCAGTTAGATTGTAGCATTCCCCCTAACAGTTCCTGTACTATCGCTTGGGTTGACGAGGCAATTGAGATTAAGTGTCTTGCCCACGGACACAAACACGTTGGCACAAGTGGGGCTCAAACCATAACCCAACGTGCTCTCACTGACAAGCTTCTACTGCTAGATTTGTAATGGTGACTGCACATTTAGGTATTAATTTCCTTCAAGACTGGGGTCATTGACAAACTGGTATGGCCATTGATAATATTTAGGGGACAAATGTTTCCCCCTCTTCCCTTCCCTTCCCTTCCCCCATCAAGCAACAGACTATACTAAAGTGTGATGTAAGTTGCCATGTGTACATGTAATTGGGTCTAGACATTCTGGTAATCTGAAACATCCATTGCTAAAGCGCAGGGAAAAGGTTCACTGGTTTTTAGTGTAGACCTACATGTAATAACCATAGCAACACACAAAGGGTTATGTTTTAACTTGAGTATGGTGCTGCAACTTGGCATGTACATGTACATGTACATACTGTAGGATCTACAGTACATGTTCATGTAGGGTCCACCAGACTATAACACTGTGTATACATGTACTTCAAGTATTAAAACGGACAAGACTGTTCCATATCTGCCAACTAGTCCGATTTTATCGTATTTGTTCTGATTTTTAAGTGTTCAAGTATTGAACAATTGGTAAACGGTCGACTTGACCTGACTCCCTGCGCGCACCGCATGTGTTGTGTACATGGAAACGGGTGCAGTACTAGGTCAACTTGACTGTTGTACCAACTTGACTGTTGCAAGTTTCACTACAGTCGGATTTTTTACTCGGCAACGGTACAGTGTATGCTGTTCTTTTGTACTCAACCTCACTGCAGTATAAACTATAATTTCCAATACATCTTAATTGTGTCTTGATTCTACAGTGTCCAAAAAGTTAATGGTCAGTTTTTGTGTGTCTTTCATGTGTAGAACATTCAACTCCAGCTTTCGATGAGTTCCTGGACACCATCGGTGAACGTATCAGACTCAAAGGGTTTGACAAGTACCGAGCCCAGTTGGATAACAAAAGTAAGATTTTCTTGATTTCTTTGCTCTTTCTATAACAAAGTACGATTGCATACTTACATGTATGTGAGAATATTTCGTGGACCAAAAGAGGTTTGACATCTTGAAAGCAATCCTAGAGTCGATGATTCTTCCGTTTCACTGAAAATGAGAATAACTGTTTTTTTACAAATTCTGCATTGTTGTGTTTTAAGTTTGTTTTGATGCAGTGCCATTGGCCACGATTATCCGTGTGTGGAAACAGTGTTTGAAGCAAATGCAATTTTGTGACCTTGTCGGGTCCTGCGATTTTTTTAAGGAAATTGTGCACCCTAACTCATGGTCAGCTGAGAGACTTTCATTTTCTGGCTCTCCTAGTTGTCTTGGTGCACATGTATCAAGCCACTTGCAGTACAAAGCATCTTTCAAAAAAATGCCTTTTCTAACATGAAAAACTGCTACGTAAATTGCGCGTATTCAAATATTTACACACATTAGTTATTGGCCAGTTTTGCGCAGTCAAACACATTTTTATATTTCATCCCCATTATGGTAATTTCATGTAGTACCGTATTCGATCATTATTGATTTATTATTTTTATTTTTTTAATTTTTTATATATTTAAGTCTGTTTTCAATACTGGAGAGACTTTTTGACCAGGATCACAACTCTGTGCAATGCCAGTTATTTTTTCTCAAAACAAAAGAAATATCTTAAGACAGATCTAAGAAGATAACCTATGCAACAAATAGTCCAACAACATACATGTACATACTGAAAACCCTGTGTACAAATTTCCCATATACGGTAACGTATACGTACATGTACATGTAACATATAGGACACATACTTTGTGACATTTTTTGGTGTTCTTGTTACATACGGTATATTGGAAATTTGCACACAGGGTTTTTTGAAAGGTAGGTTGTGGCACTATTTGTTGCAGTTCTTAATAGCTGAAGTTATCTACTTATGAGAGAAGATAAATGACATTGTACAGATATATAATCCTGGAGGAAAAGGTCTCTCCAGTATTGAAAACAGACACATTTATATATTTATTTATTTTTATTTGCAGCTGATTCCACGGGTACCCACTCAGTATATGCCTCGTACCAAAATCACGAAATCATGTTCCACGTGTCAACGCTGCTCCCGTTCACTGCAAACAACAGGCAGCAGTTACTACGGAAACGGCACATCGGCAACGACATTGTCACAATAGTGTTCCAAGAACCCGGTGCAGAACCGTTCACACCCAAGACGATACGCTCCCAATTCCAACACGTGTTTGTGGTCGTGCGGGCCATTGACCCAAACACGGACAATGTGTGCTATTCGTAAGTGTTGCGCTTGGTAAATTATTTGCAAAACAGTAAAATGAAAATCTCCATATGTTAACTTTTGACAGAATTTCTTTAATTCAAATGTACAAAGCACATCCTTGCTTGTTAGTCTTTATTTGAATGTTTCATTACTACTCAATTTGTTAAGAATCACCTTATTACAATTTTTGATTTTTTTTTTCTGGTTGCTTGAGACTATGCAATATGCTTAGGTTTTGTAATCTATTTTCTTGCATAAAAAATAAACAAAGTTATTTGCCTTATAAACACCGTGTTTACACTAGAAACGGCAAAGGTGGATACAGACCTGGCATTTTTATTGCAACCTCAAAACTAAACATTTGCCGCGTTTACAATACATATCGATCCGGCTTCAATTCACCTTCACCACTGTTTACAAACCTCAAAAGTCACCACTAATTGTGACCGCAGCGCCTGCGTGGATTCGTCGGTTAAACCTGCCACACGGCGGGCAACCGCCCCAAGGACGCTGAAACTGGTGAATCTGTATTCGGGTAGCGTTTACACCAAAAGCGACCTTGACAATTGCGGGATTCGACCCTACCCAAAAGTATCTGATTCGCCTTTTTCAATTAACCTTTTGCGTTTACACTCAACTTGCCTGTTTTGGAAATTGCGGAGTTCGATTAGGCAAAGGCGAATAGAGTGTAAACGAGCCTAAAGGTTCTTAATTTTTACTTTTTATAAGCTTTTTTTTTAGTATTGATTTAATCTTCATTCATACGACACAACTTTATTGCGTTTTAAAAAGAAAAAAACTGAATTTGTGGCTAAACTGACTTGCACTTAGAAAGAGCTGAAAATTGACTAAAATTGTTTGACTTCAAACCTACTTTATTTCGGTAGCATCATTCACTTTTGATTATTTTATCCTCTAGCGTTGCTGTGACAAGGTCCAAGGGTGTCTCCACTTTTGGCCCACCGCTCCCAGCAAATGCAACTTTCCCCAAAGGAACTACGTTTATTGAATTTCTGCTTGCGAAAGGTGAGATCTTCGTACCATAGTGTGCATGTCCTTGGGACTTTGCAGATGTTATATACACTCGACCAAAAAGTTCTGTCACCAGTAAGACGTTTGTAGATATTTATTATGAAATTGGATTTAATGTAGGAAAATAATATATAAAATTTTAGCTGAACATATCCCTCAAAGGAATAGAGCTCAAGAGAGATCATGATGTCAAGCTTCACTGAACAGGAATGCAACAAAGGAGTGTGGGGTCAGAATGAAAAACACCAAAGAACAATGCAACGTGTGATTTGGGCAATTTGTGTGTAGACAATTAGGAAATTTTTAAGTGAGTTTGGATTTATCAAAAACATCAAAATCAAAATGGTTAAATTGTCCAATCTGAATCGTGCCATTGCATTAGGTATGGTGGAAGCAAAATACTGAACTGTAACTCCCCTTGCTTGAGTGCAATAAAGTTGACATCGTTGTTTTTTGGTGTTTTTCATTCTGACCTCACACTCCTTTGTTGCAATTTGTTCAGTGAAGCTTGCCATCATGATCTCTCTTGAGCTCTATTCCTTTGAGGGATATGTTCAGATAAAATTTGATATATTATTTTCCTACATTAAATCCAATTTAATAATAAATGTCTTACTGGTGACAGAACTTTTTTGGTTGAGTCTACATAACAACAAATTTGTATTACATGTATCTGGAACAGAAACAATGAAGAACAGTGGATTGAGAAAAAAATGGATTGGGTACCACCCACCTACATGTATGTATCTCGATGTCTAGGTGGAAGACACATGTAAGCTTCATGCAATTTGGCTGCAAATTGAAGTACCATAAACCCATTAATAAAATATAATTAAAAAGTACCAGTGACTACGCAATCGTATCCAAAGCAACGGTTTAAATAGTCAACAAGACTCAATATTATCATCCTGAGATCTCAGGGAATTTCTACTCTGCAAAGCAACGTGACAATACCCTGAGGAATTACACGCAAATCTGTGGAGCGAGCCGGCTGTTGTCTTGAGCCAACTCACCCCCGAGTCATTTTGATGTAATTTAATCAATTCGGTCATGTTATGCCGAAAAGAAACAATTTCTATACTTTCCAGAAATTGCATTGGGTTCCGTTCCTTATGACTGTCCCATTCCTACCAAACTTTCAAACGACGAACCTTATTTACTCCGCAGTTTTTCAAATTAATAACAGGGATGCATGCTGACGAATGTAATGGAAGGGATTCCCCAATATGCTTTAAATAGCAGCCAATCGCCGACGCGGACAACGGCCCGCATTACCGAGTACATGTATCACATGCATGCACGGTGTTTACAATCTGTGCGCGTTACATTTGAATGCCTGTAATCGTGCTACAATGCACTGCAAGCATCCTGATTGGTCCAGCAGAGGCGACAAGATTTCTGTCGCTAGTCCCACCGCCAAATGGGGCCTTTTTCAACAGGGCCACTGTACGCAGGAGTTAGGGAGTGCGTTAAAGGGGCACTGTTGCAAGAGGATGAATATTATACACACTTGGAATGGCAATGAGGTCACTAGTGCACGTCTATGTGCTGTGAGTGACCACAAGAGGCCGAGGGAAATAGGACTCTATTGTGGTCACTCACAGTCCCGAGGGGCACATAGACATGCACTGGTGACCGATGCCAGTCCATATGTGTTTTAAAACACATATTTGGCCAGAATATTAATGCAATTAAATTTAAAAAGAACCAATCCAACAATACGCTAATTTTGAACAACAGAATTTTGAACAAATACGCTTAATCGTATATGTTTATTTATACCGTCTGTAAATCTTTTGTTTTTGATTAAGTGGAAATAAATATGATTGATTGATTGATTCTGAGTTACTGTTCACTGACATAGTTGGCAACCTTCAGAAGCCTCGGGAACTGGTCACTAGTTTTTGAGACTAGTGCCCGGTCAGAAACACTAGTCAAGGAATCACGCGCGCGTGAAGTCTTGTCGCGTGCGCTCGAAGCTTGATGCACGTGTCTAGTTCACGCTGGCGCAAATTTCATGCACTAGCCTAGATTAGTGTACCCCACGTGGCTGCTTTTCAGCCAGTCAGAATAAAGAACTAGAAAGAGACGTGTTAAACTATCATTATTGACTTAATTACTCTGTTCTTGCTTGAACATGCTCTTACTTGAAATGTTTGCATCACCCAAAATGTTTTCTGTCCACAGTCATTAATGCTGAAAATGTCGTGCACAAGTCTGAAAAGTTCATCGCCATGGCAACAAGAACAAAGAGGGAGTACCTGAAAGATTTGGCAGAGTACAGTGTTACCACGACAACTGTAGAATCTGGAGCCAAGTCCAGCAAGTTTAGCCTATCACACAAAAAGAGGGAAAAGACGTCTCCTCATCCTGCTCCTAATTTCCACTGCAAGGGTGCCCTCGTGTGGCGAGTCGAGGTAAACACTTTTTCCCCCTACTTGCAGACCAAATCCAGCTCATTAGGTCATTTTGATTCTTCCAGTTTTATCCAAATGCTGTAATTTACATGTAGTTGAAAACATGTGAACAAATTAATCCGAGATGAGGCATTTTGTTTCCTTAAAACTGTTTCATTCGTGGAAGTTAAAACTTTCTTGCAATTTTGCAGAATGGGTATTTCCTTTTCCATGAAATACATGTATGTACTGGCTTTTACACCCACCATAGCTTTAAGGCAGTATACATCATCGGTAATCTAAAAAAATCAGAAATGTTCACAGATTTACGCCTAACTTACACAGTATAAACATGATGACCGTAGGAAACTTCCCCTGAAATGGTTTTATTTGAAGTGCTATAGTCTTTGAGAAATGAGTAAAACAATTAGTTTTCGTCTCATGAGACGAACATTCAATTCGCCCCAAAACCATTTCGCCCAAGTGCCATTTCGCCCCAAACCACTTCGCCCGATTGCCATTTCGCCCCAAATCACTTCGTCCAAACACTACATCGCCCAAATGCCACTTCGCCCCAAAACCACTGCGTGCACAGGCCGTGGTTCAGGGCGAAATGGTTCAGGGCGAAGTGGTTTTGGGGCGAAATGACTGCAAACCCTTTTTTGACTGTTTTCTCAAAAGTTAGACGAAGTACGGAGCTGGTTTTTGCTCAGGTTGGTTTTAATTATTCATATCTTCAATCACACAGGGGGATAAAACTATCTGTAACAGTTTACCAATCATGTATACTATCTTTAAGCCCGGCACAGACGGGAGGCAAAAAACACGAAACACAAAACAAATTCGTTTCGCGTTTCAGTGTATCCATCCCGCAAACGGGAAAATAGAAATGCAACACAACAAAAATGCCACCGAAACGGATATAGCGCCGCCAGCGGCGACAAGAAAGCAGTACAGTCACTTGATACCACTTGATCCAAAATACGATCGATGATTGGTCATTGGTTTCTCCAGTATCGAAACAAGTACCGCAGACGATAGACCGAAACATTTGTTTCGATGAAAACATGTTTTGCGAAACTAGCATGTTTGTTTTTGCGAAACGGTGTTTTCTGTTTTGGGGTAACGCAGACAAATGTCAGTCACGAGAAAAAAGTTTTTGTTTCGTGTTTCGTGTTTTTTGCCTCCCGTTAGCACGCAATTTGGCTGTCTATTTTGCTTCAGCAGAAGTTTTATGAAATGACGATGTCCTTTTAGCATGCCGCTAAAACACAAAATTATTATTTCTTTTTTAATCTATAGTATTTCTCAACTGTTCTGTCAATTAATCTTCCTTCCCACAGGTCTATCTATGGTCCCCCATCTGGACCGATCAAGACGCAAAGGTGACATCACGTTGTTGTCATTTTGTGGTCATTTTGTTTGGTTGGTTGTTTGCTGCCCATTTGTTCCAGGTTTTTTGCATGAAACCTAATCCTGCGGCATGCTCCATGCGAAACAGTTGTGGACATTTACATGTACAATGGCCTGATTTGTAGATATGTCTTTCTATTTAGAAGCCTAATCTTTAAACCAGTTTTAAATGGTTTGGGGTTTTATACTTCAGGTTTTGCTTTAATCATTTAATATTTGATTAATTTTGAGCATGTTTTGTTTGGAAACTTGGAAAATCTTTTTTCAGTGCATCATTTTTTTTTTTACTTTTTCTTTTTTCTACTTTCTACTTTTTTGCATATTGATTTGTTTTGATAATTTGACAATGTTGCCTACGTTCAAAAGTTGCATCTTGCAGTTTTAGTGTTGTACAACTGAGCAAATTTTTCTGTGTTAGACTTCCACTAGGGTGAAGTATCAAAAACAAATATGGCGATGACCTTTGACCTTGCTCACTTGCAGTCGAAACCGGAAGAGACCCTTAGTTTGAAAATGGTAGAAGGTATTGAGATGGGGTCAATGGTGTTAGTTTCAGAGGTCCTCAGGCTTTCCAAAAATAAGTGAGGACGTCATGAAACAAATTTTCTCATCAAATATTTTGTAGAATATCAAATACATGTACTCTTTTAGATTTACATTATCAAAGTTTTTGTGCAGAAAAAAAATAGTATAATGTTGATGCAGTAAATAAATTATTAAGGGAATTTTACTTTTGGCAAACATTTTTTTCTGTAGCAACATACTTCTAGCACAAGTCTGCTGCAAAGAAAAGTAATTTTTCTTTGCTCGTTTTATTTTTCAACAGCATTTGTGAATATCTGTATTCTTAAATCGTTATTCAGATATTTCGTTCATTATTCGAATGTTTCAGTCAAATACTTGATTGTATGGCATCTATAGAGCCTAGTCTTAGTGCAAGACGATACTGCGTGATATTTGTCACTGACCGCCAACATTCACCGACAATCGCCAAGAGAGGGCGATTATTATTAACTTATTTCAAGCCGAGCGCTGTGAAGTCTGGTACCTGTACGTACGTCTTATCAAACGGAAAAGCACACGTTATTGTGTCAGACAAGTCCGTGCTTTATTTGTTTTTAAAAGAAAAAATACGAAAATGTGGCAATGGGGCCAGTTTTTTCCAATGGATTCAAAGAACTTCGCCTTTGGTTTGTCGGCCCGGCAACCGAAGCCGTTATTTGGCTGAACCCGTACGCTGCAGAAACGTGTCTTTGTTATGATTTCACCGACTGCGAAAACGCCACTCGCTGTCTATAGCGCTACTCAGCCGTCGGACTAGACTGAGATTAGTGAGAACCAATGCGTCCTATAGCCAAAAAATCGTTTAACTTTGTGTTTTCGAAAAAAACCATTATTTTTGTTACTACTAAAATCACGTTTCCTCGCCTAATTTAAATGATCGGCATTTTAAAACAAAAGGTCATGCCTATTTGTTTTCGCAAATGATCGAAGTCTTGGGGAAAATCAAAAATTCAATTATTAATTAAAATGATTCTCTAGCTACACACAAGTTACAACAGATTTTAGAAATACTTTGGTTGCAAAAATTTACCAAGCGGTTGATGTGTTATGCTTGGTACAGTTCGTCCATCTCCGTGCGGAATACAGTGAGTTCACCACTAAAAATTGTCACGCTGGCAAAGGGCAGGCTTTAATTTGTGGGCAACAAACAGCACCTGTAGCACACATTTATTAGAATACAATTTTAAACAACTACGAACAAGTATCCCCATAAACAGTACACAGTTTCACAAATCTGTCTGCCAAACACGAACCTGGACAGTCCGACACGATCGAACTAATTTTATTTTGATATATTTAGCAGGCATCGCATTTCTATTATTCGCAAAATTCTGCCAAACTACACACTGTGTGCAGTGCCGTGCGGCACGCACAGAAACGGTCTCGAAATCGGTCGGAAAATTGCACTCTCTTTAAGAATGTAAGTCAGTCATTGTACTCGGCTAAAACCTCGATAGGCTACTTGTACCTCAGATGGTGTACAAAGTGTATTTGTGGCCATTTTGAGGTTGAAAACTTGTTTTTTTGGGCGTGCATGGATCGGAATTCCACCGCGGGGCGCGGGCCGCGCCGGATAAGTCTAGCTCGGCAGCGGAAAATCTGAGCCGTTCTTTTAAATTTTACATTCATGATTCTTCCCAATTTGTAACACACTTGATTCGTGTATAACGTATACAATTGGCTTTTTTTTGGAGGATATGGGGCCATGATTTCGTAGGAAGGAAATAACCCTAGCTGTGCGGGCACAGAAAGTTGCCAGGCGTGCGACCTCATTATGTGGAACTCTGTTGACCTCTATAATGCATATATGTATAAGCTTAGGTTAGAGGTCACACAGTGTCACATACCAACGTTCGACAAATGTCCCAAGATGTTTCTGCGAACAACAGTGTATATGGCACCCTCTCTTGACGATTGTCGATGGTCGTGGTTAGCGTGCGGTATAGTGACAAATATCACGCAGATACGTCTTGCACCAAGACTAGGCATAGCCCAATGTTGTTGCTTAAAGACCCCTGGGATTGTACTAAACACCATACATAGCTAGACAGTGATCTCCACTGGTGGATGTCGCTCAGCGGGGGGGGGGGGGGGGGTTGGGGGGGGGGGTGCGATGGCGACAGCGGCAGCACTACAGCACGTACTCACCCAAACACACAACCACGAACGCACCCGGACGGACGGACGTCGCTACACAGTGGTTGGCATGCAGCGCCCTCAAAAGTACAAAAAAACGGCTCTTGAGGGCGCTTTTCAACAAATGCATACTGTCATGGCCGTTATCGATGCGAATTTGGGTCGCCGATCCGATAGATTTGCGTGGTAAATGACCGATAATGACACCAGTGACTACCGAATCACGTTAGGTGAATATACACCGCATTTTGGAATGACTCGGCTGTACTTTCATAGTGTTTTGGAGGAGAAATTATATTTTTTTTGTCCGGGCGGCACAATGTTTTGTCCGGGCGGCATAATTTTGTCCGGGCGCTAACGGTACCTCTGATGATTTTGTCCGGGCGGCGCGCCCGGACAAAACCGGTAGTGGAGAACACTGCTAGAGTGTAAAATATTTTACAAATCTAACTGTCCCACCCCTACCAAAATTCCCCTTCCCCACTGCCATCCTGTATGGTTTCAAATGTACCTTTGTAGTTTTGGTTGAGTTGATATTCTTGCAATTCATTTAAAGAGCTCATGTTTTTTTGTTTTTTTTTTACATGTAGCCGTCTGATAGATTTTGCACAAACATTAGACACATTTTCTCTGTCTCCCTTTGACACTGCATTCACCTTTGAAAAATCATACATGTATATGGGATGAGTGAAGAATCATATTGCCCTCATATGGGTTCGAACCTGAAGCACCGGGCAGATGCTCCACCAGCTGAGCTGTGGGGCACATCAATACTCTCGGGGTTTTCCCATAGAACCAAACTTTTCTCCCGGTGTAGCAAAGATACATGTAAACCATGGTAAATACCGGTAGGCACCATAGCATATACATGTACATGTATGTATTGTGTTTAGTTTCTCACCAAGAGGTAGTATACCACTGTACCTTATAGCTCAGCTGGTAGAGCCCGTGTTGAAATCCCCATGAGGACCATATATTTGTTTTTCTCAATATTTAGTTTTTCATTTCCATGGTGATATCAGGCACCGTACCAAATTTGCATTTAAAAAAAATTATGGTCATTGTAAAAAGTGTGCAAAAAAATGTGTGGTTTGGCTGTCATCCATTTAATGTGTCAAAGTACTGTAAAAATTAAAAATTAAAAAAAATATTTTTAACTTTTGGAGTGGCACAGAGCACCCATTCAACACCTTGAAGGCTTTTTTTCTCCTTTTGCTGCATTCCACATACTCGCTCAGGAATCAAACCTGCTTGAGGTGGAAGACGGGGAAAGAACCACTGCGCCAACCCGACCGCCCTCAAGTTCACCCATGAAGCAAAATTTTGTGTACATGTAATTGCAAATGATACAACGGGCATTTTTAGTTGAATTGGCTATCTGACCATTCCATTTTCTGTTTGTCTGCTTGTGTGCAGGTTGACGAGTTCAGCCTGTCAGACCCAGTGGAGTGCATCTGTGCCATCTCACTAGAACTCTTCACACTCATCAGAGAGTGCAGTCGGGAGGTCATCTTCAGCATTCCTTGCAAGGCTATCATCGGCTGGACGGACACCCAACGCAAGTAAGAATTGAGCGTTCCGTTTTGGAAAGATGCAATTTATGGAAAAAGTGCCCTGGTCAAGGGCATGTGCACCGTGGATTTTAACTCGCCATCTGCAGAGTTGGCCAAGGTCTTGAGTTTGATGCACCGGACCACTTGGCTGTGATACTCCAGGGGTCGATGTCACGAAGTGCTACAATCCTTCGTAACGTCCGTTGCGATGGGTAAATCATTGCAACATATGTGTGGCGGTCTGGGAAAACCCGTCGGAAGTTGCCACATACATTTTGTAGTTATGGGCCGATTTACTAAAAAAATCACCCTGATGTCATTTGAGATTTTAGTTCCAAAGTGAAGTTATGGTCTTTAAATTCCCTCTCAAAGTTTTTTTGCTGAAAAATCAAAGTGTAAAATGTAATTTGCGAGTGTTTTAAAACCCAACACAATTAGAAATAAGTAGAAAATGTAAATTTTTCACTCTAAAACAATGCACTACTTTCGCCCATGCTCATAAATTCTCCCAATGTGAGTTTGAAAGAAATGAAAAACTCTTTTTATACCTTTTTTTTTTTTTTTTTTTTTTTTTACAATGTCAATTTAACCTCATTTTAAGATATTTACGTTTAATACTGCATAGCCAACTTTGAAGCCTGATTTCTCCGTTTGTGGGTTTTAGAATAAACCGTCTTTGAAAGGTCAAAACTTTAGTTGTGGTTTGAATATTGAATCCATTTAAACTATTCTGAGATAAGTAAAGGGTGTATTATTTGATTAAATGCTCAACAAGAATTGTAAAATTTTGACCATGTGAGGGGTTTTCCTGGACCGCCACACATATGATATATGCTATGATTTAAAGAAACTTTTCTTTAGGTTAGCGCTGCCTATCTTTCTGACAATGCACTATAAGTTACGATGATGCAATGGGTCATCGTAGCTTGCTTTCGACCAACGGTGCTCAGGTTTCTTGCCGTTTTTGAAATCCTAGCTAAACTCTGCCTCACCCGAAATTTAATTTTTTTCTCCCGATTGATCCTATTCAAATGATGTAGACAAAAGTAAAAGGGGAAAATGTTGTACATGTACCGTAATTTTCGGAATATAAGCCGCGGCTTATACGTTGATTTTGCAAAAAAAACGTTCCCGGCGGCTTATAAACCGGGCGGCTTATACGCCGAGCTCTAAAGATAAAAATCATTATATGCTCATGTACATTATGTAATGTGGTTCCTGAAATAATTCTATCAATCTTTTATGGGAATTTTTTATTGTAAAAAAACGATGTTGAAGGCCGTCGCACGCGCACGAAAAGGTGTGCAATTTTCCCAGGTGCAGAGTGTACCGATCTTCGTTGTGACCCATACATCGATGTGACACTGCACTTGTAAGTGCAGGCAACCAGTTCGCCATCGGACCATGCCATCGGTCGTGAGTACCCCTCCAACGCCAAACAAATCGTTTGGTGCGTCTGTTCCTTCCGTGTTTTCTTCAATTCTTTACTTTTAGTCGGCGTTGTTTTAAAATCCAAAGAGTTCTGTGTTTGTCATTGTCTGTGGAAATGTGTGTTTTAGATGGAAAATCATTACAAGTAATTTTAATTAACGATGTTTTTCCAACAATGTACAGTCACTTTGCCCAACTTGAGCCCCTTCGCCCAAAAGCCATTTCGCCCAAGCGGCATACGTGTACGTACGTCCGCAGGCTAGGCAAAGGCAGGCAAACGGTCCCTTATTTTAATAAGCCTTTTCGGTATCTCGCGCGCGGTGCATGCACGTGGCGAGGTCCAAGGTAAATTCGGAACACGACGCCGCCATAGTTCATTCACCGACATTGATACAATGGGGGTGAATGAACTATAGCGGCGTCGTGCACAAAAATATGGGGCAGACGCAAATGCGAGAAATCATAGGGAATACCCGGTACCAAGCAAAAGACGATATATCTATGTAGCATTCTTTTTCCGCTGAATTACAAATATTAATATCAATCACCCAATCCCCATGAAGCCCCTTTATGTCGGTTGCAATCAACATAGAATGATCTATTGAGATAACCGAATTCGGAAAAAAGAAGGCATAGCGTTTGCACAGCCTTGGTATACTCCGCTCAAGACGCCCATTGATGACCATCGGCTTCAGTTTTTTGCCGCTGGCCGTGCAGGCAAGAACCACCGTGAAGCTGGTTTTCTTATTTATAAACTCTTTGCAAAAATGGAGATGCCCCATGAACCGTCCAATTATTGCTGCAGCTTCGGTCTAAACCCCCGTCCATCTGGTCCAGTACAATGTCTAATTCTTTGTCACTGTCCTTTGCGTTTTTAGTTTAATCGTGATGGACCCAAACGCATGACAAATGCAATGTAGTGGCAATCAAACATAAAACGTTTGGCATATTTTATTTTGGCCGGTGAGATCAAAATCGCCAAGTCACCATGTGCATTGAAAATAACCAATCGCGGTGCGCTTAATGGAGAGACTCGGCCGGCTATTATCGTACACTGCATAGCATATGCGTCGGGCCCGGGCGAAAGCAGTGTACAATTTGTACACGTGGGCTGCGTTCCACTCATGCGAACGTTGGCAACGTTACAGTGCTCTTTGATCTTGTGCATATGCCTACAAGCTGGGTATTTGGCGAACGTTGCAAACGTTTAACAATGCCTGCGCGTATTTGGAACGAAGCCCTGCTTTCACTTACCGTGTTTGTGCATGGCCTACCAGCCTGGTGCATGCACTGCATGCCGTGCGGCCGCCGTCGGAGAATCCAGCGAATATCTTGATGGCTTGTGGCCTTCGTGATCGATGTCTTCTATATACTCTCCTTTATTTTTTGGAGATTTCTCATTATGCACATTCCAAGGCATTTTAAAAATATGTCAAGTTACATGTACTTTATCTATTTACAAAACGAACTGAAACAAGATTAGCCTACTTTGAGTGCATTGCACCTTGCTATAACTTATTATAAACATGTAACGCCTTTTCCGATAAAGCCACTTCTTGATTTCAATAAGGTTTTCTCTTGAGTGTGCTGTCATCAAAACAACCTGGACCACAAAGCTCTCTCTGAGGCGACATGCCGCGCCGACAGAGAGTGTGACTACTGAAGTGCGTGGTCGCGCGCACGTGGCCCGCGGTGAGGCACTTACGGCGGCAGTTCTTTGTGATCGAGCTGTGGCCGACAAAATGGTGCGGCTAATAAGCCGGGCGGCTTATACGCCGACGGTGAATCTTGTTTCTGGAATTTTCGGGCGTCGCGGCTTATACCCCGGGCGGCTTATATTCCGAAAATTACGGTACCTTCAATTCAAACATGCGCCAAGAATGCCGTTCCAAAACTGTTCAGTGTTTGACTTTTTGCTACCCACTAAACATGGAAGATCCGCCACAGTACAGTTAGCGTTTCATTGTCTGTCGGTTTTAATGATGCTGCCATGTTCTACATAACGTGCTGCCCAAAACAAAAAGCGCTTGGTGACTGCACAACATATATGTGCACGGCACTTGTCCCGTTGCATCATTGTGACACTACATACATGTACATGTCAACATTAATGCACATGTTTATATTATGCAAAATGCACATAGAGCCGTTTTTAAATTTGTGTAGCCGACTAACGTTATATGGGTCTGTCCACAGTAATGGGGTACATTTATGTAACATTCAAGATCTTAGGTCCTACATGTAGTTCACTTCAAATGTCTTAATTTTATCTTTAAATAGACTACTAAAGTGAAAACGTCACCCTGTGTGTTGCCATCGTTTTTGGCTCTACACTAAAACCAGTGAACTGTTTCCCTGCGCTATACAAAGACGTTTCAGATTACCAGCGAATGTTTAGACCCAATTACCATGGCAACTGACGTCGCACTTTAGTAGTCTATTATCCAGCTAACTTTTTCAACAGGGAGTAAGAAACATAGTCCTACAACATACATTTGTGAAAACCTTGTGCACAAATTTTCCTATTACACAGTAACAAAGACGGGAAAAAAAGTCACAAAATTGTCTGTCCAAGTTACATACGTAATAGGAAAATTTGTACACTTCCTTTACAAAAATGTTTGTTGTGGCAGCAATTTCTTACCTTTTTGGGCAAAAGTTATCTCCTGAGAACAAAACAAGGACATTTCTTTAATTCTGAGATAAACTAAAGACATCTGAAAGGAATTATTGACTTATTTTTCAAATGTACCCCATTATTGTGGACAGACCCATATGAAAATATAATTCAGATCTGTAATTCTGTAAATGGCTTTAGGCTGCTATGAGCTTAATCTTGCAAAAAATGCAAATTTACCTTAAACAAAAATCAAATGCATGTACCACTTATAATGGGTTTAGTCAAATTGATCGAAGCACCCATCGTAGTTGCAATCCATCGCAGCACTACGATCTATCGCAAGTCTTTTATGATTGACATTAACTTACAAATGTACGAAGAGTACCGTAAGTCAGTCCCAGATCTTGCAGAGAATTTTTTTGTTTTCTTGGCCAGTCTGAAGGTTTGTTTCAATGAGGGTAACTGTGTCAGGATGTGCTTAGCAGATGAGGAATTGGATGAAGTACCTGAGGTAGTCAAGAGACTGGATGCTGTTACGTCTGGAGTTAAGGTTAGTCACATTTGGTTGTATATGTTGTGGAAGATTTAAAGTCCCCAGCACATCATTTGCCGTTACCCAAAATTTTGCTCTACAGGTTGACAAGAAAAACCTGACTAAAAGTGTTGATAGCAATATTAACACAAACACCACATGATTTGTTTTTCCCGTGTAAAATGGTACCTTTGTGGAAGAAATTACAAACTAAAAAAAAAGAAAAAAAGATTTACCATTCACTCAACACAAAAACCATGCATTGATTTTTAAGGTTTTCTGAAGTATTACTGTGGCTGAAATTTCTCCAAGGCAGTTTATCAACATTATGATGTTGTTTCTGATTTTACAAGTTTTCCAATCATGTTCTGTCTTTAAAAACATACAAAATTAAAAATGTTAATCTCCACATGTATTTAAGGATGTGTATGATAAAATCAACCTGTGTGTAAGTCAGCTCAGTACCTCATCCACGTTCCGAGAAAATAATGAAAAATTATGTACATGCTTTCAAGAAATTGTGCGAAGCTGCCGTCCTATTCAAGGCTGGTTCCCCGGTTATAATGCATTGACAATGGAGCCATAATACCACGGTAGTCGGGGGCCTAGTTTCGTTCTCATGGTTGTGCACAAGTATGTGTCGGGCCTTAAAATAACCCACGTCACATTGCCATCGATGCCCCTATGCTTTTGCCGTGTTGCCAGGCGCGGATGTAATGCATTTTTTGCGTGTCCGCCTGTCCGAAACAAGCAGACATAAAAATCTGATGGGCAAAACCCCTCCCTGGTGGCAAAACCCCCTCCTGAAAAAATTCCTGGATCCGCCCCTGGTTGCCCTTAAAAAGTTCTAACACAAATGTTCCATTTCCTCATTCAGGTGCCCTTTACTAAAAGAAAATTGCCGTGCCCTTTTGAAAATGAATTTCGAGGCCCGATGTGTGTTAGTGTAGTTGTATTCATTGATGTCAGGAGTTTTTAATCAGTAAACTGTCCCCACAGACACAAGAGATCACCTTGCTGCGAAACAGCCTGGGACAACTGGGTTTCCACGTTCACTACCAAGGCATCGTGGTGGAGGTAGACCCCTACGGGTGGGCGTGGCAAGCCGGCCTCAGAAAAGGAGCCAGATTGGTTGAGGTGAGATAAATGTGCCTAATTTTTCATTGATTTTGTGGAAGAATAACATAATTATAGTAGGAAAAGTTAAAAAACAAATTCAAAAATACCTTAGACAGTGCACAGGTTTCTATTGGCCAAGAGCAGGTCACGTGGCCAGTCTTTATCTGACGATAAAGGCCCAGTTGGTTTCAAACATTTTCTAGTCGCGCCCGCGGCTTAGTCAGTTTCAGCGCGTATGGAACATGTGCACGCAAGGGGGAGGGGGGAGGGGGGGGGGGGTGGGGTGGGGTGGGGTGGGGGTTGGGGGGAGGGGGGAGGGGGGGGGGGTGGGGTGGGGGTTGGGGGTTGGGGGTTGGGGGACTCCAAGGCATTTTTCAACTCTTGCGATTACGTTTCAAGTCTTTTTGACCAGTTTCGTTCTGGAAAAGGTAGTTGCTGATTTTACCCAGCTGTAGAACCTGGACTTTATCGATTCAAATTACATTATAAGCAAAATTTGTCACATTTGAGCGAAAGTTTCAAAATGTCACACTTGCATATTTACTAGTTTATTGAATCGTTTTCGTTATGTTTTGGGTAGTATCAACAGATGAAGGTGGTGTTCGATTCATGAGGTCATATATTCTTTATATGCTGAGGGTAATCGTTCTTTGAAGTCCGATAATTATAAAAATTCAACTCCAGAAGTGTCACGACGTAAGGGGGGACACTGTGTTCCGTTTTTATGGAATTACCCATGTCTGTGTACTTTGACATCTGTAGTATTATGACAAAGTTAGTAATTACGGACTGCCGTGACGTTATCCTTGTCACATTTTGGACAGTCTCTCCAATTCACTTATTTTCCTTCTTTCATATGGTTTGTCCCAATCTCTCTCTACACCGAAACCTGTCATGATCCTGGGGCGCCTTACTTGATCAGATCTGTGAAATCGCAGTGTGTACTCAAACCCACGATGAGATGATTGATCTTCTGAGGACGTCGCAGACAGTTAAAGTCCTCGTTGTTCCACCTCATGAGGACGGAAGCCCAAGGAGGTAAATAAAGTTAAATATACTGAAAGAATAATTTCAATCAGTGACAGTTTGAATGTTCTGTTTCATGAGGCGAAGCTGAGTGGAATAGAACATTCAATCTGTCTCTGTATGAAATCATTCATACTATTAGACTCGTAAACATTTATTATTTGTATGTTAAAGGTACAGATTTGAACAGCTAGGAAGTACCTGTATGTTCTTTTCTTTCTGCATTTTAGGGGCAGTACACCCATTGACTATGATGCCGCTGCCCACCCCCTCACTGGCAAGACACCATTCAACAGAAGCCATAGTGGCGGCAAGGGAGGCCACAGCTACCGGGCAGCCATCACTATCACAAGAGGTAATTAAAGATATGAGCACCTTATGCTTTTCCCTTGGGATACTTATGTAATGATAGGGGGACGGGGAAAGTGAGTCCGGCCCTCTCACGACAAGAGGACGAGCATCGAAGTCCAGGGGAATACACGAATCGGAGACCGGCGAGCAGCACCAACGACCAGACTAGTAGAAAATGGACGGGATATATACGGAGTCCGGAGACGGAGGAACAGCGAACAGAGACAAAATTAACAGTTTATTGCAGACCTGCGAACATCATGATAGTTATTTACACTTTATACAGAGGAACATGAAGAAAACCCTGGCGACAAAACCTCGGTAGATACAACATCACTGTCAAAAACGATGGTCAACCAAAAAACCAGTAGTACACAAAAACCAGTAGTAGGCCTAGCCTAGTACACAAAAAAACCCATTGCCTGGAAGTACAAAACAAGAAAAGCAACAAACGGGTGCGAGTAAATGAGCTGTAGGAACCAAACAATAAGACTTTCTTGCCATTTAGTTGGTTTTATTTTTAAAACATTAACTCTACAGCCTATATAAACATATACTACATCAAATTTAATCAACAATGGCTTGGCCAAGTACTCTGTTAAACGATATGTTCAGGAAAGGACAAGGCAGTTTAACGACAATGTCATGATAGCAAGCATGGTTCGAGTCTGAATCTTTTTATAGTGTATTATTTCTGGTAAGTCTACCTCTAGCTACATGTTTTTACCCAAAAATGTTTTTTTAAATATTTTTCAGGAATCAGAGAACAAAATATTCAAGAAAATGATGCTGCCCCCTATAATCACAGGCCACAGTCCATTACTGAGAATTTGTGATCATGAGTGGAGGTTTTTGAAGCACAGAGTGTCGTACGTAACTGGGACACCAACAATTTTGGACCCCTAATTTTGGGAATTACCCATATATCCACTTGTTGAAACGAACATTTTGAAGTCTAAACTTTTTCAAATATGAATTCTCATAAAACTGCACTAAAGTTGTCTGACTGGTCCAAGGTTTCAGGTAGAATGATTTCTGTGTGTAGAACAACCTCATTTGGAACATTGTATTGTGAGCAATAAAACAAAAAACAAAGGATTGGGACCAAAAATTTGCCTTGTTATAAGCAGAATCTTGTATTAACAGTGTTCTTATTATCGAGGTTTGACTTTACAGTAAACTGTCATATGGGGCTCTTTAAAGGCCCTGTAGATGATCTGTTTTTGAGCGATTCTGCGAATAAAACCATTATAAATCAAAAGAAAGACATCAACAAACTCATCCGAAGAAATTTCAGCTTTGTCAAATGTACCACGTTTAAAAAAAAAGAAGAAAATCCATATGCATTTTCCTGGTCTTGGCGGAGTGTTTCAAATATTCGTTCTCAGTTGATCGGGTAATATGTGGCTTGCGTCATGCACTCTGTGGCGCACATCATATACTGCGTGTGCGTGCGATCCATAAAAATGCATCGCGTTGAAACACGCACAAGCAGTACACAGCGCCCATGCATTTTGGACCGCGTAGATGCGAACCAAAACTAAGTAAATCGTTTGCAAACGATCTAAATAATTTCATCTTTACGGATTATTTTCTGGTAAAATTATATCATTTTGAGTGAAAACCGTTCATTGGGTAGTTGCTATTAATTCAATCTTTACTTTCAGAACTTTTCCCCTGTAAACTTGCGATTACTTTTTGGGGTCATTGCAAATGATACACTGGGCCTTTAAGGGACTGAGCTAATGCGAGCCTTATATTCAGAAAGCTAAAAAATCTTTATTTCAGGAAGAGCTTTGTCTTAAGGGACGTTCTAACAAGAGTTTACTGTATTTCATTGTACAGATGGGAAGTCCTCTCAAGGATCTCATTCCCGGTCAGCTACTACTCCACAAACTGTCTCGTCCTTACACACACGAACCCCTTCAGACATGTCCAGATCAAGCAATGACCCGGAAACAACCCCCAGCAATGCCGTGCGCAACGCCATAGCCACGTTGGAACAACGCATCAGCCACCAGCCTGAGGCCCGGCCCAGCGGTCAGCACCTATACCGCGCCACAGTCAACTACTGGAAGGAGGTCAACCATGCCAACAGATTAGGCAACAGTGGGTCATCCTCGGGCCACGGAACATTAGAAAGCCGTGGGTCCCGCGACGGGCCACAGACAAACTTTGCGCGGCTTGCTAACGATAGACGCAGTGCGAGGGAGTATCGGAAGCCACGGTTGCACGACGTTCCGACGAGGTTACGGAGTTCGCAGGAAGAGCTTGAGCAGATCTCATCCCTAGCCACTGATAGACAAGCTAAAATTCTGGATTCACGGGAGGAGCTTCAAGGGGTTGCTACTCAGAACAGCACGCACTCGAGACAAAACTCAATGGAGGATAAACTGAAGGCATACCCCAGAGGCAGAGGTTCGGCATTTTATTTTTTAAAAATAGCATATATATATTTATTTTCAATACTAAGTTGAAACCAATGCAGCAACACTGCATACATTTGATATAATATACTTATTACATTTTAATAGATAGAGAGAGGAATATTGCACTTTTTCGTCAGTCTTTTATATCTTGATGCCTATTAACTCGTTTTCGTTTCCTGCAAACAAAACTTGAAAATTCTCCTTAAAAAATAAATGTGACCATGCATGCAAAAATCTGGACAAAGTCAAAATCTTCTAGAATGCAGCCAAGTATATTTTATGAATCTACATGTACGTAAAATGGTCAACATACCCTCAAAATGTTATGAAGACAACTCAAAAATTTACTAAGATATGACCTTTCATTGTCCATGCCAAAGTATGTTCGTTTTTCTAACAAGATTTTAAAGACATATTTATAATTATATGTATCTATATTTTAAAAAAGTATTTAGAGATAAAAAAAAAGCTTTAAACTATAGTTTGCATACAAAATTCTGACTTGCCACATTTTGGCAAAAATTTGTGTTAGCAACGTCGAACGGCAGTAATTACAAGCAATAGCCGGCAACTTTGCGCGGTTTTCATAGACACTAAATTTTAGGATTATCTTTGCCTACTGTGATCTAGTCCATGTAATACCCTTGTTTTTGTTGTTCGTGTGTCAGTATTTTCAGACTCTTCTCAGTCGCCATGGCAACGCACACCTAGACTTCCACAATCAGCTACTTTCCCTGAGACTAATCGTGACAGGGCAAACCCATCATTTGCAACACCTAACAGTCACTATCGCGGGGTAAGCTTTTTTTTCGGTGATTTTCAGTGAACCATGTGCATTCATTTGAAAAGCCAAGTTTCTACCAATAAATTGTTTTTAACTGAACAAGTGAAAAACTCAATTTTTTTGCGGAACCATAAATGTGACCAGTCATACATGCATCAAGAAAGGATATTTGGTCCGAAATATCAAAAATGGGGTTATTGAATTCCTGTAGATTTTTCCATAAGGTTGGGTTAAGGTGTGTAACATACCGTATCTTAAACTGTCTCATAGACCGTGTAAGTCTCGTTTCAGGTCACACTTCTGGGGACCAGTCGGGCAATGGCAATGGGGTTTTAACGTTGCGACGATCTTCTTTGAATTATCACTTTACCGTACCACGTTTGTAAACACCCAGATGCCAATCAATGGAAAAGGCACCTTAAAATCTATCGATTCAAGAAATAAAATGAAGAAAATGTTGTCTGAGTTTGTCACAAAATAAAACAAAGTTTGACATTTTGTTTCCGGTTTGCAAGTACCTTTAGGAATGGCTGGCTCGGTCCATCTCAGAAATATTAGCATTGCTAAATCAAATATCTGGTTTGAACGTCAACTTGAACGTTCACTTCTGTTGAGAGTAGATAAAACCACCAAAGATCCCAAACAAATAAAGTATACATTGACGGAAACCGTACAGATGAAAATCACAAAGACCGTCTGAAGCCGAATCAAGAACTGTTGAAAACGGCTATAATGCAACGTATTCGCACCATCTACACGGCGTTAAAATATTTGCGCCACTTGGGGACTACCAGCGACGCACTGTCATGGCTGTGTGAAAACAACTTCGTAGTAAAAAAAAACCCTCAGATACAAAAAATCTTTCAAATATTAATCAGTTTGCTTAGGTGGGAAACTACATTGTATACGCCAATCTTTCCTGGTACATCCACCATAGCTTGGGGCCATCCAACAGCTTAGCATAGACGAATCCCAAATTAACAAATTTAAGACCGGTCTGTGCACTTCCAAGTTTGATAACGAGGCTCTAAGTGTACGCACGTGAATGCGCGATCACCCCTCCTAAATGCCACGCAGAAAAGCACACATACTCAAACACTTACTCAACAGTCACTTTACAATATTGTACTTGTAATGCATGCGTACTGCCGACTTGACACAAAGAGCCTCGGTTTCAATGCAGAAGTGCGCAGACCGGGCTAATGTGAAATTCGTCTATTAACGCAAAATGCACATTTCACTCACTGGAGGCATCCCAGCAGTGGCAGATGTATAGAAAGTTACCGGATTGGTAAAGATTTGGAAAAAAAGTTAATTTTTTATTTATTTTTTACCTAGCCTTCTGTGAAGCACTTAAAGAGTGGAGATACCCTCTCAATGAACACCAGTGAAGAAAAATGGTACGACACGGAGGACGACTTGAACGGTTACCATGACAGCAGGTTGTCGGGGTCACATGACAACATTGCCGAGCCAAGCTACAGTACTGCACCCATAACCCTACCAACCAGTCAGATAACCGATTTGTATGGGACAGCCGAGCGGTACAGTCCAACGGGACACCTTTATCCCGAGCCCACGGACTTGGAGCAGAGGGTGGGACGCCCAGCACCCATCTCAAGTAATGTGGTTCTACCAGCTCCGAGTAACTCCAATCTGAGCGATGTGTCATTACACTCGCAGTCTACGCATTCGAGCGGTTCCAGTCAGCGCGGTGACTATCGCGAGCTAGGGGGCAGTGTGCGTTTGCAGCAGGGAGGGAGTTTACCTCGCAGTCCCATCGTGGCCCGGAGTCCTGAATTGAGCCGTAGGAGCACAGTGCAGGGTGTTGGTGGCCAGGGGAGAGGCGATTACGCCAGTAGTGGGCACAGGAGGGCTGGTCCCTCGGCTTCATCTAGCAGTAGTATCAGTGAAACCAGTAGCCCTAGGGTTACTCGCAGGTAGGTTGCACATCGGACTAAAGTTGTTACCTGTCGTATAAGGATTAAAAGATATGCAGCTTTAGTCAGACTAATTGATTGTTCAATCGATTCTTTTGTTTAAGACCAAACTGAAGACTTCTTTTTAGGCAAGCGTTTTTATTGTAATTGTGTTTATGAAGTAATGTTTTAACTGTAACAAGGTTTAATTTTGTGTACTTTGAATTTTTATTGTAGAAAGAACATTACATTTCAAACAGTAGCAGTAGCCCACTGATCCATTTCTGACCCAAACAAACTTGTTAGGATTGTTGCAAATGACATACTAAACAAACTCAGTAAACTGTTACAGATCATAACATCAAGAAGTCACTGAAAATGACAGAAACTTTTGTACACAAGTCAATAAAGATTTCCTCTGTTGTCCTGACATGGCATCACGGATTTGCTCATGAATAGGGAAATTTCATTAGCATAAAAATATAAAACTTGCAATTACAGCAAAACGGAACAATCAATTTTTCTGAAGTTGACCGAAATGTGTAAAACACACCCTCTACTATTTTTATATTTAATAAAAACCCTATTTCACATGTCCTTTAATTCGGACACCAAAGACTTTGACTCGATTAAAGCACTGGATGAACTCCATTTATTTGCTTGTGATATCCACAGGAGGACAGCAGAGGTCCGTAGCTCCAATGATTCACTGAACACCAGGCTACGTCAGGGCCTATCAGGTACCAAGTCCCTTCCTGCTAACAACGAGGTCCAGGATAGTCTCCGCAAGCTGATATCCCCAGACTCCATCAATGCCGAGTCAGCGGCAGGGCCTTCCTCAGGTGCATCTCAGGTTAATAGGATCTCAGCGGCAGGGGCTTCCGCGGAAGCACCTCATCAGGTGAATAGGATCTCACCATCATCTCAATCGTCACTCAGCTCTTCATCTTTCTTTCGTCACCTCTCTCCCTCCTCATCTCTCGACCTTCTTCCTCCATTGCCCCCTAAGCCCATCTTCACCCACTCCCTTCCCTTCGTCTTCGGCTCTTTCGTCCCACTGCAAAGCCACGCACAGACTCAGTTTCGCAATTCCTTCATGGGTTTCCCGGTCGTCTGGGTAAATACACACGATCCGTTTCTCTCACTCGGTTTGTGGTGGTGGATGCTACTAGAATGCCTTACTGCCTGGGTGACCCTTCACCTCCCTTCTCCCACCCTTTCTTCTTCCACTCGGGTGTTCATCTGTGAGATTTGAACCTCTCTTTAGGGTGGATTCACACAGCCTTTTCGCGTGCAAGTGTGACGTACATCGCTTTGAAAAAAAGTGGTGTGGAGAAAATTGGGGTAAAACGGCGCACTGAAAAATACAGAATCATCTTGGGCGGAAAGTGTTTTGGTGATTTTTCAGTGCGTCGCTTCACTCCAAATTCCTTCCACACCATTTTTCTCAAAGCCTCGCACGTCAAATTCACGTGCGAAAAAGCGTGGTGTGAATCCACCCTTATCCTTTTACGAGCCAGTAGACTTGAAACATGATAAATTTATGGTTTGTTTACATGTGTGCATTTCTACGGGAGTCTTAGGGCACCTGGGGCCAATTTTATATTAAAACATGTCACGCTTAATCAAAAATCTTGGATTAAGCATAGCACAAAAATTCGCTGTAGCAAGGGCGTATTTCATAAGGCTTGTTGTTCTAAGCATGTGAAGAGGGTGCGCGTGCAACGCTGTCGAGCCCGTTGGCGTTCATCGTCTGCTTTGCTGATGTCAATGTTAAAAATTTCAAATACCATAATCGGAAATGTATCGATTTTGGGATGACTGTCACTACCACAGAAAAACTTTGCCTGTTCCCGACTGGGATATTTCAACAACAGCTGAAAGTTGTTTAACTGTTTGAATGTGTCTCGAATTTTGCCGAGTAGGCGACGAAAAAAAGATGGCATCACGTCAGCCAAAAATCGGTAGGTTAGCATACGGTTTGGTTTGCTAGGTCAAAAAGATTTATGAAATGGGGATAGCGCTGCTTAATCAGAAATCGGGTGCTAATGTTTTATGAAATTGGGCCATAGGAAACTGTACATGTAAACAAAATGCGATTTCATGTCTTAGGACCTATGATTTTGACTTATACCTTTGATAACTTCATTCATTCCTAGACAGGCGATGCAACAAGCTTTTTTAACCCTGGGATTTGTAAATTGGCTGCGAGTTGAAGAAGTTCCCCTCAATTTTTGAAATCTTAATGCTCAACTGTAGAATACATGGCCACTGGGAATCTGACCACTTAAAGAGCTAGTAATACGATTTCTGGAACACAGTGCAATTTGCTTTATTCATTGTAGAAAGAAGTAAACTTTTCTCGTTAATGCTTGTAGTGATTTTCATTGTCGGGCACAAGTCTAACAGATCAGCTTCCTGTTGGCCATGTACAATGCAAAGTCGCTTCAACCAATACTGGTGTCTAATAATTGCTTGAAATGCTTGCTGGAAAAAGTGAATAACCAAAATGCACAAAAATTTAACACACGACTTCAAATATAACATGCAGTGTTTGAGCTACAACAGGCCATGTACATGTGCTCTTGGGCAAGATACTTTGCCATCAATTGCCTCTCCCCACCAAGGAGTACACATGTAAAATGGGAATTTGCAAGTTTAGTGAGGTGGTAGTGTAGTGATGTTGTGAGAGCCTAGCAGGCAGCCAGAGGTGGGAGAGGCATACATGTAGCTTTCTTCCGATTGGTCCACAACATGCATGCTACATGTAATATGTTTACTTTGTAACCATACTCTACTGTACATTTACAAGATGAGAAATGTTTCAAAATTCGACCAATAAAAAAAAATAACTTGGCATATCCTCGACCAGAAATCATCAGCTTGATAGTCCACTGCAAATTCCCTCCCTCTAATTAGTCTTTTGCGTGTTTTGCATGAAATTTCCTTTCACATGCACACCCAGTATCCACATGACCAGACTAAATGTACATGTGACCCAGTGCACGCAAGAGGTATGAAGTACAGAATCAGTACCGTGGTCACGGTTGGAGAAAATGGCATATTAGCAACTAGGGGTAAATTTCATAGCTGCTTTAAAACGGCCTATTTTCTCTTAGCGAACGTCAGGCTTTTTCACAGACATCGTTAACTGTATTAGCAACTGAAAACACGCCTTAACTGCAGAGCTGAACAATAGACGTTCCCAAGCGCGCACATGCTTAACTATGCCGCGACCATGAAATAGCGCTTAATTAACTCGTCTGCTACAGTAAGCATGCCATTACTGCTTGTGCTTAAGTGGGGGGGGAAGGGGGGGGAGGGGGGGGGGGGGGGGGGGGGGGGGTTTCGAGGGCCGCATAGTACTATATATTCAATGTAAAATGTTGAATTTTACGTTATTAACAAAAAATGTTGATGATTGGGGTTTCACACTATGCTGTTACCCTGCTAATCTCGTGGTTAACTTGTTGATCAAAGATTCAGATCAACTGTTTCAGGCACTATGTTCTCAGGGTTGCCGCTCGTATAGTGTGAACGCAGATCACAAATTACCCGGGTACGTACTAAAGCGGGTAAGCTGAATTGCAGGGTTAATTTTGTAGTGTGAAACCGATTCTCCGGGTTACATGTAGTTTCTACCTTGGTATGGACAACAACTCGGGTAATTAATTACCCGAGTAAGTCGAGAGTAGTGTGAAACATATAAGTAGTATTTCTAGGGGAAGGAGGGAGGGGGTCTTGAAAAATACTACGCTCTGTAGAACTGTAAAAATGTTGATAACTTTATACGGCTCCTAACTGCAGTTTAACCTCGTTATAATAACAATAAATTGGTTTTCATAGGCGGACAAGTAATAATCAACTTGTCTTTATTACCAAGTTATTATTGTCATATATTATTCCAGGCTGCCCTGCCCCGCGAGCATGCCCACACCACTAGACCCAGTCCTCTACATCGTACTTACTCAGACGAGAGCATAGCCGCCGGAGGCGGCCCCTACAACCGGCCCCCGCGCCATGATACGTACGACATGGAACTCTCTGATGATCTATTCTCAAGTGCCAAAACCCCTCAGCTAGAGGTCCATGATAATCAACTTTGTAAAGGTATGGATTATTCAATAGAAATGCAAAATTTTAATTTACTCAAAATTTGAAAATTTCTTTTGTAATTAAGATGACATTGAAATATTCACCTAACAGCTTAAAGGGCCTGTTACATGCTAAACAACTTTGTGCCTAAGCTTTGCTTCATAATGACGGATTACTTGTTCAGCAAGACATACTATTGTTCGTTTCGATGTAAAATCAATAAAAGGTGGCCTTTTTCAACTTTGAAGATTTCATTGCAATAAATCACAGACAGAGGGCGCTGTTTGGAGTGCATCACGTAAGGAAGACAGAAGGGAAAAGTTAAGAAAAAACATAAGACTTCAAGTTGGACTTGTGGCAAATTGCTGCAGTTTCTACCCCCAGTTTTGTCATGGCTTACAGCAGGCAACATGTAAAACAAACTCAAACAGCCATGGATTACAACAGTTTCAGGAAAATTTAGAAAAAAGTGGAATCTTTTGTGCACAGTTAAATGTGATTTTCCTGTGTTTGCCTCTTGTGACATCGTGACCTTGGTCATGAATATGCATATTCACATTAGCATAAAAACTAAAAACCTTTGTTTTAACCCCCCAAGCAAGCTCCAAATAGGATTTTTATAACTTTAACTGAGTAGAGTGGTTTTAAAGCATATATTTCATTGATAATAATCCTAAATAAGGGGCCCTTTAATTGTGTATGACTGCATAAAGCTGTGTGCTGAGAATTCCCACTTTATTAGATTGACTGCTTTGTTCAATAAAAAAGTACAGATTTTTTTTTGCATTTCTTTTGTGACTCGATCGCTGTATAAATATAAAATGTAGTCTGGTGGGAATCGATTGTAAAACTGTCCAGAAATCTGGACTACATCTGGGACTGGAGTGTATTGCACATTGGCAATAATTAGTTTTTTTCCTTTTCCTTTTTCTGTTTTCTAACGATGTTGTCCAAAGTTTGGGGTGCACATTTCACACGAGTGCGCCTTATACCCTGGTTTTAACGGTATTGTTTGTGACTAGTACACTCTGTGGTTGCTAGTGTGAGTGTTAATGTGCAGTAGGGATGACGTACACTGCAGTGCATGTAAAGTGAATAGAGATGGACTCTGGCACCTTCTCAATCGACAGTTTCCTTTTTATAGAACTTGGCCATCAGGGGGAACAACTGAAAATTCTTTGTTTTAATATAAAAAGCCTTGATATCTCACTCTATGGCAAAACAAGGAAATTATCAATTTGTTTTTGAAATTTATCTTTTAAGAGGAAATTGACATGCATTGTGCCCTTAAATTTTCTCCCAGTTTCAACCATTTCCCTCTCCAATGGTTGCATGAATTTTTTTGTGGATGGTAAAAGTCAAGTTTTGATTTGTGTGATGAAATTAACAGTTATCTGGGATTATTTTGTTTGATTTTTGTTAAGTTGTGCGGTTTGCAGCTCGTCAGCCAATAAGGATAGCTACTAAATTCTACCGAAAAAGTAGGTTTCCCCCGCTTGTCCTACAGCATATTTGTAGTGCGGACATAGGCAATAAATGCTTTTGGCAATTCATTGGAACCTGCCTTGGTGGGTGGGGGCCAGGAAAAGGGGGGGGGGATTGGTGTGCTCTGCTGCATTTTACATTTTGAACACGCTACAGGCTACTGTTAAAATGACACACCACATTTAAAAAAGCATTACCGTACTTACTTTTACACTGCTATTGTGCATTGGTGTGAAAAAGAGTTTCAGGCTGTTTTCACTGGACTAGATTACAGTATCTGAGACTTTTATCACAGTGCGGCCATCTTCCCTTTTGTCCTATTAAAATGAACGTAACCAAAGCGAGGCTTGCAGAAAAAAATAGTTTGGTACCGTTTTAAATTTTGTTCGTTGTGCGATCAAGAGCGCGCAGCGTGGGCAGATTATCCGCGCTATCGTGCAGACGCACTGATTATACCCGACATGTACATTGTACTATGGGGAACAAGACCGAAATGGACACACCATGATAAAGGTCTAAAAGTTTTCGCAAAATAGTAATCTTTCTCAGTAGAAACACGCTCTTACTAGTTGCTACTGTGTGTCATGTTTATACTCTAAACTTATGCATGGGTTTCCCATTGAACTCCGAAAACTGCACTTTTGCCGTGTGGTACTATACACTGTACATGTGCACGTGTGCATTACCTGTGTGGCATACATGTGTGCAACACTAATACCAAGCTCCTGTGTGTAGTAGTTAAGGTAGATATTAGGTCAATAAACGTAGAGTAGTAGCATATTTAATTATATACTAGTCAAAAAAGGAAACGCAACTTTTTACATTTATTTAAAAACTGCCCTGTAAATTACAGTTATATTGGATGAGGTCATGTGAGGACTTTTAATAGCATGTGTGCCCTCCCCTTGCTGCAATACAGGCTTGTGTTTGTTCATGGACTGAACCAGCATTATGAAACAATGCTGTGGCAGTTCGTGTCACTGCACCTAAACATTGCTAAACACTGCTAAACATTGACGGGTAGAACAGGCATGGAATGGATTCGGTGCTGAAGTTTATCCCAAGCATGCTCAATAGGGTTAAGATCTGGGCCCAATTTCATAGAGCTGCTTAAGCGCTAGCTAAAAACGTGTGCTTACTGTAGCATAAAAGTTGTGCTAACGTTAAGGCTATTTCATGGCCGCGGCGTGCTTAAGCATGCGCACGCTTGGAAACCGCCATTGTTGTGTCACTATCTTAAGCAAATTTTGGCTCTGCGGTTAAGGCAGGTTTTCAGTTGCTTACTGTTAACGATGTCTATGAAATAGCCTCACGCTCGGTTAACGGAAAATGGGCTGTTAAACAGCTCTATGAAATTGAGCCCTGGGCTGAAGGCAGGCCATGGGAGGGTGATGACATTTTGTTGCCGAAGGTACTCGGTCACAATTCTAGCGACATGAGGGCGGGCATTGTCTTGTTAATGAAGACAGATGTTAGGGTACTGGTTAAGAAAGGGCACTGCAACTGCTGCGAGAATTTCATAGCGGTACCTCTGCCCATTGAGGTTGCCATCAAGGACGTCCAGATCTGTGCGACTTGGACCACCCCATCTGTCCAGCTCTACCACTTACAGTCTGCCCAACGTTCACCCCATCGTCTATACACCCGTGTGCGACCATCATTGTGTGAATAGCACCTGACTGCACATTAACTGGGTCCAATGGCAGTGGTCATCACTGCACCACTGGTAGTGATGCTGCCTTTGCTCTTAGGTCAGCTGTGGTCCCCTATATAGGGATGCCAACTACAAAGACCCACTGCGCGGAGTCTGTTGCGGACTGTTTGGTCGCTTATTCTGTTGTCGTTTCTGCCTGTTGTCTCCAGAGCAGTTTGTAGGGCATTCGCGCAGGTGGAGGAGCACCATATGGTGATCCTGGTGAGGCATTGTCACCGTACATGTACATGTAGGTCGGCCACTCCCTATGTGGTTTGATACATTCCTAGTAGTCTGGAGTCTGTCCCTGAGACGACCAATAGTGGAACGGTGCACATTTAAAGCCTGGGTAACATCACTGGGTCGCATGCCAGAATCCAGCATGCCAAGAGCATGGCCGCGCTCCAGAAGTGATAGTCCTGGCATGACTGCTTGAAATCTGATCACGGAATAAACTGGCTTTTCTGTAAGTCATGAAGTCAGACAAGAGGGTGGAAATGAAACGGGGACAGTTTCATGTTACGTACTTGGTCAGTGAACTGGAACAATTCCCATTGTTGTTGGAAATCCTGTAGGTCACTTAGTGCAACAATTGCGCAATGAAAAAAACAACGATTTTGTCCTTGTAATTGAAATTGTGTTTTTAAAATGTTGCGTTTCTTTTTTTCGCTTGTATATGTATATCCTTTAATGGAAAAAGACTTTTGCATGGCGTGTGTTGTTTGACGTTTGCATCGTGCTTTCTTTTTGCACATGTACACTGTACTACCGTAGAAAGAAGAACAGAAATTAAGATATAGCTAAAATGACACGGGCTAATTTCATAAAAACAGTCAGCAAATGTTTTCTGCTTGAGCAGCATGTTAAAGAAGTGTTTTTTACATAGTAAAACCTGTTTCAATGAACATAAATGAAATGAGTATTGGCTCAAGTCCCACACATTTGCCAGTTCAAGTCTCAAATAAAGTCTCAAGTACAACATTTACGGGTAATATCCAGACTTAATAAACTGTGTCTAGGGTGTTGGGTTTTAAATCTCGTAATCCAAAGGTAAATTTTAAGCAACTTGAGACTTCAAGTTTCAATTAAGATGGTCTTAATCCGTTGCTAGATTTTTCCCTACTGAAATATGTCAGTTAATATCTCAAGTCATTACAAGATCAAGTCTGTTTGTGATTCAAGTGTGACGCTGAAAATGATGTATGTATGTGTGTGATGGGCACAAGATGTAGATGTACATCACATACTCATGTGATGCCCACGTGATGTACATGTAATAAATCCTATGATGGAGGAATTATCGGGGTGTTGACTGCATTTGCTAAATCAACAGGAAGAGATGTGTATCTCAGGTTGCGGACGCAGAATAAGAGCAGAAGTCAGCTAAGAAGAAAACTCCAGTCTGATCTTGATGTGACTTTGGTTCGTGTGTTTATTGCATACTGGACAAAAACCGCTGAAAAGATGATCGACACATTTCATATAATGTAGTGCACTTCGTGGGCATGTTTACCTAATATTAATATTTAATCTTGGCAGTACATATTCTTTAATAAGTTTGCATAATTCAAAATAAAATGCACTTATTGAAAGTAACATGTCAACACTTGAACTTTCTGGTCAAATAATATTGATAAAGTGCAATAACGATGCTCGCCCAACACTAATACTCATCGAGCCACTGGCTCATTATCCAAGACCCTGGTGGTCGATCATGTCGGTGTTCTCAAATCATAATGGCATTCTGGCTCTATAAAATAAATAGTTACACACAAATAATCACAAATCATACAATCGTTGCTTGTGCTATAAGTTATTACACAATTATTCCTCTATTTGGTGTTTGTTTCGGGCAATTGATGTTCAGAGGAATCAGTTTTAAACTTAACGAACAGTGCAAACTATGCACGTAAAATTCCCCTTTTGATATCCACAGCGATACATTCGTTGTGCGCGAACATGTTTACATGTATTCTCATAATATCATACATACACGGTGACACGTAATGTACATGTAGTCAACAACGATGGGCTATAAAATAGAACGCCCGATGAGACAGAATCACATCGAATTGTCGTCCATCGCATGGACATAGGTTCATGAAACTCAACACCCAGGTTCTATATAATATGGGGGAAATTATCAGACACATGTAGCATTAAATCAATGAGTTGTTTATATAAAAATTGTACAAAATATGACCCTCACCGTGAGATTCGGTCCACCGGTGACTAAAAGGACACTAAAAGAGACCGCATCTCCGATTGAACTCTTATATCCATGTGCCTCACAGACGTGACAGACCCTTAGTTTTATCCTTATTTAAAGTGAATCAACTTGAACAATAAATCTAGAAGGGTGCTTTCTACAATATAAATCACTAATAAATTAATTTTACAATATATAAAGAGCAGAGTGTTCACGGAATATTCTCACGGAACATTTTCATTCGCGGAGGGCAATTACCGCACTCGTCGCTATGCGGTTTACGCAGTGCGTATGCACATTAAAGGGATAGACAAAAAGTTAAGGGGACTTGTCAAACATGTGAAATGTTAATGCAAGATGATTGCAGCTTACAGATGGGCAATGATTAATAAAGAATGTACTTTCTGCGAATTAATTCCAATTCTCCACAATTTCCCTGTTTTAAGAATCATACGCCCTCGGATGATACAAAAGTGACACCTTATAGTCTTGGTACATCAATATCCCGACAGTTAAGACCGTGATACCAAGGATAAGTCTGATAAGTCTGAGTTTGATCACCTAATCCACATTAATGTCAAAGGGTCATACAGTGTCTTATTTATTCGTCACACAACTTTCAAGGTAAAAGCTATAATTTTAACTTCAAACACATAATAACAATCAACGGGTATCAACAGCTTAACGGTACATTTATGAAATTATCACCTTCTGCGAACGTTTCCATCTCATAACGACATTACCATAAATTAACAAGTACACATTCCACAGTGCTACAGTATAGACATGGTAGAAAGAATTATGTCTCTTAATCCCTTTAGGTATTTCTCCATTCCGTGGTCATTCAGATGGCACCCATCGATCAGATGTTCTGGTCGATTTAGTCGACGCTGGTGGTACACTTTTACGTTAGAGAACTCTAAGTCTAACTTCGAGGCCAACTGCGCATTATACCTTTTGGCCCGGTGGTTGTATGTGGAAACTGACACTTGGCCAAGTCTGTCAATTTTTGACCTCTGTAAGACAGACAACTCGAATTTGTTTGGGCTTATTTGTGCCCCTGCAGATGCGATCTAGAAAGTTTAAAGTGTCAGTTACCACACTTTTCGAGGTACCATCTGGATGACACAAATCGTTAGTCCCCATGTCAATGATCAGCAGATCTAGTGGTTGCGACCTTATCTCTCCAAGTTAATTAGTGCCGAACATTGCCAAAAACTCGGGAATAGGTTAGGCCAGGGTGCCCAAACACTTGGATGTCGAATTGATCAGGGTTAAGCCCAAACCACTCTTCAACTGGTTCTCTTGATGCCCCAACCTTTCTCCTTAATCGAGCAGGAAACGAATGACCGTAAATCAGTATCTGTTTTTTCAGTTCGGCACACATCTTGGACAAGTAAGGTCACTCGATTATCAATATCGAGAATCGGCAGTTAGAATTACAATCTAAGCAACATGCGCAATACATTTCTTAAACGCTTATCTTCTGGAGGCTTCCGATTATCACACTGTGGCAATCAGAATAAGGACTAACATCAAACAGCACCTGGCGAAGATAAAAGATTATTACTTCAGAACTCAACCCTAACACTAGAACGTTTTGGTTTTGGAACGCTAACAGGCTTTTCACAATTATTAAGTCACAAGAGGGCGAAAGAGGAGGCACAAAGCCTCGTCTCGGATTGTTCAACCCGAGCAACCTCTACTCGGGATAACAGGTACTTATGGGTACACCTCCCCTTTTTTTAAAATATCTAATATTTAATTCAGCAAAATTTATATGAACGTTGGGTCCTCCAGTAATAACCCAATGAACGCAAGTTCAGGTGCAAGCAGACTTATGCAGCATAGCTATATCAGAGGTGGCATCACACCAAGTCCTCACAACCACGTGTTGTAAGGCAGCCCCTGTAGGTTCTTAACTACTAAGTAATCGCGTTCGGCAAGGTTTTCTCGCCTTTACGAAGTGCGATGCGCTTGGACCTCCTGAGGGTATGTCCGGATTCAGCAGCCGGACCCTCCTGCGATGATGACTGCTTCAGGTGAACTGTTCCACTCCCTTCACCATGGGAACCAACAACTGGTTTTTGGTCCTCTCTTTCCGACTCGGCCTGAAAAGAAGGTGGAAAGGGATCAAGAGGAGCTACGAACATTTCTTCATCTGATGAAGTATCTTCAGACTCACTTTTGGTTACCATTGAGTCATCGGATTCATCTTCACAATCATTGACCTCTGGCAATAACTAAGCTAAATCTTTGTCCCTGTCCAGGGATTCTCCCCTGGGATCTAGCAGAAGCAGTTTCCGATTGAGCCACTTTTTGGGACCTCCAAGCATGGGACGCACTGCATAAAGGTCACCTTCTGGATTGCAGTCGATGACAACATGCTGCTCCTCATTATAGCTGTCTGCTAATTTGTGTCGCCCCGTGAATGCGCGCTTTTGGACGAGGACCCTACTACCTATTTTGAGTAACTCGGGCTCGCGGTGCCTATCATAATGCCGCTTATTGGCATCAGCCGCTCTGATCATGCGGTCTTTGGCGAGGTCATACGCCTTCTGGAACAGCGTAGCTTGTTCCTGGACGTAGCCTTCATCACATTCATCGGGTATGTTGTTTATTAGATGGTCAAGAGGGATGGTTGGTTGGCGGCCCAACAACAACGTGTGTGGTGAAAACCCAGTCACGCTGGGAGGCGTAGAGTTGTAGACGTAGCACAAGTGGGGAAGCAGCTCTGGCCATCGTTTCCGTTCCTTCCCGTCAAGAGATTTTATGAGTGCGCACATAGTCCGGTTGTATCTCTCCGTTTGGCCGTTGCCCTGGGGGTGGTAGGGGCTCGTACGGGTTTTCTTGATCCCGTAAAGGCTGCACAGCTCTTTAATGAGTCGCCCCTCAAAGTTCCTCCCCTGATCGGAGTGGATTTGCATTGGCACACCATAATGTGCAAACCAATGATCCCTAAGTGCTTTCGCTACTACTGGCGCCGTTTGGTCTCGACAAGGTACTACAAGAGCATACTTCGTAAAGGCATCCGTCATGACCAGAACCTGTTCGAATCCTCCACGACCTCTGTCAAGTTTCATGAAGTCAATTGCCAGGCGTTCCATAGGCCGGAATGCCAGCACATGACGCATGGGAGGTCTGACTGCGGGTACTGGAGCCCGGGATACCGCACACCTGAAACACTGTCGGATGTGTTGACGCATATTAAGACCAACACCTGGCCAAAATCCTCGTCTCCGCATCAAGGCAAGAGAACGATTTACTCCCTGGTGCCCCCAATTATCGTGGGTAGCCTCTAACATTGTCTTCTGTAATTTCTCTGGGACTAGTAACTGGTATAGAGGACCAATGCCGGGCTCCACTACTTTTCGGTAGTGGACTCCATTTCGCTCTTCTATGTTTTGCCACTCCTTCAGCCAACCACTAACACCAGGGATATTATCTCCAGTTTGACCAGGCCGCCACTTTGCGTCCCACTTTTTCCGAACTTCCTTCAACTGGTCATCGCCTTTCTGCATTGATGCCAGTTTGGCAAAAGAAAAAGACGGCAACACTGTTGACGCTCTGCCTGGTTCCATATCAGCCTCCAAGGGTAATGCGGGCTCCACTACCCCAGCTACCTCACGGATCTGTACAGGTAAGGTCGTACTCTGTGTTGCTTCTTGGAATACACGATAGAGGTCTTGATCGTTGCAGGGGTGGCGACTAAGAGCGTCTGCACACCGATTGGTCTTCCCGGAACGATATTTTATCTCCATGTCGAACGCCGCTAGTTGCGCCACCCACCTCTGCTCGGTGGCCCCGAGCTTCGCGTTCTGAAGGTGTGCCAGTTAGAACAACAAAGTGACTGCCTAGTAGGTAGTCCCGGAACTTTTCCGAGACAGCCCACTTTAGGCCAAGTAGCTCAAGTTTAAAACTTTAAAGATCCGAGTAGCTGCGCTCTGCGCCAAACCACGGCTGGCGTACGCCACTGGATGGACGACGCCATCCTCTGCAACCTGTGCCAAACACGCTAGAGGCCTTTCAAGGAAGCATCCACCTCTAAAATGAAATCTCTCTTAAAACACGGGTACGCCAACACTGGTGCCTGACACAATGCCTGTTTGAGTTGACGGAAGGCCTGGTCCGCTTCTGCGGACCACTGTAGACACCTCACAGACTTCCCTGTTTTTGTGTTGTCCTTATGTATCAGCAAATGCAATGGGGCTGCAATGCTGGCAAAACCTGGCACAAATCGACGGTAATATGACGCGAATCCTAAAAAGGACCTCAGCTCCTCCAAGTTCACAGGAACTGGCCAGTTGGCGACTCGATCTACTTTGTCCGGATCAACTGAAACTCCGGAACTACTCACGATGTGCCCAAGGTGCTTAACCTCGGACTTGAATAGCTGGCATTTACTGCCCTTGAGCTTCAGGCCGTGTTGGATCAACCTGTCAAAGACAGATCCCAACCTCTCGAGGTGTTCCTCAAACGTTCTCGAAAAGACCAGAATGTCGTCGAGATACAGGACAACCTTCGACATGTTCATGTCTCCCAAAATATGTTCCATTATTCTTTGGAACGTACTCGGACTATTACACATCCCTTGTGGCATTCTGTTGAAGGCGAACAGCCCCCAAGGGACGCGAAACGCCGTTTGGTCAACTGAGTCTGGAGCCATCACTATCTGAAAAAAACCATGAGCAAGGTCTAATGAGGAGAAGTACCTTGCTCCTCCCAAAACCTCAAGGGTCTCCTCAATTCGTGGCAGAGGAAATGAATCCTTTATCGTGATGGCGTTCAACTTTCTGTAATCAATACAGAGACGGATCGACCCGTCTTTCTTTTTGACAAGAACGACCGGACTGGCGTATGGGCTTGCTGACCGCCGAATAATCCCACGGTCAAGCAGATCTTGCAGGAGTTCTTTCACCTGCGGCACAAGATGAGGTGGTATGCTTCTGTATGGCAAATTCACAGCTTTGCTATCGGTCAAATGCACCTCATGAGGGATGACTTTGCATTCACCCAGGTCCAATGGTCCTCTTGCGAAGGCAGCATCGTGCTCCTTCATTATCTGTGCGGCCGCACTAGCCTCCTGGGGTTCTAGCCCCTCTAGGCTTATACGGGAGGTAACTGATACATAGTACCATCTGGTAAGCGGAACATCTGCGGTTCACTCGACGGACCTGCCTGATGATTTCCATCGTCTCGGTCCTTAGCACCCGTATCAATATGATTCCGAGAGTCTAGGGCTCTGTTGCCCCCTTTCTCAACAGTCATACTCTGTACAGACACCTGTACGCCATCCGAACCAGGATTTAATCGTATCTCCTCCTTAGTCTCAACTGCTGTTGCTACCGCAATACTAGACCCACACGGGACCTCAAATGGCTCAATACCGTTATTGCACACCACGACATCTAAATTCACTGCATCCAACTGATGTATGCCCGCAACCACTTTGAAACTTTCTACCTCAGCCAGGGCAGACTGACATGTCGTCTCGAAAGGAAGCTGAGAGGCTTCTACAAGAATGCACTTGTGCCGAGCCAGGACAGGCTCGTCAATGACACATGAAACTACCTTCCCCACACCCAGGAGGAAAACCTCAGATTTTGTAGTTTTGACTCGACCGATGGTACAGCTCTTGGGCTCCTCTTTTGATTTCTCACTGCAAGGCGAGTTTCCAATCCTCACTATCTGGCCCAGGCACTGGGACGTTCATGGAAGAAATTATCCGCAAAATATTGCACCCCAAAATAATTGGATACTCTCTTCTGCGTTCTAGATCAGCGGCAATCGCCGAGTCAGCTCGAATGAGGAAAGTTGCCTCCACACTGAGCCCAAAGATATTCATGGGTACTTCCAAATACCCCTCGATCGGCACCTCTACATCATTCACCCCGTATATCGTTATGAAAGTGCCCACTGACTTTAAACCACCCGTCTTGCTGGCCAAATACTCTTTATAGAAGGTTGATGACATCAGGGACGTCTCTGCACCAGTGTCCAAAATACACTTCGTTTCTACCCCGCACATTCTGACAACTGCTGTGGGGCTACGAGCAATCAATTTTTGTTGCAGCTCATCTCTGCTCAATGGCTGTATAGTACCCTGTCTATCATCACCCTTCTGGATATTCTCTTTAGGCACGGCACTCGCCTCCCTCACCGAGGTACCCATTACATGTATGATGGAGGCGCGCCGTTTTCCGCCATTGCCGGTCTCTGTCTCGCCTGGTCATGGGACGCTTGCACATGCATTCGACGTCGGCAGTCTTTTGCAAAGTGCCCTGGTTTCCTGCAGTAGTTACAAGTAATGCTAGGACGGCGAGGTGCTATGGCAGCATCCAACTTCTGAGAAAGAACGCTTGTCAAATTATGTATTTGGTCAGCAGTTGCGGACTGTTTGGCAGCAAGGTCCTCTAGCTTCTGAAGTACCTGCTCGTTGCTGGTGGTAATTGCTTTGATGACGTCACTCATAGGAGCCGATGACGCCCTAGCCTCTGCAACCCTCTAATCTACACCTACCATGGGCCGGACCTTGTTCCGACGGGAACCAGCCACATCCCCCTCTGGGAATAACGAGAGCGCATGTTCACGAAACTTATAAAAATCTAACTCAAGTTTCTCCACCTGAATTCTCCTTAATTCTCGCTTCACTGCTAATTCGCAAACCCCTTTTACGAACTGTTCTTTCAGAACACCATCGCGTAGAAGTCGAAGCGCCTCGCATTCACGTTCGCCGGAACTCTGCTCCATCCTATCATGGAGTCGCATAAGGGCGTGGCTAAATTCGGAAAGGGATTCCCTTCGTGTTGCATGCGCGCGTACAAAGTGCTCCTCAGTGTCGCCAAGGACTCTGGAGGGCCCAACATTCGATTGAGTAATGCAACTAATTTAGGCAAAGTGTCTATCTCCTCGGGAAGGCTACAAAAAACTTCATCTCGGGCATCACCGCCTAAATGATCAATGGCCGCACCCACTTGTTCATGTTCCCCCAATCCCAGTTGCCTAGCATACAGGTCGAGTTCCTCTAACCATTCATTAAATGTCACATCGCCCGGTTTTTGAGGTGGTCCACAAAATTTTGAAAGCTTAGCTTTTGGGGCACGAGTAATTTTCAAGTTTTGGAACGCCGTTGCTAGCGTTTCTGCAAGCGCTGCGTTTGATTTCGTTATAGCCTCGGCTAGAAATTCGGGAACCTCCATAATGACAATGGTTAACTGTCGGGATGTGTTGTACAATTACCGTATATTAGAATTACTGACTCACTTGGCAATGGGAAAATACACCTTACAGTTACATGTACATGTGGCTATGGTCGGTACAGAACCCACCTATACCATACTACTAATAATGTGTAACACTACATCGTCAACGCAGGCAAAATTTATTCAACAATACACCAGAAATCCAGTGACCGTATTTAAAATCTCACATTGGCATAACAAATACAATTCTCACTGCTCATCCGGTAACGAGCCTTAAAATATTGTATTAATTTATTCTCACGACAAGGAGATTTTACGAAGTGTTGGGGGTGCCAGTATTATCCATCAGAGGGCTCTTCTGCATCCTGCCTACGACGCCACTTTTGTAACAAATCCTACGATGGAGGAATTATCGGGGTGTTGACTGCATTTGCTAAATCAACAGGAAGAGATGTGTATCTCAGGTTGCGGACGCAGAATAAGAGCAGAATTAAGTCAGCTATAAGAAGAAAACTCCACTCTGCTCTTTATATATTGTAAAATTAATTTATTAGTGATTTATATTGTAGAAAGCACCCTTCTAGATTTATTGTCCAAGTTGATTCACTTTAAATAAGGATAAAACTGTCACGCCTGTGAGGCACATGGATATAAGAGTTCAATCGGAGATGCGGTCTCTTTTAGCGTCCTTTTAGTCACCGGTGGACCGAATCTCACGGTGAGGGTCATATTTTGTACAATTTTTAATGCTTTAATGCTACACGTGTCTGAGAATTTCCCCCATATTATATAGAACCTGGGTGTTGAGTTTCATGAACCCATGTCCATGCGATGGACGACAATTCGATGTGATTCTGTCTCATCGGGCGTTCTATTTTATAGCCCATCGTTGTTGACTACATGTACATGTACATTACGTGTCACCGTGTATGTATGATATGAGAATACATGTAAACATGTTCGCTCACAACGAATGTATCGCTGTGGATATCAAAAGGGGAATTTTACGTGCATAGTTTGCACTGTTCGTTAAGTTTAAAACTGATTCCTCTGAACATCAATTGCCTGAAACAAACACCAAATAGAGGAATAATTGTGTAATAACTTATAGCACAAGCAACGATTGTATGATTTGTGATTATTTGTGTGTAACTATTTATTTTATAGAGCCAGAATGCCATATCACCTTAACGTTAAGGCCTTATGATTTGAGAACACCGACATGATCGACCACCAGTGTCTTGGATAATGAGCCAGTGGCTCGATGACTATTAGTGTTGGGCGAGCATCGTTATTAATTGCACTTTATCAATATTATTTGACCAGAAAGTTCAAGTGTTGACATGTTACTTTCAATAAGTGCATTTTATTTTGAATTATGGGTCATTCTATAAATTTGGGGTCCAATTTTTCTGTACCCGTTACATCTGACATCTTGTAAAATGTTGTATTTTGTAAATTCAGGACATATTCTTTAAATGCTTTCTATTTCAAAGAGTGATTACATAAAGTACAATTCATAAAAATATGTTTTGAAGGCATTTTTAATGATACTTGTATGGCAAATAGCACTATGTCAGGTGTAACGGGGACAGAAAAATGTCACACGTTGGACCCCAAATTTATAGAATGACCCTTATGCAAACTTATTAAAGAATATGTATACTGCCAAGATTAAATGTAAATATTAATATTAGGTGTAAACATGCCCACAAAGTGCACTACATTATATGAAATGTGTCGATCATCTTTTCAGGGTTTTTTGTCCAGTATGCAATAAACACACGAACCAAAGTCACATCAAGATCAGACTGGAGTTTTCTTCTTAGCTGACTTCTGCTCTTATTCTGCGTCCGCAACCTGAGATACACATCTCTTCCTGTTGATTTAGCAAATGCAGTCAACACCCCGATAATTCCTCCATCGTAAGATTTATTACATACATGTGATGTACCGTAGATCTGCATGTGATGGACTCGATTACAAACGCTACTTTTATGTCTTTGCTTAAAACTGCATTAACCCTAACGCCCTTGTGTGTATGTAAAATCATATTGATTTTGGAGGATTGAGCAGTGTTGTAGTCGAGTCACCAATATCGAGTCCGAGTCGAGTCATTAGCCTAGAGTCCGAGTCCGAGTCACGATTCACTTTCCTGGAGTCCGAGTACGAGTCACTTCTTCACCAAATTAATGAAACTGAATCTGCTATATTTTGTTCACACAATATGTGAAATGATAACGTACTCATGCGCTCCTTGCCGGCCTAGTGGGGCAGTGTACATATTCACTCATCAGACTGTTTTTTTTGTTCTCCAAGAATCCTGCATTAAGCGGGCAAATATATATCTGTTTTTTTGAAATATGCGACTCGTGAGTCATGAGTCACCATGTTCGAGTCCGAGTCAGAGTCATTTTCCAATGTGACTCGAGTCGAGTCCGAGTCACAACAATTGTGACTAAGTCGGTCTCGAGTCAGAGTCCTGGACCCGAGTACTACAACACTGGTTAAAGGCAGTATACATCATTGGTAATCTCGAAAATCAGAAACGTTTACAGATTTACGCCTAACTTACACAATATAAACATGATGACCGTAGAAAACTTCCCCTGAAATGGTTTTGTCTGAAGTGCTATAGTCTTTGAGAAATGAGTAAAACAATTAGTTTTCGTCTCATGAGACGAAAATTCAATTTACCCCAAAACCACTTCGCCCGAGTGCCATTTCGCCCCAAATTACTTCGTCCAAACACTACATCGCCCAAATGCCACTTCGCCCCAAAACCACTTCGTGCACAGGCTGTGGTTCAGGGCGAAATGGTTCAGGGCAAAGTGGTTTTGGGGCGAAATGACTGCAAACCCTTTTTTGACTGTTTTCTCAAAGGTTAGACTAAGTACGGAGCTGGTTTTTGCTCAGGTTGGTTTTAATCATGCATATCTTCAATCACACGGGGGGATAAAACTATTTGTAACAGTTTACCAATCATATCTTTAACAATGAGGCTCTTCCATCTCTTCTTACCACAGAAGCAAGAACTAGTTCAGATGACTTAAATGCAAACAACAACCGAGGTGACTCCAACCCTTCGCTATTCCCCCTCCCTGACTCAGCAGCACATCTAGACTGGCACAATCTGGTCCAGACAGCAAATGCATTTCAGGACACAGGTGGGTCAATATTCCTATTTACATATTACAAGCCTTTTAACATTACAATTTCAATTTGGGTCCAAGCAACACATGTTCAGTTCAGTTCACCTACATGTACCTCTTCACACTTCAGTCCATGTTGAAATGTACATGTAACCTCGTTTAAAGCATTGAATATTTCAACACGGGTTGAAAACGGCAGTGTTTGCGAAGAAAACGATTTAAATCAATGCTCTTTTCTCGTGAATAAACAACATAATAATAAGCTTTTTCACACGTCTAGCAAAGATCGTGTCGACCAGATGCGTGCACATCGAATGTAGCCTCTCCGCGTCAAACGCTTGGTGGCGCCTTCATTGTAAAATGCTCAAATTGCAATGACATTAATAAAACAGAAACACAAAAAATATTATTACAAATAACACACAAATCATATCACACTAAAACCGCAATGTGGCCAAGCAGTAATTGCACTGACAAAATAATATTGCACATAAAATTATGAATCCAATGATGATGTAAGGTATGGCAAGGGGCTTCCTTCAAATCTTTTAGTATTGCACTTAAATTGACCCATACTTTGCTGTCTTTCTCAATGTCATACATGTAGTTGACCTATACTCGGAGTCGGGGAACCAGGTAGAGAATCTCACAGAGCGGCTTGCTTTGTGTGCAAACGAATGTTGCTTGTCACAAACAAATGACTTTTACACATGTTGAAAACCTGTACAAGTACATGTATGTACATGTACGTGTCAGGTAGGGTTTGAATAGTGTGAAAGCAGTGTTGTAGTACTCGAGTCCAGGACGACTCGAGTCGCATTGGAAAATGACTCGGACTCGGACTCGGACTCGACCATGATGACCTCACTGCGAACATGGTGACTCGTGTCACATATTTCAAAAAAAGAAAAAATATATATATTTTCCTGCTTAATGCAGGATTCTTGGGAAAAAAACAGTCCGGCAAGGAGCGCACGAGTACGTCATCATTTTACATATTGTGTGAACGAAATATAGCAGATTCAGTTTCATTAATTTGGCAAACTTGTGACTCGGACTCGAGGAAAGTGACTCGTGACTTGAACTCGGACTTGAGGCTAATGACTTGAGACTCAGACTCGAGGCTAGTGACTGGAGACTCGGTCTAGGACTCGATATTGGTGACTCGACTACAACACTGTGTGAAAGCAGCGCATGGTTGACCTGTGTTGAAACTACACAGGTACATGTACATTTTTCTGACGCGTGTAAAATCCAACATTGCACATTAATCCTGCAGGGCAACCATGGCCATCATGCGGCGTATCCACCTCTTTAGCATTTTAATGTCATCAATTCAGACATGTACAGTGGTGTTCAAAATATTATTCAAACACTTGCCATATTTTAGATACTGTAGTCATTTGTGATGAAAAGTTTGATATAAAAGATAGGACTGGCAGGTCATGTGAGCTCTGCCCACAAATTACTTGTTGTATTTAATACCGTACAAGCTAAAAATGTAAACCAGGCATCGAAATGCATTAAATATCAATTTCTTCCGAGGTGTTTAAATAATCTTGTGCACCACTGCAGGTGTGGACTAAAAACCATTTGTAGTTACTCATTTGTGCTGCTTAAAAGGACTTGGATCACATTGTATAATTTACATTCAAACCTGTCTATGCTAGCCACTGAGTAAAGAGCCCTGCTTAAATATCGGTAGTGATCACCCATCTTTGGTCCCATGTGCATAATGCTAATGCAACTTTTGTGAAGTGGCCACCTGTTTAAAGGCAGTATACATGATTGGTATCTCGAAAATCAGAAATGTTCACAGATTTACGCCTAACTTACACAATATAAACATGATGACCGCAGAAAACTTCCCCTGAAATGGTTTTGTCTGAAGTGCTAAAGTCTTTGAGAAATGAGTAAAACAATTAGTTTTTGTCTCATGAGACGAAAGTTCAATTCGGCCCAAGTGCCATTTCGCCCCAAATCACTTCGTTTAAACACTACATGTACATGTACCGGTACATGGCCCAAATACCACTTCATGCACAGGAGGGTGGTTCAGGGCGAAATGGTTTTGGGGCAAAATGACTGCAAACCCCTTTTTTTACTGTTTTCTCAAAGGTTAGACCAAGTACGGAGCTGGTTTTTGCTCAGGTTGGTTTTAATCATGCATATCTTCAATCACACAAGGGGATAAAACTATTTGTAACAGTTTACCAATCACGTATACTATCTTTAAGTAACCATTTTTTTACGGTCCCGAGGCTGGCCACTCCCGACAGGTTTGACTTTTATCGTGGACTTTCTCATCACTTGTTTCAGCCCCAAGCACTTGCTGACCCCAGATAAAGCACACTGAATAGTGAAGGAAACTTTCACTTAATTGGCCAATTTCCTCGGAGGATTATACATGACGTAGTATCCTCTTAATAGAAATGTTGTCATAAGACCAGCAACCAGAATAGTTGTGTAATAATCTTGTCGACCTAAGATAAAGATGCTTCTTTAAGTATCAATAAGTTTTTCTCCAAGGTGTACCACTCCGTGTCTTGTACAAAAACTACCCTAGATACAGATGACCTTAAATAAATGTGAAGAAATTGATATTTAACTCTTCGGTGCACATGCCAGGCTTTAGGGACTACCCAGAACAAAGGAAGAACAAATAATCTCTGTAAGACTCGAGGCTATGCATTGTGAAAATGTGTATAGGCCCGTTTACACTCGATTTTCCTTTGCGGAATCGAACAATGCAATTTCCAAAGAGGCGACTTGAAGCCGGGTAGACACTAAGTGTAAATGCAGAAGGTGAATTGACCCGGGTCTGATTCGCCTTTTTCAAGTCACCTTTTGGGTAGGGTTGAACCCCGCAATTGTCAAGGTCGCTTGTAGTGTAAACGCTAACCGAATACAGATTCGGCAATTTGAGCGCCGTGTGGTAGGTTTAATCGACAAATCCATGCACGCGCTGCAGTCACAATTAGTGGTGAATTTTGCGGTTTGTAGACTGGTAAAGTGAATTGAAGCCGAATCGAGGTGTAGTGTAAACGCGGCAAATGCGGCAAATGTTTAGTTCTGAGGTCGAAATAAAAATGCCGGGTCTTTATCCACCTTTGCTGTTTCAAGTGTAAACACGGTCTTTGTGGTTTGCGGTAGCACCATGTGAATACCTCTTTTGTATGTGTGGTTCTGAAAAAAAAATTGTGTGAACTCAACATTTCGAACAGTGTGCTTCATCTGAAGATGAACAGAGTACACTGTTTGAAATGTTGAATTCACACTCACATCACCGGTTCTTTTCAGAACCACCTAAGAGATATTCACATGGTGCTACCGCAAACAATGTTACATACACAAATAATCTCTGTACCAGAGAGCTTAGAAATCTCTGTCGTCCCAGGATCAGTAGGGATGTCACAGTTCACGCAATTGCCTATTGTCAGGTTTTGTTTTGTTTGCTTAATGCAAAATTTATTTGCTTTGAAACAATGGGTTAGCAGTCACAATTGTTTGTCAACTTGTGTATTTAGAAAGAGTAGTGAAAAGAGTAGTAGATACATCACATACAATTTTTACTGCTAACCCATTTTTCAAAGCAAATAACTTTTGCGTTAAGCAAATTTTTTTGCTAAACAGCTTTATGAAATTGGCTCCTGGTAAATTCTGAAGGTTGTGAGTTTGAGGTGTGTTTGCCCTTGGGCAAGGCACTCTATTTGCCACGCAGAACTCCATTAAAAACTAAAACGAACGGAGCCGAGATGCGATAACTGCGCCTTCACATTTGCATAGTTTTGGGCACTTTCCCATTGAATTACACGTACATGTACAGTCATTGTAAAACCTCCCGCATGTGCATTTTTTCAGTGTTTGTGACGATTGCGCATTTTATGTTAAAACACAAAACGCGCTACCCGCACACGCGTTCCAAACTGACCCAAACAAGTTACGGTGATGTGCCATTCAATAACGTCATTTCTTATCTAGCTTTTAATGGAAATCTCCACATACACTGTACATGCAACTTGAGTAAAATGGCTACCTCTGAGGGCAGTGAAGGTGGTGTGTGTGATTAGCTTATAATGAGTGCCTAATTGGGATTAACTGGATGAAACTTAATTGAAGTGAAGTACATGCAGATCCTGCTTTGATATTCTATGAGAGGTTTCCTGTCCAGCGATGTTGATGCAAGTGTCTTCCCTCTGAGCTAAATGAACTCTTCCAGCCTTTGACACACCCTACCCCCTCAACACCTCTATCCCCTGTTGTGGTTTGACAAGTCCTGAGTCAATCATCCCTGTGCGGTGGTTTGCTGTCATTCCACTAAAAGATTCTTGCCAATGACTGTACCAAACTCCTCCGTTTAAGACCATCCAAATCCTTGCACACTATTCTAAGACTTGATCAGACTGTGTTTTAGCAATATGGAACAGGTACAATTACCAGCTTGGGTGGATATCAAGCAGAGAGGACGTAATGTGTGCCAGTGGTTTAGCAGATGCGGGACGTCTGTGGCCAATATTGTCCTGGGCACGTATCAACGTGGATGCTACAACCTTCCCACAGATTCCTTCCATGGTCTGTATTGTCGGATTTATGTGCATGTAACTGTAGGTTTTAGCTTAGAAATGTATTTGGTGTATTTAGCAGTGTCAAATATTCTTGATAAATGCAGTCTGACCGTGTAGTTTTTTAGTGATGTTTCATGTTGTACCTTAAAGGAACACACCGGCTTTGTTGGGCTATTTTGTGCTCGAAATAGACCCATACATGATTCTGAAGGTCTTTCTGAAATAGACTGAAAAGAACCTAAAAAGAAATTACAAAGTTTGGCCGCTTTTGAGCATTTTTAAAAAAATCGAAGTCACATGATTTATCCAAACAAGAATTCTGGTTCGGATAAATCACGTGTTCTTGGAGTTAGTTTTATTTCCAGCCCTATGATAATTTATTACTGCAGTACTGCACCAAATTCAGGTCGGATGAGTATTTGACAAAAGAGACGATTTATTCAGGTTATGAAACAAAGTTAAACATAACTATGAAAAATCAAACATAAAATTTTGACTCGGCGAGTACGAGTACTTTAGCGTGTTCAACGGTGGACAGTGTACGGGCAAACGAGACGTACGGCCGGCCCGTGGCAAGCACACTCGTGCAGCTGGGCAGGTACGGACGGTGCCGTGGTTCGCAGGTTCGTGCAGTTGGGCAGGGAGCCAGACCGCCGGATGTGTTTTCGTCACTATGTGTTTTAGTCTGTACACCTACTCGTTGCTGCAGTGTACGTTAGTGAAGAAAAACCATGAATGTCAGCTCCTCCAAAGAAAACAGAAAACTAATCAGTGTTCTGGGCCGTCCAGTAAAATCATTAGCAGAAAATGAGATATATTCAAAGCAAAAGCTGCCAAGAGAAGAGCGTATCGTTTGCGACAAAGTCGCCGTGAGGCTCACGCGATAGTGAACATTGGTAAAGCGTATAAACCGAGGGCCGACTATTGACCGTTTTTGTTAATTGTAAGCTTTTTTAGTTAATTACAGGACATTTTAATGATCTTTTTTCACAAGGACCATCAAAAAATTGTTGTCAATGATGCTGTAAACAATGACCCTGTGTGTTCCTTTAAGGCTTCAGATTTGCCGTTCAACTCTAAGAAGATTGGTGGTCGAATGGAAAGACATTTTACCTATTTGAAGGAGGTCGTGGGCTCAAGTCCCAACCGAGCACTGTGATTTTTAGTGTGTGTGTGTGTGTGTGTGTGCAGGCATTTAGTATACATGTAGTGCATTTTGTAGGGAAAGTAAACTCCATTTAACAGTCATGTGTACAGATGCAGTAATCAATCCTCGAGTGACCATAATTTGTGTGCTAAATTAAGTAATTGCTGATATTTATTTATATAATTTCAGACTAAGTCTAGGGTTGTGAGACAGGCAAAACTTGCCCATTATAAAACTCACTCCCTGGGTAAAATAACGGGATTATGTATTTATAAACATTAAAATATGTTGACCGATTTTTATCAATTAAGTCTACTGCATTCCTGATAAGGATGTGATAAATTTACGAGAGGCAAAATATGTGTGGTTTGTAAAGCTAGTAGTTGCACCTCCCAATACGGTATATCCAAAGCCTGGTTTAGTGTTATCAGTTTTCTGTTTCTTATTAATTTGTAGCTAAGGGAATTAGGAAGGGGGCTGTTGATGATTGAATTGGTGCCAGCTGTCGTGTAGTTAATCCCTTAGAATCCCATGCTTATTTCCTCAAGAGTGCAAAGTCCTGTCTATATGCTGCATTCTGTTCAAAGTCATGGGAGATAAGTTTGGCGGGTGTCTTTTGCCGCATTCTTAACTTCCTATTAGGATTATACCTTTTTTTTCTTTCGTTTTTAAAAAAAAAAGGTGATAGGCCTAACATAGCCCTGTGTTGACATGGCACTTATACCTGTTAGATGTACAGGTACATACATGTAGATAAGTCTCTGTTAAGTTATGGAGTACTAAACATAGATTCACTCATTTCAAATTGATTTAAAGGCAGAACACATGATTGGTAAACCGTTGCAAATGGTTTTATCCCTGTGTGATTGAAGATATGCATGATTAAAACCAACCTGAGCAAAAATCAGCTCCGTACTTCGTCTAACTTTTGAGAAAACGGTCACTTCGCCCCAAAACCATTTCGCACTAAGTGTTTTGGGGCGAAGTAGCATTCGGACGAAGTAAGGTAAGGACGAAGTGGTTTTGGGGCAAGGTGGCTTTTGGGGCGAAGTGGTGCAGGGCGAAATGGTTTTGGGGCGAAGTGAATTTTCGTCTCATGAGACGAAAAAAAATGTTTCACTCATTTCTCAAAAACTATAGCACTCTAGACAAAACCATTTCAGGGGAAGTTTACTACCATCATCATGTTTATATTGTGTAAGTTATGTGTAAATCTGTGAACCTTTCTGATTTTCGAGATTACCAATGATGTGTTCTAACTTTAAACTACATTCAAATTATGTAGGCTATTGAGGAATTTCAAATTGTCTTCGAAAACGAGGGTCTCAGTGCTTTGTTTTGTGATAGAATTTGCAGATGAAAAGATGCGTGGCGTATTACAATGGCTCAGCATCTGTAATGAGGCTGCCAGTGCAAATTTGAAAATTCAGGCCATGTTTTTCACAAGCCATTTAAACAAGGTGTCAAAGGAATGTTTTACACGTACATGTATTTTAAATACTTCAATCTTCCATGGCAGACAATCCCCATTTTCAGTATCTCTCAATTATTACGCCCATAAATTTGAACTCCAAATTCACAACTCGTGCACTCGATGGACATTCAAAACACCCCTTTCTTCCGATCACTTGTACATGTAGATGAACCATATAATGCATGGATTTGGCTAAGTGTAAGGAACGTCCACAATATCTTTGGTATTCCACGCATCAGCAGTAATCTCCTTCATAACAGCAGCTGAATCCAGACAGTGTAGCACTGACCAAGGTTAAAAAAGTCAAATTTTAATTTAATAATTTTTATCTACGAGTGGCTGACGTTTTTGGTTCGAAGTTGAGCCTTTGCTACTTGTGTCTGGACTTTGCCAAATTGAAATGTCATTTTTTTAAACTTTTGAATTAGAACAAATTGAGCAAATCAGGATTTTGGTCAGAAGGCCAAGGGGTACAGTTTGTAAATAAGCTTCCATCTACGTGCTTACTTTATAAATAAACTTTGCTGCGCTGGCAATATTTTAGAGAATTATGCAATCTTCTGCATGATAAGATTACATGGAGAAATGTTCCGCGAGGTCACTGTAGCTTTCTGTGAGTCAGCGGAAGAGAAAGGCCAATAAGAAACTGCCTTTAGCTTTAGGCACACATATTGCACAGTTGTTCTTCTGATCAAAATAAACATTAACAGAATGAACTTATAAATGTCTTGAGGCAATTTACTTTCCTGTCCCCATTTGTCAAGAAGTTCACCAAATGTTTTTGTTACTTGCTGGTACCCAGCACCGATGGTGGAGTACACTTGTGTAATTTCTGACATCCTGTATACAGTCACGCACTCATGCAGTCACTTCCCCTCTGTTGGACGTTCCGATGGCTTGTAATTGCGTGGATGAGATGCTTTGAGGCAGCCTGTCATTTCACAAGTTGTAGGCCTATATAGAATAAGAAAAATCGAATAAACTTCATCGGAATTCGAACCCAAGACCTCTGATGTTGCATCCCAGTCTCATTCCTTATAGCTATAGACTGCCGAACTGTGATGTGGGTTACCATGGTAATTGGCTTCAAACATTCAGCTTTCCACCAAGGCATCCATTGCAAAAGCACAGGGACCCATGCAGTTCAGTGATTTTTAGTGTAAAGTCATTGCCTAGGCAACTAAAAAAGGTGACCTTATTCACTTCAGCAGTGTATAGGTCAGGGACACACTGCCACAACTACAAGTACCGGTACAAGTTTCTCCTTTGCCTAATAATAATGATACCGCTGGAGATTGGGAATTTTGACTTGAAAATTGGGATTTATGACTCAAAAACTGGATTTTTGACTCCAAAACTGGACTTTTGACTCAAAAACTGGACTTTTTTGACTCAACTCGAAATTTTGACTCGAAACTCAAAGAAAAACGAACACACGTGCATGCCAACATGCAAGGTGCTCAGGGCACTTATAACATTTATACTTGAATCGAATTGTTTTGGAGTTTGTTTTAGCATTTTAACAGTTTATCTATAGACCTTATGCAGAAGTATTGATCATGTCCCCTGAATTGGTTCTGTAATTGTAAACCTGCTGAGGATGTGCCAGGCTAAATACATTGTTTGTGCATTCCAAGTTCCATGTATGGACAGCACCGTCCAGTAATGCACATGTACATGTAGTTGCATTATTTTACAGAACTGGGGGGTGGGGGAATGATCAATTGCCTATTGTTTTCACATGAAAAAGGTTTATTTATCTTCCAAGACTTCCATCCTTATTACTATACACTTAATGGAGGGAAAACATAGATTTTTATTCAAGTTTTCCTTTAGTGGCCCTGCTACCTTGACCCCGTGACATTTATACTGTAAGAGCTATCATTTCCAGTGAAATCTGCAGATGCCTGCATTGAAATTAGAATCTCCTTGACTTCAAGCTCAGTAATTTGCACTGCCAGAATTTGTGAAATCTGGCCAATGAGACCTTTATACATTACAACATTCAGGCCTGCTGGGTGCTCATCAAGGCACAGCAAAACCGTGAGTGGTTTGTGTGGTGCCATTTTGATTTCAAGAATATCCATTAATCATCACCTTATTTTTTGGGGTGTCGGATGGCGTAGTGGTAGAGTGCTCATCTTCCAACCCACAGGTCGTGGGTTCAAATCCCGGCCGGGGCACCCTCAGTTCACCCAGCTGTAAATGGGTAGCTAGTCTAGTAAGACCAAGTGAAGGTAGGGGCGGCGGAGAAAGGAACTGGCCACCCTACTCTATTATGCCAATTAAGGCTCAGGAAACAGTGCTGCATGCTCTACCGGCATGTCCCCAACGCTCCTTGGATGAGTATGGGACTACCTTTACCTTATTTTTCATTATTCCATTTGTTGTATCAAAACTTGACAGGGGAGACTTGATAAATGTTAAAACTGTGAAAACAATACAAGAAGAACAGTGTGGCTATTGGACAGAAATTTTCATTGTCACAGATTGTCATACAAAAAAGGGCTTCTTAGAAAGGTCCCACGTACATGTGACAAGAAAAACCCGACTAAAAGTGTTGATAGCAATGGTAACAAACACCACATGATTTTTGTCCCAAGTAAAATGGTACCTTTGTGAAAGAAATTGCCAATTGAAGGTTTTTTTTTTAAAATTGTTTACCAACCATTCAACACAAAAATCGTTAATGTTTAAGGTTTTCTGAAGTATTGCTGCATCTATCTGGCTGAAATTTCTAGAGGGCACATTATTCTTTAGTTATATTAGTTATGCTGTTGTTTATCTGCTAATGATATAATGGGCTTTTAAAGCTTGTTATTCGTGGGGTAATGATGAGCACTAATAATTGTAAGAACTCTGGATGCGGCAATAGGGCGACATTTCGGGAAGACTCTCCCCGGGGACCACCAAAATTTCGGCAAGAATTACTCAAAATGACACCTTATTTTTCTAACCAAAGCTTCCAAAGATGGTTACAGACCTAAGAGAGACAGTTCTAGACCTAATAAAAATGGGTTTTCGATTTTAAACAATTTTTTTGGACCTAAAAAAATTATTAAAAAAACACAAAATATTTGGGCAACACCAAAATGTCGCCCTATTGAGCGTGTCACCCTAATATACTATTTTTACACACAAATTGTCGCCCTATCCTAGCATCCATAGTTTTTGCATTTTGCTGGAAGAATACAGCGCATGTTTTTACTAAGTGTGATTACCGTTTCGGAAAGGCTTCATGATCAGAACTGTTATCCTACCAAAAATAAACAGTTATTAGTCGGTGCGTGCAATTTTGGCAGTAGAAATGGAAGGAAAAAAACCACGCTCTTACTTAATAGATACTGATATTACTACTATCGAATTCTGCAGACCATTTTTAAAGAAAACAGATTACAAAGCATCTGGCCTTTCCATGCAGTGACTTATCTATTTTTTTGATTTATATTTGATGACATGGTTATCGCTATTGTCAAGGGACATTTGACAATTTTGACCATTACTATTTTAACATCTCCTGCCGGCAATAATTAATATAAATTGATCCTTGATGAACTTTGTGTCTAATATATACTCTCCAACAAAAGAAACTGTAAGTGGTGTTTGAAGCTTTGCATGGTGTTGAAAGTAAGAAGTAACTATAAATAAATAGTAGTAAACTTGCGGGTACAACCATGTGAAAAAATCTCTTTTTTTTTGGAGTAGTGTTGGCTCTGAAAAGAGCCGGTTTGGTCTCGACGTTTCGAACAGTATACCCTGCTCGTCTTCAGGAGAATGCTGGACTGCTGGTGGTGTTGCAGCTTAAGTAGAGCTTGTGGGATGCACTTTTTGGGCGGGAAGTTTCCAATTTGTTGTTGATCGGTGATGCATGCAGCTTAAGTTGAGCTTGTGGGATGCACTTTTGGGCGGGAAGTTTGCACGTTGTTGTTGATCGGTGATGTATGGTGGTTGGCTGCTGGCTGGATGTCTGTGCGCTGGAGTGTGTCAGTGTTGTGGTGGGCTGCTGGTGGGAGGGTTGGCTTGAGTAGAGGCGACCAGATGTCATTGATGAAGAACCCGATGTCTTGTGGAACCGTGTTGTGTGACTTGATCTCGATGGCTTCCCTGACTCTGCGTTGGTGCCAGAACTTGACAGGTGCGATGAGCTTGGCTTGCTTCCATTTGATGACATGATCTTGTTCTTGAGAATGTTTGATGATTGCAGATTTGTCCAGGTGTCCCAGTCTGCCGTGTGCTTGATGCTCCTTGATTCTGGTTGATAAGTTGCGGCCGGTCTCTCCGATGTATACTTTACCGCATTCACAAGGAATGCGATAAACGCCGGGCTTGGCTTGAGTGTCTTGCTTGTCCTTGTGTGTGTGAAGGGATGCTTGGATCTTGTTCGGTGCTGTGTGGAAGGTCTTGACTTGGGCTTGGCTGAAGATTCGTTGGAGCTTGTGTGATGTGATGCCGATGTACGGGAGAGTAATGGTTGCCTTGAACTCTGGTCGTTCCGCTGATGGTAGGCTTGGCTTGGGCTGGTTGAGGTTGAAGGTCTTGTATCCGTTGAGTCGTAGTGATGTCTTGATGTGATGGAGTTCCTGCTTCAAACTGTCTTGGTCGCAGGTGTTGAAGGCACGGCGGACCAAGGTGTTCTGGACGGCAGACTTGAAGCGTGGATGATGGCATGAAGAGCTGTGTAGATACCGGTCGGTGTGAGTGGGCTTGCGGTGTACGGTGTGGGCGACTGTGCCATCCGTTCTTCTGGTGACTTGAACATCAAGGAAGGAGATGGTGTTGTTCTCTTCTTGTTCCATGGTGAATTTGATGAGAGGATGCTGGTTGTTCAAGTGTTGGAGGAACTGGTCGAGTGCTGTCTTGCCGTGGGGCCAAACCACAAAGGTGTCATCAACGTAGCGGAGCCAGAGGCTGGGGCGAAGATCAGCATTCTCGATGGTGTCCAGTTCAAACTCTTCCATGAACAAATCTGCCAGGACCGGGGATAGAGGAGATCCCATGGCGGCCCCAGAGGTTTGTTCATAGAACTGGTCCCTCCACCGGAAGCTTGATGATGAGACGCAGGTGCTGAGGAGATCTTGGACTTGTTCAGGAGTGAGGCTTGTGCGGTCTTTCATGGTAGGGTCAGCTTGAAGACGTTGTGTGGCGATGAGGCAAGCTTCTTCCGTTGGTATGTTGGTGAATAGTGAGACTACCTCAAAACTAACGAGAATGTCACATTGACTGAGATGGATGTCCTTGATGATGTTGACGAACTGGCTTGAGTTGGTGATGTGGTGCTGTGTGAGGCCAACTAGTGGGTGGAGGATCTTGGTTAGATATTTGGCCGTGTTGTAGGTTGGTGAGCCCCTGGACGCCACGATGGGGCGGAGGGGAACATCTGGCTTGTGTATCTTGGGTTGACCGAAGAACCGGGGGCAGGAGGATGCAGAGGGCTTGAGGTGGCGGTACGTTGGTGCGTTGATGACTTGGGACTGGTAGAGGCTCCGGAGCTGGTTGGTGATCTTGCGTTCGATGGCCGGCATTGGGTTTCTTGGCAGGCGTTTGTACGTGTCAGTTGACAGGATATCTGTCACCTTGTGGTCATAATCAGTGGTAGACATGACCACAGTGGCATTGCCCTTGTCGGCTGACATGATGTGGATGGACTGGTCTTGATGGAGAGCTCGGAATCTGTCACCTTGTGGTCATAATCAGTGGTAGACATGACCACAGTGGCATTGCCCTTGTCGGCTGACATGATGTGGATGGACTGGTCTTGATGGAGAGCTCGGAATCTGTCACCTTGTGGTCATAATCAGTGGTAGACATGACCACAGTGGCATTGCCCTTGTCGGCTGACATGATGTGGATGGACTGGTCTTGATGGAGAGCTCGGAATCTGTCACCTTGTGGTCATAATCAGTGGTAGACATGACCACAGTGGCATTGCCCTTGTCGGCTGACATGATGTGGATGGACTGGTCTTGATGGAGAGCTCGGAATCTGTCACCTTGTGGTCATAATCAGTGGTAGACATGACCACAGTGGCATTGCCCTTGTCGGCTGACATGATGTGGATGGACTGGTCTTGATGGAGAGCTCGGAATCTGTCACCTTGTGGTCATAATCAGTGGTAGACATGACCACAGTGGCATTGCCCTTGTCGGCTGACCTGATGTGGATGGACTGGTCTTGATGGAGAGCTCGGAATCTGTCACCTTGTGGTCATAATCAGTGGTAGACATGACCACAGTGGCATTGCCCTTGTCGGCTGACATGATGTGGATGGACTGGTCTTGATGGAGAGCTCGGAATCTGTCACCTTGTGGTCATAATCAGTGGTAGACATGACCACAGTGGCATTGCCCTTGTCGGCTGACATGATGTGGATGGACTGGTCTTGATGGAGAGCTCGGAATCTGTCACCTTGTGGTCATAATCAGTGGTAGACATGTCAATGACATCTGGTCGCCTCTACTCAAGCCAACCCTCCCACCAGCAGCCCACCACAACACTGACACACTCCAGCGCACAGACATCCAGCCAGCAGCCAACCACCATACATCACCGATCAACAACAACGTGCAAACTTCCCGCCCAAAAGTGCATCCCACAAGCTCAACTTAAGCTGCATGCATCACCGATCAACAACAAATTGGAAACTTCCCGCCCAAAAAGTGCATCCCACAAGCTCTATTTAAGCTGCAACACCACCAGCAGTCCAGCATTCTCCTGAAGACGAGCAGGGTATACTGTTCGAAACGTCGAGACCAAACCGGCTCTTTTCAGAGCCAACACTACTCCAAAAAAAAAAAAAAAAAAAAAAGAGATTTTTTCACATGGTTGTACCCGCAAGTTTACTACTATTTATTTATAGTTACTTCTTAAAAGAAACTGTGCATGATAAACATTGCTGTATTTTTTCAGCCATGGCAGATAACTCGCTGGAATAAACTGTTAATGAAAGTCCATGAAATCTTTCAAATGGTTAACCGAACTTGAAATGTACAAAATGTGTTCTTCGTGTTCTCAGAGGTTGCTGAAAACTGACTTGCCAATATTGAAGTCACAAAGTCAGTATCGAGTGTGTCCCCCTTGTGCATTAATCACTGCTGTGCATCTTCGCCTCATGGAGCCAATGACACGCGCATGAAAGAGAATATTGACTTTTGGGTAGTCCTTTTATACGGCTTGCTAACTACCGGTAGACCTGAACTTTATGGAATTCTGTTACATAACAACCTGTAGGACCCCTATTGTGAAATCAACACCCAGGCATGCCTAAGTCCTGCACTATGCCATGAGCAGGTTTTGAGTGCATAACCTTTTTCTAACAATGTCACAGAATATTGTCTGTGAATTTGGTGTTTATTTTCCACCTTCTTGAAAAAATACAGCAATTTTTACCATGCACAGTTTCTTTTGTTGGAGAGTATAGATACATGTACATGTATTATATTTTGTGTGTGAAAAATTATCTTGGTGCATCCCCGGGGTTAAAATCAATAAATTACCATGATGGTGACCAGTGGTCATTGATGAGGACCACCGGGGATCCTTAGGAAGGGACTCGTTATAGCCAATATCCGAAACTGTGCCATCATGAGATAGTACCTTAAGGCCTTTGCACACTGCACTCTAGACCCTGGTAGCTTTTTACCCGGGAAAGCTGCAAATAGTTTCATTTCACATTTTAAAAATGTTTACCCGGAGAAACACTTACGTGGGTCATCCCTTACACGGGTACAACAGCAATGCTTTTTTCCTCTGCAGTACAGCAGAGCATCTATCCAGGTACACCAACTAGGAGCTTGCTTTTGCGACCATAACCAGAAACGTGTTTCTGATGTAGACCCTGATAAATGTTTTAACCAATGGGCCGAATACATAAGAAACTAGCAATTGCTTTTTCTAGACTTTTACTTGCATTCTTGTACATAAAAATAAGCATGGTTCTAACAAGCAAAAGCTTTTACTTTTAGTCAAAAGCAATTGAGCTATTTTCGTTCAAGCAAAAGCATCCCAGATTAGCATTTGCTTAAAAACATATATACATAAAAACAAGCTTTTGCTTTTGCTTTTGTCACTAAGCAGTTGCTTGTAGTGTTTCAAGTTCCCCAAATAGGAGCTTCAGCTCGTGCTTATCACACAAGATTTAGCATTATAAACTGTTACCAACCATTATCTACCTTTAGAGATAGTCAGTATAGGTCTAAAATGTACAGAAGCAGGATTAACTTGCTGAGATATCCCGCAAGAAACCTATTGCTAACTTTTTTTTTTTTTGACAAACAACATGCATGTCGAATGGCTGCATGGCACAAACATTTATGCCTGAAAAAGATAAGGTACCCCCACCTCGGACGTTCTTGGCCCTGGATAAATAGCAAACCCATGCATCTATAGAAAGCCATTACATAATTATACGCACGCCCCTTGATGGATGGCGCAATTGTTCAGAATCCAAGCAATTGCTAGGAAACCTTTTAGAAAAAGCTGTTGGTCAAAGCAAAAGTTTAGGTATACATGTACATGTATGTTTTCAAGCAATTGCTTATGAGCTTATGCTTTTCCTCAGTGCTTCTGCTTATAAGGAGTTGCTAGTTTTTATGTATTCGGCCTAATGGCCAGTTTCAATTGTCAGCAATCAAACGTAATCAAAAATAATAAGTGGTTAAGAGAACTTAACCTGGATTGGTTTTCATCATGTTATCGCATTTTCTTTATTTTGAACAGGTTTAGACCAACATGGTTTCAAGTCGGTCTCCTCCAACAAACTCCATGAGCTCTCGGCCTCATCTCAGAAGTCCTTCCACAGCAATGCCTCGATAGAAAAGAAGAAACAGCTGAGTCAGAGCACTGATGCCTTGTCGCCTTCCACGTCGAGGAGAGGGCGCCCTCAAGCCAAGGGCGACTATGACAGTGTGCTGTACAAAAATGCGACCTATGACCCCAGCGTCATGAAGCGATCCGCACAACAACTTGAGAAGGAACTGCATAGAACACGGGAAAGACTAGAAACGGTGAGTTTGTCAAGTTTTCAAAAAAATACAAATGTTTGCATTTCAGGTTTTTGTTTTGTTGTGAATTCTGATTTTGTTGCTGAAGCTTGTAAATATTTCGGGAGTTACACAATACATACATGTATCGCCACCAAGCATTTTTGTCAGAGAGGGCATTTTCTGACAGAGCAGTCGTCATCGGTGTATTCGTTTATTCATTGCACAAACAATTCAGATTTGAAAACGGATACCTGATATATACCCTTTTCCCACTACAAACTGCTTAACCCGAAGATTTGCCGCCCCGGGTTAAGCTTGTCTCACCCCGGGGTTCGTTAACCTCGAGTTCTATTCCCATTTGTTTCATTATCCCAGCCGAGCTTGCCCCGGGTTAACACGGTGTGGTTTCCCAAGTACACACAGAGACACTCTTTACAGTAGCTGATTGCCTGTGGAACACTTAAAGGAACACACCTTCTTTGTTGGGCTATTTTGGGCTCGAAATAGACCATACATTATTCTGAAGCGCATTCGAGAGTAAATTAGATATATCCTGAAAAGACGCCGTCAAATTTAGCCGTTTTTGAGCACTTTTGAAAAATCCAAGGTCACATGACTTTTCGGAACCAAATTCTGGTTCTGAAAAGTCACATGGTCTTGTGAGTTAGTTGTATTTCCAGCCGTATAAAAGTTTGTTACTGCAGAACTGCACCAAATTCAACTCTGATTTCCCCCCAATATTTATAAGTAATTGACAAAAGAGAGACTATTGTTTCTTAGAGAAACAAAGTTAAACATAAGTGTAAAAATTTGAACATAATTGTTTGTTTTGAGAGAACGGGAGCGAGCGCGTGCTACGGCAGGCTACCGTGGAATGTAGAAATTTGCCCCACGCAGTATACGGCAAATAGCCTGAGTGCACACACACACGGGCGTGTTGCTTCGGTGCACGTACGTACGTTCGTGAAGAAAAACATGATGCCACTCCTCAAAAGAAAACGGAAATTCCTATTCGGTCGTCCGGGCTGTCCAGTGAAATCGTGAGCAGAAAATTGGAGATATCTGGCCTGAGCAGGGGAGAAGAGCGAATCGTTTGTGACAAAGTCGTGAGGCTCTCGCGTAGTTGCAACGGCTGGTAAAGCGTATAACCCGTCTTTTGACCGTTTTTGTTATTTTTGCACTTCTTTAGTAAATTACGGGATATTTTGATGATATTTTTTCGCAACGACCATCAAAAAGGTATTGTCAATGCTGCTACATCACTAAATCATGTAAATAGTAGGCAGGTGTGTACCTTTAACCCTGCTTGGTTTCCCACTATAATGCTTACCTCGGGCAGTTAACCCCGAGATTGCTATCCCTAAACCCCGGTTGCTGGCAGGGTTAACAAACCCCGGGGTACCGGTGTAAATTTTTGTCACAAACCGGGGCGAAAAGAGTAGTGGGAACGCTCCCATCGCCCCGGGGTATCTCGGGGTTAAGGCTTCCCGTTACCCCCGAGGTAACCCAGAGATTTGGTAGTGGGAAAGGGGTTGATATTTATTTAGGAAGAAATTATTAAAACATGGTCAACCATGTTGAGAAGAAGAAAGTTCAATCTGTGCTCTTTTTTCGGAGAATAGACAACATTCTAATATGCTTTATCACACGTCTAGTAATGCTCATGTCGACTTGTTTTCCCTGATGGGGGCACGTGCAAAGTGGAATGTACATGTAGCATTTCCACGTCAAACTCTTGGTGGCACCTGTATTGTGAAACGCCCGAATTGAGAAAGATTCTGCCACCAACTTTGCAGTGTGAATTTAGTACATGTCGCCCAATTTTGCAACAGTTTGTGTACTTCTTGTCATCAAATGTATTAGGCTAAAAGACAATCCACAATTTGTCATGGCCTGATTTAGGAGGAAAATACAAAAATGCAGTAATCCTTGACCATGTTGTGGTTCTATATTTAGGATTTTCCATTTCATAAAATGTTTACAAAGTTCTTTTTGTTGTGCTGTCATTTACTAAAAGTAGACAGCATTTCAAACAAAACAATTTTTGTTGAAACAGAATGTCATGGGTCATGTTGGCTCTGAATCTCGGGTACTGTACACTGAGACTGGCAGTACATTTTTGGCACAAGGCCATTCACACAAATATTGCCAACTTTTTCCACTGGTTGCAGAATTTTCGTACATGCATCTAAGGAAAGCTGGGCACCAGCTGTTAAAGAACGTTGCAGATATTGGCAACTTTCACATACATGTACATGCACCAACTTAAAACAAAGATTGTCCCTTTCATTGTCTAAATTAACATTAAGTATTGCATGATAAAAGTTCACAGGTGTATGTACTGTCTTTGCAATTGCATGTCATGTACATGTATGGGGGTGCATGTCATCACACCCAACAAATCAGGAGTTTTGTGCTCAGAATTTTACAATTTGATAGAATTCACAGAAATGGGCAAAAAATCTATTACTAGTAGGCCTTTTCAAATGCCCAGCAGGCCTAAATGTTATGAAACTAAGGGGCAGGTCAGTCCATAGAGCAAGGAACAGATTTGCTCTATGGTCAGTCCGACGGTGATTTTGTCTGAATTTCGAAGGGCACCATGGCTACTTTTGTTCCAAACATGTAGTGGTTATTAGTGTATGCATGGAGGAAGCTCCATATGCAAGCCTCATGTCATTAAAAGCCGCCCTCAGGTCGACCTGCAATTCTCTTGCGCCGCGACGGAACACTCTGAATCAAATAAAAAAAGTAACACTCTGTGAGTATCGCTGAATAAGTGGCAACTTGACACAAAATAATCGTAACAATGCTCATGTCACGCACGATGGCGTGATTTTTTCGCACGCTGATTGGCAAAAGAAATCTAGTTGCGCATGATATGCGCGCGTCTTGTTTTCTTCCATAGAACTTGGCTGTGACAATCGGCATCACGTCGCAAAAGTTGAACATGTTCAATTCTTGCGATTATTTTAGCACCGCCTGATGCCGGTTGTCGTAATGCCGTCGGAACTACACTCGGGTCGCAAAGCAATTGCCGAATGATTTTTATGTCAACGGCGCAGCTTGGTCATAAAAAGACAGTCGCCACCTGTTCTGCGTCGTCGCAAGGTCGACCTGAGGGAGGCTAAAGAGGATATAGGGCATGCTGGCCACGTTGGCCTCAAAGTTTTACCTTGAAGGGGCATTGGGGCCAACTTAGCAGGTTATTGGCATTGTTTGCTTCAGTTAATTTTAAGGCCCAACTCAGCATAGAGAATGGGCTTGCAGTTTGACTCCTCTTCCCTCAATACATTGCTGTATGCAGCTACATGTACATGTAAGTTAAGTGAGTAATTGATTGTTGTTTGGGCTGCACAGGAAAAGAAACAGAAAGAAGAGCTGAGCGGAAAAGTCCACAAGCTGATGAAGGATAACAAACGATTGCAGGGAGAGTCGGCATCCACCGCAGAACAGCTGCAGCTATTCACGGACTGGTACTTCAGCGCCATAGACAATAGAACGTCGTCTGCTGAATAAGGCAGAATCGGTGTGTGATATTTAAGTTAAAGGGCCGTCCAAAATTGTCAACATTTTCACAGATCCCTCTCCCTCCCCCAGAAATACTACATCAACCTTTTTCTGGCAGCACCATGAAATATCAAAATTTTACAGCATATGTAAAGTCCTACGCTGCCTTCGACCTTTCTCCCCCTTCCTACTCTTTGAAGAACCGGGTCTGTCCACACTAATGCACACAGCCGACTGCCCCAGCCAAGTACACTACCTTTTGCAGATGATATTGTTGTAATTTTTGAAACTGTAAAATGAAAACTAGACAATAGACATAATTCTTACATGGCCTGGTATATACTCAGAATGTAATAAAGAAATTGCCATAAACAACTTCATAGTTTTTATCTACTTTTGAAAAAAAATTACAAAAGTGTACGCTTTAGTGTGGACAAGACCCAACTGTGAAAATGTTGACAACTTTAGACGGCCCCTAATTTATGTAGGGGATCAGCATTATATCTGAAATAACAGCTGTAGTGAACATAACCATTTACTTCCCAGTTGTTCAATACAATATACGGTGAAAACTGGTTAAAGTCCCATTGTATCATTTGAAATAAGGCAAAATTTCACTTCATGATTTGACAAGAAAACCTCACTCAAAGGGGTAGACAAGAATCAGAGTCATAACGGCAGCAATGCAGCAGACAATAATCCTGTGTGCACTCTATTAGGCATGTGCATTTTAGAATAACTGACTATTCAAAATTTGATAAATTATTTTGATCGAATATTCGATCCGTGAATTTTTCAAATATTTCCGCCCAATCTTTTGCAGTGTTATTTATCGAAATCAGTACATGTATATGGGTCTTTCCACAGTAAAAGGGCCATTTTGGCAATACAGACAATATTTTCGAGGAAAAACCTTTGGCTGGTCTCAAAATAAAAGAAATAAGTTTAAGTTGTTCTGAAGAGATAATGTAGGCCCCAAAAGGATTACAAATACCGGTAGTGTGACAACATGCCTTTCTAAAAACATTGTGTGCAAATTTCTAATATACGCTCGTAACCGAGACGGACACCGTGGAAAGACTCATATCTGAACCTAAAGTTGTTCAGAGTGTACTTCCAGCCTGCGTGCTATGCAGGATGTTTTCGATTCATTCAGCAGCCTTCTTCGATGCCGAATCAGCCGCCTTGCTGCATGCTTGATTTGCTTCCAGTCACGAGTCCAGTGTACTTGTAGTTACAACATTGAAGCTATGGTTTAAGCTGGGATTAATTTACGTGAAGAACTGAATGGGCAGGACCATTATGCAAATTAAAGGTCTATGGTTTGGGGCGGAACACTTTTTGCCTAAATTAATGTTGGCTCTGCCCTGCACAAACCATAAGTCCCATGTTGTAACTTGTGCACTGGACTGTCACCGTGGTTGGACACAATGAAGGCGGCCGTTTTGGCAACAAAAAGTTGCCTCGTCAACCCAAGCGATATCTGGGAAGCTGTCACAATCTAACTGCTGATAGGGTTGAGCGCCTGGCCAGCAGCCACCTAGTTGAAGCGAAATGGTTCTGATGATTCCCTGATATGGCAGCGGTAATATTGGTAACAGCGCCAGGAGCACCCTGCAGGGTGGACATGTGCGCTATGTAAGAATCCACCATTATTATTAAATGCTGTTCAAACATTCGATGGAAGATTGAATATTCGAATATTCTATTCGTTTGGCACACCACTACTATTTAGGTGCTAAGCATAACCACGTATTGTGAAATACGTTTGCATGTGGCAACAGTATGTAGTTTGTACTTCAGTAAAGGTGGTAATATACTGGGTGAGTTTATTTCTCACAAAATTTGACAAAGATTTTGGTGTTTTTACCCCAACCTAAGTCACCCAGAATTTTTGTAAACTGAGCCAGTACATTTCACACATAGAGGAGTGTTAATTACTGTTTTTGTCCTATTTAATTAACCAAAGCTACTTAAATATAATTTGAATTTGGGAAATTGAAATGCCCTTCCACTCGCTGAGCCTTGCCGATGCTGCTATGAGGCCTTTTGCACCCCCCCCCCCCCCCCCCCCCTCCCCCCAAAAAAGGAGGGTCGGTCAGGGCTTATTCTTTGTTTTAAATAGTGAATGTATTCTGCTATGGGAACATTTTGCACAGTATGCTATACGCTTCGTTCAGACTGTTCTACACATCATTGAATATCGCGAAAGAAAACCAAGTTTGCTTAACTGAAAACACGGTGTGAGGTTCGGTTTTGCGTGACAGTTTGAAAGGAATTTTAGTCAGAAAATTAAACGGAAACATCTGAAAAAAAGCAAGGTTGGGTTGCCTTGTGTTCTACTGTACTTCCTAAACAAATCAGCAAAATTGTCAATTTGCTACTCAAATGAAAAGCTGTTTAGTTCCCAGCATTGCCGTCACGGCCTCACGGGGCCTTGCTGATCCATGCTGCTATAGCATGCAGTAATCCACTCCGGGCCTTGCTGACCACCCTTGTAGTGATACGTAAGTGTTATCGTACTACGAGGCTCACAAGCTTAGGAGTATCAGTTTGAGAAATCATGCCTCCATTGAGATTAATACAACCAAACTTGGGATGAGAGATTTGAACCCAAGACCTCCGACTCGCGCTCTACTAGCTGAGCTATAAGACACAGTTGGTAAGGCCCTCACGATTCTTCTCTTATCCCAAGTTTGGTTGTATCTCTTGATTAGGCACCAATCCCACCATACCAGATGTCGCGTTCGTTGAGATGAATAGTACATGTACTTTAAAAGCTACATACATGTAGTTTTACTTTGTGACTATACTTTATGAAATTTCGTATTTGTTTTTTTTTTCTATTAAAACTAAATAGTTGTTAAATAAATTTAAGTTATTGAAAAAAAATGAGGCTTGAAAAATGCACTGCCATTTATATTAGTGTGTTGTATGTACAGCAAGCAAGGTACCTTTTTGCACACAAGATATTCAACAGTCGCATGGTTCAAGTGTTGTGCATTCTTTACATCGTTTTGCAGACATGTTATTGCTATAAATGGAGGAACATTCGGCTTTTAGAGTGGTAGTTTCTTTGTGCAGGAAATAACTACTCTCTATATAATTCACATCACATCAGTGTACATGTATACACTTTACATGTACATTACATCGAAGCATTTGGTAATATGGCAGATCCACCGTACATGTGGAAAACGATTTGCATTTTTTGCTTTTCATATGATGTGGTTGAACAGTTTGTGTCACCTACACAGATTATACTTTTAAAGGTAGAATATATTATTGGTATCTCGAGGAATCAGAAATGTTCACAGATTTACACATAACTTACACAATATAAACACTATGATGGTAGAAAACTTCCCCTGAAATGGTTTTGTCTTTGAGAAATGAGCAAAACAATTATTTTTCGTCTCGCGAGACGTAAATTCATTTTGCCCTAAAACCACCTCGCCCTGGACCACTTCTCCCAAAGGCCATTTCGCCCTAAAACCACTTCATCCAAACACCACCTCGCCCAAATGCCACTTCGCCCCAAAACAACTTCGAGCACAGGCCGTGGTTCAGGGCGAAGTGGCTCAGGACGAAGTGGGTTTGGGGCGAAGTGACTGTAAACCAGTTTTTGACTGCTTTCTCAAAAGTTAGACCAAGTAGGGAGCTGATTTTTGCTCAGGTTGGTTTTAATAATGCATACCTTCAATCACACAGGGGGATGAAAGTATTTGTAACGGTTTAACAATCATGTATACTAGCTGTAAAAAGTAAATATGAGCTCCATGCATCATTGTACGTGGACTTTAAATGAGTATTCCCTGGGTGTTTAGGCATCGCGAGTTACATGTACACGCCATCTTGGAATTTTTACCAGTAATGCCAGCACTTTTTGTCCGTTAATGGTCATTATTAACCTGCTCAGAGAGCTGATTTCCATGAGTCGGCCGAACTGCTAGTTCTGTGAAGTACATTGGATGATACTACATAGTACATAGTAAGTCGTTTGAAATGTCTGATAATGCTTTATAGATAATAATCAGTTCGTTATGTAAGGGAGTTTGGGGGAAGTGAAGGGGGCAAGAGAAAGGTGGGGTCAATATCCTCAAAACCTTAGTACATGAGGGGAAATGGGTCTTTCTATAAATTAGGGGTCCAAAAGTGTGACATTTGGTGTCCCCCGTTACACCTGATATGTGTTATTTTTCGTACAAAAATCATTAAAATGGCTTTTAAACCATTTTCTATGATTGTACTTTATGTACTCTTTCAGATGAAAAGTATTTTTAAAATGTGTCCTGAATTTACAAAAACAAGATGTAAAATGTAACGGGGGACACCAAAGCTGGACCCCTAATTTATAGAAAGACCCAAATTGACTTTAAGTTAATTTTCTTTGCTAAAATTGTCAAATTTCCACTACAAGTTTTCGAACTCCGGCCATTGAAAGAAATCATCGAATTCCCCATTACCTTCATGATTGAGGGAAATTGGAAACATGAAGGAAAATCCCTTGCACTCCTCTCCTTTTCCCCTGTAGTGCCACCGATGGTTATGGTCAATCATTGGTGGTTTTGTCTACCGGGTATTGTGTGAAACTTGCCTGTAAACTTTGTACACGTTCTGATTACTTATTAAAACAATAATGCAAGGTTTGCATCACCTGTTTTAGTATGTGTCAAATATTAATGATTGTTTAATGGGTTGTATGTAAGAAATCACTAACCACATTGCTTTGATGGCAATTTACTAACCCACAATTGAACTCTTTGTATATTGAATGTCTTTATTTTCTGTAACTTATCTATTATTTTTTTGGTTTTTTTTTAGATACTGGGACAGCTATTATGCTTGACCCAAATGTTAGTGTATCTTGTGAATGCCATGCAACGCCACACCCCTACCCCCACCCAAATAGGGAAAAATCGGTTTGGTAAACTTGAGCTGATGAATGAACATCGTTCAAAAGATGGTCTGGTTGATGTAAAGTTAAATTAATGTTAAATTAATACACAAAGTCGTTGCCAAAAGTTGCAAGTTAATATACAAATTTTTTTACCAATTTGCAAACTTGTTACTGTCACGAAATATTTGTAGATGTGTAAACTTTGCTCATTTTTGTCTTCGTAAATCATCCTTTTGTACAGATTAATACTCTTTGTATTTGTGTTTTATCTCAATTCAGGTAGTCAGTGTTGTATATATATCAACTAAACCACTTGTTAAACATATTTAAAACGAAATTGTACAGGTACGTGCACTGGTACTTTATACCGATAATTTACTATAAAAAAAAGAGGTTGATGAGAACGGCAGAGTGAATCTATGTTTGTTTTGTTTTATAGCTGCCATCTTGTATTGAAAAGGGGCAACACTAGTACTCGCCCAATGCGAAGTTGTAGTACACACAACCATGTTTTTACACCCTTATGGGGTACCGCTATTGTTACCATCCCTTCCTTCCCTTTTTCCTTCTATTGTTTCATTTGTCTAAACACTTCTCATAGGCTTAAAGGGCCCTTCTTTAGGATTTTTATTAATGAAATCTATGCTTTAAAACCACTCTACTCAGTTAAAGTCATAACAATCCTATTTGGAGCTTGCTTTGGGGGTTAAAACAAAGGTTTTTAGTTTTTATGCTAATGAAATATGCATATTCATGACCAAGGTCACGATGTCACAAGAGGCAAACACAGGAAAATCACATTCAACTTTGCACAAAAGATTCCACTTTTTTCTCAATTTTCCTGAAACTTTTGTAATCCATGGCTGTTTGAGTTTGTTTTACATGTTGCCTGCTGTAAGCCATGACGAAACTGGGGGTAGAAACTGCAGCAATTTGCCACAAGTCCAACTTGAAGTCTTATGTTTTGTCTTAACTTTTCATTTCTTCCTTATGTGATGCACTCAAAACAGCGCCCTCTGTCTGTGATTTATTGCAATGAAATCCTCAAAGTTGAAAAAGGCCACCTTTTATTGATTTTACATCCAAACGAACAACAGTATGTCTTGCTGAACAAGTAATCCGTCATTATGAAGCAAAGTTAAGGCACAAAGTTGTTTAGCATGTCACAGGCCTTTTAAAGGGCCTGAAATGTTCAATAACTTTATGCACAGTTTTTGCTGCATATGAAGAATTACTGTGTAGAAAGACAATACTACTGTTCATTTTGATGCCCCATGAATAAAAAGTGGCATTTAACTTTAAAAATGTCTTCACATAAACTCACAGAAAGAGGGCGCTGTTTGGGGCATGTCACTTTAGGAACACACGGCAGAAAAATATATATTTATTTGTTTGAGCTCCGGTGAATTAGAATAAATCTGCTTTATCCTTGTTACGTAAGAGCAACGGTTGATAAATATAAGGGGTGTTCACGGGTGTTGGGCATTCTCACGTTGCTTGCCTACTGCATGCAGCGCACATCGCTAAAATGGTGTGGTTTTCGGAATTTTATCAGTTGCATTGCTGGCCTGAAAGCCGTTGGTTTGCATAGGTCAGGCGTACGTTTCCACTTCAATGGGTTTTTGTGGTTTTTCGTATCTGGCAACCAACACAGCAACTGTTAAAATGTGCACATTTTTAGCAGTCTGATCACACTCGGCGATGATCTTCGGTTTGTTAAGGGGTTTGCTTAATGGCCCGGTCACACATAGACGACGCACGGCCCGCGCACTGAAAATTCAGCAAAAAATGGAAAATAGATCAGTGCGTCGTTGTGCGCCCAACTTTTGTCAGGATTTGGGAGAGGCTAGCGAGCTGACACCGAATGCATAGCGTATTGCTGACGCGCTACGCGTATACTGGGCGCATACAAAGCGCATACAGACAGTATACAGAGCGCACATGTAAAAAACCCCAACGAACGCATCACGTGTTGCTAGCATGTGGGACGAATAGCCAGCGCATGCACCGCGCGCTCAACGCACAGCCCGCGAACGGCAGCGGTCACGTGACTGTGCCTATAAAAAGCGTCAGCTCGTAGATCGTATTTCATCTTCTGAGGTGGTTCTTCTAGACACGATCAGTAGGAACCTCTGTCATCACCCATGAGGGTCGGAGGAGAAGTGATAAGGAGGTGGTGCGGGACCCGCTTATGTACCCTATGACTACACGCTACGTACACGCTACGTACACGCCAGGTATACGCTAGGAACACGCAAGAAGAACGTTGGGTGCGTTAGAGACCCGTTTAGCACGCTCATATTCGCCGCATGTTCGCTGGGCATGCGTTTGAAGCACGCTAGGTGTGCACTAGGCGTTCGCTAGACCTCAGCCGCCGAACTTACAACGAATACACAGCGTGCGCTCCGCGTATGTCTGGCGTTGGTCTAGCGCGCTCTGCTCGTGTCTGGCGTCCTTTTGACGTGTACATTCATGCGTCGAGCTCCGCGCACATTTTTGTGCATGCACAAAAAATCCCGACGCACACAGCGAATGACGTCGAATGCATAACGTTGGTCCAACGCGCTCGACGAACGATTAAAGGGGAGTTCACACTATCGCGGAAAAATCACACTGTTCCATTGGTTTGTACACAAACCGGTTTGCCGCTTGTGCGCGGCCTTTCGCGACGCGCAAAACGTTTTGAGGTGCGCTGACCTTTCCAACGCGCAGCCAATGAGGTATCGGAGAAGCCCCAAGTTACCAGAGTGGAATTTTCTATTTTGGAATAATCGGCGATTGGGAGCTCATGCAATGCGGTGAGCGCAGCGCGAAAGTGTGATTTTTCCGCGATAGTGTGTATCCGCCTTGACGCATAATGACGCACACCTAGCGAACGACAACGCACTGGCCAAAATTGCAAAGTTTCAATGCGCGGGCCGTGCGTCCCCCGTGCGTCGTCTGTGTGACCGGGCCATAACATACAAGTTTACTTTGTATCGTAACAATCATCAAGTGTTGTCGTAATTGATGATTGTCGCTTTTAGACAAATTTTTGATCAAAGTGACTGGATTGTACATGATAAGACATGTGTGGTAGCTGAATAAACCAGGTCACAGATGCAAGCCGTGATCTTCCCAATAATTATATTGGTGTGATCGTTGATTGTGTTAAAAGGATAAGCAAAGAAACAACATAAGACTTCAAACTGGAATTGTTGAAAAATGCTGCAGTTTCCAGCCTTAGTTTGTTCATGGTTTGCAACATGTAAAACAAACCTAAACTGTCATGGGTTACAAAAGTTTCAGAAAATTGAATGAGATTTTCCTGTGTTTTTCCTAATGTGACATCACCACTTTGCTCATGCATATGTAAATTTTCATTAGCATAAAAATCAAAAACCTTTATTTTAACTCCCCAAACAACTTCCAAGTAGGGTTTTTATGATTGTAAATTAATGGACTAGTTCCATAGCACAGATTTCATTGATAAAAACACCATTTCGGGCCCTTTAACACTGGTCTTACCTTGTGGGGTACTTTCCTTTCCTTTGTCCTTCTATTGTTTCCTTTGTCTAAACTCTTCCCATAGGCTTAAAGGAACACACCGGTTTTTTTGGGCTCGAAATAGACCCATACATTATTCTGAAGCGCCTTCGAGAGTAAATTAGATATATCCTGAAAAGACGCCGTCAAATTTGGCCGTTTTTTAGCACCTTTGAAAAAATTCAAGGTCACGTGACTTTTCGGAACCAAATTCTGGTTCCGAAAAGTCACGTGGTCTTGTGAGTTAGTTGTATTTCCAGCCGTATAAAAGTTTGTTACTGCAGAACTGCACCAAATTCAACTCTGATTTCCCCCCAATATTTATAAGTAATTGACAAAAGAAAGACTATTTATACAGGTTTGAAACAAAGTTAAACATAAGTATGAAAATTCGAACATAATTGTTTGTTTCGAGAGTCCGGAAAACGGGAGCGAGCGCGTGCTACGGCAGGCTACCGTGGAGTGTAGGATATTTGCCCCGCGCAGCACGGCAAATAGCCTGAGTACACACACACACGGGCGTGTTGCTTCGGTGTACGTTCGTGAAGAAAAAACATGATGCCAACTCTTCAAAAGAAAACGGAAATTCCTATTCGGTCGTTCGGGCTGTCTAGTGGAATCGTGAGATATCCTGAGCAGGAGAAGAGCGAATCGTTTGTAACAAAGTCGTGAGGCTCGCGCGTAGTTGCAACGGCTGGTAAAGCGTATAACCCGTCTTTTGACCGTTTTTATTTATTTTGCTCCTCTTTAGTAAATTTCCGGATATTTTGATGGTTTTTTTTCACAACGACTATCAAAAAAGTATTGTCAATGCTGCTACATCACTAATCATGTAAACAGTAGGCCGGTGTGTACCTTTAACACTGGTCTTACCTTGTGGGGTACTAAGTAGACAAAGACCGACTTGTGGGGTCATTTGTTCGCCTTTGTTCCTTGTGGGGTACCATTTTTCCGGGTACTCCATAAGGGTGTAAAACCATTGATTTACATACATATACTGGATACGCTAACTGGGAGTGTTTGAGTAGAAATGCGCGGCCGAACAATGGCGGCGCTAAGAAGGGTATTAACGCGTCACTTTGCATGCTTTGCTGCAGTATGTATACAATGCATATACATTAGGAAATTTGTGTGTCTCCTTTCAAAGAATTTAAGAAAGTTTACGTTAATCCCGTAACGTGTTGACAATCCCTTAAGTCATAGTATGGTGGCCCTGAAGGGACTACAATTGACGTAAATATTCACGTGAAAATTCACGTCCCGCTCTCTTGGACACATATTTTCCCACAAATATTCACGTGAAAATTCACGTCCCGCGCTCTGGGACACATATTTTCCCACAAATATTGACGTGAAAATTCACGTCCGCGCTGTGGGACCATGGTGGGACACATATTTTCCCACAAATATTCACGTACAAATTCACGTCACGCGCTGTGGGACACATATTTTCCCACAAATATTCACGTGAAAATTCACGTACAAATTCGTGGTCAAACTCTCTTGCCCTCAAATTTGCCCACAAATATTCACCTAGTTGAAGTAAGCCGACCATCGATTCCGCCGCCGATTCAGCCGCAGATTCGAAAAGGATGGAAAATCCAGAATACATACACCAGAGGATGTTTACCAGACGGGCTCAATTCGGAACAATTTCATAATTTTCCTACATGTCCGCACAGACTCCTGTTCAACTTAAAAAAATGTAACTTATTCTGCTGCAAGACACACCTAATTTTGGTTTCAGCTTGAGCCGCACCTTATTTATTACCTAATTAAGGAGTTAAAGCGACGTTCGAATATTTTGGTAAAACATCTTTACTTTTTAGCTCTTTGGGGAGGGGTCCCTTTAACTCCTTAATTAGGTACTAAATAAGGTGCGGCTCAAGCTGAAACCAAAATTGTGCAACCAAAGTGTGCCCGGAACTAGAATCTACTGATTCGAATATGCATTAAAAGTTGTTAATTTGTCAGTAATTGGTTTAGCCTGCGTCGGGGAGAATGAACGTTAATTAGGGTTTGTTCTGCCCTTACCCGACGTATATTAGCACTCAGTGCTTTCCCGAGACACTATGAAAAACTTCATAGCGTGCTCGGGCGAGATTCGAACCCACAACCTCCTGCAAACAAGGCAGACGTATTAACCACTCGACCACCGAGCTAGCCGGTGTTGAATGGCCGGTTCGAATCAGTTAATTTGTACAACATGAAGGGAGCAAATTGTTTAAAAGATGTGCGTTCGAAATTGCTGGTGTAAAATATTCACTTTATAGCTATTTGGGGAGAGGTACCTTTAAATCCTTAATTATGTACGAATTATTGAGCAGCTGAAGCTGAAACCAAAATTAGTTGTGTCTTGCAGCAGAATAAGTTACAATTTTTTAAGTTGAACAGGAGTCTGTGCGGACATGTAGGAAAATTATGAAATTGTTCCGAATTGAGCCCGTCTGGTAAACATCCTCTGGTGTATTCTGGATTTTTCATCCTTTTCGAATCTGCGGCTAAATCAATGGTCGGCTTACTTCAACTAGGTGAACATTTGTGGGCAAATTTGGGGGCAAGAGAGTTTGACTGTGAATTTGTACGTGAATTTTCACGTGAATATTTGTGGGAAAATTTGTGTTCCAGAGCGCGCGCGGGACGTGAATTTGTACGTGAATATTTGTGGGAAAATATGTGTTCCAGAGCGCGGGACGTGAATTTGCACGTGAATATTTGTGGAAAAATATGTGTCCCAGAGCGCGGGACGTGAATTTTCACGTGAATATTTGTGGGAAAATTTGTGTCCAAGAGAGCGGGACGTGAATTTTCACGTGAATATTTACGTCAATTGTAGTCCCTTCAGGGCCACCATATTATATTAGGCTAGCGTGCTATAAGCTATAACATGTATATTTTGAAACCGGGTCTTTAGCTTTCATGCGGCAAGTTCAATGGGCATAGTATTTTACTTCTATAAAGATGATAAACAAAGATTGTACTAGCCTACTGCTTACCTGTTAAATAATCTTCCATTTCGCCAATATTTCAGGAAACAGTGCACAGCAGTGTACCCGTCACCTTTCTATCTCTTTTAAAACAAATTTTGATTTTCAGCCCCAAATTGACGAATAAATGAAGAAAAATGCGTACACTTGTTAAAAGCCTCATTTGAATGTGTATGTACACAACGCAAACGAACAAGATTGTTGTTTACCCTACTTTGAAAACGCACGCGCGGACGCGATTCCAGCCAGATAGCGTCTCCAGTATATATATGTGGGTCTGTCCACAGTAATGGGGTACATTTCTGTAACATTCAAGATCTTAGGTCCCAGTTCACTTCAAATGTCTTAATTTTATCTTTAAATTATCAAGCTAAACTGAGGAAATAACTTTTTCACCAAGGAGTAAGAAAAATAGTCCTACAACATACATTTGTGAAAACCTCGTGCACAAATTTTTCTATATATATACGCATGTAACAAAGACGGGAAAAAATGTCACAAAATTGTCTGTCCACGTTACCTACGTAATAGGAAAATGTGTACACTTGCTTTTCAAAAATGTATGTTGTGGCAGCAATTTCTTAGCTTTTTGGGCAAAAGTTATCTCCTGAGAACAAAACAAGGACATTTCTTTAATTCTGAGATAAACTAAAGACATATGAAAGGAATTATTGACTTATTTTTCAAATGTACCCCATTACTGTGGACATACCCATATGGAGCTCAATTAGTAAAACCGTATTCACGCGTACTCGCACTCGTACTCGCATCCGTATTCTTACTCGAGTACATTTGTTTGTACTCGTACTAATGCACCTATCAATTGTTTCGCGCCCAAGCATAATTCCGGTACCAAATGATAGCCAACAATGTGCCAATCACGAAATTACAACGTAAGAACGGAAAATATGGTGCGTAATTAATTTAAGAACGGTCTTAATTAGTCAAAAAATTCGTTTTAATTAGACTTCCGCGCCCAAGCACAATTCTGGCACCATATGATAGCCAACAGCGTGCTGATCACAAAAATATAACGTAAGAACGGAAAATATGGTGCAAATTTGGTTTAAGAACGGTCTTAATTAGTGCTAATTTAGCGCGCGCCGTTAGTAACACTCGAGAAAAGACTAACATGCAGTGAACCACGTGCTCACACACACGCACATTCGTATGTGGCGGTGGCGCGCGCTAGTCTTCTCACAGGGCATGTGTAGCTGTATGTGTATGCTGTACAATACAATGTGCACAAGCCGTTCGTAAAGCGCGTAGCAAGTATTATGCGACTTCGATATTATAAAGTATGACTTAGATAATAAAAAGCCGTTGTACATAGCTTATTTTGTTTCTATTCCATGAGAGAAATGACTCTGTGGCATAGGATTATACGGTTATGAGATAACATTACGGTGTTTATATATAGGAGCCGTTATATAAATCATAAAGCGTGATTCCCATAAATGCGTGCTTGGGGAGCGATGTTCGGTGGGCAGTTGCTTGGTCAGCAGGGATGTGAGTAGTAAACAATACGAGGGAGGCAAATGGGAATCCAGTCACATAAAAGAGAACTTAACGTGGAAACGTTCTATACTTTTGAATACGAAAACAATGAAAAAAGGCCTGGGCAAATTTAAGAGCAAAAAGAGAAGTTAAAAAGAGGAAGTTTCACACATACCTGTTATCCACAGTTTGCATGCCTGCAGACGTTTTATTGCGGAGGAACCATGGAATGAAATTCAAGTAACGTTACTAAATAATTGTATTGTGTTTGAATGAAACAACACCTGCTAAAATACAGAAATACAAACTTAAGGAATACGCCGGGTTTTCCATTGTCCTGTAAGCCCAATACAACATTTTTTGCAGTTACCTAAACTTCACGAGTTGACAAGAAAAATCCGACTCTATTCCAGATTCTGGGCGATATTCTTTCGATATCCTAGTGTTGACAGCAATGGTAACAAACATGGTAACAAACACCACATGATTTTCCCAGTGTAAAATAGTACCCTTTGGGAAGAAATTGCCAACTGAAGGTGCTTTTTTAACATTAATCTATGCACACACAAAAAAATATTATGTAACACTGTTATATTTGTTTTTAAAAGTTTTCCAATCGTTATATCTAGATGAGCCTGGATCCGCCACTGGTGAACGGGAAACTGAGGTCCTTCCGGGAAATAAGGGATAATTTTTTAAAAAATGGACCTTAATTTAGTAAAAGGAGGTCCGTGAAATGATTCTTATTCGACTGGAATAATGCACCAGTACAGTTTACCTTCAAATTTGGAGTGTTAGATTATAAAAAATAAATGAGCATGTTGGGCATGTGCACACCTGTCCAAAGCAGTCCGTGACATAGGGCTATATGCCCCGGAGAAACTCACTTTAGGCATGTTTACACGGAGGTTGTTCCCCCGAGGGAACGAATCAAATGCATTTGTTGGTACGAACGTGCCTGAAAACTTTTTTGGGGCGTACTATCGGGTTGGCGTATACCCAGCACGATATATATATATGACAAAGGGACTCCTCCTAACGCCCCTATACCTCAACCCACTCTTCCCTTCAACGCATCCGCTCCCCCCCCCCCCCCCCCCCCCCCACCCCCAAAATAAAAGGAATTACTTTGGAATCCCTGGATGTTTGATATACAATGGGGGAACAATGATGGGGTAATACCCTCTGCCACATATCGCGCTGCATTTTGTGAATTATTTATTACCATATGCCTGCAGTCATGCAACATATTTTTTTTAAATGCCTCGAAAAAACCGATGCTGTATAGTCATTTTTGTTTTATACTAATTTGTATAACATAATTATACACGTGTTAATATGTGAAGTGAACGCAATATTTTGGCCAACATTTCGAACATAGAAAAGAAACCATTGTGTTACTCCGGGTTAGAAGCGATTTGTTTTTCTGGTATGGGTTTATGGGTATAACGTTTCCACTTGCCCATGCCTTTTTTTTTATCGATATAGAGCTCGATTCCTTAGCGTTGATTCTCATCCCAGATTAAGATTTAGGTATGAACACAGCCTATGATACATGTACATTAGGTTTAGGAGAGGGTATGGTTTGAAAGTCTGTGCTGAGCATGATAAACCTCACAACACTCGTCCCTTTTCTGAAGATTTGTTTTTTTACTGATACAGAAGCGCTTATATCGGGGTGTACACGCTACTTCACGCAATATGCTATAGCCCTAAAATGAGAAACTAAGAGGAAAATTAAACACCCTCTGGGCAAACTTTGCAAACAACCCATTTAAACAATAATAATGATTAATTCGGTACACGACCCATTTAGTTCCAAAACCCAGGCTACAGCCGGACGTGTTGAAATATTTCAAATATTTAAAAAAAAATGGACAACATCTTTCCTGCCTGTATTTTGCAACATTATTATTAAATTATGTCAGATGGGGAAATTACGATGGCAACAAATCCCTGCAATGAAACGTCTTCAAACATGCAATCTGCATGTGGAACTCAACTTTTCAGTTGATTTCCTCATTGCTCTTGAATTTTCGTGTGCAAATGTACAGAAAGTTTCCACTTTTTTCTCTTTATGTGTCTCAATTCCCATTTGCCTTCTCGTATTGTTTACAGCTCACATCTCTGAACAAGAAACTGCCTATACCGAACACGGCCCCAAAACATGCATACAGGCCTATATACTAGGAATCACGCTTGCGGAGGTACACTGTAATGTTATCGTATGACTGTATAATCCCATGCCAAAGTCATTTCTCTCATGGAAAAGAAGCAAAAAATAAGCTATAAACAACGGATTTTTAATATCTAAGTCCAGTATCATTGTACAGCGCACACTAGCTACACATGCCCTGTAAAAAGACTAGCGCGCCAGCGCCACATACGAATCTGCGTTTAACGTTTGTGTGTGTGAGCGCGTTGTTCGCCGCATGTTAGTCTTTTCTCGAGTGTTACTAACGGCGCGCGCTAAATTAGCACTAATTAATACCGTTCTTAAACCAAATTTGCACCATATTTTGCGTTCTTACGTTATATTTTTGTGATCAGCACGCTGTGGGCTGTCATATGGTGCCAGAATTATGCTTGGGCGCGGAAGTCTAATTAAAACGTATTTTTTGACTAATTAAGACCGTTCTTAAATGAATTACGCACCATATTTTCCGTTCTTACGTTGTAATTTCGTGATTGGCACATTGTCGGCTATCATTTGGTACCGGAATTATGCTTGGGCGCGAAAGTCTAATTAAAACCGATTTTTGGGGGTTTTGTCAACGTCCCTCTCCCCAAACCCACCACCCCCGTTTTGCAAGAATTGCCTTTCCACAGTTACCACGGTCCATACAACTCATTTTAGCAGTCAAACCTTTTGGGCGCAAAAGTTACATCAAATGCCAGTGGGCTCCCGGACTACAAGGTTTATAATGTGGGACTGGCAAATTTTAGACCGAGATGTTGGACCGGACCGGAGCAAGTGGAATTTCTATGTAGCGCTTGCATGGGATAACACGGTATAGTCTGAACGTTAGCCGTGGAGGATGCCTGGGCATAGTCTAGTAAAAGTAAGTATTGAAAGTGAAATAGTACTGTAGCTTTATGCAGATTATTGTTTTTTCAGATGTTGTGTTAGCATCCGTGTTTGTTACTATTGCCAGACATTCTAGGGGTTGGAATGCCATTACATGACGCATAGGAGGACGCACCGTCGGGCTAGGAGCTTTGGCTACCACACAGGCAAAAGTTTGCCACGTAGTTCTTGACCATCTTACTCATGTCTGGCCAAAAACAGCGAGTTCTCAGGAACCCAAGCGTTCTGCCGACTCCTTGGTGGCCCCAGTCATCGTGCGCTAAACGTAGCACTTCTTCTTTTAACTCAGCGGGGACTAACAGCTGATATACTTCCCCCAGGCCAGGGTCCTCTACAACAACCCTTGTTGCTATTTAATCCGTAGCCATTCCTTTAGCCAACCAGCAATACGGGGGACTGGTTCATAAGCGTCGCCACATTCGTCTCCAGGATTCCAATTGCAGGACCACCTGCGCCACACTTCCTTAAGAGACTCATCTTGCCGTTGCATACGTGTAAGAGTAGCAAGCGAGTACTTTGGAAAAACTGTAGACATGTCGTCATCACTCCCCACACACCCGCGCACAGTTTGGGTTTCCATCATCTTCAGGTCGGCCGGCAAAGGGGTGCTCATAGTGACGGATCGAAGGGTGGAGATGACCTCGTTAGCTGAATTTTTCGGGTTGCGGCTTAGCGCATCGTCACACTTGTTTGATGAACCTGTACGGTACTTTATTTCTAAGTCGAATAAGGCAGGTTGAGCGGCCCAACGTTGCTCGGTTGCTCCCAATCGTGCATTAAGCAAGTGAGCGAGGGGGTTATTATCCGTCCAGACGACAGTGTGGCGTCCAAGCAGATAATCCCGAAACTTCTCACTTACCGCCCACTTTAAGGCAAGGAGCTCCAGTTTAAAACTGGACATGTCGGGGTACCTTTTTTCTGCCCCACGCAGCCCACGACTGGCGAAGGCCACAGGGTGCAGCTCACCGGCCGCATTGTACTGGGAGAGACATGCGCCCAGGCCCTGGAGCGAAGCGTCTATCTCCAGTACGAAGTCATTGTCAAATTGTGGATAAGAAAGAACTGGTGTGGAGGTGAGGATAACCTTTAGTGCAAGGAATGCCTCATTAGCCTCCTCAGACCTGCAACTTGGGAGAACCCTTTGACAAACCAGCGATAATATGATGCCAATCCCCAAAACGACCGCATAATTCGACAGTCGTTGGGGTAGACCACTGTTTGATTTGCTCGATCTTCCCAGGGTCCACTGAGATTCCATACACATTAAGGACATGTACTATGCAGCAATGAAGCAAAGCAAAGGTTTGGGCCTATCAAACAGGTAATTACAACAACAGTTCTTTTACCATAACTGTTCATCATTAGGTATTTATGAGTTCACATCGCTATACACCCATGTGCAAACAATATATAAAATTGGGCGTTTGGGCAGCACAGAGCCAAGTTGTTTTCACTGCATTTGTATTGAATTAATTCACCTCGGCGGTCCCTGGGTCATAATCTCTCCCAAAAAAATATTTCAAAGGAGCGTGTCCAGATCACATTTTTGAGCGCCATCCCCGGCCCCCCGCCTGCCCCCATTTTTCCCATAGGTGTTGAAATTTTGCTACCATATAATTTGTCATATTTTTCTCATTACCATTCTGAAATGTTGTGCTCTCAACCCATATATTTTCAAGGATATCGTAAAAAACCACCAATATTTTGTAAACTAATTTGATTTAATACATTGCATCTCTCGCTTGTGAACGCCTTCCGGTTGCCTTTTACCGCATCGGTTACACATTCATTCAACACAAAAACCATGCGTACATTTTTAAGGATTTTTGAAGTACATGTATTACTGCATCTACTTGTATGGCTGAAATTTCTACAAGGCAGTTTATGAACATTATTCTTTGGTTATGTAATGTTGTTCTTGGAATTCATAAAAAAAGTCTCATGCAAATGATATAACCAGCCGCAACGGGCAACGGCACTTTAAGTTATTACAAAACACAGAGCAAAGCGACGCCTTGGCTTTAACACTAATTGGCGGTTATGCACTAATCGTTTCCCTCCCCCATCTCCCCCCGCCCCCCTCCCCGGCTACCCCACCTAAGAGGTGGGGATTGTCACTTTTCGTGTGACAAAATCCCCACCCCTGGGGCAAAATTTAGGTGACAAAATCCCCACCCACGCTGGGTGCAAAACATGCGCTGGCAGCTTGCTATCACAGTATCAGATGCACAGACATTTTTATTTCAATGGGTCAAAATTCCCACCCTGGGGCGTGAAAAACGTGATCAAACCCCCACCTATACACCGTATCGAATAGCCGCCATTTCATGGGGCAGTTTCTTTGTTCCTTGAGGACATACATTGTTGCATATATTGTGCTTCCACTGTTGAACGGTTTAAGTAACAAAAGGGAAGAGGGAACCAATAGGTACAATACTATTAACAAATAAACCAAAAATGGTGGGTAGAACCGAGAAAACTATCAATTTTTATTAAATTTTCGTTTCAAGGTAAAATTACTAGTCTGGGCACAGTACAGACTGTTATCTTCTTGGAAATTTTGTCATCACATTGCATGGACAAAAGAACACAAAACAAGCGGAATCATATATAATTTTAATGGGGGGGGGGGGGGGGGAGGGGTTTGGAAAAAAGCAATCAGATAAGTTTATATTTTATTGCATCGTTTAGTGCAATAACTTGATGGTTTATCCCATGGTTTATCAAAGCAGACTGTGGCAGGATCACAGTCTGCTTTTATGGTATTACTTCCATCTCCAACGTTCATTTTCCATTCCATCGATCAGAGCAATGGCCGGAAAGAAATATACTGCCAGCTTTTTGCTGGCTGCCGTATCCGTGTGCTTGTTCGTAATGCCGGCATCATCAGGCAGCCTGGGTGAACCTGGCAAGCCATACCGGCACATGTGCGGGATCATCGGCCGACGAATCCTCGGCGACACAGTGGATGTTGTGGAAGCCGGGTTTCATAGGTGTGTAGCAGCCTGCATGCGGATCGACAACTGTTTAGCTATCAACCACTGTAAGCCCAACACCTGCGAGCTGGTAAAAGCCATGGATCCCCCAGCCCCGGCAATTCGTTACGAAGTTACAGACTGCTTTGCTGTCTTTGTTAGGCGTAAGCCAAGTAAGTTTTACGAATTACATCAGCGTTTTATTAAAGAAATACCTCACAAAATGTTTACAAAATTCCAACATGATTTTTTCTACAAACTTACAAAATGATTAAGCTAGACTATTAATAGACTAGAATTACTATGATAATAGCACAATTTATGGGTTTTGCAGAGCTGAAAACCATTTGTGAAATGAAAACTGCTGACAAATAATATACGAGTACCACTACGTGATAAGGTCCACCGTTGACCTGTAACGATTGGAGTTCCAAGTCAAGGCACATCACGATTGGATTTGGGTCATTCCATAAAAACGGGACACAGTGTCCATCTTATGTCGTGCCCTTTTTGGAGTTGATTGTTTTTTAAAAACCGACTTCAGAGAACAATTACCCTCAGCATATAAAGAAATATATGGCCTGATGAATCGAACACCACCTTTATCTCTTGATACTACCCAAAACATAACGAGAACGATTCAATAAACTAGTGCGATCTTCTAAATGCAAGTGTGACATTTTGAAACTTTCGCTCAAAATGTAACAAATTTCACTGATAATGTAATTTGAATCGATAAAGACCAGGGGCCGATTTCACTAACACAATATTTTGCGATCATCGTTAGAATGATCGCTAAATTCAAATCCATCGTTATTGCGATGGCGATGGATTTTGCATTTCACTAAAGCCGTCGCAATAGCGATGAGTATTAATTAGAAATAAATTTATTGGACGAGGATGATCGCTTAGTAACGCGTAAACAACCAGAAATCCGTGACTTGATGCACGATTCTGCAGCGCAGACACTATAGCGACAGAAATGCCATGATGCTCGGATGTTGTGGAATAGAAGCATCCTGAGAGCCACAAATACTTGAACGGTTGCATCTACTGCGTGGCTCCTAAGAGTTGAAGGGCGGAGATGTGGCTCTAAAATGTCAATAATTCTCATGAAACCATTCCGCGTAAACCGACAATATTTGTCCATCTTTTTGTCATTGTATGAATCCAGAGGATTTGTCCTGTCCCTGAAAACCCTCTCTCTCGGTAATGCTCTTGCGTTGTTTATGTACAACAACCGGAACGCCATTTCGAGACACACTGAAAATCACCAAACCTTCAAAATACTAAACAAATGGCGCGAAATTGTATTTTAGCGATGAATGTTTCCATTTACGATGACAAATTAGTCGTCGCTAAATATTCATCGCTAAATAACAACTAAGTTTTTGTGAAATCGCTCTTCGAAGTTGATCGCAAAGTTGCGATGGATTTCGAGTTTAGCGATTGATTTGGGCATTAGCGATCATCGCAAAGCGTTAGTGAAATCGGCCCCTGGTTCTACAAATGCATCAAAATGTCACTTTTTATGGAAACGTTTTATAAATTACAAATTTGTATTGCTAAACTTTCCTGTTACTCCTTTGGCTATCACAAATGTACGAAGTCACCCATGATTTTATCGTTGTACATGTCAAGACCCTTTTAAAAACGTTTGGCTGTTGCGCCCAAATCTGTATAGATTTTGCTACAGACCCCTCCCCCCACGACGATTTTCACTTACCCTCCACGGAGAAAATCTGTTCTCAATAAATCGGCCAATACACAACCCCCATGTTTTCAAGGTCAATGAGTATGATAAGGTTGATTGTGTCATTATGATGTCATAAATATGCAAATTAGATCAAAAATCGTCACTAAAATTGCACATTTACTCAAGGAATAAATATTAACGCATCTTTTTATATAGTCACTGAATATACATACATGTACCTTGATTAGAATGTTTAAAACTTATAGGGTTATGCTAACATCATTTGGATTATGAATGAGAATACGTACATGTAGGGGGAGATCCAGGAGAGTTGAGCCATTTTTTGTATTTTGGCCAATATTTCTCTATATTTGTGAGTTGGGCGGAAACGTTTATATTCATATTGAAGTACAACTATTATGTTACTCAATGGTCAGGGGTAATGCTTTACCAGATGATTGCATATTGCATCAATATTTCATTCAAAAAAATTTGTCAAGTGGCACAAGTCTCCTGCAAGGTGAGGAGAGTTGAGCATATCCCTCAGGAGAGTTGAGCCACCCTGAGGAGAGTTGTGCCACTGTGAAAATGGTAAGAAGCAAAGCCATGTTTAGCTTGTTAATGGCCTGGTGCAAACTGTAGGTGTGAAAGTCATGTGTGGGTCAAGGGTCAGGATTTTTCAAATGACATTTACACACAGTAAAATATGTATGGGATGGGCGTTTTTTATCCTAAACGTCTTTGACAAGTCCATGGTTAAAAGATGGGTAGCTGGGACACTAGCGTGCAACAAATTACAACATTAAAGATCATACAGGTACCTTCACAATCACTTCTTTGAGAAATTATTAATCATTTAAAAAAGCTTTTTAAAATTATAGCTAACACATTTCTTTAGTGGCACTTTATTCCTGTAGGTTACTCAACGTCCTCACATTTTAAACGATAGCTATAAATACAAATGGCAAAATAGCCATGAGAAAAGACAATAACAACTATCAAACTTCATACAAAATAAGTAAAACTCTTCAAGTTCCTGCTGTCAGTAGTGCAGCTAGGAAGCATGTTAGTAGATAAGTATATTTTTTCCCCAATGCCAACTGTCTTTATGTGTGTCTATGGAATCATGTGATCCGGGCGCTTTAAGTTCCTAAGATTGAAGTTCCGATGATGTTTAGATGTAGTCAAACATTTTAGTAACAACGAATACTGATAACATTTTAAACTCTAAACGATAGACATCACATTATCCTAACAATCATTAATTTAATTTGAACCGGGAGAGTTGAGCCATGGATCAAGTCTCCTTATGGTCAGTTGCTCAACTCTCCTTAGGTCGGCCATTTTGACATGTGACTTAATTGCCAATATAGCGGTTGGATCAAATTCAATCAAAATCGCCATAATGAAACTACAATGTATAGGCTACATATTGCAAACATTACTATGAAAGTAATTGCTAACACGTGAGTAATGGAAAGGGTCTTACCTGTAACTCAAAAATCCACTTTTTAGTGCAATTTAACTTGTTTTGTTCACCTCGTCTCTATGGAGCTGCTATGCATCTGCCTGCTTTAACTAAAAGGAAAGTTATGTTATACACACTACCAACAAATGGCGTTTGTGCTTTATCGCTCTCGTGCAAGTGGGAATTTTAGGGGGTGGCTCAACTCTCCTTGTGGCTCAACTCTCCTGGATCTCCCCTACAAACCATCTTTTGATATTCCAATTTAGAATTAATTGACAACAGAAAAGAAGGTTGTTGTTTTTAACTGGGTAATTAAGCAACTATGTCAATATTGCATTAATTATACTAATTAGAAGTCATCACTATTGAAGAAACTTTTTTTTTCTAAATTATTCAGTTATAACTAAACAACATAGATGTTAAACAAAAAATTAAATGATGTTTATATACATCATAATAGCAAACACATATAAAGCACGGGCACTTGGTCGACTGTTCACAACAGATGTAAATAAGAGTCTAATATCACATTAATTAGACGGATTATTTTCCCCAACTTCTGGCTCTTGTAAAACACAGAACATTTTACGTAGGGTTGCTCGAGAAGGGCGAGTTACATGTACATGAGCACATATATTTTGCCACAATCGGTCAAACCTCAGCGCACTGAGAAGTACATCTAGTTCCTTTTAGTATCTAATGAGCTGGGAAGACATGCAGTGAATTTGGCCAACATTAGGTACATTTTCCTAGATTGAAAATAGGAAAGTTATACCCCTTTCCCACTACAAAATCTCCGGGTTAACTCGGGGGTAATTTGGCAATCCTTAACCCCGAGATATCCCGGGGCAGCGCGAGTGTTCCCACTACTTTTTTTCTGCCCCGGGTTAAGACAAAAAATCCGGCTGTTACCCCGGGGTTTGTTAACCCTGCCAGCGACCAGGGTTAAGGATGGCAATATCGGGGTTACCGGCCAAACCCCGGGGTTACCGGCCAAACCCCGGGGTTAGCATTGTAGTGGGAAACCAAGCGGGGTTAAGTGTTCCACAAGCAAAATCAGGGTTAGCGTGCGCTGCGCTGGCACACATCATATACATACATACATACTGGCAAGCTCGCCCCGGGTTTTGCAAAACTCTGGGTTAAAGAATCAAATGGGAACATAACTTGGGGTTAACGAACCCCGGGGTAAGAAAAGTTTAACCCGGGGCGGCAAATCTCTGGGTTAAGCAGTTTGTAGTGGGAAAAGGGTATTATTTGAATACTATATGTTGTTTGGATGCGGAAATTTACAATCATTAACAAATTATTAAATTTTCTGACCTTCTAATGTTGGCACAATTCCAATCTTACACTACTTCATGTTCCACTCCAAATTATCCATTTCACGTTGTTATTGATTATTTTAATTTAATCAGGGCGCAATAAATTACAATTGCACAATAGAAAAATATGCTTCGGAGATTAACGCCATGACAGAACCTAGCTCGATCCCACATCTTCATTGGTTAGAAATTACATGTACCGGTACGTCACATTCCTGACAACCGGTTGCTATCCGCCATTACTGTCCATACTATGGCACGAGAAAGCGAAAATAATTAAACACTGATAATTTAATGTTGACGCATATTCTCGCAAATGTTGCGCAAGAAAAAAAAAGTTGGCATGACTTTTAAATGTTTATAGACTGTTTAAAACTGGCATACCGTGCTTTTATTGGCAAGTTTTAAAAAGTGTTGAGACTGAGGGTTGATGGCAGAATTATCAGTGTTGAATTATTTTGCTTTGGCGTGTCATAGTATGGACACAGTAGTCACGCGTATGGCACGCCAAAGCGTAAATAATTCAACACTGATAATTTTGCCGGACCATCTCAGATTTTGGTGAAACTTGGCATACTTATTGATTGAGATCCCACAGCATCAAATCTGAAATTTGAGGTCAATCGGCCAGTGGTTTGGGAGATATGGCCTCCTAAATTTTGAAATTTTTGGCAAAAAGGGGCATGGACGCCTATGTTTGAACCCTATCTCAGGAACTACTGAGACACAAGGGGATTAGTCGAGGATTCCAAATCTGACATTATGTTTCAGATCAGAGTAAGTTGCGGTACAATGACTTGTTGACCTTTGTTTTGACCTTGAGATTAACCTTGTGGATCACATGACCTTGAGATGACTTTTTCCTAAAATTTAATCTCCCACATGTTAACTAAAACATATTAAAGTTTCAGAGGTATATTTGAGTAAATGGCCCATCTTAATGACAATTTTTGATCTAATTTGCATATTTATGACATCATAATTACTCCATTCGTAACACAATAAACCTTAACATACTCCTTGACTCTGAAAACATGGGTATAGATACATGTACCTTGTTTGTCAAGATTGGTTGTGTATTGGCCGATTTATTGAGAACATTAGATTTTCTCCGTGGAGGATAAGCGAAAATCTTCGTGGGGGGACTGTAGCAAAATCTATACAGATTTGGGCGTGACACCCAAACTTTTTTGAAAGGTCTTGGTATGTTATACAATAATAAAAACATGGGTGACATCGTAATTCGATGGCCACAAACTCCCCCTAGAGCCTAGACTATTTGTTGAATTCTTCAGATCTGACAGAAATTCTCTTATTTCTTTGTAGCTGGAGATTGTGAGATGAAAACCCCACTAAAATACAAATACCAGTACCTTAGCTTCGCCATTGACCTGTTGCGATTCGAGTTCCAAGTCAAGGCAAAAGCCGATGCCTGGATTAGCCTGAGTACGCAACCTGCTAGCCACTCGCACATGTATCACATAAAAATTAGCGGCTGGAAGAATACACATTCAGTCATACAAGCCTACGGGAGGTCCATCAAAGCCGTCTACGTAGAGGCAGCTGGTCTTGTAAGTGCAGATGAGTTTCGTGGGTTCTGGATATCCTATAACATCGCGACCGGTCGTCTAGCCGTCGGGAAGCAAGGCGAACAGGCACCATTCATGGAGTGGGTAGCCCCAAATCCAATCCCAGCCAAGTACGTCGGATTCGCCACAGTTTCGGGAATCACAGGAACTTATCGCTATCCATGTCCTATATATCAATCTTAAGGCAACACCATTGTACATGTCGTTCACATCATGACAGGGCTATCCACTGGGCTATCCTATAATAAAAATCGCTGAGTGGCAAACAGACTGAGTTTCTTCAGCCTTCGGAATTGCTGTATAACTGTGTCATCCTCAATATAACTCTTAAGCACCAACACCAACCACTGAAGCAAACTGATGTAGTTCCGTTCCAAACACTTATCATAACACAAATATCTAAATATCATTCGCCACCTTTTGTGCTTGCACTGATGTGATACTTGTTTAATCTTTCACAGACTCGATCATACAATATTTTTAGCATCTCGTAAAGACAGATTACATTGATTGGAAAACCTTTAAAAACAGGAATAACAGCATTACATGTAGATACATTAATTAACGAAAGAATAATTTTAAAACGACATGTACGTTGTTGAAATTTCAGCCACATACATGTCGATGCAGTAATACTTCAGAAAACATGAACAATCTATGCACGGATTTTTGTGTATGAATAAATGGTAAAACAGTTGTCTGCAGACAACTTTAAAAGAAAAAACACCTTCAGTCGGTAATTTCTCCCAAGCCACACAAGTATACATTTTACACGAAAAACAAAATCCATGTTTGTTACCATAGCTATCACACTTTTAATCAGGTTTTTCTTGTCAACTCGTGAAGTAAAACTCGCTCTAATAATGTATATATGTATGTATAGTCTAATCTTTTATAATTATTGAGGACTGTTGTGCACCATTCTGTATTTCACACAATAGGGGCATTTGAGATGCTGACACCGCGTAACGGGGTTTAATACACCGGGGGAAGCCCCCATAAGTTGCAAAACGAACGACACTGGGTTTCACTTTGAATTCTGGGAACACGGGTCAAAGGTTAGTGTTAGGCGGGGCTTTATAAACACTTTATAAAGCCGGCGCCACGCAGAATTAGTTGTCCTAAAAGTACCGCAATAACTGCCCACAGACGTCTATTGATTAAGCAAAGTGTATTTACAGCCCTATTCCCTCCCGTTTTGTGTCATAAATCTGTGTTTTTCTTCATACTCACGTCGCGGTTCCATGTTTTACTACTCTCGGTTATTAATTACTACGTAGGTGACGTCATTACATCGAGCCTTGCACCAGAGACCCTGCCGCGGAGTCGGGTAGTGGTGGCTGCCACCGGGGCAGACACGTGTATCACGTGATGGCTAAAAGAAAGCTCTGGTGTAAGTTGGTGTTACACGGTGTAAGCATCTCACACACAAAGAAGATATTTTTTTATCTTAATATTATTTCTGCAGGCAGGGGCGTCGGAAGCAGTTTGACATTGGACTGGCCTTGCTGAATAAAGACAAACGATATATTCAAATATGTTGGAGCAAACCTATAAGCATATATCAAGTAATTTATGTTGCTCTGATTATGAGACAAGTTTATAACCATTTTTTACATTGTGGATATCACAGTTACAGAAAATATTTAAAAAGTATATTTGGCAAATTATTGGACAGGCCCAAGCCGCCCCGGTTCCGGCGGCCCTCCATACAGCACTGGTTTGAGCTATATAAGGCTTGCATTAGTTCAGTCCTTTGAAAAGCACTACATGTATAATGTGATTAATGTAATAAAACATTCTTTTGCTGATCTACCCGTGAAATGCACGCCACTCGTGTACCACCGTTATGTTGACGACACATTTGCTGTGTTCGATTCGGTTGCAACATGCAAAGCCTTCCACGATAGGCTAAACGGTCTCCATCTTGCACTCAAGTTCACCCACGAGATGGAGCAATCTGGCTCTCTTCCGCTACTGGACGTTGTGGTTGAGAAAACACCCACCAGCTTTACCACTTCCGTATACCGGAAACCTACGTTCACAGGACAGTACACCCTATTATGGGGCGCCGTTTGTCCACTAATTATATAGGCGAATTATAGCATGTTTTTTCCATGGTTTATCTTAATTATGTGTAAATCATGCATTTGTGTCAAAGGCCGTTCATGGTTTACAAACCAAAAAACATCGTTTTGTACCAACACGATTCTTTACAAAAGAGGAAATATACATGTAGCTGTGCGAATTCATTATTTACAAATAATGAAAATGCACCTCGGCGTTCCATACTTTATAAATGAAACCGACGAGTGTACATTTCAATGGTTTACAAACAAGAGAATCGTATCGTTCATGGACAATTTCATGGTTTATAAATAATGAATACTACACATTGCTGCACGTTTTTCTGGTTTACAAATAATAGCAAACTATCACTGGTGCGCAATTACATGGTTTATAAACCAAGAAATTTGCACCGGGTTCCGATTTTGTATGGTTTATAAATAATGAAAATTGGTTAATTGACGTACAATTCTATGGTTTATAAACAATCAAAACTGAGCCGTTCTAATCAATTTTGTGGATTCTGTGGTTTGTAAACAATTAAAAATAGTCAATAGGCGTGCATTTCGATGGTTTGTAAATAATGAAAAGTGATCGTCGGCTCACAATTTCATGGTTTATAAATAATGAAAATGAACTAGTTAGCGTTGTCGCAAAATTTCATGGTTTACAAAGAGAGAAAATTGAAGCTTTATACACTTGTCTGTCGTTTGTATAAAGGTTGACTATCGATAAAAAGAGAAGTATTATGCACTCGGTACATCTCAAAATACGACCATTGACGAAAAATTGAAGGGTTTGTAAACCATGAAATTCACGCTTCATAAACGTTTATTATAATCCAGTTTCATCCCGGTTAAACTCGCCCGTTTGCGAGAGCAATGGGTGCGTTCAGTTAGCTATCATGATAGTTAGCTATCATTAGCTATCATAAGGGTGCTCCTTCAAAGTGTGAACAGTCCGGCAGACCATGGCAACAAAGGTATTTATGTGTACAGCTAATCGAACGCTACGGCACTGCCTGCAGCGCACGCGCGGGAAAATCCCAGAACATATATTGCAACGTGATTAGGAATCTCCAAATTTACAAATTTGTTACGCCGTAACTAAGAATCTCAATTTAGTTGTGGTATTTGTAAATTTGTTGACGTGTTCACAGGCGTGATTGTTCGTACTTTCAAGACATTATTTTCAGTTTATCTTCCACATTAGTTGTTTTTACGTATGAATCCCGACAACATTCTACCAGGTATTGTCCATAAACCCGACCAGGATTTACTCGTATTTTTGTCTGATCGCCATGATTTACTAGACTTGTTGCCAGTCTACTCAAAGTTACACCACAGTTCGTCCCGTCTTATTGGAGCTGACGAAATAGTTGTTGCTACGAAAGCCTATGCTTATGAATTTTTTTTTTTAATATGCACGGCTGTTCTACTGTTTTATTCACAAGAATAAATAGTATAGGGGCCGCTAGGCTATATGGGTAATTTTCCCCAAATGACACACAGTTACCCTTTCAATGGGTGAGGTCACAATTCTGTGTGTGTTAGTGTTAGTATTAGTGTTACAGATCTGTTAACAGATCTGTTATCTTAATCAGAATTGTGACCTCAGAACAAACGTCGTGTTAACATGGCTTGTTAGTCGTGCGCACAACCGCAAATTGCTGGGCGCAATTCTGTACGTGTTATAGTGTTAGTGTAACAGATCTGTTGACTCGGCATCTAGCTTGGGAAATGTCAAGTCGGTATAGGGTTCTGTACGACTTTCCACACTAACACGAACACAGAATTGTGACCTCCGGTCTGTGCAACACGAGCTTAACCACAAAGTGATTGAAATTGTCAACATCTTCACGGACTCACGGAGCCAAAAACAAAGTCTCAATCGTGGGTAGAATGCAAGATCCAACACATTTATCAGTTGTGTTGAAAATGAAACTCGATTTATTGAGAATCACGAAAATTCCAAAATAATCAAAATTAACACCACCCACTTCGTTCAGATTAACTTAACAGATATGTTAACATATCTGTTACACTAACACGATGTGTAACATGACGTGTTAAACTAACATGAGATGTAACACTAACACGTCTTAAACATCATGTTAATATATAGTTAACACAGTGTTTGTTCTGAGGTCACAATTCTGATTAAGTTAACATATGTTATACACGCGCAACCCAGAGTTGTGACTTCGCCCTATGTACAGTGCAGATAATTAACATGGTGTTAACACCGTATTAACAGATCTGTTAACACGGTGTTAACCTGGACGTTTAGTTAGAGGTCGAGATTAATGCCGTGTTAACAGATCCGTTAACAGATCTGTTAAACTAACACTAACACATAACACACAGAGATTTGTGACCACCCACTGTATCATTTGTAAAACACGAGTCAAACTTTATAAAAAAAAATTTATAACAAGACATGAGTCGATTAAATTTGGTTGCCACGGAACTGATAACTTGCGTGTGTACCCGCCAGCTGACTGAAGCTAGTCTAGGGTCAAGCAACACAGAACATTTATTAAGCGTCCATGACATATTTATAAATTGGGTACCGAAATTAAGAATCTAGTGATAGAGAGCGTTATTATATAGTTTAGGTGAATTCCTAATCACGTTGCAACACATGTTCTGGGAATTTCCCCCGCGCGCGCTGGAGGCAGCTGTGCCGTGGCGTTCGATTAGCCGTACACATAAATACCTTTGTTGCCATGGTCTGCCGGACTGTTCACACTTTAAAGGAGCACATTTATGACTCAATGATAGCTAACTGAACGCACCCATTGCTCACGCAAACGGGCGAGTTTAACCAGGATGAAACTGGATTATAATAAACGTTTATGAAGCGTGAATTTCATGGTTTACAAACCCTTCAATTTTTCGTCAATGATCGTATTTTGAGATGTACCGTGTGCATAATACTGCTCTTTTTATCGATAGTCAACCTTTACAAACGACAGACAAGTGTATAAAGCTTCAATTTTCTCTGTTAGTAAACCATGAAATTTTGCGACAACGCTAACTAGTTCATTTTCATTATTTATAAACCATGAAATTGTGAGCCAACGATCACTTTTCATTATTTACAAACCATCGAAATGCACGCCTATTGACTATTTTTAATTGTTTACAAACCACAGAATCCACAAAATTGATTAGAACGGCGCAGTTTTGATTGTTTATAAACCATGGAATTGTACGTCAATTAACAAATTTTCATTATTTATAAACCATACAAAATCGGAACCCGGTGCAAATTTCTCGGTTTATAAACCATGTAATTGCGCACCAGTGATAGTTTGCTATTATTTGTAAACCAGAAAAACGTGCAGCAATGTGCAGTATTCATTATTTATAAACCATGAAATTGTCCATGAACGATACGATTCTCTTTTTTGTAAACATGATTGAAATGTACACTCGTCGGTTTCATTTATAGACTATGGAACGCCGAGGTACATTTTCATTATTTGTAAATAATGAATTCGCGCAGCTACATGTATATTTCCTGTTTTGTAAAGAATCGTGTTGGTACAAAACGAAGTTTTAAAGGTTTGTAAACCATAAACGGCCTTTGACACAAATGCATTATTTACACAGAATTAAGATAAACCATGGAAAAAACATGCTATAATTCGCCTAAATAATTAGTTGACGAACGGCGCCCCATACCCGATAGGACTCATTTAATGATACTCGGTATAAAATAGGCTTGATCAAAGTACTGGTGTCAAGAGCAGCAAACATCTGTTCCCTGCTACACGACGAAATAAACCATATCAAGTCAATCCTGCGCGAAAACGGCTATCCCGAATCAGTAATAAGCAATCATGTATCCCTCTCGTTCGCAAACCACTCTAAACTGCAACCTCACAGACCAAAGAACAACAAGTTTCGAACAACAAGTGATGAAAGCCGTTCAGCCGCATTTAATATTCACTGCGCGCAAGTTACTTCCGGCAGTCCGTAAAGACGTACAACCTACCACACAACTTAACAATGTTCGGTACGTAGGGCGTATGTCTTAAAGACTGTCAGATCGGATTGAACAACATATTCCATCCTCCATCCGCAGCAACTTGCCTGCTTCCCGCAAACAGCCGTCGCGTGTCTGCAAGAACGCTCGCAAAGCTGCCACGTGCACACAGCCTGAATGCATATCTGCTATAGGACAACACTTGCTTGATCACCCTGGGTGCTTGAAACAATACAGTAGTTCACTGTACTGGCCAGAGCAGGCAGTATCATGCATCTTCACATGCTCGAAGCTACATACATTCACTTCACTAAACCTGTGTTATGTCGTCAGAAAGAATGTATACACAGGCTACATGTAGTCTAACTGTGCATGCGCAATAGCGTGCTCCCTGCTGTTGTCAGCTGACCAATTAGCGCGCAGCATTCTGAACACGTCATTCCGCCTTTAGCCTTATATTATTATCGATAGCGTCACCCACGCCATTCTTGCATTTTGCTCTGATGAGTGCAAGTCGAAAAGCTTTAGCACGACTAAGCTTTGTCGTTACTTATTTCTATTTTACGATACCAAACACTTATTCAGAATCCATTTTCTGGAATAATCTTAACAAGCTCCTTTAAATATTCTCTTTATTTTACACCAACTTGGAAAAGCAATTTTTACAAAAAAATACCAAAATGTCACACTTTCGCTTTTTTTTTTCAATGGAAAGATCCACGTGCTTTATGAATATAACACAAAAAAACAAAAAACTATACAAGACTCACGTTTTGTCACGTCTTTTCAAGTGACCAGGCATCATGGGAACAAAAATCATCTTCACGCCGTGTACGACCAACGAAACTGTGACGTCATAGGTTGCCTGTGGGAATAAGCCAATCGGGTGAGAGCTACACATTGAGCATGCTCATTAGCTCAAATTTTGAGATTTTTGGCAAAAAGGAGCATGGCCGCCTACATGTACTTTTGAACCCTTACATGTATATCTCAGGAACTGCTGAGCCAATCTTCACGAAATTAGCATTGTTGGTAAGGGGACTTTGATTCTAAAACCAAAGTTTTTGGGTGCATTATTCTGTTCAATTGTCTTAGGCCCGCTTCAAACGTTGCGCTTGTGCCGTGTCGATTGTTTTAATTCGACACGGCACATGCACCATGTTTGAAGCCATTTGGCTCGGCAAAATTAATTCGGCATGGCAGAAAAATTTAGCTCGCCAGGGTCTGTCATGCTAACTCAATTTAGTACGGCAGTAGCACGGTGCGGCTTCAAACGTCGTGCTTCTGCCGTGTCGAATTTAATTCCAGTTCCAAGATGGGCTCGACTGGGAGTTTGCAATTAAGTTCGACGTTTGAAACCACTGCCGTGCTTACACTGTGCTAACGTCGTGCCAAGTGGAATTTAATTCGACACGGCATAAGCGCGATGTTTGAAAGTGGGCCTAAGGCCTGCGTCAAACGTCGTGCTTCTGCCGTGTCGAACTCAATAACTTAGAAAATTTTCAATTAAATGCGACAGGAGCGCGGCAAGAGCACGACGTTTGACGCAAATGTTTTTATTAAGTTCGACTCTGCCGTGCTACACGACAGCCTCTGCCGTGCTACACGGCAGTTGCACGACGTTGCGTCAAACGTCGTGCTATCGTCGTGTCGAATCAAAATAAATTCGTACTTCGGCTTGACGAAGTTGGAATGCGCATGCGCAAGCACACACTCGAGGATTAAAACAGCAAACAAACAAACAGCCCCACAAATCCAAAATGGCGACGGCGCAGCGCGCGGCGCATTTTATGTCAGAAGCGCTAGCGCAGGGTGCCGCGGTGTGGCTTTCGGACAGTCGAAAGCGTTTTGTCGGCTGAAAAAAATTATCCATTGGGAAATGTTTGTGCAGTGAATTGACTGATCTAAACAGCTTTTTGGAGGAAAGTTGAAACATGCACAAACAAAGTAATGCTTTCGTTTAGTTTTTCATGCTCGCTGGGGTGTGGATTTTGAGACAGTAGGCCTACAGCCGAATGCGCATCATTTTTGCACTCCTGGGTGGAAATTTTGTTACTTGAAAAGGGACAATCCTCACCTCTTTTAAGGTTCATTTTCATTAACAGGTTTTCAAATTCACCTTTTTTAAATTTCGCGTTCAGTGAGTCAAGGTTCATTGCACCAAATTTCGTTTTCGTGCATGCACTTTCCTTTTCATTTACATTAATTCCCTTTAAAGGCATTCAAGTCTATCTAGACTATACTATATAGGCCTATATCTTTTTTTTTTTTTTAAGATTAATCAATTTCAACATTTGAGCCCGTAAATATAAATGCAAATTTGACCTATTTGATTACTTTGCATAATTTTCTTTGATTGCAACAAAATGTTTCTGTGAATTATTGTTTGTCAAAAGACCAGGCCTACTCAACGTGTCTAAACATTCGCTGGTTATCTGATACGTCCATTGCTAAAGCGCAGGGAAAAGGTTCACCTTTTCATTTTCTGTATGTGCATTATTTCCTTTTCTATGCATATTTTATGTTCAATATCGACTTGGAGGAGAGATGTACATGTACTGATCCTTAGAATATTGCAGTGCTTTACGATTCCGAAAACGCAAAGACCTACCACGAAAACGTTCGTTAATGATATTTATATATAGTCCTACTTATATTTTATTGGTTGAGTAAATGCTAAACTAATGAAATCGACTGACTCTTTTTGAATGTAAGGGGTTTGATTTCGTTTTCAAATGAAATCAAATGAGTTGGATGTTTAAATTGCATTATCTTTTATATGGAATTGGCCGGGCATACAAATACATACACAATTAAATACGACTGTCATTTTGCAATTAAATTCGAAGTTTGACGCAAGTGCAAACACCGTCGCGCTTTTGCCGCACCTAAATGAATTGCATTCGACACGGCAGAAGCACGACGTTTGACGCAGGCCTAAGTTTTGCTTGTTGTCACCACTTGTGTGTGTCCCAATGGACCCTTTGCACGGGCGGCCATGACAGGGGACAGTCACATTATCAATGTGCGCCAAGCACGAGCAGGCACTTTGTTGATCTACTGTCACATCATTTAAATATGAAAACCTGCCCCTGTCATGGCCGCCGGTGCAGGAGGTCCCAATAATTTTCTCTATATCAAATTTTGTATGGCCTGAAAGTTTGACAGTACAAGAGGAATATATTGGTTTCTAAGGAGAATCCAAGCACAAGTCTGTAACACAGTCAACTTTTTCAAAGCCCGTTTTCTCAGTAATGTTAAAGACACAGGCTCGTCAGCAATGCGCGTGTGCCAAATTCGTGCCACGAAATACGCGGCTCCATAGCAAAGGCATGGGGATGCGTATTTCGACGAAATGCTGATGAGCCTGTGCCTTTAATATGAACACCATGGAAGTTATAAATATGCAAAGATGAAATATCTCAAGAATGGAGAGGGCTATAGACTACTATAGTGTGACGTCAGTTGCCATAGTAATTGGGTCTAAACATCCACTGGTAATTTGAAACGCTCATTGCTAAAGCGCAGGGAAACAGTTTGAGTGTAGACCCAGTAACCTTGGCAACACACGAAAGGTGACATTTTCACTTTAGTGACAATTGAACTGTGCCATATTCAAACGAAAGCTTACATTGTGGGCCTTTTAGTCATGTATACTGAACAAAAAGTAACGCAATGTTTTTTTCCAAATTTTGATTTAAAAAGCAGTCAATCTGAGAGTGGGAATTTTCAGCACAAAGACGCTTTATGCGAATATTTTGATGTCAACTTAATTTATACAAAAGAAGTTTCCAATGTTTGATTAGACTGAAAAATTGCAATTTTTTTGTTCAGTCTAATTGTTTTCAGTTTATTTCACCCTCCACCTTACCTAATATCCAACACACAAATTACAAAAAGACAACAAGTAATTTCCATTGGTTTTACTGAAATTTGTCGCGCTTTTGAACTAACTTAGTAACTTGCACACGGAGTACAACATTGTATAAGTGTTCTTAACTGAATTATTGCAACTATTTGTTATAACTTAAACTGGTTTTGTTCCCGTAAGAAGTAATTTTACGTTGCGCAAAATATTAAAATTTCAGTACTTCCTACTTTACAAAAACTGTAAAAGAGACGACAATATGATTTCAGTAATTATTACTCAAATATAACAAATAAAGTTAACTTGGCTTTTAATATTGTTACTTCTACTAATCCAACGTGTTGTTAACACAAGAAATAACAAGTTATATCCACTTGTTAACATTTCAAGTTGGTATAACGCCATTATAAACTTTCAATCACCGCTGTCGTCGATTTAATTCGGCACTCGGACGAGCTCTGGAGAAGAGATGCCCAACAGCCAAACTTTATAGTCAAAGGCGAATTAATCATCCCAAATGGTTAATTGACGGTTGTCATTTAAATAATGAAGGCATGTCAAAATACTGTAAAGGGCTAAGAAGTGCCATTTTAGGATTGAAAAGCTAGTTGCACAAAGATGTGCCCCAATAAGTGGTGTACGTGCGGATCCTCTTGGAGTGATTGCTCTCTGGCAGAGAGACAGGACGTGGTCCGCGCTCTTTGGGTGTCCCCACTACTATTTACTTAGCTTGTTTCTAAAGACAGTACATACTTGCTACTGTTCATAAGTTAAATGTTGAAGTTTTTACAGTTGTGAGTTCTATCTCGAATTAAGCAACTTTCCATGCCTCCATCCTCACCATGTGAAGCGCCAGGCTCCTTTTTTGGTAAAAGTGTTAAAAGTTCAACGAGCCGCTTTTAAACCGAACCCTGAGTCTGAAGTCCGCCAAGGACGGCGATGATTGCAATATCGCTGTCTGTGGCATGGACATGAGCGTACAGCGATTAGCTATGGCGGGTGTGACAAGGAATGTTGCTCACATTTTGTAAGTGGTTTAAAGTTTTTATTATAATGTATCTCGGTTGTGACTTTTCAAGTTGTTCATAACTTGCTCCTTGATTATTCGTTGTATATGTTATATGCATTGATTGGTGGAAATTCTAGCTTAAAGGGCCCCTTATTTAGGATTTTTATCAATGAAATCTATGCTTTAAAACCACTTTACTCAGTTAAAGTCATAAAAATCCTATTTGGAGCTTGCTTTGGGGGTTAAAACAAAGGTTTTTAGTTTTTATGCTAATGAAAATATGCATATTCATGACCAAGGTCACGACGTCACAAGAGGCAAACACAGGAAAATCACATTGAACAGTGCACAAAAATTCCACTTTTTTCTCAATTTTCCTGAAACTTTTGTAATCCATGGCTGTTTGAGTTTGTTTTACATGTTGCCTGCTGTAAGCCATGACAAAACTGGGGGTAGAAACTGCAGCAATTTGCCACAAGTCCAACTTGAAGTCTTATGTTTTTTCTTAACTTTTCCCTTCTGTCTTCCTTATGTGATGCACTCAAAACAGCGCCCTCTGTCTGTGATTTATTGCAATGAAATCTTCAAAGTTAAAAAAGGCCACCTTTTATTGATTTTACATCCAAACGAACAATAGCATGTCTTGCAGAACAAGCAATCCGTCATTATGAAGCAAAGCTTAGGCACAAAGTTGTTTAGGATGTCACAGGCCCTTTAACTTCTGAGATTGATGCCACTCGTGGGCGAGGGCATTAAAGCAGGGAAGATGTGGGGAAACGGGTTAGAGAATTACCCGTAAGAGTCCCCTGGAATTAGAAGAGCTGGGCTATACTCCTCACCCGGAACCAGAATAGCCCATGCCTCTATACCTCGGTCTGTTATCCCTCTAAGATTTGTTATATCACTAGCACGAATGAATCCATTTCAGTCAATTTAATGTTGTATCAATGGTTTAATCCACGCATTAATGTGCAGTGCGTGCGTGTGTTCACAGCATAATGTTGTGTCGTTTCGTTCTATACACTATATATAATGTAGCGATAGCCGACAGGGTGGCACGTACGAGGGACTATACCGCTCATCCGCTGTTCTGTTTGGCCTCCTTGCAGTGATAACATGCCTTCTTCTTTCGTATGATCCCCTAAGGGGATCTGGTTGCTGAGATTAGCCGACTTAAGTCGTTGCCCTGTAGCCACCTTAGGAGGTTCTTCAGCATGGCCACGAAGTACATAACTATGGAACAGGAAGAAATTCTCAGTTTTAGATGTGGGAGGAAAGCCCATGGGGAAAACCCACGGAATCAGGCAGGGACTGAGAACCCAATCCACATACTGACCCGGACGGGATTCGAACCTGGACGGGATTCGAACCAGGGCCACATTGGTGGAAGGCGAGGAAAGAGCCGGTACGCCAACCTGACTCCCCATATAACCTTCCTAACGTGTGTCTGGGTAAGATTTTATTGTTTACTATCAATAGGTCGATTTATTTAAGTTGCCCCTTTGTTTTATTTATATCGAATTAGAGAATTTACATGCATTTTTGTATCCGATGTGCAGGACTTGAAATTATGGAAAACACAACCATTTGTCGCACAATATGACTGACTATCCTGGATATTGCTAAACTGTACACCATATACGCCTTTCTTAATATTTGTTCATAAACGGACCAAAGCGAGGCTATAGTTCCTCCGAAAAGTAAACAAACCATTCAACGCACGCAAGGGACCTTGGCTTAGCCTCAAGTTTCGTCGATTCATGGTCGACTCCAGGATTATATCAAAAGACAGACAGCTTGCAAAGAATGCAGGTACTTCTCAGCGGCGTAGGTGCAAGATTTGAAAGGTATAGTAGGAATGCTGTAAAATGATGGTGTTTACATCCGCATAACCTGATGAAATATCGTAACGACGTGTTTGCATATGCCTACACTACACCATGTACACAGTACATGCAGATTCACTCGTCATGCTCGTGTCGTGCCTTCGTGGTAAAATTGTACTGAAATGCCTGCACTACATTTTCCTTTATTACGGCATATTAAAATCAACCACCAAAACGTGAAATTCTGTTAAAAAATCGTAATATTATAGCATGGAAATGTTAACAAATTTCGGAAAGAATTGGGAAGTTGATCATGGCTAATTCATACCTTGTGTGCATACTGTGCAAAACATGAAACATTTTTATGATCAACTTCCCAAATCTTGTCAAGGTGACGACCGTCCCAAGTTTGTCCTCCATATGTTTTTTTTGGGGGGAGGGGGATGGGGGGAGCAAAATAGCCATGTGGGGAAACGCACGTAGCTGCTAGCAGAAAAACATGGGCTCTATTATTCACACTTTCAATCTGGAGGACAAATACTAGGGTAAATTCGGTCAGGAAACTTGATTTTAGCAATGAAAACACTTTAATTATGTCATGCTCCATTGCATTCTAACAATTTCTTTCTCTTTCGTTTTTCTACTCCTCAGACCCACAAATTAGCACCGTATACTTCCTGACTACTTGCGGCTTCTCCCGACAGAAGAGTGTGCAATCCTTTGTCTCCACGCTTTGGTCTTCTTTAAGTAAAATGTCCTGTTGCTACTTCGTGTCTGGGGCTTCCATATTTGATAAATGATAAAATTACAGCTACACAAGACTTTTGTTCCCAAATGCCCTGCAGCTAGCTGTATGGACTTTGTGACTTATATTAATTGCAAAGGACAACCACACACAAAACTGTGTTAAAGCCTTGCTTGACACATTCTATTTTGAGCATGTGATCAGCTACATGTAAGTACATGTACATGTTAACATGTTGGCGCGTGCGCATTGCTGACGAGCCTGTGCCTTTAGGCTTAAACAGCACCCATGGGGTCAAAGACTTGCGACGCGTCGCAAGTATACCAAATCCATTGCATCTCGCAACAGGTTCAGCGAGTTGCGATGGATGTGGCTATATCTGCGACGCGTCACAAATCTTTGTGATATCGACCCCTGCTCCTGTATAGACAAGTGTACATGTGAACAAAATTTGACAGTTTGAGTCCACTTGGAAGCATTCATGCCTCCGACTACACAAAATAAATGCTACATTACAATTGAACTCTGACCTCCAAGTTTGTTTATTCTTTACAATTTACATGTATAGACTCTAGTCATCACTCATCAGTGCTTGGGACAATTATTTTTCTGTTACAAAATTAGATTTGTGGAAAGACTGACGTGCCTGCATTAGCAACTAAGACAGCAAGCTGTATACTAATAATAACGTCAATTAATTAATCTGCTTATCACAAGAAAATGTTCAGGCCCTATCTTTCAATCATTGCTTTCCTTCATTAGGTTTAAAGACACGATTGATTGGTAAACTTTTAAAATGGTACGCACAGCATTTACAGAACTAAAGGTGCCTTTTAAAATTTCACTCATCCATAATTCAAAAACCTTTAAAATACATGCTGCTTTGATGCATGATTTTTTTTAATGGTAGGCCTAGGCCTAAATAATTCATTTGCAAATTGTCAAACAAAAAACTGTAGTTGGCAATTTCTCGCACAAAGGTACCCGAAAGAATTGAGAAGTTGATCATGGCTTCAGACCTTGTGTGCAAAACATACGAGACACAGGCTGAACAAAGTCTTAAATGTTTTCCACTTGAAATTTATTCCATCAAATCTGCACATTCCAATGCTAGATGGGTCATTTTAAAGAAAATAAATTCTGATCAACTTCTCAACTCTTACCAATGGTACCATTTTATATGAAAAAGGAGAGAATTTACAAGTCAGACTACTTCTACTGCCTCATAAATTATACGAATACGAGATCGGCTGAAAAATGGCAAAGATTTGTTCAAATATGAATCGTAATTTCTTCCTGCCAAATTTTTGATTTTCAATCAGATATGCACTTACTGACGGCTAACATTAGTTAATTAGTAATTTTTGATGTTCGACTTGTAAATTCTTACCCGTAATAAATCAACAGACATGACAGAGGGAGGAAAAAGAGTCATCGTCGCTGCATGGCCCAATTTCCGGACATGGTTCAAAATAATTTTTTTAAAATGTCCTTCGAAGATCTGTCCTTCGTCTCTCCTAATTTTGATGTGCCCCTGCTTTTGTCGGTCATTATCACTCAGAAATCTACAAAATCAAACCTAAAAAGGTCCAAACGACGAACGTTTTACGCTGTGAACTTGGAGCACATCGGTACGTTCGTATAGGCTTATCGCACGCATACAATCCGGCACTGAAATGAGTGGAACTATAGCCTCGCTTTGGTCCGTCATGAATAAATATTAAGAAAGGCGTATAGGCTCTGTGCTGCCCAAACGCCTAATTTTATATATTGTTTGCACATGGGTGTATAGCGATGTGAACTCCTAAATACCTAATAATAATGATGAACAGTTATGATAAGAGAACTGTTGTTGTAATTACCTGTTTGATACATTTTAGGCCCACTCCAAACCTTTGCTTGGCTTCATTGCTGCATAGTACATGTCCTTAATGTGTATGTATTTATTTATTGCAGGGTTTTCTTTTGTTTTGTTTATCTTCAATTGTCTGCAAGTCACTGACGAATGGACTAAATAAAGAGAATTATAATTCAAGATAACATCTCGTGCTGATTTCTTTTTGGGAGACTACGCCTCATCCTCATCAATTTGAGGGTCTTGCCTGAGCCCTGGATTAGTGGGTTGGTCAGTTGACCGTACTCATCGCAATAATAATGTTGATAAACTGCCTGGTAGAAATTTCAGCCAATGATGTACTAATACTTCAGAAAACCTAAAAAGTCCATGTGTGGTTTTTGTGTTGAATGAATGGTAAAAACAATTTTTCCCACAAATGTACAATTACACGGGAAAAATCATGTGATGTTTAAAAGTTTGTTACCTGATTGTTATCTACACTTTAAGTCGGGTGTTGCTTGTGTATACTTGTGAAGTAAACTTTTGGGTAACTGCAATAGTAATTGGGGCTTTTAATGAGATTCTATTGTATAGAGCCTAATTTTCCTGGCCCACACGTATAGAGGACTTTGTAAAGTGGCCATATATTAGTCAACAAATTTAGTAGGCCTACACCTGCTTTTGTTTGAACTAAAAACTGGCTTTATTTTACCATGTAAATTTTTCTTAAATACCAATAATTTAAAAATACAACAAAGCACACTGGTCTTTATTCGACTCCTTTTAAAGGTTAAGAGGTCAGAAGTAGATAAGATTTGTAAGTGCAGATTTTATGGGGGAAAACCCGAAATTACAAGTGAGAAAGTTTTAACAAGGCAGGATGAACAAGTGTTTCCGCACAAAATCTTTTTTCTCTCTCCTATATATTTTTTATTTTTGTATTTATCAAATCTGCACGTACAGATGCTTGATAAGTAATTTTGAAGACAAAATGTGATCAACTTCTCAACTCTTTCCAACATACGCCACGCACAGTGACGACTGAATTGGTGGTACGCTCACGAAAAAACACATATACCCGCGGAACAGGTGTACACTGTATATAGGGCCCCAGTACACCCTGTCCTGCGTAGCCTTGTCCAAGGCCGTCTCAAGGTTTTTGCTGTACGAGAGAATATTGGGTCTAGCGCGCGCATGCAAACTATACTGCACACGGCATCAAAACGAGCCACTGTGCGATAACGACTTCCATAGTAAACCCGTACGGCAACACACTGGGTGCGTAGTGCGTACATAACTGCGTACGGCCTGGCCTAGCTCGAAAGACGGCCTTGTCGAGTCTGTCACTTCCGGGTTTAATGTGTTTCTTTATATTTTCGGCCAGTTTTGGCCGAAAATGGGCGGGCTTTGGATATGCGGATATGCAGGGTATGAATATTTAAAATTTGTCTTGATCCAATCATGCAGGAGCTTCATGAGTAGCACGTAATGACGCGAGCATGCATTATGCATGTGTGGCGTCCTCCATGTTATGAGAACCGTGGCATGATCGATGGACGAAAACAACAAATATTATCGGGTTCGTAGCATTTATTGTGCTTGTCTGTTTACGTATTTGATTATACTTCTGGGGGACAACGGTCGTAATAATATGACAGCTTTCCTGAATGATTTGTGTGAGCTCTTAATACTGCCTCGGATGAACAAACTGCGGATCGCACATCATAGCGTTTTTCAAACATAGCCCGGCGTGCGTCGACCAATGAAATTTCAGCTCACGCTGGGGTGGTTTTCCTATAGATTGGTTCCCGATCCCTATAGATTGGTTCGCTTATTGCGAAAATATAGGGATCGGTAAATGGCAGCCATGACGGGCAGAATTCTGCCCGTCACGTGGTTATTATTATTATTATTATTATTTGTTTAGTAAGTGCGCAGATTTTGCATTGACGTTTGTAACTTGGTCGTGTGTGTCGAACATATCCAATTATGTAAATAAAGTACATTGCCTAAAGCAAAGGGCTTGGCCAATTTTTAAATATAAAAAACACAATGCGCACGCGCAAAGACGACCAGTTACAGATCAAGATGGACACCCCCCCCCCCCCACCCCCCCCTCCCCCCTCCCACCCCCCCCCCCCCCCCCCCACCCCCCTCCCCCCCCCACCCCCCCTCCCCCTCCCCCTTTACCTGTCCTTATATTCTCCTGTGTGGAATATGTGGACGGGAACCAGTCTAGTTTCCCTATTACTGTAATGAGTTTCGCTGGCTGAATGCAGAACCATCAAGGCGTTGGGTTTAGGACCGTACCGATACTAGCCTTTAGTCAAGGCGTCCGTGGCGAGGTTTGTTTTGTGCACGGTTTTGCTAGCGCTTGAGGAAAGACTAACATTCATACTGCAGACTGTTCGCCACGAACGCCTTTACCAAAGCGTATTTGTGACCTTCGTGCTGAATAATTCAACAGCAACGGAGGTGGTGAATTATTCATAAATTGTAACCAACCAGCGGCGGGGAGCTTTTGGAATCGTCCATATAAATATAGGTATAGCATTCACGAAAAAAGCGAAAGTTATTATTCGTACCAGGAAAACAAAATACAAGAAACATGATTAGTCAAAGTTCTATAGAGTAACTCCACAGAAATTGATTAACCATTTTTAAAGTTATAAACTCGCTAACAATGCTTTTCGTGTGGCAAACAAAACACCGCGCTACACACGTACGTATACGTACGTAGTTACATAGGCCTAGTACGCGAAACGGGACAAGTCGTCCCCGAGTCAACTAGGTCAAGTCATCCCTAGGTCAAATCGTCCCCGAGACAAGTCGTCCCTGGTTCAAGTCGTCCCCGAGTCAAGTCGTCCTTGCACCCCGTGTACAAAACCTATAGCCCATATGACAATTCATTTGAACAAAATCTGACTTTTCTCCTAGGTTTTTCTCAAGTTGCAAGGATTTATAATCGGTTTGGGCCTGTCGACTACCATATCTTGTATTTGGAAGCAAAAATTTCAAGATGTACAAGCACAAAATCACTGTTCAATTTTGCTGAGATTACCTGCAACTTTTTATACGATTGTCGCAAAGGGGGAGGGTTATAATTAAGTAAAACACAGCTTTTCGAAGGTTGACATGGAGTATCGTGAGTGGTCGTGGCTTGTCGCAGATGTTGTTGATTTGTACTGTCATCGTAACTAAATCTTAAGGAATCGTAATGAATCGCACAATGCGTACGTATTCATGATCGCAGACATTTGTATGTTTTTGAACAAGTCGCAGATTCGCACTGTCATCGTAAGGAATCGTAATGAATCGCAGACATTCGTATACTGAAAATGCATATATCATTAATACGATAAGCGCTATAAGCGTACTTTTCTAAGATTTGTAACAAAATGACTGTGTGAACAACCCGCATATGTCGTCACAGTAGATTTGTACTGCGTCATCGTAAGGAATCGTAACAAATAGTAAGGAATCGTAATGAATCGCACAATGTACTGTGATCATGATCATGATCGCAGACATTCGTATGTGTCTGAACAAGTCGCAGATGTCGTAGATTCGTACTTTCATCGTAAGGAATCGTAATGAATCGCAGACATTCGTATACTGAAAATGCATATATCGTTACAATACGATAAGCACTATAGGCGTTAACATTTTCTAAGATTTGTAACAAAATGACTGTCTGAACAACCCGCAGATGTCGTCACAGTAGATTTGTACTGCGTCATCGTAAGGAATCGTAACAAATAGTAAAGAATCGTAACAAATAGTAAGGAATCGTAACAAATAGTAAGGAATCGTAATGAATCGCACAATGTGTGATCATGATCGCAGACATTTGTATGTGTCTGAACAAGTACGTCGCAGATGCTGTCGTAGATTTGTACTGTAATCGTAAAGTATCGCAGACATTCGTATGTATTTATAAAAAAATCCATATCGCAACAATACAATAAGCGCTAAGCATTACGATTTTCTAAGATTTGTTACAGTGCAATCGTAGCTTGTCGTAGAGTTTCGTAAGCTGTGGCTTGTCATGGACATTTGAACAGGATCAACAAATTTCCTGATCGTACCGTGTCATCTCTTAAGGATTTAACTGTTAAATTGGGAGATTACTAAGAAAAATAAAGGGAAAAATGTGTATGTTTTCGGAATAAATTGCACATTGTAACCATATCGTAAGCGTTAGAATTTGCAAATTAAAAGATATGTCATGAAGTGGCTGAGAATCATTACGACACGTACAATACTTCCTACTTTTGCACATGTCGCAGTCGCAACAAATTGTGGCAAATCATGCAGTGGGTGACCAAAAACTGTACAAAAGTCCGTGACAACCTGCGAGACGCTACAAAATTGTACCTGTATCATATCCTAGGATAATTGCGACTAGTCGTAAGAAAATATTGCACAGCGGAATACCGGCTTAGCTCCCACAGTGCGATTTGGCTGTGAAATTCCCAAAATTTATGATTTATTAAGATCACCAGAGCCGGCTAGTACAATTGTCACACAGTGGCAGTGTTTTTCGTAAGTAATCGTAATTTGTCATAGAACTGTCGTAAGTTGTTGTAAGTAATTGTCGTGGCTTGTCGCAGGTTGACAGACATTTGAACTTGTTCATCGTAACAAATACTAAATAGTAAGGAACTGTTTATTCAGGGTATATATAAATATCACTAATAAATCCTTTTAAATATGACATGATAAATGCTCCAGAGAGTTTAAATTGGGTGACGAATTTTATAGCAGTAAGAAAATTTTCTTTTGCAGTAAGATTTTGTTGAAAATTTGTTTTATGCCATGCTTCATTGACTTACATCCATGGAGCTATAAAGGAAAACAACGATGCACTGTGCGGCATGGCCATGCAAAAACTAGCGGGGCTGCCGCCGCAGACGACCGGCGGCATACCGCGTACCGGCGCGGCACGATGTACTGTGCGGCCGGCCGGTTCGGGAGTAGGCCTTGGTGAATTGAATATTCCCTGTTCACGAATAAAATCGCGATCATCTAGAGCATTTTCCTGGCCTGAATATGTTGCGACTTTAGGTTTCCCGAAATATTTAGCTTTTTTTTTCTTCGGAGATTGTCATAGATTGTCATGGCATGGTCATATAGTAAACTATACAATTTTCTATGCGTATCACGTCATGCAGTTTAACAGATCACCTTCTCATTGGTCAATGGGGAATCATGACCTCATGCATTATGCACGTAACCCCTCTACCAAAACGGTAGACAGAAATAAAGAAAAACATAAGCCCCAAAAAACGCTATGGTAAAGGCTGTCTGGGCGGACAGTCCGTGCGTGCTAGTCTTTCCTCAAGCGTTGGAAAACTGACTGCGCGCGAATATATAACTCGCCAAGGCAGCCTTGACTAAAGGCTACCTCTGGACCGCCTGTCCAATCTGTTTTTCTTTTGTTTCCTCTGGCTCCGAATTTCAGAAAGTCTTCCGAAACAGAGGAAATTTGACTTGACAGGCCACCAGTACAGAAGGTGCGCTGCACGCACCGCACCACAGACCAAACACGGGAAGTCAGACCTGGGCAAGTCTAGGAGAGGCGCAAAAACGACCGTATAAAAAACGGCGTTTTCACATGGTTGCCGATGTCTAAAACAAAGTATGATGTTTTGTCGTTGAAATAAAGCAACTGCTTTAAAAACATTTTTCGGAGAAAACAAATTCAAATTCGCTGAGAACCACGGACTGTATATCTTTTTTTTAAATACCAAAATGCTGGGAATGCTAAATTCTGTGAAAGTGACCTGTAGTTTCCAAATGCAGACTCTAGCTATGAACTTTGCTGCACTATGATGTACCGGTAGTCTTATAGTATACATGTATTTTGGACAGTGTTTAGAGAGCGTCATTCACTGCTCGCATTAAGTTAAGGATGGGGTGTGCGCAGATATGCATTCCGCTTAAATGGCATATTTTGTTGGTTGCCTAGGCAATTAGCTCTAAACTAAAAATCACAGAACCGTGTCCCTGTGCTTTGCAATGGTACTTTTTTCCGACGGCCATGATAGTTTAGAGCAAATTGCCATGGCAACCCACGTCACACTTCGGCTGTCACAGTAAGTGATGTACTTTTTGCTAAGCTTACATAATACTACGCGACATGTACTGGTTTTGATCCGTAATAACTCCACGATGGGGCCCCGATGCTCTGAGTGTGTTTCGATGAGTTGAACAACAGAGTAGTTTGATGAGTTCGGGCCAAATCTGACTGTATTATTTTGTTGGGAAAAATTGCATGTTGGTAGCGGGTTCGAACTACCTCCACGCTGGGGCCCCTAATGCTCTGAGGATCGAGCTACCTCCACACTGGGACCTCTCGGATGCTCCGAGGATCCAGATCGAGCTACCTCCACGCTGGGGCCCCTGATGTTCTTTGGATATCGAGCTACCTCAACGCTGGGGCCCGGCCCTCGTGCTCTGAGGATCGAGCTACCTCCACGCCGGGACCCCTGATACACCTAGATCGAGCTACCTCCACGCTGGGGCCCCTGAAGCTCTGAGGATCGAGCTACCTCCACACTGGGACCTCTCGGATGCTCCGAGGATCGAGCTACATCCACGGTGGGGCCCCCGATGCTCTGAGGATCGAGCTACCTCCCCGCTGGGACCTCTGATTCTCTGAGAATCAAGCTACCTCCACGCTGGGACCTCTGATGCTCCGAGGATCGAGCTACCTCCACGCCGGGGCCCCTGGTGCTATGAGGATCGAGCTATACCTCCACGCTGGGGCCCCTGATGCTACATTTCACAAACTAAAAGAGGGAGCTACGGAAACCAAACCACAATCTCGGACTTGGAACCAAGTCTATGCGAGCACATGACCAACCGACAGTGACGCGATACACACTTGCAGGTCTGAAATGATCGCAGGACCCGTGCATCGAGTGTAATATAAATGTAAATTAAAGAATTAATTGCGACGCCGAGTTTTAAGGCTTGAATGTTTTGGCACAGTATTTTAGCTCATCGATATATAATCACTGGATAAAGCAACGACGTCTAAAATTGAAGCCACCATATACCGTCCGCCATTGTACCCCACCAAATACAATGCCTTGCCTAGACTGGTCATACTGTCTTCACTAGTCCACATGTGTTAAGTGGAATGCAAGAGATCGCATGGACCGGGGAGCAGTCTAGGCCAAGCATTGTTCGTCATTATTTATCGATGATTTTAGCTTCTTATCTGTTTGGCCTGCTGCACGTTTGAAACACTATACTTAGTATGCCCATAAGCTATAAAAAGTGCCTAAAGCCATTTGCCATGGTTCTTCCAATCCAATGATGAGGACCAATGTGATTTTTCCCTCATCCCATGTTTGGTTATTTTATTCCCATAGTGATTAGGCACAATCTTAAAACTACGTTAGCTACACTGGTCAGTTGCGCAAACATTACCGAGGGAAAAAATACATGCAGTTGGGTTCTTTAAGAAAACCCAAGGGAATAAACCATTGTGCCTCAGCTGGAGCATGATCTAGACCGATGTCTCGCGTTCGAATCTCAACGAGGACTGTGTTCTCTTTTATGTTTGGTTGGCCTACATTATTTGGAATGTTCGTTTCGTGATTGATAGCAACGTTTACTAACCTTGATCCACAAGTTTTCAAAATGCTTACTTTAGTTTTAATTTATAATCGGTAAATGAATCACTGAGATCCGCCAGGTCTTTTTATTTGGTTTGCTCCATGGTTTGACTGACGGCACCAGATAAACTTATTCACTCGTTCGATCATCACTCCACCCTTAACATACCAAACCCCATGCTTCGTTTGGTATTCATTCCCAGGAATATTCCGAACACAGAAAATTATAGTTATTCCTGGAATTTCTGGAAATCTCTTCAGTTGCCGCGTAAGGGCGAAGAGGACCTTGATATGGCTGCGGTTTCAAGTTTGTTCATGGGGGTGATACATGATGCCTTGGGGTCGAGGCGAACGTTGGTGTCAGGTGTCAGAATCCAGGCGTCACGCGGGTGGTGGTTGATGAGTTCAACCATGCATTGCGTTCATCAAAGGGTCATCATATTTCGCAGTTGCAGAGATAGCAGGGATTTTCTGCCATTTGTGTACATGTATACAGATAGGCACATTGTAGCTCAAGTGTGTGAGAGAAGATAAATGCGCTGCATAAACAGGTAACGCTTTTCCTTAACATTTTTTAGTTAAATCAGTTCATAGGTTTGTAGCGCCATGAGTTGAAGTCCGCCACACAAAATACATATGCAGTAGGCCTACGACATGTATAGTACAAACTGCAGTGTGTCACATGTATGATGTAGACTGCATGCTACAGGTTGATCGTGCCAAAAGTTGTGTGGCGTTTTAATATGTCAACCATGGACTAGTGTACCTCCATGTGTCAACAAATGAAGAAAAGGCGTTATGGCCAGATTGTTTGGTTAGATACGAATCATGGTTTCGATGGATAGCTGCTACTCTGTAAGGAAAGCAGATTGGATCTGGTGATCATTGTTCATGTAAAATCGAAACTCGGCAAAAATTGTATGACAAATGTTGGTTTCATAGCTAGCTCAATCGTTAGGACGTTTGCACGTTATAACCTTTCGTGCTCAAGTAAATTTGTACAATAATAATTTTGTTTAGGCTACTAATAATACTATTATTAGGGCTGGGAATTCAGATTCTCATCAGCATTAAAGAGTTTTAAGCAGAATGGTCTGCAGTGAGTTCCAATTCCGGTAGACTAGAGCCAAGGTATTTTTCACTGCATCCATATTTCCCAAATTCGGGAACATTTTGTGTCCACAAGGGGCGGATCCAGGAATTTTTCCAGGAGGGGGTTTTGCCACCAGGGAGGGGTTTTGCCCATCAGATTTTTATATCAGCTTGTTTCGGACAGGCGGACACGCAAAAAATGCATTACATTATATGTTTTGGTGTCGGAGCAGGGGGGGGGGGGGGGGGGGGGGGGGGGGGGGGGGGGGGGTTTGACCCCCAAACCCCCCCCCCCCCCCCCCCCCCCCAACCCCCCTCTGGATCTGCGCCTGCACATTTCTATCGAAATAATTCACCCCGGCGGTCCCTGGGTCATTACGTACGTTGTACGTGCAGTGAATTTGCCACTGTGGCAAATAAGGCATTTAAATAAATGTTAAAGTTTTAATATTGAGGCTAGCTATATTGAGCAAGATAATATACTGAAACGCAAAAGAAACTTACCACTTGTTTAAAATGTAATGAAATTGTAACAGTTCAAAATAAAACAAACCAACAATTGCTTATTGAAACATTGGCATTTTATTGATGACATGTCAAGTTTTTGACAAAGATACACAATCTCATCAGTTTGTTCCACAGTGAAGAACAGAAGAGGGTGCAATGTCAGTCCCTTTCAATAGCGTGTGTGGCCACCATTGATTTGGATACAGGCAGTGCATCGTCGGCGCATACTGCCGTTGATCCCCCGACAATCGTGGCATGTTGCTTGAAATGCCTATTTTGCACTGGCTTTTTTAAAGCCAACATTAAAACATCACGTGCAGCTCATTACAATCATCCTATACCCCCTGGCTAATCACTGACAGTAAAAACAGCTGTTCAACAGCTGTGCCATAAAGTGACCATTGAAGGTTCAAGTTCAAGTGACCTTCAGACACCGTTTGGTCTGACAGTGAGGACACTATTGTCCACCCACAAATAAGTTCACTTTACTACATACACGCAGTGTTATTGTTGCTATTTAAAGGTTTAAAAGGTGGTAAGTTTCTTTTGCGTTTCAGTATATTATTAAGCTTTCAATACAGACAATATTTAATGTCGATTCAATATATTATGCATGTGGAAATGGGTATACGGTACATGTATTTGTTAGCCACTCCTGCAAACTAGCAATGTTCCGCCTCAACTGCACCAACGATATACCCAATTTATTTTTCCACAATAAGTTAGCCTATGCATGTAGGACTGTCCCATGATTTAGGCCTATAGTTGGGTCAGCTCAGCTCTAACTTTGCAATACATTGTTGGGAAAGTCTCTGCAATAGCCATTGGCATAGTTGAGGCGTAACAGCCATATGTACCGGTAAGATATTCAAAGGTGCTCAGTATATAGCTCAACCATGGAGGTAGGAATACCTCCATGGCTCAACCAGGCATGAAGTATTAAAAGGATAAGCCACTTTGCTAAATCTCCTGACCCACATCAGCTTGTACATGTACATTCAGCTTGTGCATTCAACAAATAATTTTTTTTACCCACAGCCATTTTTTTTTTTTAACAACCAAAAGGTGACTAACCATAAAGGTATACCCCCACCCCCCCAAAGGAAAACTTTGGAGAACTAAAAGCATCATGGTATAGCTTGTTGTTAAACTAGAATTTTTTTTTTCAGTGGCAGACATAAAATCCTAAAGGTGAATTTTGCTTTTTGTTTTATATAGCTGCAAAGCAAGTATGCATACATGTACAAAATACTGTAACGTTTGGCCATCGTGAATTAGTAACACAACACTCTGAAGTCTAGACAAACTTGGATTCGCTTTTCTGTGGAAAATTTGCTTGATTTAAACTCGACTGGTCTTCAACTTGCTCACAACACATTATGGTGATTCCCGCAGGCAGAATCTTTCTAGCAGGTTCCAATGTGTAACCGTGCTGGAAGGAACAACGTTCTCGTCCTGAATTAGTGTTCTGGGGGTGGTCCTGAATTAGTGTCAAGGGGGTGGCATCCGGCGCGGTGGACCTCCATCCACCTGAACAGCTGTTCACAGAATTGGTGGCATATATTGTAGGTATATCGTTGAGGAAGGGGCACCTCCGGCGAAATAGGCGGCCAAATACTGCCTGAGTGGCCATGGGCGCGGGTCTATACGAAGTATGCACAGGTGTCCATGGGTGACATAGAGTACTGCGCATGTGCGAACTCCTAACGGCCGTAGGTGTGTTCTAAATTTGGCGCGCTTTTTGGTATCCAAATCGTAAGGGTGTTTTCATACGCAATGTTTGGCAAAAATAAGCAGTAGACAACCAGTAATAGTGTTGAAGACTTACTTTAAATAATTCCAAGCCTAACAAGTCTTTAAAAAGGCAGATGACACGGAATTACGGATCGAAAAAGACTTTATTTTGAAAACATGCTTTACAATTTACCTTATTGCTCGCAAAATATCATTTTCCCAACACTGATACATGTTTGCTAGTACAATTTATGAACCATTTTGGTTTCTAAAATTGATTTTAACGTGGCAATAAAGGCGGATATTTTTTTTTATACGTGCTCAAACAATTTTGAAATTTGGCATGAAATTAGCGTAAAAGTGTCTAGTACCTGTACTGCGCGCTGTACTGTGTATACAGCATGCGGTACAGTGGCCATGCTAGGCGTACACGTACCCGTATCGACTACTCGTAACATTTTGCACAGCGTCAATAATCGATACAAATGCAAACCACGCGCTGCCGTTCTTGTGTTGACTTACGTTGCGATGCATGTTTTTAAATTCAAATATTTGTATTGCCCAAATAAGTTTGCAATGACTATTTTGTTCAAGACTTTGGCTTTATTCGACATAGGCTATATTGTTATGTCAGGGAAAATGATGGTTTAGGAGAAATTGCTATATACATTTTGATGAAAAATTTTTTTTGTCTGTTTTGTAAATCCACAAGATGACCTAAAATTGCAGTTTAGTCGAGATTGTGTAAGTAATTTTTGCCAGAAAGGCCCTCAAATGTCTAACCATGTCTCAAACATGTCCCCAAACGGGATTTGCATCCCAAAAGCCCCATAGTATGACCCAAAATTTCATTTGAATTCTTGGTCCCGTTTTATTTTTCGTATATACCGCTACACTGCAAAAAAATTTTTCTTATTTTAAGAAAAAAAAAATCTTAAAACTAGAAAATTTTCTTGGGAGTGAGCCAAGAAATTTTTTTCCAGTTTCAAGAAAATATTTTTCTTATCTTAAGAAAATAATTTTCTTAAAATAAGAAAATATCGTAAGAAAATATTTTCTTGGGTAAGATTGATTTTCTTAAAACAAGAAAATTATTTTCTTATTTTAAGAAAACATACTAGAAATATTTTCTTAAAAAAATTTCTTAAGAAAATTTTTTTCTTTAAATAAGAAAATATCGTAAGAAAATATTTCTTACTTTTAAGAAATATTTTCTTAGGTAAGATTTATTTTCTTAAAACAAGAAAATTATTTTCTTATTTTAAGAAAACATACTAGAAAAATTTTCTTGAAAAATTTTCTTGGGAGTGAGACAAGAAAGTACGGAGCCCGTAAAGGGACATGAGTGAAAAAAAAGTTTGAGAAATATTTACGTTCGAACGAAAAATATCTTCGTGCGAACGAAAAATAATTACGTTCGAACGAAAAATATCTTCGTACCAACCAAAAATATTTACGTTCGAACGAAAAATATTTACGTCCGAACGAAAACAATCTTCGTGCGAACGAAAACAATCTTCGTGCGAACGAAAATAATCTTCGTGCGAACGAAAACAATCTTCGTGCGAACGAAAATAATCTTCGTGCGAACCAACAAAAATGCGCGTTGGAAAGGTAACCGCACCGCGGTCAAAGTTCAACAAATTTGAAATTTGACCCAGTTCGATTTTTCCGCGATAGTGTGAACGCCCCTTAAAGGGAAGTTCACACTATCGCGGAAAAATCACACTACTGCGCTGCGCTCACTGCCTTGCATAAGGTCCCAAGCGTCGATTTCACACACAAAAAAAAATCAACTGCGCAACTTGGGGCTTCTCTGATACCTCATTGGCTGCGCGTTGGAAAGGTCAGCGCACCGCGGTCAAAGTTCAACATATAGGCCGCGCGCAAGCGGCAAACCAGTTTCTGTACAAACCTATGGAGCAGCTGCTCGCAAAGCCATTTTCCCGCGATATTGTGAACGCCCCTTAGACTGGATTCACACAGCCTCATTTTGTTCGCGAGTAAAGCGGCCTTTCCTTAGGTCCGTTGTTCATCCGTCTCGTGCATGCGTTGTGTTTGCGTCTGAATCGCAGAATTGCGCAAACGCAACGCACGCAAAACGGATGAAAACGGACCAAAGGAAAGGCGCCTGCAGGGGCGTTCGCACTATCGCAAAAAAATCACACTGCCGCGCTGCGCTCACCGTATTGCATGAGGTCTCAATCGCCGATATTTCCCAAATACGCCTTTCTTAAAAGTCTAGCCTCGTTTTACCAAACCGAGGCTATAGTTTCTCCGAAACGTAAACATAACATGGCACGCATGATGGACCGCACGATGGCAAACAAGCGGAAAACTGTACTAGTGCGCGGCCTACCGCGACGCGCAAAACGTAAAAGCTAAAATTTGTTGAAGTTTGACCACGGTGCGCTGACCTTTCTAACGCGCAACCAATGAGGTATCAGAGAAGCCCTAAGTCACCGGGGTTGAATTTTCTATTTGGGAAAGATCGGCGATTGAGACATCATGCACTACGGTGAGCGCAGCGCGGCAGTGTGATTTTTCCGTGATAGTGTGAACTCCCCTTAAAGGCCCAGTGGATCATTTGCAATGACCCCAAAAAGTAATCGACTAGTTTACAGGGGAAAAGTTCTGAATTGAATTAATAGCAACTTCCCAATGAAAGGTTTTCGCTCAAAATTATATAATTTTACCAGAAAATAATCCGTAAAGATGAAATTATTTAGATCGTTTGCAAACGATTTACTTATTTTTGGTTCGCATCTACGCGGTCCAAAATGCATGGGCGCTGTGTAGTACTGCGTTTGTTCTCCCAAACAATCGTGGACGTTTTAGGGAGGTCTAACAAAGAGAACAATATCGTCCGCGATTGGCAAGCGAACGTCCGCGATTCGCTCCTGTACAAAACCAACGAGAGTAAGGAAAAATAGACTATGTCCAAACAAAAGAGGAACAAAGGGACGTCCGCGATTGTCAGTGAGTTCACACCTAGGTGTGTGCGTGTACTGTGTACTGATCGCGCGCACACGCAGTATGTGCGCCACAGAGTGCATGAAGCAAGCCACATATAGTACCCGATCAACTGAGAACGAATATTTGAAACGCCCCGCCAAGGCCAGGAAAATGCATATGGATTTTCATGGGTTTTTTAAACGTGGTACATTTGACAAAGCTGAAATTTCTTCGGATGAGTTTGTTGATGTCTTTCTTATGATTTATAATGGTTTTATTCGCAGAATCGCTCAAAAACAGATCATCTACAGGCCTTTAACATAGCCTTTCAACTCGCGAACAAAAATGAGGCTGAAGGGGCGTTCACACTATTGCGGAAAAATCACACTATAACTACCGTGCTGCACTCACTGCATTGCATGAGCACCAAATCGCTGATCTTTCCAAAATAGAAAATTCAACCCAGTGGGGCATCTCTGATGCCTTATAGACTACGCGTTGAAAAGGCTGCAGCACACCGCAATAAAAGTTCAACAAATTTGAACTTTGACCCAGCTCAACAACAACCAATTATAATAATAACCACGTGACCACGGTAAAGGGCATTAATGGCGGGCAGAATTCTGCCCGTCATGGCTGCCCTTTACCGATCCTCATATTTTCGCAATAAGCGATAGGATCGGGAACCAATCTACGCGGCCTATCGCGACGCGCAAAACATTTCGAACTGGGTTAAAGTTCAAATTTGTTGAACTTTAACCGCGGTGCGCTTACCTTTTCAACACGCATATTTTTTTCGTTTGCACGAACTGTTTTTTTCGTTCGCACGAACTTTAAATTTCGTTCGCACGAAGATCGTTTTCGTTCGCACGAAGATTATGTTCGTTCGCACCAAGATTGTTTTCGTTCGCACAAAGATTATTTTCGTTCGCACCAAGATTGTTTTCGTTCGAACGTAAATATTTTTCATTCGCACGAACATATTTTTCGTTCGAACGTAAATATTTTTCGTTCGCACGAAGACATTTTTCGTTCGAACAAAAATTTGTCTCAAACTTTTTTTTTACTTATGTCCCTTTACGGGCTCCGTAAGAAAGTAAGAAAATTTTAAGAAAATTTTTCTCGGAGAGCTAGAAACTTTTTCTAGCTCTTCTAGAAAAAAAATCTTAATTTTCTTGGGAGTGAGATAAGAATAAGAAAATTTTAAGAAAATTTTTCTAGGAAAGCTAGAAACTTTTTCTAGCTCTTCTAGAAAAAAAATCTTAATTTTCTTGGGAGTGAGACAAGAATAAGAAAATTTTAAGAATTTATCTAGGAGAGCTAGAAACTTTTTTTAGCTCTTCTAGAAAAAAAATCTTAATTTGTTTTTTTTCTAGTCAAAGCAAAGGGTTAAGGTGAGCGTTTTTTTCTTAAAAAAAGAATTTTGTTTTTTTAGAAACCTGTCTGTCACCACTATAAGGCAAGTTGTGAGGGAAAGACGTGTCATTAGATGGAGTCTGAATCCCAGCAAAAGAAGGAAGGTGCATGCAATGAAAGAATACAAAATTGATTAACAGTAAAAATAATTATTTTTTACACACATCATATGACAAAACCTGGATGAAAAGACTCATAAGATTTATAAATTCATGCACTAACGTAACCCATCATCCAAAGATTTCCAATGATACAGGTTTTATTTAAATTTCTCAAAGAATTTCTCACAGAAATTTGCATTTCACTGAAAAAATTAAATTTGTACCTTCAAAATATGGATTTTTTCATTGATTTCAATTAAAAACATGGAATTTGCTATAATCTAACAAATGGATTACTGCCGTCCCTAACAGAACTCTACATGTAATTAAGAAATGTGATGGACGGACACATAACCAGTTTAGAATACAGATTACATTACAAAGGAGAGTTTGGAGGTACATGTAATTGTAAAACGCTCTTTGTTCCTAGAAAACCTTCATGTAAAATATAATGTAGACCCAAATAATTTGATCAGTTTGGTTTACACACATGTTCAACGGTAATTTTTCATGAGTGAGGATTTTTTTCTCTTACCTCAAGCAGAGGTCTCCACTCAAGCAGATGTCGTCAGTGAATGACTTACTCGGTTGTCAATGTTGGAGCCATCATGATCAGACACCATGATCAGACACGACAGATCCTGAAGTTTGAATTCTCCGCTAGAGCTTGAATGATGTCATGACCAATATCAACAACTTAGTTGATTCACTCACTGACGAAGTCTATATTTGTTTTATATACCTCATACATGCAAGGTACTGCTGATAAAAAAGGAGTGTTTTTACCCTGTCGAGGATATTCTACACCATACACATAAAAAGCTGCAAAAGGTGCGGAAATTCCCAATGGTATACTGCTGGTGGTGCACAGAACTGTTCCATCCATTTTTATGGCAAGGTCCACTGTGGTGTAGGGGTTTCCCTTGATGACCAGGGTAGGGGTTGGAACTATAAGCTCCTGTTCAAATGTAAGTAAACAATATAGCAAGAATCAGTTAACTGAAATATTAAATATTATATACCTCATACAATGATTCTCGTTCACCGATTGGTTAAAAGCAGATCACGCGACATGGATTAATTCAACCTTTTCTGTGCGCAACTATTGTCTGACCTTTTGCATCAAGGTCAAAGGATAATACGTTTTAAAGTACTATTCCCCAGGGCGTAGAGAATATCACGCACACATGTGCCAGTATGTGTGCGTGTGCCAGCAAGCGGGCGTTCGCGTTAAGCAACCACTGCATTTTGGCTTGCTCTCGGTTAACTTAATTTTGTACCAATCAATTTGACCAACAAAAAAATCAATGTATGAGGTACATGTAAAAAAAACAAATATTGTATGGTGCAAACTATACCGCCCCTAGGTGATCTTGACATGGCATGCCTGCTATTTTCTCTCGGCCTGCGGCCTCAGGAAAATAGCAGGCATGCCATCTCAAGATCATCTTGGGACAATAGTTTGCACCATCACCCTCATGAGCAGTCAATATTTGTATACTATTTTCAGCTTTACTTCATTTTCACACAAAGCTTTAATAGTTGCTCTATAAATTAGGGAAGCATTGTCTGCAAGATATGCGACAAATGGTTACCCCTTTGGCTTCCTTTGCTCCCCCATTTGTCTCAAACATCAGATTAATTTTCGTGTTTTAACAAAAGGTTTGGGGTGATGTACTTTTATCACATGTCGTGCTGGGTGAAAGGTAATTTGTTGTTCTAGTTTTCCTCAGAATAGTCTTAGATAAAACTAAAGTATTAAACAGTTAAATAGTACTCAACGGTTAAATAATATATTACTGCAACCAATTCTACCACCAGCTACGATGCATCGGGCAGCACAGCCATGAGCCTTAAAATTACATTGGACAATTAAGTTACCTTGTCAATGACATCCTATAGTCAGATCCTTTTCGGCCATCAACAATGGAATGAGCAGGCAACAGGCAGTACTTGTCAGCTCTGAAACAAAATTAAACAATACATTTTAGGGTATTTTTTTCGTATACATTGAACAAAGATGTTAAGGAAATTACCTCCTGGAATCAACAGATAATGTAATTTTAAGATATACAGTAAACTCCGGCTAAGTCGACATCGTACAAGTCGGCAAATCGCCTAAGTCGGCCGTCCGACGAAAGTCCCGATCGTCTACAATGCATTTCCATTGAAATATATGTTTCTAAGTCGGCATTTGTAAGTCGCCATTTCGCCCAAGTCGGCATGTTATTCTCGGTCCATTTCAACAAAATGCAATACAAAATCCTTTGTGTAAGTCGGCATTTAAAAAAAAACACACAATATGGCATCGATTTCCTTCCCTGCGGTTTTCAAGAAGTGTGGAGTGAAAAGACAAACACTGCTTATTGGCACGCACGGACCGCGTGGTCGCCAGTGTATCGGTGTCGTCATGTTACAGCCAGGGCTGCGTTCGAAACACGCGAACATTGCAAACGTTTGCATAGTTCGCCAACAACTGGTATCCGGCTTTCCATAGACCAGTGCACAAAAGCACTGTACCAGTGGCAAACGTTGGCAACGTTCGCGTATGTGGAACGCAGCTGGCCGTGGCCATGTGTGAGAATGCGTGCACTCAAAAAGGGGTTTCCCCTGTACGCATGCGCACTTTCCATTTTGGGAGTCGTCGCATGATGCATGTACATGTACATCAATTACATATAGAACTTCAGTTAGTATATTTTTGCAGGCACTGCATAATAGTTTCTGCCTGCTTTATGATTCCTGACCGCCATGGCGATCCCCGTCTTCTGTAGGCACTTGTAAATGTACTTTGCGTAGCTGCACTGCAATTCTTTTAGCAGCTGCAAAGAAAATATCAAAAAGAAAACATTACTCACGGAAAAACAAAAAATTTTTTTTTACTAACATGGCCGATTTATTACAGTTTTTATAACGACAAACATGCATTTAAAAAAAACTAATACTAACTGAAATTAGAGCAGGCCTAAAAAAACAACAAATAATGAAGCCTATGACCTATCCAAACATAACCGTGACAACAGGCCCAGGTAGTATTAAAATTAATAAGTTAGTGAAGTGGTACCGGTAAATTTGTATGGCCTAGTATAGTAGTACGTAGTAGTGTAGTAAATATACGGCACATGTACTGTAGCGTAGGCCTCCCTATGTTTTTACAACTCGGTGACAAGCACTTCCCAGGGCCCACTGCAGAACAGCATTTTCATTTTATAATGTAAAATTACGGTGAACAATGTAAATGTACATTCAGACCTAGCAAATCCTCAGTCAGTGTCAGTACAGGGCCAGAACTTAGAACTTAGAACAAAGAAGGCTACATGTACAATCAGAAATGTAGACCTAGTACATGGCTATACCATATACGTATGTATACTGCACAACAGCCCCCTATATACCATGCCATGATCATACATGTACACGGCAGGGCTATGTAGGGCTACATGATAATATCGATACATGCACAAAAATTAGGCAATGGCCTACGTGTAGTTCGCCATGCACAACTCGACCACGTCGATCGGCCGTGCATGCAGACATGAACAACTGACTGAACACAATAACTGGTTAGCAATAAACAATAAAAGTGGCAATAAAAGCCCACTTGAAGATGCAAATATAACACTCACTTTTACAAATGTTTCTCTTGCTCGAATTTTGAAGTCTGGACGATCGTAGAAAAGTGCAAGCACACGGGATCAGGCTACGTGCGTGATATGGCACTCGATGACACGTACACGTTGGCGGTTAATTTAGTCTGGCCCCCCGGCCGGAAAACTTAATATTTTAGATTGGACTGGCGTGGTACCAGACTTGGTTTAAGCGGGAATTTTCAGGTACATGTACATAAAATCACAGGAACGACAGATTGATTTCGCAATTCTCAAAAAATTATGCATGAATCGAGTATTTGTTTATACAAAATTGCGAAAATATCTATACATTTTACACCGCATGTATATGAAACAGTCACGGTATTTTGTACTATTCATTGCAAAATAAGCTGACAGCAATTTGTCAGATTTGTTGTGAGACTAATCCTGAGAGCTGGAAGGTGTCGTAAAACAATTTTTTAAACGAATAATTTGAGAAAAATCTAAGAAAAAAAATCAAGAAATATTTTCTTATAAGAAAATATTTTCTAGTTTTCCATGCAGCCAGTACATTTCAAGAAAAAAAATCTTATGCCCTAGAGAAATTTTCTTAGTTTCGTAAAAAAATCTTGAAACAAGAATATTTTAAGAAAAATCTAAGAAAAAAAAAATCAAGAAATATTTTCTTATAAGAAAATATTTTCTAGTTTTCCATACAGCCAGTACATTTCAAGAAAAAAATCTTATGCCCTAGAAAAGTTTTCTTAGTTTCGTAAAAAAATCTTGAAACAAGAATATTTTAAGAAAAATCTAAGAAAAAAATCAAGAAATATTTTCTTATAAGAAAATATTTTCTAGTTTTCCATGCAGCCAGTACATTTCAAGAAAACAAATCTTATGCCCTAGAAAGGTTTTCTTAGTTTCTTAAAAAAATCTTGAAACAAGAATATTTTAAGAAAAATCTAAGAAAATTTCAAGAAATATTTTCTTATTATAAAATATTTTCTAGTTTTCCATGCAGCCAGTACATTTCAAGAAAAAAAATCTTATGCCCTAGAAAAATTTTCTTAGTTTCTTAAAAAAATCTTGAAACAAGAATATTTTAAGAAAAATATAAGAAAATTTCAAGAAATATTTTCTTATAAGAAAATATTTTTTGCAGTGTAGCGACGTCTGCTAGCGATAAAACGGACTGTCGTCTGCAAGTAGTCAGACCCTTTTGTTTTGGGAACCAGACTTTTCTATGCCCGTTATCTCTTGATTAAGAAAACCTCGTCCCTGACATCGATCGCTACTCGGGTTGATGATCGGACCTATATAAACATGAATAGGCCTACGCCGAAATGGCAGTTTGACCATTTTTGTATGTCCATTCTTTTTAAATACCACTGAGCATTCTCGTCCCTGACATCGCTACTGGTTGAACGGACCTATATAAACATAATTACGCCGAAATGGCAGTTTGACCATTCTTGTATGTCCATTCCTTTTAGTAACCACTGAGCATTCTAAATGCAGTACAGACAACAGCCGTTGACAAAGCGCCCATTTGTTTTGAATGGCGTGCGCCTAAGCATATACGACTGTTTTGCGTTTCATCTGGCGCAAATGCGGGCAGCGCTGTGATTGGATCCCGAGCGCAATTCTCCGGTACTGGGATGGTTAAATTAGTTCTATTGTTAGATCATTTGATTAAGAAAACCTCGTCCCTGACATCGCTACTGGTTGAACGGACCTATATAAACATAAATACGTTGAAATGGCAGTTTGACCATTCTTGTATGTCCATTCCCTTTACCACTGAGCTTACAAGTTTAAATCCTGAACCCACACCCTAAAAAAGGGCGGGGCAGGGGAGTCCATCCAGGGCATAGAATAGTCTGGCAGGAGGATTAGGGTCCCATGCTCGGCCCTCTTCCAAGATGCCAAAATATTTCTTAGCACGTACTAGCTCTGGGGGCATCTGTTGCTCAAGGAATTTTTATATTGTCCTTGGACCAAAACTCCCATGGCTCCTAATTAGCACATTTCAAAGATGGCCGCCATCATGCAGAATGCCAAGTTTTAATGGTAGCCGCACCTAATCAGCCGATTTAAAGGATTATGGTGTTGCTACCGTGGTTTTCTGTAGTTCTGAATCCAATTCTGATAAGAGGTCATGGTCACGTGATTAAGCTGAGAATCAGGGTCATTTCCAAGATGGCCGTCATTGAAGTAACATGTGCTATAGTTGTAGGCAGTGTCAGGTGTAGATATACCTAATCGGCCGATTTTAAAGATCCTGGTGTTGATACTATATATGGTTTTCTATGGTGCTGAATCCAATTCTGAGGTTTTTGCAACGATGGGGGTCAGGGTCACGTGATTAGGCTGAGGATCAGGGTCATTTCCAAGAAATTGGCTTTTTACCCAGCGTTCACCACCTGGAAACAGCCCGATTTATCAGGTATAGCATGGTGCTTGCACGCGAGCGCCATATATTTATGCAAATCTATCACGCAACTGGTCTATTATTGGCACCGAGTGGCACAAACGTCCCCGAAAGGATCAAAGGTTAAATATTCTTACAAAAGTTAGAGTTTTGCCTTCGGAATTACTGGGTAATTTCTGGAATCGGCAAGCTATATCACTATAGCACTGGGAATCGAATCTAAATGAAAGGAAATCTACTGGGAATCGATTCCTCAAAAATCTGGAATCGATTCTTAGTACCCGATTCCGGCGTGAAATCTCCCAAGCCTAGTATATAGCCTTTCAATTACCGACAAAAATCTGGAATCGATTCTTAGTACCCGATTCCGGCGTGGAATCTCCCAAGCCTAGTATAGAGCCTTTCAATTACCGACATGCATGTCAGGGATCGGAGCTGCGTTCCACATACGCGAACGTATAAACAATCAACGGCGATATTATTTTATCATATTGTGGCAAGATTTACCAGCTGCAAGCAGCATGTCATCTTATTTTCCCTATTTCAAGTCAGGTTTGCTGTATAGTGTACGTCTCCCTTCGTTCGGGTTCGACGTTCAATCGGCAACTTTAAACCAGTCACATAACCTGAAATCGTTACTCTTTTCTTGAATTTATCATGCACAGGTTGGGAACGATCCAGCTTTCAAAGTTAACTCGTTATTTTGACGAAATTCTATGGCGAGTACATGTTTCAACATGCTCATTTCAACATGTAATTTCGGATGGTCCAGCTTAAAAATGCATAGAGTATGTGCGAGGTATTCCAGGTACCGTACAGACTTTCGCGCCGGCTAACATGTTCTAGCGTGCACCCCCTTGCCACTTGGCAACCGTTGCCAACGGCCTGGTAGTCTGGTGCATGACTCTTATTATGCGAACGCCATAGCGCAGAGGCAGGACTGGCTTATTGACAAGGTACAATAGTTCAGCATTTTCAACTTTATTTTTGATGAAATTCTCCAAATACGTCATAGGGTTACACACAGAGCGGAGCACGTGCGAGCGTTGTTTGCCAACTAGCATAGTTCCAGGTCAGTTAGTTTGACCTTTTGACCCCATGTGAATGCGCCCTTTCTTTTTTGCATTTCAGCATTTTCATGACCATATTTCGGTAGAACATGATGAAAAACCCTCACACATCAAATTTGACATGAATTGGTTCATGGTGGCCCGAGATATGGCCGCATGAATACCTAATTATCCCCATTGAAATCAGTGTAAATTGGCCTGGATCGTAACTTTTGGAACCAGGCCAATTTACACTGATTTCAATGGGGCTAATTATGTATTCATGCGGCCATATCTCGGGCCCCACTGAACCGATTCCCACCAAATTTGGGCTGTGGATGTTTTTCATCATGCTCCACCGATACATGGTATCCACAACGCTGAAATGTAAAAAAGGTTTTTGTGACGTCATCGCTTCTGTACTCTATAGACTGCCGAAGTGAATACTTCATCTTTTGTTGGTTGCCTAGGCAACCAACAAAACATGATGTATTCACTTCGGCAGTCTATTCAAAACAAATGGGCACTTTACCAACGGCTGTTGTCTGTACTGTTTTTTTAAGGTTTTACGTTTTTAAATCTGTACTGCATTTATAAGAAGCTGTCCCGGGCTTTCCTAGGGGAATTTAATTTCGATCAACTTTTTAAGAGATGTTAGTAGACACCTTTAGTAACAAATTGGTGAAGAAATTGTTTGGTAAGGAATTTGTTCCCAGATTTGCCAGATGTCAGATAATTTTCCCTGACTATTGGAATATTCCCACGGGGACCACAACACGACGGGAATTGCCAGGGAAAACAATATGGCTCCCGTGCAGCATGCAAATAGGCAGTTCAGGTCTCAAGGGTATGGGCAACTCTGCATGGGTGGGCAGGCATCTCTGTCTGGGTGCTGCCGTACCTGCCCACGCCAGTGGAGGGCCCGTCCAGAGCCATATGAGCTTCTGGCCTGGCCGGCCCGACTGGTGACGCCCGCACCCCCAGGGGTGCACCCAAGTAAATAGGCAAGATCTGTGCGCCGAGCTCATGAATATTTTGTATGCCCTCAAATTATTTTATATTAGAGAGAATTGCGAGCTGAACGAGTGTGGTCTTGTGTAGAATATGACTATCGCCGCGATGTGGGGTATTTTTTCTTCCAATTACAAACATTTTAGACACTGTAGCTCCTAAAAGTGGCCCTATTTTGTCCAGTAGCGTATGTGCCTTTGTTCCAAAATGGAAGCTGGTCTGTTTAGCAATTTTCACTGTTGCAGGGGTAGTTTTGTTTCATGTGGAAATTAGGGAATGAAAGTGACGGATTACCCCCCTAAAATTGAACAGAATTGAAAAGATGAGATTTCAATGAGTATTTTGGTTGTTGTCTCCAGACACTGAGAGAGTTGTGAGTATTTTTAAATGATTTTTGAAAATTGGGTATTTAGCATTGGTTCCTATGGGAGCCCTATTTACTGGGGTGCAACCTATAATGGCATCGTCCATTTTGTTTGTTCGTTTGTTTTGTTCTTTCCTCCAACTGTATTTAAACATGTGGGTTTGTTTACATCAAAGGTAAAAGTTGAAATAACAGGAATAATGACAATTTGAAGTCATTTTAATTTTGTAAATATATTATTTATTTAATTTCTTCAGGTTTGCATGGTGCAAGATAAATTCTGCCAATCACAGTGGAGAGAAGTTAGCCCGCAGAGCAAAACAGGTACACGTGTAGTAATGCACGGCTATCAAGCTTGTTCCCCCCACCCCCTCTCCCCGGCTGCCCCACCTAAGAGGTACGGTGGGGGGGGGGGGGGGGGGGGTGGTCCTTGTCGAGTAACAAAATCCCCACCCCTGGGGCAAAATTTAGGTGACAAAATATTCCAACCCATGTGGCAAAACATGCATGTTTCGCCATACAAATTTGATTTCTATATGCATCAAAATCCCCACCCTGGGGCATGAAAATAGTGATTGAAGCCCCACCCAAAGACCGGTGGGGTAGCTGGGGGTGGGGTTGGGGGGAGGGGGGGGGGGAGGGGGGGAGGGGGGGAGGGGGGGTTGGGGGGGAACAACATGGTAGGTGCATCAGTATGTATTGTAACGGCCGTCCCGATCCGCCGCTGGGGGCGCCAGCACCGTTTCACGGTGGGTCTAACTGACGTGTTGGTGGCGCCATTGCGGCTGCCCACGGAGCCGGGTGGCGTGAGCCCCTGCCGGAGGATCGGGATACCCGTTCCGCGCGGGGACGCGATTCTCTGCGCCATCTTTGATCTTTGTGTTTGTTGAGGAAAGTTGATCCAAATAAACCTGCGGTACTTTCATGCTGAGAATTGTCTTCACTTGTGTGTTCTTTTCGTGCCGAGTTTCATAACAAGCAGGGAATATTCTTGTTACACTGGTGGCAGCGGTGGGATGGCACACTGAGAGAAATACAGGTGGAATTCGAGATTTTCAAGCAATGAATTCACGAGACCGGGGAGGTCTGGTATCAGACTCGCCGCGGAGCGGGGACATGCCAGAAAGTGACGAGTACCAGTACGGAGGCCAGACTGACAAGGCCCACAGTAGTACGTTCGTAACTGTAGATGAATTACTGTACTCGTTTGTTGGGGAAAACCCGAGAGAAAACTCCGGGTGGTGGGAGGATACTGGTAAAATGTTAGAGCCTGAGATTGTAGAGGGAAAAAGGCCGGTACGTACGGTACGGCCTGACCCTGCCAATCCGAGTAGTTTTTGCGGGGGGTTAGATCAAACCAGCGACCCATGGACAGACCTAAGTTCGACCCCGGTGCATTTTGAGCCGGGAAAGTTCCGGTGGGTTCCGGAGGATCCACCCCGCACCGCACACGACCATGTTGGACGGCTCCCCTCGGAGACCCGCATGCCACGTGACTACGGCGCGGAACCTTCGGACCGACTCCGCACCGCACACGACCATGTTGGATGGCTCCCCTCGGAGACCCGCATGGCACGAGACTACAGCGCGGAACCTCCGGATCAATTCCGCGCCGCACACGACCATGTTGGATGGCTCCCATCGGAGACCCGCATGCCACGTGACTACGGCGCGGAACCTTCGGACCGACTCCGCACCGCACACGACCCTAACGGACGGCTCCCACCGGAGCCCCGCACGCTACCAGACTACGGAGCGGAACCTCCGGATCGACTCCGCGCCGCACACGACCATGTTGGATGGCTCCCATCGGAGACCCGCATGCCCCGTGACTACGGCGCGGAAACTCCGGACCAACTCCGCGCCGCACACGACCATGTTGGAAGGCTCCCCTCGGAGACCCGCATGCCACCAGGCTACGGCGCGGAATCCCCGGACCAACTCCGCGCCGCACACGACCATGTTGGACGGCTCCCCTCGGAGACCCGCATGGCACGAGACTACAGCGCGGAACCTCCGGATCAATTCCGCGCCGCACACGACCATGTTGGACGGCTCCCAGCGGAGACCCGCATGCCACGTGACTACGGCGCGGAACCTCCGGATCAACTCCGCGCCGCATACGACCCTATCGGACGGCTCCCACCGGAGCCCCGCATGCTACCAGACTACGGAGCGGAACCTCCGGATCGACTCCGCGCCGCACACGACCATGTTGGATGGCTCCCATCGGAGACCCGCATGCCCCGTGACTACGGCGCGGAAACTCCGGACCAACTCCGCGCCGCACACGACCATGTTGGAAGGCTCCCCTCGGAGACCCGCATGCCACCAGGCTACGGCGCGGAATCCCCGGACCAACTCCGCGCCGCACACGACCATGTTGGACGGCTCCCCTCGGAGACCCGCATGCCACGAGACTATGGTGCGGAGCACGATAATTTGCTCCGCACTGCACAACCCTATGGTGCGGAGCAAGTGAAATTGCTCCGCACTGCACAACCCTATGGTGCGGAGCACGATAATTTGCTCCGCACTGCACAACCATATGGTGCGGAGCAAGTGAAATTGCTCCGCACTGCACAACCCTATGGTGCGGAGCAAGTGAAATTGCTCCGCACTGCACAACCCTATGGTGCGGAGCACGATGATTTGCTCCGCACTGCACAACCCTATGGTGCGGAGCAAGTGAAATTGCTCCGCACTGCACAACCCTATGGTGCGGAGCACGATAATTTGCTCCGCACTGCACAACCCTATGGTGCGGAGCAAGTGAAATTGCTCCGCACTGCACAACCCTATGGTGCGGAGCAAGTGAAATTGCTCCGCACTGTACAACCCTATGGTGCGGAGCACGATAATTTGCTCCGCACTGCACAACCCTATGGTGCGGAGCAAGTGAAATTGCTCCGCACTGTACAACCCTATGGTGCGGAGCACGATAATTTGCTCCGCACTGCACAACCCTATGGTGCGGAGCAAGTGAAATTGCTCCGCACTGCACAACCCTATGGTGCGGAGCAAGTGAAATTGCTCCGCACTGTACAACCCTATGGTGCGGAGCACGATAATTTGCTCCGCACTGCACAACCCTATGGTGCGGAGCAAGTGAAATTGCTCCGCACTGCACAACCCTATGGTGCGGAGCAAGTGAAATTGCTCCGCACTGTACAACCCTATGGTGCGGAGCACGATAATTTGCTCCGCACTGCACAACCCTATGGTGCGGAGCAAGTGAAATTGCTCCGCACTGCACAACCCTATGGTGCGGAGCAAGTGAAATTGCTCCGCACTGCACAACCCTATGGTGCGGAGCACGATAATTTGCTCCGCACTGCACAACCCTATGGTGCGGAGCAAGTGAAATTGCTCCGCACTGTACAACCCTATGGTGCGGAGCACGATAATTTGCTCCGCACTGCACAACCCTATTGTGCGGAGCATCAGGATTCGCTCCGCACTGCACAACTACATGGCGGGAGGCTCCCCTCGGAGAACCGCACTGCACAACTATATGGCGGGAGGCTCCCCTCGGAGAACCGCACTACACAACCCTATGGGACGCCACCGCGGAGCGGGAACCCGGATGCAGACACTCCAGCCACCCAGCCAGCCACGGGGTCCGGTCCATCACCGGCACAACCGCCGACCGCGGGGCCCCCCGGAGGAGGTCGACGACCGATGATGCTTCCAGATAAGTTTGACGGGGTTTCCTCGTGGTCGGATTACCTGGTCCATTTTGAGAGCGTGGCCAGAGTCAACCAGTGGAGCGAGTCTGAGAAGGCAATGTTTCTGGGCGCCCATCTGAAGGGCTCGGCACGGGAAGCTCTGGCTGATATGGCACCGGAGGCTCGGACGGAGTACCTCCGTATCCTAGAGTACTTCGAACAGCGTTTCGGAGTCACGGCCCAAGTTCCACTGCATCGGGCCCAGCTGTCGATGTGCACCAGACGTCGGGACGAATCTATCAGTGGCCTGGGGCAGTCGATCAGGCGGTTGGTTTCCAAGAGCTACCCGAACCTCCCAACGCAAGCTCGGGAGGACCTGGCTGTGGATGCTTTCCGGAATGCATTAGGTGACGAGCAGCTGCAACGCCACGTTTTTTCGAGAAAGGCGACGACCCTGACCGAAGCAATCACCCTGGCAACGGAGATGGAGGCTTTCCTGGAGTCCCAGGTACAGAACAGGAAGGGAAGACAAGGAACCAGGGAAGTGAGGTCGGTAATGGAGCTAGCGCAACCTACACCAGACAGGAACACCGAGAGCACAGGCTACGCGCGGAGACCGCCAGACCGATCGATGGTGGAGTGTTTCGGCTGCCACGAATTCGGGCACTTCCGGCGCGATTGTCCACGTAGGAAGCCGAGCCAGCGGACAGCCGGGGGAAGACCACCAGGACGGAACCAGACGACACCGAATGTGCCGCTGGGGGAAAACTACATTGCGGGGAAAGTTGTGACGACGCCCGTCTGCTTCTTGCTGGACACGGGAGCTTCGGTGAGCCTAATTTCCGAACGCATCTATGACGAACTTTACGGACCCGGGAAGCCAAACCTCCAGCCTCTGCCGGAGACTCTGAGGCAAGCGGATGGGAGCCCCATGCAGGTCCGGGGGAGGGCTACTTTTGAACTCCAGATCGGAGATCAGGTCTTGAGCCATGCCTGCATTGTAGCTAAAATTGAGCCGGATGTCATCCTGGGGATAGACTTCCTGTCGACATACCGTTGCCAGTGGCGGTGGGGGGACAACACAGTGTTGATCAATGAAAAGCCCGCGGCTTTAAGAGGCTACGAACAGCACCCATCGGTGGCAAGAGTTCATGTTGGACACAAGGTGATAATTCGAGGAGCGGTGAAGGAACCACAATGGATAGGGGTTGGGACGGTGTACCTAGACGCAGCGGCTCCCCGCGAAGAGGAGGCCACCGGGACGGAGAGAGACCTACTGAACCAGGAGACGCGGCCAGCCAGAGAGGGCCCAGGAGATAAAGTGAAAACCGAGGACCTGGCGACGCGGCCGCCGCCGGGAAACCCCGAGGAGGACGCGGAAGCAGGAGACCGGGAGGCGCCCCGCCACGAGGGCGCGCCCCCACAGCTGAGGGCGGTTCGGAACCCGCCCCTGGTAAGGACGCGGAAGCAGGAGACCGGAGGCGCCCCGACAGCAGGGCGCACCACAAACAGCGGAGAGCGGGCCGGAGCCCGCCCCCTTATAAGGATGAGCAACGCCCAGTGCAGCCACTGCGACCGGCGGTTCACCCGCCTGTCGAACCTGAGGAGGCACCACCGAACAGCGTGCCCGGCGCTACACCCGACGATGCCGTTCGAGTGCCCCCTCGGATGCGGGAGATCCTTCTACAGGGATGACGTTAGGCATCGCCACCTCCAGTATTGTCCCCGGCGACCAGAGAGGGTGGCGACCGTGACAGTGGGCGACCAATTGGACGTGCACGCCAGCGACGACGGGATGGACGGCGAAGACAGGGAGCGGAGGGGGCTTGGCGGCCATTCGGAGCCGCCCCCTCGCGCTGAGGCGTCCGGGCCCGGAACCGCCCTGTCGGAGCCGCCCGCTCGTGGGGGGAATCGCACCCCACCGGAGCAACCCCCGGTCGCCGCGGCACCCCAGCCGGACGCCCAGAGAGCCTCGACACCACCCCCATCGGAGCGGCCCCCGAGCGCTACAACGCCATCGCGGACAGAGAGCGGCACCCAGACGGAGACTCAGCGGGGACCACCACCCCCCTAATCAGACTTGTTGTGTTCTTTTTCTAACAGTTGTTCTTTGTTTTTTTGTTGTTGTTCTGCAGTTGCAGTTGCCATGTATCGCAGGGAATCGTCTTCCTGGCGGAACTGGGCGTCGCCGCCTGCTTTGGGGACAAGCAGGGTCCTCGAAGGGGGCGGTGTAACGGCCGTCCCGATCCGCCGCTGGGGGCGCCAGCACCGTTTCACGGTGGGTCTAACTGACGTGTTGGTGGCGCCATTGCGGCTGCCCACGGAGCCGGGTGGCGTGAGCCCCTGCCGGAGGATCGGGATACCCGTTCCGCGCGGGGACGCGATTCTCTGCGCCATCTTTGATCTTTGTGTTTGTTGAGGAAAGTTGATCCAAATAAACCTGCGGTACTTTCATGCTGAGAATTGTCTTTTGCCTTGTGTTCTTTTCGTGCCGAGTTTCATAACAAGCAGGGAATATTCTTGTTACAGTATGTACAATGTACTTGACTTGATTTGGAATAGTTTTAGTTAGCAATACTTTTCTCTTTCTATAGTGCCCCCACCCCCACATCCTCCCCCACCCCCATCCTGCACCATATTTAGTACAGCTGAACACGAACAAGATCCCGAGACCTTTGACATTCCAACATTTAGGTGGAATTTGAAGATTGAGGGGGAAAAAGCTCAGGGAGAGTGCATATATGTGCATTTATCATTCAATAGTGTACAAAACATGGGCGGGGCCCTATCTGGGTGAGCTTGGCATTTGGCCTCCAAGAATTTTTTTTCAAATTTTTTTGCAGAAATGTGATCAGTAATGTTCATTCTATCCCACAAGAGTACTTGTGGGCCAAGTTTCAACAACCCGGGTTATTAAAGGGTGCACCCAAGTAAATAGGCAAGATCTGTGCGCCGAGCTCATGAATATTTTGTATGCCCTCAAATTATTTTATATTAGAGAGAATTGCGAGCTGAACGAGTGTGGTCTTGTGTAGAATATGACTATCGCCGCGATGTGGGGTATTTTTTCTTCCAATTACAAACATTTTAGACACTGTAGCTCCTAAAAGTGGCCCTATTTTGTCCAGTAGCGTATGTGCCTTTGTTCCAAAATGGAAGCTGGTCTGTTTAGCAATTTTCACTGTTGCAGGGGTAGTTTTGTTTCATGTGGAAATTAGGGAATGAAAGTGACGGATTACCCCCCTAAAATTGAACAGAATTGAAAAGATGAGATTTCAATGAGTATTTTGGTTGTTGTCTCCAGACACTGAGAGAGTTGTGAGTATTTTTAAATGATTTTTGAAAATTGGGTATTTAGCATTGGTTCCTATGGGAGCCCTATTTACTGGGGTGCAACCTATAATGGCATCGTCCATTTTGTTTGTTCGTTTGTTTTGTTCTTTCCTCCAACTGTATTTAAACATGTGGGTTTGTTTACATCAAAGGTAAAAGTTGAAATAACAGGAATAATGACAATTTGAAGTCATTTTAATTTTGTAAATATATTATTTATTTAATTTCTTCAGGTTTGCATGGTGCAAGATAAATTCTGCCAATCACAGTGGAGAGAAGTTAGCCCGCAGAGCAAAACAGGTACACGTGTAGTAATGCACGGCTATCAAGCTTGTTCCCCCCACCCCCTCTCCCCGGCTGCCCCACCTAAGAGGTACGGTGGGGGGGGGGGGGGGGGGGGGGGGGGTGGTCCTTGTCGAGTAACAAAATCCCCACCCCTGGGGCAAAATTTAGGTGACAAAATATTCCTACCCATGTGGCAAAACATGTATGTTTCGCCATACAAATTTGATTTCTATATGCATCAAAATCCCCACCCTGGGGCATGAAAATAGTGATTGAAGCCCCACCCAAAGACCGGTGGGGTAGCTGGGGGTGGGGTTGGGGGGAGGGGGGGGGGAGGGGGGGAGGGGGGGAGGGGGGGTTGGGGGGGAACAACATGGTAGGTGCATCAGTATGTATGTACAATGTACTTGACTTGATTTGGAATAGTTTTAGTTAGCAATACTTTTCTCTTTCTATAGTGCCCCCACCCCCACATCCTCCCCCACCCCCATCCTGCACCATATTTAGTACAGCTGAACACGAACAAGATCCCGAGACCTTTGACATTCCAACATTTAGGTGGAATTTGAAGATTGAGGGGGAAAAAGCTCAGGGAGAGTGCATATATGTGCATTTATCATTCAATAGTGTACAAAACATGGGCGGGGCCCTATCTGGGTGAGCTTGGCATTTGGCCTCCAAGAATTTTTTTTCAAATTTTTTTGCAGAAATGTGATCAGTAATGTTCATTCTATCCCACAAGAGTACTTGTGGGCCAAGTTTCAACAACCCGGGTTATTAAAGGGTGCACCCAAGTAAATAGGCAAGATCTGTGCGCCGAGCTCATGAATATTTTGTATGCCCTCAAATTATTTTATATTAGAGAGAATTGCGAGCTGAACGAGTGTGGTCTTGTGTAGAATATGACTATCGCCGCGATGTGGGGTATTTTTTTTCCAATTACAAACATTTTAGACACTGTAGCTCCTAAAAGTGGCCCTATTTTGTCCAGTAGCGTATGTGCCTTTGTTCCAAAATGGAAGCTGGTCTGTTTAGCAATTTTCACTGTTGCAGGGGTAGTTTTGTTTCATGTGGAAATTAGGGAATGAAAGTGACGGATTACCCCCCTAAAATTGAACAGAATTGAAAAGATGAGATTTCAATGAGTATTTTGGTTGTTGTCTCCAGACACTGAGAGAGTTGTGAGTATTTTTAAATGATTTTTGAAAATTGGGTATTTAGCATTGGTTCCTATGGGAGCCCTATTTACTGGGGTGCAACCTATAATGGCATCGTCCATTTTGTTTGTTCGTTTGTTTTGTTCTTTCCTCCAACTGTATTTAAACATGTGGGTTTGTTTACATCAAAGGTAAAAGTTGAAATAACAGGAATAATGACAATTTGAAGTCATTTTAATTTTGTAAATATATTATTTATTTAATTTCTTCAGGTTTGCATGGTGCAAGATAAATTCTGCCAATCACAGTGGAGAGAAGTTAGCCCGCAGAGCAAAACAGGTACACGTGTAGTAATGCACGGCTATCAAGCTTGTTCCCCCCACCCCCTCTCCCCGGCTGCCCCACCTAAGAGGTACGGTGGGGGGGGGGGGGGGGGGGGGGGGGGGTGGTCCTTGTCGAGTAACAAAATCCCCACCCCTGGGGCAAAATTTAGGTGACAAAATATTCCAACCCATGTGGCAAAACATGCATGTTTCGCCATACAAATTTGATTTCTATATGCATCAAAATCCCCACCCTGGGGCATGAAAATAGTGATTGAAGCCCCACCCAAAGACCGGTGGGGTAGCTGGGGGTGGGGTTGGGGGGAGGGGGGGGGGGGGGGGAGGGGGGGAGGGGGGGGAGGGGGGGTTGGGGGGGAACAACATGGTAGGTGCATCAGTATGTATTGTAACGGCCGTCCCGATCCGCCGCTGGGGGCGCCAGCACCGTTTCACGGTGGGTCTAACTGACGTGTTGGTGGCGCCATTGCGGCTGCCCACGGAGCCGGGTGGCGTGAGCCCCTGCCGGAGGATCGGGATACCCGTTCCGCGCGGGGACGCGATTCTCTGCGCCATCTTTGATCTTTGTGTTTGTTGAGGAAAGTTGATCCAAATAAACCTGCGGTACTTTCATGCTGAGAATTGTCTTCACTTGTGTGTTCTTTTCGTGCCGAGTTTCATAACAAGCAGGGAATATTCTTGTTACACTGGTGGCAGCGGTGGGATGGCACACTGAGAGAAATACAGGTGGAATTCGAGATTTTCAAGCAATGAATTCACGAGACCGGGGAGGTCTGGTATCAGACTCGCCGCGGAGCGGGGACATGCCAGAAAGTGACGAGTACCAGTACGGAGGCCAGACTGACAAGGCCCACAGTAGTACGTTCGTAACTGTAGATGAATTACTGTACTCGTTTGTTGGGGAAAACCCGAGAGAAAACTCCGGGTGGTGGGAGGATACTGGTAAAATGTTAGAGCCTGAGATTGTAGAGGGAAAAAGGCCGGTACGTACGGTACGGCCTGACCCTGCCAATCCGAGTAGTTTTTGCGGGGGGTTAGATCAAACCAGCGACCCATGGACAGACCTAAGTTCGACCCCGGTGCATTTTGAGCCGGGAAAGTTCCGGTGGGTTCCGGAGGATCCACCCCGCACCGCACACGACCATGTTGGACGGCTCCCCTCGGAGACCCGCATGCCACGTGACTACGGCGCGGAACCTTCGGACCGACTCCGCACCGCACACGACCATGTTGGATGGCTCCCCTCGGAGACCCGCATGGCACGAGACTACAGCGCGGAACCTCCGGATCAATTCCGCGCCGCACACGACCATGTTGGATGGCTCCCATCGGAGACCCGCATGCCACGTGACTACGGCGCGGAACCTTCGGACCGACTCCGCACCGCACACGACCCTAACGGACGGCTCCCACCGGAGCCCCGCACGCTACCAGACTACGGAGCGGAACCTCCGGATCGACTCCGCGCCGCACACGACCATGTTGGATGGCTCCCATTGGAGACCCGCATGCCCCGTGACTACGGCGCGGAAACTCCGGACCAACTCCGCGCCGCACACGACCATGTTGGAAGGCTCCCCTCGGAGACCCGCATGCCACCAGGCTACGGCGCGGAATCCCCGGACCAACTCCGCGCCGCACACGACCATGTTGGACGGCTCCCCTCGGAGACCCGCATGGCACGAGACTACAGCGCGGAACCTCCGGATCAATTCCGCGCCGCACACGACCATGTTGGACGGCTCCCAGCGGAGACCCGCATGCCACGTGACTACGGCGCGGAACCTCCGGATCAACTCCGCGCCGCATACGACCCTATCGGACGGCTCCCACCGGAGCCCCGCATGCTACCAGACTACGGAGCGGAACCTCCGGATCGACTCCGCGCCGCACACGACCATGTTGGATGGCTCCCATCGGAGACCCGCATGCCCCGTGACTACGGCGCGGAAACTCCGGACCAACTCCGCGCCGCACACGACCATGTTGGAAGGCTCCCCTCGGAGACCCGCATGCCACCAGGCTACGGCGCGGAATCCCCGGACCAACTCCGCGCCGCACACGACCATGTTGGACGGCTCCCCTCGGAGACCCGCATGCCACGAGACTATGGTGCGGAGCACGATAATTTGCTCCGCACTGCACAACCCTATGGTGCGGAGCAAGTGAAATTGCTCCGCACTGCACAACCCTATGGTGCGGAGCACGATAATTTGCTCCGCACTGCACAACCATATGGTGCGGAGCAAGTGAAATTGCTCCGCACTGCACAACCCTATGGTGCGGAGCAAGTGAAATTGCTCCGCACTGCACAACCCTATGGTGCGGAGCACGATGATTTGCTCCGCACTGCACAACCCTATGGTGCGGAGCAAGTGAAATTGCTCCGCACTGCACAACCCTATGGTGCGGAGCACGATAATTTGCTCCGCACTGCACAACCCTATGGTGCGGAGCAAGTGAAATTGCTCCGCACTGCACAACCCTATGGTGCGGAGCAAGTGAAATTGCTCCGCACTGTACAACCCTATGGTGCGGAGCACGATAATTTGCTCCGCACTGCACAACCCTATGGTGCGGAGCAAGTGAAATTGCTCCGCACTGTACAACCCTATGGTGCGGAGCACGATAATTTGCTCCGCACTGCACAACCCTATGGTGCGGAGCAAGTGAAATTGCTCCGCACTGCACAACCCTATGGTGCGGAGCAAGTGAAATTGCTCCGCACTGTACAACCCTATGGTGCGGAGCACGATAATTTGCTCCGCACTGCACAACCCTATGGTGCGGAGCAAGTGAAATTGCTCCGCACTGCACAACCCTATGGTGCGGAGCAAGTGAAATTGCTCCGCACTGTACAACCCTATGGTGCGGAGCACGATAATTTGCTCCGCACTGCACAACCCTATGGTGCGGAGCAAGTGAAATTGCTCCGCACTGCACAACCCTATGGTGCGGAGCAAGTGAAATTGCTCCGCACTGCACAACCCTATGGTGCGGAGCACGATAATTTGCTCCGCACTGCACAACCCTATGGTGCGGAGCAAGTGAAATTGCTCCGCACTGTACAACCCTATGGTGCGGAGCACGATAATTTGCTCCGCACTGCACAACCCTATTGTGCGGAGCATCAGGATTCGCTCCGCACTGCACAACTACATGGCGGGAGGCTCCCCTCGGAGAACCGCACTGCACAACTATATGGCGGGAGGCTCCCCTCGGAGAACCGCACTACACAACCCTATGGGACGCCACCGCGGAGCGGGAACCCGGATGCAGACACTCCAGCCACCCAGCCAGCCACGGGGTCCGGTCCATCACCGGCACAACCGCCGACCGCGGGGCCCCCCGGAGGAGGTCGACGACCGATGATGCTTCCAGATAAGTTTGACGGGGTTTCCTCGTGGTCGGATTACCTGGTCCATTTTGAGAGCGTGGCCAGAGTCAACCAGTGGAGCGAGTCTGAGAAGGCAATGTTTCTGGGCGCCCATCTGAAGGGCTCGGCACGGGAAGCTCTGGCTGATATGGCACCGGAGGCTCGGACGGAGTACCTCCGTATCCTAGAGTACTTCGAACAGCGTTTCGGAGTCACGGCCCAAGTTCCACTGCATCGGGCCCAGCTGTCGATGTGCACCAGACGTCGGGACGAATCTATCAGTGGCCTGGGGCAGTCGATCAGGCGGTTGGTTTCCAAGAGCTACCCGAACCTCCCAACGCAAGCTCGGGAGGACCTGGCTGTGGATGCTTTCCGGAATGCATTAGGTGACGAGCAGCTGCAACGCCACGTTTTTTCGAGAAAGGCGACGACCCTGACCGAAGCAATCACCCTGGCAACGGAGATGGAGGCTTTCCTGGAGTCCCAGGTACAGAACAGGAAGGGAAGACAAGGAACCAGGGAAGTGAGGTCGGTAATGGAGCTAGCGCAACCTACACCAGACAGGAACACCGAGAGCACAGGCTACGCGCGGAGACCGCCAGACCGATCGATGGTGGAGTGTTTCGGCTGCCACGAATTCGGGCACTTCCGGCGCGATTGTCCACGTAGGAAGCCGAGCCAGCGGACAGCCGGGGGAAGACCACCAGGACGGAACCAGACGACACCGAATGTGCCGCTGGGGGAAAACTACATTGCGGGGAAAGTTGTGACGACGCCCGTCTGCTTCTTGCTGGACACGGGAGCTTCGGTGAGCCTAATTTCCGAACGCATCTATGACGAACTTTACGGACCCGGGAAGCCAAACCTCCAGCCTCTGCCGGAGACTCTGAGGCAAGCGGATGGGAGCCCCATGCAGGTCCGGGGGAGGGCTACTTTTGAACTCCAGATCGGAGATCAGGTCTTGAGCCATGCCTGCATTGTAGCTAAAATTGAGCCGGATGTCATCCTGGGGATAGACTTCCTGTCGACATACCGTTGCCAGTGGCGGTGGGGGGACAACACAGTGTTGATCAATGAAAAGCCCGCGGCTTTAAGAGGCTACGAACAGCACCCATCGGTGGCAAGAGTTCATGTTGGACACAAGGTGATAATTCGAGGAGCGGTGAAGGAACCACAATGGATAGGGGTTGGGACGGTGTACCTAGACGCAGCGGCTCCCCGCGAAGAGGAGGCCACCGGGACGGAGAGAGACCTACTGAACCAGGAGACGCGGCCAGCCAGAGAGGGCCCAGGAGATAAAGTGAAAACCGAGGACCTGGCGACGCGGCCGCCGCCGGGAAACCCCGAGGAGGACGCGGAAGCAGGAGACCGGGAGGCGCCCCGCCACGAGGGCGCGCCCCCACAGCTGAGGGCGGTTCGGAACCCGCCCCTGGTAAGGACGCGGAAGCAGGAGACCGGAGGCGCCCCGACAGCAGGGCGCACCACAAACAGCGGAGAGCGGGCCGGAGCCCGCCCCCTTATAAGGATGAGCAACGCCCAGTGCAGCCACTGCGACCGGCGGTTCACCCGCCTGTCGAACCTGAGGAGGCACCACCGAACAGCGTGCCCGGCGCTACACCCGACGATGCCGTTCGAGTGCCCCCTCGGATGCGGGAGATCCTTCTACAGGGATGACGTTAGGCATCGCCACCTCCAGTATTGTCCCCGGCGACCAGAGAGGGTGGCGACCGTGACAGTGGGCGACCAATTGGACGTGCACGCCAGCGACGACGGGATGGACGGCGAAGACAGGGAGCGGAGGGGGCTTGGCGGCCATTCGGAGCCGCCCCCTCGCGCTGAGGCGTCCGGGCCCGGAACCGCCCTGTCGGAGCCGCCCGCTCGTGGGGGGAATCGCACCCCACCGGAGCAACCCCCGGTCGCCGCGGCACCCCAGCCGGACGCCCAGAGAGCCTCGACACCACCCCCATCGGAGCGGCCCCCGAGCGCTACAACGCCATCGCGGACAGAGAGCGGCACCCAGACGGAGACTCAGCGGGGACCACCACCCCCCTAATCAGACTTGTTGTGTTCTTTTTCTAACAGTTGTTCTTTGTTTTTTTGTTGTTGTTCTGCAGTTGCAGTTGCCATGTATCGCAGGGAATCGTCTTCCTGGCGGAACTGGGCGTCGCCGCCTGCTTTGGGGACAAGCAGGGTCCTCGAAGGGGGCGGTGTAACGGCCGTCCCGATCCGCCGCTGGGGGCGCCAGCACCGTTTCACGGTGGGTCTAACTGACGTGTTGGTGGCGCCATTGCGGCTGCCCACGGAGCCGGGTGGCGTGAGCCCCTGCCGGAGGATCGGGATACCCGTTCCGCGCGGGGACGCGATTCTCTGCGCCATCTTTGATCTTTGTGTTTGTTGAGGAAAGTTGATCCAAATAAACCTGCGGTACTTTCATGCTGAGAATTGTCTTTTGCCTTGTGTTCTTTTCGTGCCGAGTTTCATAACAAGCAGGGAATATTCTTGTTACAGTATGTACAATGTACTTGACTTGATTTGGAATAGTTTTAGTTAGCAATACTTTTCTCTTTCTATAGTGCCCCCACCCCCACATCCTCCCCCACCCCCATCCTGCACCATATTTAGTACAGCTGAACACGAACAAGATCCCGAGACCTTTGACATTCCAACATTTAGGTGGAATTTGAAGATTGAGGGGGAAAAAGCTCAGGGAGAGTGCATATATGTGCATTTATCATTCAATAGTGTACAAAACATGGGCGGGGCCCTATCTGGGTGAGCTTGGCATTTGGCCTCCAAGAATTTTTTTTTCAAATTTTTTTGCAGAAATGTGATCAGTAATGTTCATTCTATCCCACAAGAGTACTTGTGGGCCAAGTTTCAACAACCCGGGTTATTAAAGGGTGCACCCAAGTAAATAGGCAAGATCTGTGCGCCGAGCTCATGAATATTTTGTATGCCCTCAAATTATTTTATATTAGAGAGAATTGCGAGCTGAACGAGTGTGGTCTTGTGTAGAATATGACTATCGCCGCGATGTGGGGTATTTTTTCTTCCAATTACAAACATTTTAGACACTGTAGCTCCTAAAAGTGGCCCTATTTTGTCCAGTAGCGTATGTGCCTTTGTTCCAAAATGGAAGCTGGTCTGTTTAGCAATTTTCACTGTTGCAGGGGTAGTTTTGTTTCATGTGGAAATTAGGGAATGAAAGTGACGGATTACCCCCCTAAAATTGAACAGAATTGAAAAGATGAGATTTCAATGAGTATTTTGGTTGTTGTCTCCAGACACTGAGAGAGTTGTGAGTATTTTTAAATGATTTTTGAAAATTGGGTATTTAGCATTGGTTCCTATGGGAGCCCTATTTACTGGGGTGCAACCTATAATGGCATCGTCCATTTTGTTTGTTCGTTTGTTTTGTTCTTTCCTCCAACTGTATTTAAACATGTGGGTTTGTTTACATCAAAGGTAAAAGTTGAAATAACAGGAATAATGACAATTTGAAGTCATTTTAATTTTGTAAATATATTATTTATTTAATTTCTTCAGGTTTGCATGGTGCAAGATAAATTCTGCCAATCACAGTGGAGAGAAGTTAGCCCGCAGAGCAAAACAGGTACACGTGTAGTAATGCACGGCTATCAAGCTTGTTCCCCCCACCCCCTCTCCCCGGCTGCCCCACCTAAGAGGTACGGTGGGGGGGGGGGGGGGGGGGGGGGGGGTGGTCCTTGTCGAGTAACAAAATCCCCACCCCTGGGGCAAAATTTAGGTGACAAAATATTCCAACCCATGTGGCAAAACATGCATGTTTCGCCATACAAATTTGATTTCTATATGCATCAAAATCCCCACCCTGGGGCATGAAAATAGTGATTGAAGCCCCACCCAAAGACCGGTGGGGTAGCTGGGGGTGGGGTTGGGGGGAGGGGGGGGGGGAGGGGGGGAGGGGGGGAGGGGGGGTTGGGGGGGAACAACATGGTAGGTGCATCAGTATGTATGTACAATGTACTTGACTTGATTTGGAATAGTTTTAGTTAGCAATACTTTTCTCTTTCTATAGTGCCCCCACCCCCACATCCTCCCCCACCCCCATCCTGCACCATATTTAGTACAGCTGAACACGAACAAGATCCCGAGACCTTTGACATTCCAACATTTAGGTGGAATTTGAAGATTGAGGGGGAAAAAGCTCAGGGAGAGTGCATATATGTGCATTTATCATTCAATAGTGTACAAAACATGGGCGGGGCCCTATCTGGGTGAGCTTGGCATTTGGCCTCCAAGAATTTTTTTTCAAATTTTTTTGCAGAAATGTGATCAGTAATGTTCATTCTATCCCACAAGAGTACTTGTGGGCCAAGTTTCAACAACCCGGGTTATTAAAGGGTGCACCCAAGTAAATAGGCAAGATCTGTGCGCCGAGCTCATGAATATTTTGTATGCCCTCAAATTATTTTATATTAGAGAGAATTGCGAGCTGAACGAGTGTGGTCTTGTGTAGAATATGACTATCGCCGCGATGTGGGGTATTTTTTCTTCCAATTACAAACATTTTAGACACTGTAGCTCCTAAAAGTGGCCCTATTTTGTCCAGTAGCGTATGTGCCTTTGTTCCAAAATGGAAGCTGGTCTGTTTAGCAATTTTCACTGTTGCAGGGGTAGTTTTGTTTCATGTGGAAATTAGGGAATGAAAGTGACGGATTACCCCCCTAAAATTGAACAGAATTGAAAAGATGAGATTTCAATGAGTATTTTGGTTGTTGTCTCCAGACACTGAGAGAGTTGTGAGTATTTTTAAATGATTTTTGAAAATTGGGTATTTAGCATTGGTTCCTATGGGAGCCCTATTTACTGGGGTGCAACCTATAATGGCATCGTCCATTTTGTTTGTTCGTTTGTTTTGTTCTTTCCTCCAACTGTATTTAAACATGTGGGTTTGTTTACATCAAAGGTAAAAGTTGAAATAACAGGAATAATGACAATTTGAAGTCATTTTAATTTTGTAAATATATTATTTATTTAATTTCTTCAGGTTTGCATGGTGCAAGATAAATTCTGCCAATCACAGTGGAGAGAAGTTAGCCCGCAGAGCAAAACAGGTACACGTGTAGTAATGCACGGCTATCAAGCTTGTTCCCCCCACCCCCTCTCCCCGGCTGCCCCACCTAAGAGGTACGGTGGGGGGGGGGGGGGGGTGGTCCTTGTCGAGTAACAAAATCCCCACCCCTGGGGCAAAATTTAGGTGACAAAATATTCCAACCCATGTGGCAAAACATGCATGTTTCGCCATACAAATTTGATTTCTATATGCATCAAAATCCCCACCCTGGGGCATGAAAATAGTGATTGAAGCCCCACCCAAAGACCGGTGGGGTAGCTGGGGGTGGGGTTGGGGGGAGGGGGGGGAGGGGGGGAGGGGGGGAGGGGGGGTTGGGGGGGAACAACATGGTAGGTGCATCAGTATGTATGTACAATGTACTTGACTTGATTTGGAATAGTTTTAGTTAGCAATACTTTTCTCTTTCTATAGTGCCCCCACCCCCACATCCTCCCCCACCCCCATCCTGCACCATATTTAGTACAGCTGAACACGAACAAGATCCCGAGACCTTTGACATTCCAACATTTAGGTGGAATTTGAAGATTGAGGGGGAAAAAGCTCAGGGAGAGTGCATATATGTGCATTTATCATTCAATAGTGTACAAAACATGGGCGGGGCCCTATCTGGGTGAGCTTGGCATTTGGCCTCCAAGAATTTTTTTTCAAATTTTTTTGCAGAAATGTGATCAGTAATGTTCATTCTATCCCACAAGAGTACTTGTGGGCCAAGTTTCAACAACCCGGGTTATTAAAGGGTGCACCCAAGTAAATAGGCAAGATCTGTGCGCCGAGCTCATGAATATTTTGTATGCCCTCAAATTATTTTATATTAGAGAGAATTGCGAGCTGAACGAGTGTGGTCTTGTGTAGAATATGACTATCGCCGCGATGTGGGGTATTTTTTCTTCCAATTACAAACATTTTAGACACTGTAGCTCCTAAAAGTGGCCCTATTTTGTCCAGTAGCGTATGTGCCTTTGTTCCAAAATGGAAGCTGGTCTGTTTAGCAATTTTCACTGTTGCAGGGGTAGTTTTGTTTCATGTGGAAATTAGGGAATGAAAGTGACGGATTACCCCCCTAAAATTGAACAGAATTGAAAAGATGAGATTTCAATGAGTATTTTGGTTGTTGTCTCCAGACACTGAGAGAGTTGTGAGTATTTTTAAATGATTTTTGAAAATTGGGTATTTAGCATTGGTTCCTATGGGAGCCCTATTTACTGGGGTGCAACCCCAGGCGTCTAGTTCAATTTTCCTCCGCCCTGATGTGCCGCACAAATGCCATGTTATTTTCACAGTACCACAGATGAGGGCCATTCCATGAAAATAGTACACAGTGTCCCCCTTACGTCGTGACACCTCTTCAGAGAACGGACTTCAGAGAACGATCACCTTCGGCATATACAGAATATATGACCTCATGAATCGAACACCACCTTTATCTATTGATACTACCCAAAACATAACGAGAACGATTCAATAAACTAGTGCTATCTTCTAAGTGCAAGTGTGACATTTTGAAACTTTAGCTCAAATTGTGAAAATTTTCGCTTATAATGTAATTTGAATCGATAAAATCCATGTTCTACAGCTGGGTAAAATCAGCAACTATACCTTTTCCAGAAAGAAACTGGTCAAAAAGACTTGAATTGTAAATGCGAGTTTAGGCCGATTTGAGCGTCAAATATTTTTTAAAAGCTAAATTGCTATTTTTCTAGAATAGAAAAAGTTACCAGCTTTCATTTGGTACCAAGAACGTAAATTTCCGTCAAGGATTAATGCCGGTCGATTAAAAACAAGAAATAATAAAATACATGCCCTGCTTTTATTCGACAGGGTAAATGACGTAAATGTACATGTATGTGCGCGTACTATACATGTACATGTACATATATGAGCGTACGCGCACATGTACCACATGTGAAGCCCGTTTCAAGAAAAAGGCTTGTATATCTCCAATTCCCGACGTCGGAAATGTAAGCTTTTTATATTTTTCGTTGCAGAGACACGTACACGTAATAAGCTTTCTAAATTCGTTCACTTGTGTGAATTAATTTGTTAAATCGTTTCACCCAAACACGGACAGTGCAACTTTAAAGAGCACCTGTCCCCTAACGAAAAAGCCGATTTTATGTTTTCCCCGTTTCCATATACATCAAACTATATCGATTTTTATCGATATCGATAATTTATTCAGGGTCGCCGGTTCGACTGGCCACTAGCGGGCGGGGGCAGAAGTCACATATTCCTGCCCCACGGTCCTATTAACTGGTCCTCTTCAACGTGATTGTCCGATTCCAACCCACCGGAGAGTTGGTTTGTTCTAGCTACACTGCAAAAAAATGCGGTGTTAAATTTCTAACACCATGGTTTTTTAATTCTTTGGGTGTTACATTTGTGTCAAACGAACACCGGTGTAATAGATTAACAGCAGAAAAAGTGGTATAGAATTTCACTATATGAGCAACTAACAATGGAAATTGGGCACAAACCATTGTTATTAACAATGGTTTGTGCCCAATTTCCATTGTTAGTTGCTCGTAGTGTTTGCATGGTGTTAACCTTGATAAACTGCGCATGATCACAATGCATGACGCTTAGTATTCTAATCCCATTGGTTGATCTCGAGAAAATTATGGGATGTCGGTCACGTGTTCACTGCCAAACAATTTTTTGGGTGTTAAAAAATAATGCTAAGAGAGCATGCGCGGAAATCCAGCTATTTGATTGGCTACAGGCGTTTCTGATAATTTTTCCGCGTTTGAGCATACAAACCGTAATCCCCACGTTGTACTTATGGCTAGACTATCTGAATTTTTGTATCTATGATTTTTTTTCACCAATACTCCTCAGGGGGTTGTGAAGAAATCATGAATAGTGATTAATCCTTCGCTGATTCCCGTGTGATGTAGACGTTGCTCATTTGAGTGGCGGTGGATAATTTTGGAACACGATTGGATCCGTGTCTGTGTTCTTGATGAATGCTTGACCACCAAACCAGTGAGTGTTTTATTCGGACGAATAAAACATTTTAGAGAAAAAAAAACATGATGAAAATAATGGTATTTTGCCAATTTCATTACTGTTCCACCACGAACAGATCAGTTTAAATTTAACCACTTTAAAATAAAACACGCACTGCAGTGCGTGTTTTATTTTAAAGTGGTTCCCCCATTTTACACCAATTGGTGTCGGCTTTTAATTATGTAAGAATAAATCAACTGTAGGTGCTACAATTTAATTCCACAGTCAGATGTCAATTAACACCAAAATTCTTGCCCAAAATAAACACCAAGAAGAATACAAATTAAGACTCGCTTTTCTGAGGAAAACGTGGAAAATTTATCTGCACAGTACAGTTGGTCCTCAACTTGCTTATAACTGAACACAAGAGGGTGCGGGCCTTAGCCATCTTTGATCAGCAGCATATTCAAAACTTGATAAACGGTATGCGCAAAAGGTGTGTTGAGATAATTGCACAAGATGGCTGACCAACTCATTATTGAACAGTTCATGTAGCTAGATAGACACAAACGTCGTTTATTTTTTTTCACTGGGCTACTTTAATTTAAATTGGATTTAAGACAGGGAGTATAATAATGCCCAGAAAACAGTGCACCCGTATACTTCTCTTTCCTGTTTGTAAAGCCTAGCGTAGGCCTACATCGACATTGCAACTGGAAGCAATTCAACTGGGGCCAATTTCATAAAGCTGTTTAGCAAAAAAAAAATTGCTTAATCCAAAATTTGTTTGCTTTATAAAAATGGGTCAATTTATAGTCAAAATTTGCATGTCAATTTGTGATTTTCACATGAATATCTGCTATTCTTGATAAGAACACAAGTTGACATAACATTTTGATTATTGACCCATTTTTATAATGCAAACAATTTTGGGATTAAGCAAACATTTTTGCTTTATGAAATCGGCCCCTGATCAGTTGCTGTCGATGTGTGCGTAGCGCGCTCATCGACAGCAACTGATTAGTTTTTAATTGCAAAACTAGAACTAGCGGCAACTGGGATCCGATCCGGGAGCATCCAGCCATGTCTACATTTCCAGAGCGCGCACATCGACACGGCAACTCAGTAAAGCCTAGAGACAGTACATTGACCTTGCAACTTAATAGTCTGCAGTTGCTGTCGATGTCCGCGCACGTGATCAGATGTACGCGTGCAACTGTACTGACAGCAACTACATGTAACTTTGCAAAGTACAACTAGTTGCCAGAAAGTAGAACATGAGCAACTCGCCGCAACTGGGATTTTTCCAGTTGCCAGTAGGCCTACTATACTGTAGGCCCTAGTTGTAAGTGCGCGTACATATGTACGATACATCAAGTTGCCGCGAGTTGCTTCCACAATTGCCGGATAAACGCTAGTTGCTTTCAGTTGCAATGTCGATGTACGCTAAAACTGGACATGCGGACAAACGTGCAATTTCTCTACTTGTGCACAGTTTCATAAAATACATGATCACAGTGAAAGTGCTGTCTACTGGCCAATATACAAATATTGACTGCTTCGAGTGGTATAGTAAAACTAGCCTCCCGAGGTGACCCACGGAGCATTCTATTTTCCCGAGGCGAATATTTGTTTTATATATAACACCTCTCCCACAGATTCTGCTTAATTTAAGCTTAAACAAAAATCAATAATAAAACACCTAAAGTGGAAATCAGTTTCATCAAATTTAATTCAGAAATTCCAATGGAACAGCAATGTATGTAAGGCATGTAGTGACATTTTTGTAGTGAAACTCTTTTAAACAAAGTCACTGAAGACTAGGGGTTCCGTTTACAGAAGCATCAATCTCTTTATTTTCCCATCAAACTTTTTACACTTTTTACACGATCTCCATCGTAACTCTCTCCTTCAAAATTTTGTTATTGCTTATACTTCCAAAAAAAGGGCTCGCGCCGGATATAGTTCCCCTGTTGCTACGGGTATATAGTACTTTTCCGGAACAAGGGTGCATGGTATAGTCTTTTTGGAGCACTTGTACAAAAATAGCCAAAATAGCCAGCGTCACGTGACACGCTCTCGACCAACCACGATACAGAATCTGTGGGTGAGGTGTTATAACAGTAACTATACACCGGTACAGTATGCAAACGCGCACTGTCGGTGTAGCGCGGTCAGCTAACAACGGTCGAGGCCGATTTTCGAAAATTGTTAGCTGTTAATTGTTCGGTAAGTAAAATACGTTTCCCTTAAATACGTTTCCCTTAAATACGTTTCATAGCCTGTCCAACAGCCTCACGACCCAAGCCGACAGTGATTTCGTCTTTCTAAAAACGAAGTCCATTTTTTCGATTTTGCGGAACCGGGCAATCAACTGTACTCATTGTGTGAGTATGACATCTGTGCATGCACACATCACTTTGTGAATGACAAAAATCCATAAAATAGTTTTTGAGTTATTTCATTTAGATGGCTTTTTGGTTGAGGGTGGTGTACAGATTTGTTACTGACTAAGAAAGTGTTTTGCCATATATCTCAATATTTTTGTATATTCTTTGGCAGCTGAGTGATACACAGCAGCAAGCAAGTTCAAATGGATCGACATACAAGGAGGACAGTGTTGTTGACACTTACCATGTGTTGCATGCGCAACATCCTTGCAGAAGTCTTGATCAACGAGCTGAATCCTGACAGCCCAAGTCGCGTGGATACAGAGGAATTCATTGAACTGTACAACAATGGTGCATCTTCTGTATCTTTAGATGACTATGTTATCGTGTTGTACGATGGTGCAACCAATGCAGCATATGGAGTCATATATTTGCAAGGGGATACTATATCTCCATATGGATACTACGTAATTGGCTCAAGTGTTGTCCAACCTACACCAAATAAAGTGTTCGATTCCAGCATAAATATTTTAGAGAATGGCCTTGATGCTGTGGCACTATACCATGGCACTGCAAGCCAGTACGAAGTGGAAATGTCAGTCACCAGTGAGAACTTGGTTGATGCAATCGTCTATGATAATAGAGGAAGAACTCAAAGTGCTTTAATTGATGTCCTGACGCCTAACGAGGGGGCAGTTGTTGAGTGGTCGATGCATCTCCAAGGACAAGATGAATCATTGAGTAGATGCAAAGGGATGGATCCGCGCAAGTCATCCCAGTTCCAGCTCTCAGTTCTCACTCCAGGAGCTGAGAATAATTGCATTATGGAGGAACCCCCAACCCTACCAGGAATGTTTCCAAATCTACCGTCATTCCCACCAAATGTGGCAGACATCTATCCTGAGATTGTTATCAATGAATTCAGCGTGGATTCCTCATCCGGTCAGTTTATCGAACTCTACGATGGTGGTGTAGGTGAAATGGCACTGGATGGTTTGATCATTGTCACATATCGTGGAAGGACAGAAGCATCATATGGCAACCCTATTTCCTTGACCGGTCACATGACTGACGAAAATGGATACTTTCTTATTGGTCAGGCCCATCAGGAACCTCATCTTCGGCTCAGAAAGACTTTGCGGACTAATCAATCTCCAAACGCCATTGCATTGTACTTCAACGATCCAAGTGACTTTGCACCACTCACTCCTGTGACAGGAGCTAACCTCATTGATGCCGTGGTTTATGGTGCCACAGCTGATCCACAGGATAGTGCTGTTGTCAGCATATTATCCGCTGGTCGCACCCCTCTCATACAGCCAGTAAATCAACTCAATACCTCATTAAGCCGATGCAGATCCTCAGAGCGGCTTCACTTAAATGCATTTAAAAGTGCTGCTTACACCCCTGGAAGGGATAATGTATGCCCCTTACCAGACTTTTTCATCAATGAAGTTAATGTAGCCACAGGGGGAACAAAAACGGATCAGTTCGTTGAAATATTTGATGGTGGAACTGGACAACAATCCCTTGAAGGTGTTGCTCTTGTTTTGTACAATGGTGCAAACACCAAATCATATCTGGTCATTGATTTGTCAGGCTTCAGTACAAATGCACATGGGTTCTGTGTGGTGGGCTGGGTGAATAGCACAAATGTTGACGTCAGTGTGGAGTTTGCTGCTGGCATTGACTTTTTGCAGCCAGGCCCGAATGCTGTCGCCCTGCATCTAGGTCCGGCAGAACGTTTCAGACGTGGAAGCCTTGCCACCAACTTCGGTCTCATTGATGCGGTAGTTTATGGGAGCACACCAGCATTGGATCTCCTCCATATTCTTCTGCCATATCAATATGTTTTAAATGAGTCTGGAGGTAGCTCCTCAGATAGTGCCTTGTTATCAATAAGTCGCTGTTTGTGCTGTCAGAGCTTAAATTCGGCTTCCTTTGGCATTGGTCCTCCAACTCCAGGGGAGATCAATGCTGGTTGTATCCAGAATAATGTGACTCGCATCGAAACTCTTGATCATTATGTCAATTCCATTCGCATAAACGAAATACGGATATCTATGCAAGGGCTTCCTCGCGGCGACTTTGTGGAAATCTTCGATGGAGGATTTGGAGGAGTGCCTCTTGCCAACTTGGTCCTTGTACTCTACAAATCTCAAGGAGAGAGGTATAACACATTATTATTAGTATAGTTTTTACCTTGTTTCCTTGTATTAAAGTTGTGCAACATATGTTGAGCAAAATTACTTTACAATTACCGGTAAATACAATTACATATATGTAAATTGTTTGTAATATTTGAAAGAAACCAAAGCTACATGTATTCCTCAAACATGTGATCTGCAAATCTTGGAAATAAGCTTGATGAATTATGAAATGATCCACTTATAATGTGTATTTGAGTCTTTCCATGGTAAAGGGGGCATGTTGGCAACACGGACCATATTTTCCAGAAAATACCTTTGTCTGGTCTCAAAATAAAAGAAATAAGTTTGAATTGTTCTTAAGAGATAATACTTTAGGCCCAAAAAGGGTTACAAATAGTGTGACAACATGCCTTTCTAAAAATCCTGTGTACAAATTTCCAATATACACATTTGTACGCTCGTAACCGGGATAACCTAAAATGTAACACAAGACAGTGTCTGTTACGAGCGTATTTCGAAATTTGTACACAGGGTTCTTAGAAAGGCATGTTGTCACACTATTTGTAACCCCTTTTGGGCCTATAAATTATCTCTTAATAAAAACAACTTTTAACTTATTTCTTTTATTTTGAGACCTGACAAAGGTATTTCCTCGAAAATATAGTCTGTGTTGCCAAAATGGCCCCTTTACTATGTGGAAAGACCCATTTGTATCATAAATTTATTATTTGTATAATAAGTGTATGTAAACTACATTAACCACATTTGTAGGATCCACTACAGTTCTGAGGAATGTTCTATACATTGGTAATATATGGATGTTTTTATTTTTTAAAGACTAATGCATATTCTCTTTGCATATATTTGTCACAGCTCCTATAAGGCTATAGATTTGGATGGCTACCAAACAGATGCCAATGGGTTATTTGTTATTGGGCCACCTTCCACGCAGACATCGTCAGCGCTCATGGATGACAACCACTGGTTTGAAGAAGCAGTTGGGGCTGTAGCTTTACACAAGGTATATGCTTTAAATGCTGGAGTCACTATCATGTAAAGCCTATCCGTAAGGGCCATGTAATTTATAAGGCCAATTGAAATTGTTTTTACGGCGCTGTAAACCCCCCCTCCCGATCCCCCACTCCCCGTAAACCACAAGCCTCATAGGGACCACGTAGCTGCCATAGAGCCACAGGATAGTACTCGCCACGTAAAAATTGGCTACATCCGCCACGTAAGGCCACGTAATTTCCACATACAGTACATGTAATTTCCAAGTAACGGCTATGTAACGCCACGTAACGCCACATAGTTGCCACGTACCTGCTACGTACCTGCTACATAAGAGCCACGTGACACGTATATGTACTATGGGCCACGTATACATGTACTTCCACGTAGTGCCACATGGGAACCACGTGTCTCGTAAAAGACATATCAAAGTGTCGCGTAAAGTCACCAAAAATCCTATAAAAAGGGTCCCCCAGCGATCACATGGTTTTGTCACCGGATCGCTTTTTATATGGCAATCACGTGGCACTACGGGGTTCTACATAGCCAAAACAGGGCAATACGTGGCGATTACGTGGCCATATGTAGTGCCATGTATTACGTGCCCTCATAGGGTTTAGCCCCGTGGCCGTTTAAAAGTAGGTATATGGCAGTATGGACAGGCTGACTTTACGTAACAAAAATAGCCCTTCATGGCCATTACTGCTAGGCTTTACGTGATAGTGTGATGACCCGGCATAATGACCCTTGCATGCAGAAAATAGAGCTTTTGAAGGAATAGGCCTACTACATTAATTTTGGGTTCATTTTAGTTTTATTCTATTTTAATAACTGATAAACAATATAACATTTTACTAATTAGATTTTATACAATTTTCGTTTATAACACAACTTTAATATTGTATGTATAAAATGTGAATAAATCAGTTGTTATTTTACAAAGTTATTTACGAAATACCTTCTGAGCATGCGCGTTTAATGTCAATTCTCGCTCGAATTGGGCGGGAATTTTGAACAAATATTTGCTAATTTCTCGTAAAAGCCTGATGTTTGGTTGTGAACATTGTTGAAATGTTTTATCATGGTAAGTTCTATTAAACATGATGATTTGGCATTCTGACGAAGAGGTATTTTTTGCCAAGACGGGGGTAAAACAGCGGACTATTACCGTTTCAGAGCACTCTGTTTTGTTTCACATTCGTGTTTGTTCTTCTTGTATGTACAACTTTTGACCGTGTTATACATCTTTCAGGGTTCTGCAGCTGATTTTCCCACTGGCACCCGTGCTTCTTCATCGAATCTGGTAGATGCTATTGCCTTTGGAGATGAAAACTTGCTGCTTATTGATCTTCTAACCCCAGGCCAAAGCTACATCAGCTACACTATATCAACGGGTGGGTATTGCAAATTGGGTATATAGTATTGGGTTGTCCGTAGTTTTATGAGCATGTAAATTCAAAATGGCATCAGCACCTCTTTGTATATACATTCTACATTTCTGGTAGGGCTACATGCAAGATAATACATGTAAGTTCCAGTTACTTCAAATGTCTACATTTATCTCAAAGATAAAAAGTTTGCCCCAAGAGTAAAAAGTTTATCCCTCAACAAACTTTTTCCAAACTCCCGTATACAAATTTCCTGTTAACATAATTATGACAAAAAGTCATAGATTTGTCTGTCCTTGTTCCATACCTTAATACATTTTTTTGGGGAATTGAGGTTTTTTTTCTTTTTAGGGGGGGGGGGGGGGGGGGGGGGGGGGGGAGGGGGGGGGAGGGGGGGGGGTGCGGTGCGGGGTTAATATGTTAAGGCAGTACTTTATTACTTTTGGGATAAACTGAAGACATCTGAACAGAACTATTAAAGACGCAGGCTCATCAATTTGTTCCTCGCGCGCGCATAGACGAGCCTGCGTCTTTAATTAACTAATTGTTTTTCAAAACTACCGTATGGAAAGCCCCATGCAGATGGCATTTGAACTAGGCCAAACCTGATTTCTCCCAGAGCATATAGTGTAGTGACAGATTCCAAATCCTAAAAGAAAAATCTTGAAACATCCATATCTGGCCAAAAAGGTCTGCACTGGCCAAACAAAAACATGTCTGGACTTGTAAATTTGTAATGATTTCTTTGCCCTCCCTGACATTAGGTTTTGAATTACACTTTGCAATGCAGTCCAAACTCTTTGACATTCCAGGTATGATCTGAATTAATGATTTACTGCTTACTTGCATTACACCGCAGTGCGTGCAAAAACAGTGTCAACGTGATAAGTGTTTGCCTTTAACTTTTTCCCAATTGGCCAACAGGGCCAGTTGGCTTTAGTCTTTAATTACTTGCCCATCGGCATTTCAAGTGGCTAGCTGGTTCAAATTTCTTTATTTTTAAATTTTTTTTTTATTAACTCACAGCCAGTTGTTTGAATCAACCACATGTGAGTGAATAAACAAGAACATTTTGTAGATTTTTCCTTAAATTTTCTATAAAAGGAGGCACTGTATGATACCTAATGCATTAAAAAAAAAAGACAATCCATGTGTGAGTTACACATGGCCAGCTGGACCATTTGGGGAGGCTTTCCAACTGGCCCGAGACAATTTTAACTGTCATTTGGCCAACGGATGGACTGCAGTGCTAATTCGAACACTGGTGATACCTACATGTATATGGAGTTTACTTTGACATTTTCAGCAAAAGTTTGTTTGAATCCAAATAAATGTTTTAGAGGCCAAGTGATTCCAATATAAATTAATAAAAATCTATGAAATTTACCGGACATAAGCACTGGCCCTATAGATGTCTACTCAAGAATACAGGGGGTCATCGGTTCACGTTATTGCTTGTTACAACATTTTTTACATTTTTTTTGCAAAAGAACCGAGCATACAGTGCTGATTGTGAAATAAAAAGTGATTCAAAATGAAATTTCTATACAGTGACACCGATGCAAGTCACACAATATTTATCGTTTTCAATTGGCAAAATATAGGTGAGAACTCAATTATTCGTTGTTACTCCCGAGATGCACATGACATTCTTGCATACACCGTTGGCACACCGTCTCCTGGGGTGACCAATGACTGCCCTCCACCTCCCATCTTTATCAATGAGGTCAACGTTCTGGATGTGTCTTCAGATGTGGGTCAATATGTGGAGCTGTCAAGTGGCAGTATCCCACATTTCCCATTGCATAGCCTGCTTCTGGTGAGTATTGGATGGCTTTGAGGGTGATATGAGAATACACCGCGTTATATTTTCATGACGATCGAGTGCCACCTGAAAAGACATCCAATTATCTTTTATTGCTATATAAAATTAAGCTTACACATGTACCTTTGTTCTGCAAGATTTCTGAAAGATTTTTGTCCGTTTTGTGTTGAAACTTCAGTTCATTTCCCACGTTTACATCCGCATGCTCTGCTGTTACTGCTGCACAGTATTTTTACTCACGCACATGCCACACACGTGGTTTGGACGCACATCGGGTTAAGGTTGGGGCTCTCAACTGCACGGTATCAGAAACGCATAGTATTCACAAAAGCTTCTTTTTATGAATTTTTAAAATAGCCAATGAGCAGCAAGTAATTTGTAAGGTGAAGCCTGTATAAAGGATTAACAAATTGTTATGAAATACAATACCCTTTGGATAGTAGGGGGATGATGCTCTATCTGAAACATGTGCTGATGTACATTGAATTTGCAGTGGAATCATTGCCATACCTCATACATATTCATGGTTGTGAGTCCAATCTGATTCGTAAATTTTTTGCAACATCCCAGCAACATTAGAACCATTTGGCAAATGAGCACTAGAACTCAGTAGTGCATGCTTGTGTGTGTGATTGCCATTATAGTAATTGTCAGACATCATGAGAAACAAATGACTTTTTCCCCAAATACTGCCTTAAATTTACCAAATTACATATGTTAATTGTGCCATGTATTTTTGTTTCATTTGGGAGTACAACTGGTGTTCAGTCCATGATTTGCAAATCCCCTCCCCTGACCTGATGTGTTTGAATGTCTATGTAGTTTTCTCTGGAGTGGGGTCAGGGAACTAGATAGCGGGGAACCCTTTTTTGTATTTTTGAATGTAAAACCTTTTAAATTCTTTTTGAGCGATCAAAACAGTATTACTTTTAACCCAAAAAAATTAGGGCAAATTAACCCTAATTCTGTATTATCTTTAAAGTACTGTCTAAAACTCCTATTTCTATTACGGTATATTTTAAATTAGCCTACAAATGGAGTATTTTTGAATTTTGTTTGCGTCCTATTTAGATATTTTGGGACGGCACTACTTCATTGTCCTATCGTGCTGTGGGGATCAACGGAAAACGAACAGACGAAAATGGATTCTTTCTCATTGGCTATCGAGGCATGTCTGCGCCTCACCCGGACATGGTCCCCTTCATTACGCCCACCGGCAGGATCAAAGCAGGATCAAATGCCATCAGTCTACACCTGGGACTCGAGAAGAAAGACTACCCCACCAAGACTCCACTGACTAAGGACAAACTGGTTGATGTCATAGTCCATGGCTTGGATGACAGCTCTACGGCACAACATCTCATTGACTTTTTCAAGCCACGAGCTCAGCAAATCAATGAGGATACCACCTGGAGCGATCTAGAGGTGGGGTGTTTCAAAATAACATGAAAATACTAATTGATGCCCTGTAACGGGCTGCTCAGCAACAACTATCAAGGTCTTTCTCAGGTCTAGAACCCCTTTTTGGTGATTGGTGGTAATATTTTTCTCTCAAAATAGAAAAAAAACAAATCACTTTAACTTGTTTTGAGAAGATAACTTAAGCCCAAAAAGGTTAACTCTTTCACTACGGCACGCCGCTCACAGCAGCTCAAGAAATGTCTACTTCCAGGCGGTAACTTTTTAAAAGCTCCCTGTACAAATTTTCCTCGTAACCTACGACAGACAAAGATGTCCCACGAGTGTCCTTGTTATGTAAGTTAGTAGAACATTTGTGCAATGAGGTCAGGTTATCTTCTTGGAACAAAGTTACTTCTATTTTGAGTGAAGATAACAGCATTTGTAGAAAAATATTATCGTGATCGCCGAAAGGGGGCTCTAGACATAAGAAAGACCCATCAGTCATTTCACATGTTTCATGAAATTTCTTGTGTGTTGGGCATTACCAAGCTTATTATGTGCACCCACAAACTTCATTCTGAAAGGGTTGTTTTGGAAATGTTTTTCACGTGTAATGCTTTTGCATCGACTGAAGAGTGTCCTATGCATAACACATATTTTGCCGGTTTGTCACTTTGATGTATACCTGAAACAATTAATGACCCTGCTAAAAAGTAGTGTAAAAAAACAGTGTACAAGACGCACTTTGTTACGATGGCAAAAAATCAAAAGTTAGGGTGCACCTTATACACAAGGTTATTGTAAATACTAGTGTATAAGGTGCACTTTTCTTCATTGCAGCAGCCATCAACAGTTGGGGGTGCGCCTTACGAGAGCGCCTTATACACGGGATTTTACGGTACTTTATAACATTGCTACTTCTGGAAAGTTATGGTGCAAACTCCTTCAAAATCTGTAGAGATATGGTTATTTCAAGTCATTTGAAATGTTGACCTTCTGGTTGACGGATATTTCATGTTATTGTTAAACTACCCAGGAGTCTATTAATCTCTGCGTTGATGCTGACAACAACACTGTGTATCAGCTGGCCCACATAACGCCCAAGGCTCCCAACCACTGCCCCGGTCGACCAGAAGCCAAGTTGATCATCAACGAGCTGAATCTCATACCATCAGAGCAGTTTATCGAACTGTGGGACCTTGGAGCTGGGTTCACTTCCCTTGGTAAATGCTGAACTTATTTCAGTTTCAAAATTGTATCAGTGTTCAAAAAGGATTACAAGTCATCAGAAAAACTGAGACAAAAGGTTTGAGTTTGAAGATTGTTTTCGAGACTTGTCTTTGAATCAACCAAGAAAATAGTCATGCCTGTAGGCTGAGGAGGTACGGGGAGTTTGAACAAACAACACCCTCCCCCACCTGCAGGTGTCTTGAGATCTGCTTATTGTTTGGGGTGTATTCATAGAGTTATATAGGAAACTAGAGGGCGAATTCACTATTCCAGTAACGTGTAGAGAGTATTTGGGCACTGCCATTTTGGTGTAACGCTATGGGTCCAATCCGGGCAAGACCAACAATTTGCCCATTTGCCCAGAAGTGTTTCTGTCAGAGAGGGCAGAGCATTCTACATCAGTGTTTATTGCACAAACAATTAAGATTTGACTGGAAAACGAATCTAATTTAGAGGTTGAAGTTTATTTAATTAGCCTACATTATTTAAATACGGTTAACAATGTTTGCGAAGACAAAAGTTCAATTAGTGCTCTTTTCTTTAAAATAGATGGCGTAATAATATACTTTATCACATACTTCAGCACATACTTTAGCAATGCTCGTGTCGACTTTGTTTTTCCAAGCATGACGCACACGCTCGCGCGTACATCAAATGTAGCCTGTCTGTGTCAAACTCTTGGGCACCTGTACTGTGAAATGCCCGAATTGTCCCATAAGAATCCTTCATTATACATGTAGTGCAAAGAATGACCAGAACTGAATGAGCATTTTAGGGGTCCGTTAAATGATGATTGTGATCACTTGCTTTGCAATCTTTCAGATGATTTTGTGGTGGTGCTATTTGGAGAAGGTGATGTTTCATATTGGAGCATTCCACTAACAGGCTTCACCACAGACAGCCGAGGGTACTTTGTGATGGGTGCAGTCAGCGTGCAGCCCAGGCCACAGTTCCTGTTTGCTGATGGTATGACAGTTTGCCAGTATCATTTACAGATGGAATTATTTTATGAAATTCGGTAGCCATGCATGTCCGAAATTGTTGGCTGTGGTGCCAATAGGTGAGGTCACAATTCTGTGTGTGTTACGTGTTAGTGTCAGTTTAACAGATCTGTTAACAGATCTGTTAGCACGGCATTAATCTCGACCTCTAGCTAACTGAACGTCCAGGTTAACACCATGTCAACATATTTGTTAACACGGTGTTAACACCATGTTAATTCTCTGCACTGTACATAGGGCGAAGTCACAACTCTGGGTTCCGTGTTAGTGTTAGTGTAACAGATCTGTTAACTTAATCAGAATTGTGACCTCAGAACAAACACCAAGTTAACTCGATGTTAACATGATGCGGACGTGTTAGTGTTACATCTCATGTTAGTTCAACACCACATGTTACACGTCGTGTTAGTGTAACAGATCTGTTAACAGATCTGTTAAGTTAATCTGAACGAAGTGGGTGGTGTTAATTTTGATTATTTTGGAACTTTCGTGATTCTCAATAAATTGAGTTTCATTTTTCAACACAACTTATAAATGTGTTGGATCTTGCATTCTACCCACTATTGAGAATTTTGTTTTGCTCCGTGACAATTTCAATCACCTAGTGGTTAAGCTCGTGTAACACGGACCGGAGGTCACAATTCTGTGTTAGTGTTAGTGTTGAAAGTCGTGCAGAACCCTATACCGACTGGACATTTCCCAAGATGCCGAGTCAACAGATCTGTTAACAGATATGTTACACTAACGAGTAGCACAGAATTGCGCCCTTACTCACTGCAACTTGCGGTTCTGCGCACGACTTTCAACGAACACTAACACGTCGTGTTAACACAGCGTTTGTTTTGAAGTCACAATTCTGATTAAAATAACAGATCTGTAACACTAACACGTAACACACAGAATTGTGACCTCACCCAATGTGGTGCTATTCGCGTCAATGGACGATGCTGCTTGATTACATGTCATGGACTCGTGTGCAACCTGAAGACGTAGCCACGGAATTCAGTCACAGTATATATATGAAGAAGAATGTTGGTAAACTAGCTTAAAGAAATTTCAGCTACATATAATTTTTTTTTTAAATCTATGCATGGTTTTAATTTTTAAAATAAACCCAGCTTCAGTTGTTAATTTCCTACATAAAAGTACCATTTTGGACAGAAACAAATTGTGTAGTATATCGGCGATCGATGTTTGTCTTGTCAACTCAGATTGGGTCATTGCAAATGATAGTGTTTAAAGGCAGAAGCACAGATGAGATTTTGGTTCAGCTATAAATGTCCTGTCTTTACACAAAAGGAAACCTTTGATTAAAAGTATACAAACTCTTTATACACAATACATATTATTATTATTATTATTATTATTAATTTTTTTAAAATGAGATATCGCCCCAAGCAAGGCAAAACGCCACTCTGAACAAAGGGCTACAGAGAAAGAAAAGAAATACAAGCTAGCAAACACCATCACACAAACGAACAAACAAACAACTCAACAAACAAAAGTAATCAGGAATGTCGAAAGTAGGAATTGATATTCTTCTTAAAGGAGGCCGGGTCACAGCTACCAGGCAAGGAGTTCCAAAGAGATGCAGAGCTTTGGAAAACAAATATTAGAATATCTTTTTGTTCTACATCTCGGCACAACCATAGTGTTTGAGTTACAAACTTTGAGAGAACCATTTTTGGGAATCCTTGTTCCTATAGAGGGTGTTTCGTAGTGGAGATGGCAGATACTGTTAATAAAATTATGCTGTAACAAAATTTGTCGCCTAAAATGGAATTGGAAGTTTTTGAGACGGCTGATCAGGGAAGGAGTGGTGTATATTTTTAGTAATTGCAATTTTTGTTTTGTCACACACTTGTTTCATTCACTGGAACTTTTGTCCCTGTGTAGGATTTATGAGACACACCTATGGAGCTGTGGCCTTGTACAGGGCATCGTCTGCACCCTCCTTTTCAGATGGTGAGCCAGCTTCATCCCAGGGTCTGATTGATGCTATTGTGTACACCGACTTGGACATCAATCCTGCATCATTGACTGCTGTACTGACACCAAGGAACTCTGCTGTAAGAATGTTTACAAAAGTATTGAAAATACAGTAAATTATTGTTAAGTTTAACCTGAAGGGAATAAGTTAAAAGTTAAAAGCAGACGTTTGAGCTAACCATGGTTAACTTTCGAAGAAATTTATTTTTGAGTTAAACAGGGCTTTGAGTTTTGTTGGATTTTTATCAAGAGTTTCACTGTAACCAAATGTGTGGTGTGGCAAATCACCACAGAACTAGCATACAGCCAAATATCGGATGAGAGAAAAATTGGTCTCAACATGATTCAAACCCAAGATATTTTACATGTAGTCAGATGCTTTACCCAGCCGACCTAAGAGGGCCGGGTTTACCTAGGAACCTAATTTATGTAAAGCTGTGTATGATCTTACTCTTAAAGTGTTTTGCAGTCGATTTTACAGTGCGTAACTTAAGCAATGGTGCAAGATTTGTCAGTATGCCATAAATTGTTTGTGTACTTGCACAATAATTAAACATTTATTTCTTGAACTTTGACTTAACTAAAGAACATTATATTAAAGCCTTTTTAATTTTTCGGATGAGGGCAATAGACCTTTATCACGGTGCGACCATCTTTGTCTTGTTCCCCATAGTACGTGTCGGGTACAATCATAGCGTCTGCGCAACCGCGCGTGTTATTTCCCATTGAGAGTCACTGTCTACGCGCAGCGCCTGTGGCATTGTGATGCAAACAATTAACAATTTGAAAACGGGACCAAACTATTTTTTTCTGCAAGCCTCGCTTTGGTTACGTTCATTTTAATAGGAGAAAAGGAAAGATGGCCGCACCGTGATAAAGGTCTATAGACCGTATTCCTGAATGCGTGAGGGTGCTGTCAAGTTGCCCTCGCCCATCGGGCGTTATTTTCGAACACAAACGCGCTACGCGCACCGTCTAAAGCCATTGTGCAAGCTACACACATATTGCATAAGTCAGCAAGTTCTTCCCTATTTCAGTGTGCCGTAACTTTTGTGAAAGTTGTGCATCCTAACTTATTTCACAAGTTAGGCAATAAGTTGATGCATAAGTGCTATACGCGTATCCCATTGTGCAAAGTTTTGTTAAATCAACTGCCGCTTCTGTAGCCAACCATTTGTGACCTGTCACGACGAAATGAGCGTAAAGTCGCACTCCGCTATTTCCTATAACGACGGTTCAAAGTCAAAAATTGAAGGGAGGTCAATTTTAGGGTTTTGTAATATTTGGAAAGAGTAACTCTTATTTTTACCGTCATCCAAAAATTAAAAACATCATTTTCAGACCAATTTAAAGATAGCTTTCTTCGTAACTCGTAAGAAATTTTGTTTGAAAATTTGTAAGATTTGTTTGAACACTACCACATCTCCAAGCTCTGTTGCGTTGGGGGAATAGTTTTACCTTATTATGTGTTATAATATACCATTGGAAAGCTCTTTTTCTGCTGTATTCAAAAATACCAATATCCAATTATTTTAAATTCCGACTTTACGCTCATTTCGTCATGACAGGTCATATTTGAGAATACCTCTGCCTTTTCCCTCTCAGGTTAACTCCACAACACTGCAGACATCTGGCTTCTCCCTAAGTCGCTGCCGCTCTATAAACCCCCGCTCTCGCAAACCATTCCTCCCCCGCCCGCAATCTCCCAAGAGCCTGAACGACTGCCCAATTTATTCCTTGGACGTTGTAATCAACGAGATAAATGTTGAACACCCGGGCCAGTCTACGCAGGAAGAGTTCATTGAACTCTATGACGGCGGGGTTGGCAATGTTAGGATGCAGTACTTAAGCCTGGTGCTCTTCAATGGCCACTATGGAGACCGTGCCTATCTGACAGTGGATCTGCACGGCAGACGCACGGACAGCAATGGATACTTCGTGATTGGAGGGCAAAATGCACCAGGAGGTGGGTGATTTTCCATTGTGTAATCGAGGCTAATCGTCACACTTCCAACCGTTGTTAAAATCCAAAGGTTGTTAGTTGCTTGGCGTCAAGTTTGTGTGCAAGCTCAAGAATACCAATGTCAAGGGGCAGACTACAATTTTTAAAAATGTGTATTCCCAAAAGGACAACCTCCTGCCCTGCCCATAATTTATTCTCTCACCAACCTTGCAGCTACAAAATCGCTTTTCTCACAGCATTGGCAAAGTTTTTGCAACCAAAGGCGCCCAACTAAACATTAGTGGTGGATCCAAATTCATTTAAAAAATGCAAATGCACAATTAATGGCGGGACTTTGAGAATTCCGGGTATCATTGTACACATGTACGTTGTATACATTATTTTGTTTGGTGTTTTCATCATGCTGTTTGGCCAAAGATGTTTATTGGAATGCATTTTGCATATGATGCGTCCATAAACACCGGCGATAGTCTCTAATTAAAGTGTCCGCTGAATGGTTAACTGGTAACTGGCACTTGAAAGAATTGCAAACCGGTTTACTGAATTATACGTAAATTTGCAACCTTAGTCCATGAATTAGTTCTACACCACGCTCCAGGTACTTGGTGTAGAACTTGAGTTTGCTATAAAAGAACACTAGGCCAAAATACGCCACAATCACTATTAATGTCGTTTTGTTGTGATTATATAGCAAACCTGAACATCAGGACAAGAGGCATCGGTGGATTTCTCCAAGCTGGTCCTGATGCTGTGGCTCTGTACCGCGCACCTGCTGGAGCTTTCCCACGAGGCTCTGAAGCCACAACCATTAGTCTTGTAGATGCGGTTGTTTACTCCACAGATGAAAGTGAACACATCAGTCTTGTCGACAAGCTGATTCCTGGTAAACCTGTGTTTTTATTTTAGTTTGTTTTGTTCCTGTTGAATACTTTTGAAAATTCATTTGTCATTTGAGATGTGTGCATTTTTTAGGAAGATCACATAGAAGGCTATGGGCATGTTCAAAATACCGGAGCTGCCAACCCTTCCTGATTTTGGAACATATTTCCTGAAAAAAATATGGCTGATTTTGTAACTCCTGACAAATTAAAAACCATCTTGGGTTGTTAGTTAACAACCTCAGAGATTTTAAGATGCATCTAATGTCGGAAGCTCAACCTATTTTCCGGGTGTCTTCTCCAAAATCAGGAAGGGTTGGCAGAGCAATAAGGAACATTTGGTAGGTGCAATACTCTTAAAGGAGAATATACCCAAGAAATAAGAGTCATTGTGCTAAACAAGTGCAACTCGTACATGATTTTTATACAAAGAAATATTATTCACTGAAAGCGGGAACATTTTGTCCAAACTACTGGGCAAAGAATAACGTTTTAGTGTACAAATTGTATGTGCATTCCATGCATGGCAATACACGTAGAGAAAAGTTGGTATACAAAAACGTCATTCTTTGCCTAATTTTCGGATAAAATAGCGGTGCCCATACGACATTCGTGTCTGCTCTTTAGTGGGTCATATTTTATGTTCTTTGATAACAACAACGTACAAGTTCAGTTCAGTTCAGTTCATGTATTTACACTCATCCAAATGAATGTTTACACTGATAAGTTTGTATAAACAATAATGTTAAGTGGAGGAAATTTCCGAAAGCAGAGCTTGTATGTTGAGATCCCCACAGACACAATGAATAACCTAAATGTTGCACATGAAACAAAAGACGATACACAGGACGGCACAAACATTGCGAGGCTGCCAATACATGTATAACAATTACACTCACTTCAAAAAGTAAAACAATAAATTAATCCTGAATATTTTTTTTCTAGAAACCAAGCCTTTAGTTTTTTCTTAAAAACTGGAAGACTTTCTGATGATTTCAAATTACTACTTAAAGGGCTGTGACATGATAAACAACTTTGTGCCTAAGCTTTGCTTCATAATGATGGATTACTTGTTCAGCAAGACATACTATTGTTCGTTTGGATGTAAAATCAATAAAAGGTGGCCTTTTTCAACTTGGAAGATTTCACTGCGATAAATCACAGACAGAGGGCGCTGTTTTGAGTGCATCACATAAGGAAGACAGAAGGGAAAAGTTAAGACAAAACATAAGACTTCAAGTTGGACTTGTGGCAAATTGCTGCAGTTTCTACCCCCAGTTTTGTCATGGCTTACAGCAGGCAACATGTAAAACAAACTCAAACAGCCATGGATTACAAAAGTTTCAGGAAAATTGAGAAAAAAGTGGAATCTTTTGTGCACAGTTGAATGTGATTTTCCTGTATTTGCCTCTTGTGACAAAAAGTGGAATCTTTTGTGCACAGTTGAATGTGATTTTCCTGTATTTGCCTCTTGTGACATAGTGACCTTGGTCATGAATATGCATAAGCATAAAAACTAAAAACCTTTGTTTTAACCCCCAAAGCAAGCCCCATTAGGATTTTTATGACTTTAACTGAGTAGAGTGGTTTTAAAGCATAGATTTCATTGATAAAAATCCTAAATAAGGGCCCTTTAAAGAATTCCAAAACCTGGGACCTTGATACGGGACACAATTAAAAGATCGAGAAAGGCGTGCATATGGAATGTGAAAATATGTGGAGAATCTGGTGTGATGGGCATGAATCTGTCTATTAATGTATACATGTTTTCAAAACACCTCGGTAGTAAATTAAATTTAAACTTGTACATGAATATGCCGAGCTGAAGAAAAAAAATACATCACTTACTTTAATAATTTTATAACTGTAAAATAGTGGATCAGAGGGACTATAAACTCTCATGGTTAATTATTCCAAGTGCCCTCTTTTGTAGTAAAAGGATCCTATTGACTAAACGTGAACTCGATTTACCCCAAGCAAGTATGCCATAATTAATATGTGACAATACTAAACATTATAAATATCAATCAATACATTAGAAGGGAAAAAGTGCTTGAGCTTATTCAACTTACACAGATAATATGATTATTCCATTTAAGCTCATCATCAATAAATAGACCAAGAAACTTATGAAATCAACTTGCTTCAAAGGCTTATTCTCGTAATTTACATTTCCTAATTTATTTTTTGAACTTGTTCAGCACAGTATATTTTGTTTCCTAGGTATAATTATCTTTTAACCCTCCGAGCAGCCAAGGTACATGTACTGTTGTCCTAGTTTGAGCCTGTGCAGTCACCTTTAATCCATGGTTTTATTACCCTTCGGCCACAGCGAACTGCAGCATATACCCAGCACGATATGTGGCAGAGGGACTGCCCCCTAACGCACCTATACCTCAACACACTCTTCCCTTTTGTTAACGCACCAATCCCCCTAAAAACTGAAAGGAATTCCTTGGAAATTCCTTAGATGTTTGAGACACAATAGGGGAACAATGGTAGGGGGGGGGGGGGGGGGGGGGGGGTGTCCGTTTGCCACAGTGACATATCGTGCTGCATATGCTGCAGCAGGCAGGGCCTCCAGGGAATCCCCATTGAACTGTGTACAAAACTTGATCTTTTTGTGATGCCGCAAAGTCGATCACCCTTGCTTTCTTAGCCCTGTATGCAAACAACAGCTGTGTCAGATAAGTCAAACTTCCATTTTAGACGATGCAGGGAATCTCCATTCAACATTTCCACACCATTAGACTGGTATTTCGTCCACCGAAGAAAGCCATATACGCGTAAAACAAACAGACTGTTCAAAACGGTCGCTTTAAAGGATCAACCGCGTGCGGGAAAGCTGAAGAATTTCAACCAACCAAGAACACAATTTGGATGAGCTGATGTATATACCAGTACCTAAGCTGCCAAATTCAACATATGATGAGCCCTGTTACCAACTTGCAATAAATTTAATTGGCTGTTTTCGTGTATTATTTGCTGATCTTGTACCAAAATCTATTTTCATCCGATCTGTTGGCGGTGACGCTTAATCTTTTGTTCTGTGCATATCTGCCATTTCAGGTGGGTCTGTTGTCCTAGAGGATGCCAACCATGTAACAGGTGATAAAACTATCAGTCGTTGTCATGGTAACCAGCGGCTAAATTCTGATGTGTATACCATGGGGTGGCCTACTCCAGGAAAAGCTAATAACTGCAGTACAGCATCACGTGCAGATCATTCGAGTGAGTATTTTTCCTTGTACATTGTTGTTGGCTTATACAGTTGTGCTCAAAATTATTCATGCCATTGTTACTTTTTAGAGTATTTTGAATCATGTTAATAAATGAGTGAGTTTTGTCTGGCTTTACTTATGATAACTATGTGACAAACAACTGAAAGAATAACAACAAGTGACATTTTCTGTAATATATTATTTTGGGAGTATTTTATTGACATATTTCCAAAAAAGGTCATGTCCATAATTATTCATACCCTTAATAAAGTCACTCTTAATAATCAATAGAAAAGCCTCCAAACGGTTCCTGTATCGGCTTACAAGGCTTTAGTATGTTTCCACTGGGATTTTCGCCCACTCCTCCTTCGCAAAAGTCTCAAGGTCGTCGAGGTTGGAAGGCTTCCTTGCCTGAGTCTTGAGTTCCTCAATAGATTCTCGATCGGGTTAAGATCCGGGCTTTGGTTCGGCCACTCCAGAACGTCCACATGGTTGTCCTCGAACCATTTCGTGACTGCCTTGGCAGTATGTTTGGGATCGTTGTCCTGCTGGTGCTCACCAAGCTGGAGTTTTTTAGCGGACTACTTGATGTTTTCATCGATGATCTTAATGTACTGCTCCGTTTTCATGATGCCAACCACTTTGACGAGATTCCCAGTCCCATTTGCCAAGAAGCATCCCCACATCATGATGCTACCACCTTCATGCTTGACGGTTGGTACCGTGTTCTTTGGATTGTACGCTTCCCCTTTCTTTCGCCAGACATAAGCAACATCCATGTGCCCGAAAAGCTCCATGTTTGTCTCGTCTGGCCACAGAATCGATTATGACCAGAAGCTTGGAGACTTGTCCAGGTGTGCTTTAGCGAAGGCCAGACGAGCTTCCCGATGTCTTTGCCTCAGGAGTGGCGTCTTTCTTACTGTCCGGAACTCCTTGTACTTCCTATTTATGCTCTGAACGGTAGATACTGGTACTCTAGACTGCTTTGAAAGGGCCTTGTATAGCCTTTTCCTTCTTTGTGGCCATTGAAAATAGTTGCCATGCTGACCAGAAACTGAGAATGAAGGCATCAACTCCCCTCACTTTATAGCCTACAAGCTATTCTATGACATTCTTTGATTTAAATTTATTTGAACAGATATGTTAACGATTCAAATCTTATGCAAACATGTTAGAATAATTGTTGAACAACAAAAAGGAATCACTGGAATGTCGAACGCAGGTTTATTATCACCAAAAAATAATGAATATGAATAATTTTGAACAGGCACAACAAAGCAAATTTTGACATTGCTATTGTTATGCAAATGATGCTGAGCCAAAAACATGTGGTCTTGTGCAAGGCAACTAACTGTCCTAGGATACAGTTTTTGGGAGTGAGGAAATTGGAAAAATGTTAGATTTTTCAAAGGGTATGAATAATTTCGAGCACATCTGTACATGTACGTACACTATTTACTTTGGAATTTAAGACAGATTTTTGCGTATTATCTTTAAGCAAACGTTAATCCTGATTGGTGGATCCATGGAAACAGACTGCGTTACATGTAACTGTATAGTGCATTACAACATTTCAAGCATGCTGCATCCATTCTGCGAAATGAAAAAGATGTACAATACACTGCAAATTCAAAAATGGTGCTTACATCATGCACAAACAATTACAGTAACATCTTGTTAAGTCGAAACTCAAGGGGATGGATAAACATTTTATCCGAAGTTCGAGGTAAGCGGATCGAGGTCCTAATTCACTCCGATCAACACACGAACAGTTTCCACTGTAACTCACCAGCCCGTGGCCGAGTACCGTGGCCGAGTGGTTTGGGTCATTGACAGGTGAAAACTTGGGGTTGCGGGTTTGAACGTCCCCCTGGGCTGCGGTACCTGTGCCCTTGAGCAATGCACTGAACCACACTTGCTCCATCCTTCGGAAGGGATGTAAAGCCGTTGGTCCAGTATGTTAGGTAACAGTAACGCACTTTAAAAATCCCAGAGCATTCTTTCGTGAAGAGCAAGGGGATTCCCCGGTGTCTCTGGCCATTTCTAATTTATAATTCTTAATGGGTTTCCTCTCGCTTGCGAGTGACAGTGCAAGGGGCACTTTAGAGGAATCCTTGGTATGAATACCAGAAAGAAATAATAATAATAAAATCATTGTTTTGACAAGATTTGTTTTGCTGCATCTCTTGATGAAAAGACAGATTAAATTGACAGACCTAGACTCAGAGAAAGGTTTTCACACTTCTGATTGTTTCAGTTGCACTTTTTTTTTTCATCAGTCTATTTGTCTTTTTTATCTGTTTACATCATTTTGTTTTACATTTTTGTGAAGCGCATTGGGGGATCATTGATCTGTAATGCGCTATATAAATGTTGGTTTATTATTATTATTATTATTAGCCGAACAAACTTCGAGGTAAACGAAGGAACTTGTACAAGAATTTCGAGTTATGGAAGTATTCGTGTGCACAAAAGCCTATTCTTACGTCGGTAATGTGCCATTACTTCGAGGTAAACAGAGTTTCGAGCTATCCGGTTTCGACTTGACGAGATTTTTAATACTGTATTGCGTGCATTTAAAATCCATGTTTTGACTCTCATGAAGTTTTTTATTTCTCAGGTATTTTGATCAGTGAAGTGAAAGTTGAGGTTGAAGGTACAATGGGCGGTGAATTCATTGAGTTGTACGACGGAGGAGCAGGTGCCATGTCGCTCAACGGCCTCCTGCTGGTGTTGTTCAATGGAGCCAATCAGGACCGCTCTTACAAAGAAATCGACCTGAATGGATATAGGTGAGTCGCCTAGTCTTCAGTCCACACTGATGTTTTACTGTGCATTTACACAAGCTATAACATGTAGTGCAAATGCTCACAGGATCAGGATCTGACCCCGAGACATGCAGCCACAAAAAGCGTGTGGCTTGTGGAACTCTGGAATGTTCCATAAGAGTGGATTCACACTGAGCATTTTCGCATGTAAAATTGCGTCACTTTCAGAAAAAAAGTGGTATGGAAGGAATTTGGAATGAAATATATATGACGCACTGAAAATCACAGAATCACATACACACTTTTTGCCCAAGTTGATTTTGTGATTTTCAGTGCATCATTTCACTCCAAATTCCCCCCATAAAGGCTTTTTCTCACAGCGACGCACGTCAAATTTATGCACGGAAAGGTTCAGTGTAATGTGAACCCACTCTAAGGCTTGCGCCACAGAAATGTTGCATAGCTGCACCTTTTCTCTACGAAAATATTCATTTTACAAAACTTGCCTTAGCTGTACAATGCAGCAATTAATTAATAATCCACAAAAAGAAAGCTACGAACGAGGCTAAAAGGAGAACAAAGGTTGAGACATTTGAATGGCACATGCTTCTCGCTGTGATATACGGGAACACTTCATGCACTATGTACGATACACATGCACACCGGTGGTACAATGCTTTGGTAAATACAGATGATCAACTAGGGCCCAAGTCAATCTTGGTGGGAATTGCTCGTGGATTTTAGGTCTGTCCGCATTGGACTTCTTTTTGGGAAAACTTAGTGAGACATCGGGTACTTTTTCCATTTTAAGTCCAATGCGGACAACCTAGGACGTTTTCCTCCTAGTAACTTTTCCTGAGTCCAGCGGTTACTTTTCCTGGCCAACTTCTGCCCAGGAAAATTGTAGAGGAAACTTTCCCCGAGACGAAAAGTCCAATGCGGACGCAGCGAGTCGGTAAAAGTGCTCTGGAAGCATACGTCTGGGCCGTAAAGGTCAAACTGCGAAGGGATACTGCGCATGCTCTCCCAAGGTCTCGGTAAAAAAAGTCCAAATGCGAACAGCAGTGTAAAATTCAGCCATTTTTCATTTTACCATCGTCTTGTTACCCCCCCCCCCCCCCCCCCCCCGCTCCCCCCCGCTCCCCCCCCCCCCCCCGCTCCCCCCCGCCCCCGATTTCTTCATCAAGTAGCCCTTCAAAGAGATTGATTCATTTGCAAAACAATCGTTTCTGGTGCAGCGTTCGGTGATGCTTGTGCTCAACTAGCAACATCACTGCCATGGAAGAATGCCTCACTTACGCCACCTAAAGACCTTGCACTACTTTTGAAAATGGCATAGCTTTTGTGAAATTGTCGCAAGATTTATGTGGACGCGCCCGAAAGCGTACAACATGTGTGCAATGCGTGTAATGCACGCGATCAAACAAACACAACTGGACGCACATCACTTTGAAGGATGCATGTAGGAAAGTACAATGCAAAACGGCAAGTTTATGTCAAAGAATTTCGGTGAGTTTACTGAATGGGAATAAAAGTGGGTTTGGGTGGTCTTAACAGTGCATTTAAAACCGGTTGGAGACCTAGACGCAGATAATGGCCCTCGCCTTGCGGCTCGTTTAAGACTGTTCAAACCCACCGCCAGTGAAGGACGAGGATTGTTCGGACACACAGAATCAACTTTTATATCGCAGTAACGACAGACTTTGGGCAAAACGAGTGGAAGAACAATATTGGCGATGGGCCACATGAGCCCGGATTATCAACCTTATGGCGCTAGAAGGCACACTAACAATCAATGGCGTAACACCTTTTTCCCCTGATTTGCAGGAGGAAAATGCATTATGCCATGAACGAGTAGGGCAACAGTGTAACTCACTTTGTATAACCATACTACAGTACAAAAGAACATGCACAATTTGTCGCATTTTTCGCATAGTAGCGAATAAGCAAAATTACACTTTCGAGTAACACGGCATTTTAGTCATGCATATTCCGGTTCTTGGATTTCGTTTTCTTTTTGTTAGAATAATGTTATTAGTGTATAGTTTTACTAAAACGTTGGGTTTTGGGTACGAGTAAAGCGAGCCTCCCATTGTGCGATTTTTTGCCATGAATTTCCTACGATTAGCTACGATTGGGTACGATTGTGTGTAGAGTCTATGGACAGTCTCTGGTAATCGTACCAATTCGTAGGAATTTCGTAGCAACAATCGCACAGTGGGAGGCCCGCTTAAGGGTAATCATGTGCGTCTAATTCTCCACTCGTAACGCTATGGACTTTTTCACGATTCTTCACTGCGAAAAATGCAAGCCGGCTGTGCTACTTAGACGCCGCGCCTATTCTTTTGCATGTGTCTGTGAAAATCTGAAAGGTTGTCTTCAGTTTCGTCATTGATATTGTAACGAACCCCCACTTGGGGAACGCCAGTAAAAGAATAACTAATTCATTCATTCAACGAAATAATAAACAATATGGATCTACAACTTATAAGTAGAGGCATCAAGCCTTAGCAGCGGGCACGGTCGCTTTCCAAAGGGAAAACCCCTCGACGAAAATCGGCCGCACCCGCTACCCGACACACTGGATACCTCTACAAGAAAATAAAACAGATACTCATCACAAATCAAAATTATATGGCCGAAGCAAAACCCAAGACACCTTCACGCAAACCTGTAGAAAAATGACTAAGAATAAACACTGCAGAACTAAAACTAAGTTAACCTCACAACTGCCCAGACGCAAATCCCTGCCTGCATGCAAACGCCCAGGTTTTTTTTATACATTGATGAATAACTAAAAGAATTTAATATACAAAAGGAATTCTTTCTATTATTAGCAAAAGTCCTGGCCCAACTTGGGCAACAGGAACCAAACAAAAGTTAAAGAATTTAAAGAATTATTTGGGTCTGGCTCCACCTGTGCAACAAAGAATACCACGGCTGGAGCCAGATACCACTAACATAACTTCTTTTTGCTACAATATTATCCAATCTGGATTTCAGACAAGGCCTGTACTTACACAGATGGACACGTGGTTATTTTAGCATTTGATTCATCAATTAATTCCTTCTTAAGCGCTGCAAATTCCACAGTGTGGTTGATTTTTCTTAGACGTGTACTCCAGTTTACAGTTAAAACTCAGCCCAGTAATCGTCTAAGAAAGTTGGGGGTTTGCGAGGGCGATTTGAACGTCTAGGAGAGGCATCTGATTTGGAGAGGGGTTCCGCATGGGGAGCTGACTGAGGCAGAGCAGGTTGGTCATCGGGAGTGGCAATTGTCGGCCTCGGGAGACAAGGGTCTGGTATCAACTGGGGGTGTACTGACATTGTGATCAGCTGGCGTCGAGAGGATTGAGGATTGAGCGAATGTCTGGGGGTGGGGGGGGGGGGGGTGTGGGGGTGTGGAGCGACGGGCATTGTAGGAGGATCAACCTCGTCATCACTTCCCTAGTAGGTAGACCGAAGGGTGGGTTGGATTGGCGTGGGCTGTCGTGTGATGAAGACGGGACTTTGAAGCATTCTGACCGTTTTATACGGTAGGATGAAGCTCTGAGGTGGCGTAAGAGCTCATCTTCTAACTCTCGAACGACCTTTTCTGCTACTGGGTTCTTGTTAATGTTCTTGACATTATGGTCAGTCTGTGGTGGTGGTGGAGAAAGTCGTCATTGATGAGCTAGAGCCTGCAACCCTGGTGCAAGGTCGGTGCGAATGACAGCCAGTGGACTGTCGAGAGGTCGCAACTCGATACATAGGACAATCAATGCATGGCGGCGGGTGGCATATATGTTGCTCATCATCAATGAAGCGAGTTGCCGTGTACGATGTAATGCACTCTCGCACAACAAGGATGAGCAGGCAATGCCATCGGACTACGTGTACATTGTACATCAAATGCAAAGGAATCACCAACTGCATCCGGTGGATCCTCAGAGCTTTGAGGATGCACAGTGGTCGGGGCCTTACGAAGAGCAGCACATTGATGGCAGGCTCTCAGCTAACCAAATAACGTCCCCCGAGCTTAACGTTCGCGGAATATTATGAATGAATGTCCGGGGAACGTCATTGTGTGGATTTTTCTGGATGTCCTCCGCATGTTCGAAACTAATGTTATTGTGTGGAGTTTTCTGGACGTCCTCTGAACGTTAGACACGAACGTTAAAAAAAAGACGTTCAGAGGACGCGTCAATTGTACTTACGACGCCTTTATTATAACGCAATTGTGATGTAATCGTGACGTAATCGGACTATTTTCAATGTGTAATTTCATATCAACTAATCTCTTACCTGAAGTTCCAGGGCTCTTGATACCAGTCACTTCCTCTTACTAGGTATCGTAAGTACGCTTGATATATACAAGGTATGCTCCTTGAATTTCCTTCGTATGTAGTCACAGTTGGCGGACATTGGAAACCACATTTTTTTCTATTATTTCTTGAAAATCTTGCCTTTTAAGACTATAGACGGGTTTTATATACAAAAGTACATAGATTTTTATTATTATTATTATTATTATTGTTTGGTTTATTTCAAAAATAAAAACATCACAGCCTTTTAAGGAGGCTGAATTAAGTCTTATTTTTACAATATTACAAATTTATATAAATATATATTAACATTAAAAAAGATAATGATAAATAACACGGACAACAATGACAGCAACACAAACACGGACAACAAAGACAGCAACTCAGACATGGACAACAGAGACAGTAGCACAAAGAAGGATGACAGTGAAAGTAATACAGAAAAACAATGCAAAAATACAAAAAATACAAACTGGAAGCTGGAAAAATAAATTAACTGTTCTTTGTGTTCCATAGTCTACAGAGATAAGGTACAGGACTGTTTTTGTACCGGTTAGTTTTGCAGCGAGGAATGGAGAGGTGATTACCGTTTCTTAAGTTATGACTATGAGATTGTGTTCTTTGTTCAGGAAGCCAGCTACTAAATGTATCATCTTTAAGAAGGTTACATACAAATTTATAACAAAGTTCCTCTCTTCTATTAGCAAGGGTACAGAGTCCGAATACAGTTAGTGATTGTTCATATCCATTGTATTGAGATCCAAGTATAATTCTGCACGCCCTGTTTTGGAGTTGTTCAAGGGCATACTCAAGGGTTGGTCTTTATATGTAACCCTTATAGATGGTGAGCAAATCTATTGGAGACAGGGCAAAATGTTTTAGGAGTCTGAGCATGTACATGCGCCTACTTGCTTTTGTAGTGATGTCCATCATCCATTGGTCCCATTTCAGATTAGATTGGATCGTGAGGCCAAGAAGTTTAAAATTAGGCAGTGCGTGGTTACAACGTAAAGCTTAAAACAATGCATTTTTTCGTGAAATTTACAGGAAAATGATCTCCGCGCGATCTGCTTTGTAAACAACGTTCTCGGAATGTTCTTAGAATGTTACACTGCAACGTTAGATTCTAACGTCTGCAGAGCGTCCTCTCGACGTTCAAAACGAACATGACCGAAAACGAACTTTCTCCGAACGCTATTAAAAAACGTTCTTAGAACGTTATAGTGCAACGTTGGATTCAAACGTCCACAGAACGTCCCCTGGACTTTCAAAACGAATGTGACCAAAAACGAACGTTCTCCAAATGTTATTAAATAACGTTTTTGCAACGTTAGATTCAAACGTCGGTAAAGCATCCCCTCGACGTTCAAAACGAACGTAACTTCCACGGACGTCCGGGGAACGTCCCCTACGTTTAAAACGAACGTACCGGTAACCAAAAATGAACATTCAGCGAACGTTCGCAGAACGTTATGTGTTAGCTGGGCTGTGGTGACTTTTTCCACCGCTTTGTCCATGTCAAGGGCAAAGGAGAGGGGGGAGGAGGTAGTCCCCCCCTCCCCCCGCCCCCACCCCCACCCCCACCCCCCACTGGAAAATTGGCAAACGGAGAATAAAAAATGGTAAGCGCTGCACTACCGATGCCTCTGTCTGGCTTTTTACGAAGGCACATATTTGGCAAGATGTCAAGGTAATCTGGTGCATTACGACCTGTGAAATCTGATGGGACATTTGAAGTTCCAGCCAGATGGCGGACGGTTGTTTGGAATCGCCTGACTGGAATGTTGACACACGAGGGCTAGAAGAGAACTCTCCTCGACATAACTTTTCAAAGGCCTCAACAGTGAGGATACATGTTTTGAGCTTAGATTGGACTAATGGGGTGGCAATGTACAAGGCCTCCAACTCACATGGAAGCCACGTGGGCTGCTGGCCACGCAGCTTGGCACTGAAAAATCCGGCAAGTCAGAGCTTGTCTTGTCGTGTCTGAGATCGCGTATACTTCACCAATTATAGGAAGTACCCTATGCATAAAGCGTCGGTCCCAACCCGCCGTACTTGCAAGTGCGTGCTGTCTTCTTGCAAAAACGTGGGCAAAATTTGGGGATCCGTACGTGGTGAGTACCGCATCAGTACGGATTTGGGAGCAGGCAGTCACGCCGTAGCACTTTTAGTGCACGAGGAACTTTCGCTGCGTTCGGGTTACGGATTCACCCCCAGTACGGGTGACGCGCGTGCCCTCTACAGCCAATGTGCGCACAACGCACTGACTCCGTGAGTCTTTTAAATTTTAAAATTTAAAATTTAAATTTTTCCCACGGTCAGTTGCTCTACGGACGGCGCACTTAGCACGTGCGTGCTGCGTACTTGATAAGTGCGTGGTCCGTGCTTACTCGGCACTTCCCCAGATCAACTGTCAAATGAGCACGCAGAACTCACGTGGACCGTGTCGAGTAAGCACGTGCTCCCCACTTACAACGCACGTTGTGTGCACTGATTTGAGGCAGCAGCAGCTGGGACTTCTGGAGAACCTCGGAAGGTCCTGAGCATCTTCTGCGCCCTGAGCATCTTTTTGATGGACACCGGCGCATTACAAATTTAAAAAATTATTATTATGATTATTATTATATATACCCCCCCCCCCCCACCGACATGGGGCGGAAAAAGTCACGTTCATCGCACTTGCACGCACTTACAACATGCGAGTGAGGACACCGTACGTGAGCAGCACGTGTAAGTACGGTCTACGTACGATAACATGGCAATCGCACGGAGATCGTACGTTGTAAGCACGTTGTAAGCACGTACAACTAACTTACCACTTGCCACTTGTTGGGCGCTGAGGGGATCTCGTCTCCTGGTTAGGCGCGTTCGCCTTGCGTAGAAATACCACGTCATACTGGCGACTCCCGCGATCGTGGACCGTACGCATAAATCCAGTGTACGTGTCGCTTTTGCTCTTCTCCGTTATACGGACAACTTGTCGCGGAAAGAATCTCCCCACTTTCGCTTCCAACTCGGCCTCTTTGGGATTCGGTGGCGCGTCATCCGCAGATTCGGTTTCGCCTTCAGCTCGCTGTTCCTCCTGCATGTTCCGAAGCATGCTCAGTGGCTTACCTCTGTGTGGTGAAGCCGGTACTGCCTCCAGCGGTGTATTATCCCACAATAGTGAGGCAGGGGAGACTGCCACATCCAGAATGTCGGACGTAGTCTCCTTAGGTCGCCCTCCGACCATCGCCTCCCACTCCGCATTGGCGTCTAGCCATTCTGGAGCGTTGCCTTGGGGCTTAGCTTCTGCTGAAGTGTGTGCCACTTTCTTTGGCCTCTCCCGTTCTGGTGATTTGGCGCTTGACCGCTCCAATGGAAGTTGTTCCGCGACTCTGCGTACAGGATCCGTTGGCTCATCTGGTGCCCTGGCCAATGAACTGGAAGAAGTTTTACTCTTCTTGCTCTTACTGCCTTTGTCGTTACCCCGACGACCGTTGTTCTCGGATTTCTCGTTAGAACCATCACGCTTACGTTTCTCCTCGGGTTCTTTGCTCGACTCCTCCCGGTTGTTAGATCTGCCATGGTGCCCCGCTTCTTCCTCGCGACGGCGGTCGTCTGCGCGCGACTCGTAGGTCTCGCCTGGTATCTCGTTAACTTCGTTCATGTGGTTGGGGTGGCAGTCCTTGTAGTGAGCCTTCAGGTTGTCCCGGCGGGTATTTTTGTGTGAGCAACGCTTGCACCAGTATCGAATCCGCGGTCCATGCTCGGTACTGATATGTCGGTCCAAACTCCGCTTGTGAAGCAACACCCGACAATGTGGACATTCCACCTTCTCCCCTTGGCGTTGATCGAGACTTTTGCTCCTCGCTGTTGTTCCACCCCATCTCCGTGTCGTATAATCTGTTGGGAAGACAAAACGTTAATAGTTCCTCGGCCTAGGAAGGCGAACATCTTTTTATTTTATTTTATGTGTACCCTTCTAACGGTATCTATGTGGCTTTTGACGGTGCCTGGGGGGATTTCGACGCGGAAACGGAGCTGCAATCCTGCCCTCCTCCTGGTGCTGTTCTTCGGCTTGCAAACTCGCATTCAGAGTCTCCCGTGTTATTGTATTCATCGAGTCTACATGTTCCCTTGTACTTTGCGGGCTTTGTGGTGAGTAGGTTGTGGATTGTGATTCCTGTGTAGGTGTCGCATCTGGCACAAGATTTAGCCTAGAATCTCGGGCATCGTCCTCCTCTAGAACTATATCAGTCTGGCGCTGATCAGATGTCACATCGACAGCTTGCAGTTCGCTTTCGCTATGCCAAGGCTCAAGCGGTTCACCTTGGTACGGTTTCAATCTGTCACTATGCACCACTTTCATCTTACCACCTTTTCGTTGCTGTATGCGGTATGTCACATCGGAGAGTTTGTTGATAATCAGATATGGCCCGTCCCAACGTAGTTGCAGTTTAGGCGACACGCCTTTCTTTCTAGCAGGGTTATGTAGCCATACGAAATTGCTCACAATCAGTCTGTCCCTAACAGATCGCCTGTCGTAATACGTCTTCTGACGCCTCGCACTCTTTTTTAGACACTGGCGCGCATTATCATGGGCCAACCTTAACTGCCTCCTCAGTTCTGGTGCGTAGTCCGTCTTCACATTACCAACACTCTCTGTCTCGTCAGTCATTGCAGTAGTTAAGTCTATAGGTAGGCGCACTTCCCGGCCTAGCATTAACATGCTTGGTGATTCGCTCGTTGATTCCTGTGGTGACGAGCGGTATGCGAACATTGCGAAAGGGACCTTTTCATCCCAGTCTTTCTGTCTCCTATGTGGCTCTATCATCATGGATACTGTCGTCACAAGAGTCCGGTTGAAACGCTCTATGAGGCCATCTGACTTTGGATTATATGGCGTCGTTCGGGTCTTTTCTATCCCGAGTATACGGCACATTTCACTAAACACCTGCGATTCAAAATTCCGACCCTGGTCTGAATGTAGAACTTCAGGTACCCCGAATCGGCAAACAAATTCTTGAACAAATTTGTTAGCCACTGTTTCTGCCGTTTGATCTGGTATCGGATACGCTTCCATCCACTTAGTCAGATAGTCACCCACCACAAGAACGTACTTGTTCCCTTTGTCAGTCACCGGAAAAGGGCCAGTGATGTCCAAGGCGACCCTTTCCATAGGCGCTCCTACCAAATGCTGTTGTAACGGCGCCTTTCTAGCCTTCGTAGGTGACTTTCTTCTCGCGCACACGTTGCACTGTCGGACAATAGACCTCACATCTGCTGATATACCGGCCCAGTAGAATCTTGCAGAAACCTTCGCCAAAGTCTTCTTCACACCCAAGTGGCCACTACAATTGCCACCATGCAGCTCTTTAACTGCCTCTACACGGTGCCTGTCGGGCAGTATGGGTCGCCATCGCACCATTCGTCCGTCGTCCGACTCCCACCTTCGACATAAAACTCCGTCTCTGATAGTCAGTTGATCCCAAATTCCCCAATACGTCTTAACTGCTGGCGACAGGGCTGTAATTTCGGACCTCTTGGGTCTTCCAACTGATTTTTCCTTTGCTGTCAATGCCCATCGGATAGCTGGTTCCTCTAGCTGTGCCTGTCTTAAATCTGCATGGCACAATGTCGGTACAGTAGTCACTACCCTGGTAAGCAGAGTGTTGGAAGTTTTGTCTGTAGTATTTGTGGCTTCGTCCTCAGGTGTTGATATAGCTGTCACCTCTGGCCCTTCGCTTCTACCACACTGGTGACAAGGATTCCTTGATAGGCTATCAGCGTTAGCATGTGACCGGCCAGCTCGATGGACGATTGTGTAATCATATTCACTGATCACCTGTAGCCACCTTGCCATTTGCCCTTGCGGATCCTTGAAGTTAACCAACCAACGCAAGGCTCCGTGGTCACTTCGAACGACAACCTTGCGCCCATATAGGTATTGTCGAAACTGCTTTAAAAAGACAACTACAGCCAGCAGCTCTCTGCGTGTAACACACTAGTTACGCTCAGCTTGGTTCAGGACTCTGCTCGCGTAGGCTATCGCGTCTTTAATGGTGACTGAATTTAGGCGACGGTAGTCCACGCAAAATCTTTTACTCCCATCTTTTTTTTTGACCAGCACCACATTTGATGCCCATGGACTATCCGCAGCCTCGATACGCCCCTCTTTTAACATCTCCTGTATTTGCCTGTTTATCTCTTGCTGTATCACTGGAGGAAACCGCCTGGGTCGCTCCTTAATAGGACGTGCGTCCCCCGTGTTTATGTGGTGCCGCACCAGGTTCGTACGGCCCAAATCCGAACTAGTTTTTGAAAAAAATCTTCGTATTGACACAGCAGTTGAGCTATCCTCCAGTGGTAGGACTCATCCACTTCCTCGATGCTGCGTTCGTACAATTCAGCAAGGTGAGCAGGAACCGTCACTTCGTGTGGGCTACTTGGGACTTCAGTCGGGGATCCCTGAACATCACACTCGTGAACAGCCGTAAGTCGCCCTACCATTGTTCCCCGTTTTACAACACATTCTCTCCTCCCTGGGTTAAACATACGGATGGGTATTTTTCCGCCTTCGGTATTTACCAGGACTCGAGCTACCACCATGCCTTTGTCGGCTACCTCGCTCCGATCAACTGGCTCCAACAGTCCAAGTTTCAATCGTAGTGGCTCACCAATCGCCGAACCAGGGACCAGTGCCTCATGCCCCGCTGGTACTCTGGTCGTCTCCGTCACTATCACTCGAGCACAGAGACCATCCCCACTCGCACTTAAACACTTCACCTTCTCGCCATTCAGCGTCAGCTCGAACGATTGAAAGTCCAGGGTACTCTGGGTGGATAGTAAAAAGTCCATTCCCAAAATCCCTTCGATTTCGCCAGTATTTCCAAATACGGCACGGACGGGGCACGTGGTCTTGCCGATTTGCACCTCTATCCACGCACTGCCAAGAGTTTCCATTTTACTGCCATCGGCGTTTCGCACTCCAGCGCCTTCTTTATCCAACTTAGGTCTTTTCTCCACAGGAATTTTGTAGTATGCTGCCGATGACAATACTGTATCCGTGGCTCCAGTGTCTACTAAAAGATTTACGCTAATCTCTCTCACCGTAGCCTTGACAAACATTCCTGTTTGCGCATCACGACCTATTCTGGATCGGAAACCATCTCCGCGTGTCCCAACCTCTACTGGTCTCTTTCTGTCACGGTCTTTTGGCCCTGTTGTCTGTCCAGCTTTCCCGCGGGCCCTCGAGTCAGCTTTTAGTCGTTTCCCGACCCACGTTCTCTTTCACGCCCCTGCTTACAGTCACGGGCATAGTGGCCAGTATTCTTACATTTGTAACACACCGTCGTAGGTGTAGCCTTTCGTCTTTCTTGGATATCCTGGACTTTTGTATTTAACGTGTCAATAGACTTGGACATTTTCTTCATCCATTGCCTTATGTCGTCATCGCTGGGTGAGTGTCCTTCCAGCGCCGGGTTTCTGTATCCACGTAGTGATGGCTCTTCCTCTCCATCAACACCACGTGCAAACTTCGATCGCCTGTCCAGGCGCTGCTCCTCTATCCTCATAAAACTGTCTGTGTTCAGCGCAGCACGAATAACCTCGTCCAGATTTGAGGGTTTTGCCCTGAAAACACCTTCCCGGATAGCCTGGTCTTGGATCGCGTCTGAAAAATGACCCCTTGCCAAACGGTCACGACCTTCGTCTGTCAATTCGGGATATGCTAAGGCTGCCAAATCCCGAATAGTCTGTCCGAGCTCTTGCAAGCTTTCCTTAGACCCTTGGCGTTTGTGTCTCAACTCTGCAAGATGGTTTTCGGCAAGCTGACCAGGCCCAAACCTCTTTTCCAATAGACTGACCAGCTTAGCGTAGGTGACGCCTCTGACATTACTGGAGAGGTTACCCAACACTTTCACTGCCGTTCCCTGTAGGCTAGCAGCAAGAAAGATCCTCGCCTGGTGATCGGACCAGTTGTTAGCCAGTTTGCATGCCTCGAAATGTTGCTTGTACTCCCGGCAAGGAGTCTTCCCATTGAACTTCTCGGGTAGAATATTTGGTCGTCTACTCACACTTGCCTCACAATTATAACGCACCGTTGTATCTTCCCTGACATCTGCGCAACCTGATGGAGAAATCTCGTTTTCTCTGAGCTGGGTACCACAATTAACTTGCAGTGAAAAGTCGTCCCCAGTCCGAACTCCATCGGGTTCACGGACGGTAGAACGCGTCCAACCCGACTGATCATTCTCGTGCATAAATGGAGTTGAGGCAGTCCTCGCCAGTGTAGGTGTTGGTGCAGGTGGCGGTGGGACTCGAAGCAATTTTCTAGGCCTTGGTGTCGGTGGTATTCCGGACGTGGAGGACGCCGTATATGTTGTAGAAGCTATGTAACCTTCGTTCCTTTCCTTCAGTAATTGGCTGACCTGTTTTCAATTGCTCTCTCTCTGCCTCGAGTTGTTGTGATTCCTCGCTGCTCTGCTGGATTATCGACAGTTCCCCATCGAAGTCAATTAAACTCGCTTCCATGTTGCCCAAATATTGTTATCCAACCCAGGTGTACTGTGCAGATGTTTCTTTGTAGTCACCCGATTTATTGTTGCGCCAATCCCACTTCTGACACCATTTGTAGTGCGCCGACCGCTCTCCTGGCTTTCCTTCTCGAGCGTAGGAGGTGACTACGGGGTCGTTGTCCAGAACTCGCGCTAGGGTTGCCGTCGGCGGAGTTGATCAGGATTACGCCTTCCCGACGAGCGGTTATCCGGAAGGCGGGGAAGCAGATCCGTTTGGGCGGAAATATACCCCCAGGCACAACAATGCGTCAGTGTCTACTACTCTGCTCCTATATTTACCGACGACGCGTTGAGTCACACGATGCAATACTCGGTGCAGCCTCACGTAGCCGCGCTACCAACACGACGTTTGTCCGTTGCAATGCTAGGGCGAGAGCGTTCCGGACAAGTACACGAACCGAGAGCAACTGAAGACGGGAAGCGCGGAAGAGAGCGTGCACACGCGCGACACTGGCTTATATACCTTATCTCGCGCATGCGCACTGGTCTCTCCTCATAGTACAGCAGTGGCGTACACCAGTGTACCTATGACGAGAACCAGTCATAGACTTGCTCCCGGGCACTATGAACAACGTTTCGCTACAATATTCATATGAAATTGACTTGTGGTAAATTTTCATGGGCAGAGGATGACCGGTATTATAGGCAACCACTGGACTCGGCAAAAAGTAACTGACAGGAAGATCTCCCAGAATCGTTCAATTTCAGTATAATTGTACACACACGCCCCAAGAGGGTTAGTGTTAATGAATGGTTAAATGTACACATCGGATCTTTGAGATTTGCAAAAAGAAAAAAATTGTTGAAGGTTGATGTGAAGAACAGTCCAAGGAAATTTCCTTTGTGGTGCAGGATCAAAGTGAGAGCAAATTGCTACATGACACAACTATCGCCCACAAGCACAAATAGGGGCTGTCCAAAGTTGTCAAATACATTTTTACAGTTGTACAATGTAGTATTTTTCAAGACACCCTCCCTCACCCTGAAATAGTACTCTCTAAATGCAAAATATTGAAAAACTCACTCTTCAAAATAGAGTGATTCCCTTATAAAAGCACTCCAAAAGAGTGAAAACTACTCTAAAAAGAGTGAAAATAACTCGAAAAAGAGTTAATTGTCCCTTTGGCTCTTTTTTTGGAGTGATTTCCACTCTTTTTAGAGTGATTTAAAAGATTTTCTGTTATTTTCACTCTTTTGGTTTTCACTCTGTTGAAGAGTGAGTTTTTTGTTACTCTTTTGCATTTAGAGAGTACTTAGTGTGTTTCTGTCAGTATCATGAAATTTTACAGTGCATTTTATAGCGCATTTTAATGACAGTGCGTGTAAAGTCCTATGCGGCCGTCGACCCTGCCCACTCCCCCCCTCCCACCTCCCCCCCCCCCCTCCCACCTCCCACCCCCCCCCCCCCCCCCCCCCTCCCCCCTCCCCCCCCCCCCTCCCACCTCCCACCCCCCCCCCCCCCTCCCCCCTCCCCCCCTCCCCCCCTCCCACCTCCCCCCCCCTTCCCACCTCCCCTTCCTACTCTTTGTAGAAGCTTGAAAATGCGGACAACTTTGGACGGCCCCTTTATTATTAGAACGCTTTCTCAGTCACTCTGTGATAGAGATTACTGAGACTCTTTCACTCTTATGGTGCCAGGGCACTTTGACTAGAATTGAACCGGATCTGTCTTTAGTCTTTGATGTACTCATGACTGAAGTAGAGTTGATCTGAATTTGCCTGGGGCAACGATGGAAACTAATGAATCTTGATGTCTGTGTCTCAGTGCTCAGATCAGTACTGCAAGCGTAGCCAATATATGCACTTGATTATCTTCATTCCATGGCATTTTATCAGAATTTGTTCAAGGTTCTCGTGTAATGGGGAATGGTTAAGTTCTGATTTAAAGGAATGTTGTGTTGAGCCCAGATGGTACTTAACTTTAGTAGGCAGATCACTTGTGTTATATCAGTTACCTGTAATTTGGATATCTGAAGTTTCTCAAGAATTTTTATCTGGGCATTACATGTATGTGCACTTGAGATGTCCTGAGTACATTTTTGGCTGCAGTTCTTTGGTTTTGGTCTTTGAAGATGGAAACATTTCTTTCCCCTGTCAACTTATTTTATTAAAGTGAGGGAAAACACTTTGGGAATATCATCATATTGAATAACAAATGCTACCTATCTATTGCCTGATGCATAAGCCCTTAACAAGCCCTACAGAGGGATAAACCTTTCAATGAGATAACCACCCCTCCCAGAGATCACTTAAGATAAGCCACAAACCCCTGCCTGGCCATCCTGAGATCTCAGGTAATTTCCACTCTGCTGAGCGCCGTTACAATCCCCTGAGGAAATACGCACAAATCTGTGAAGTTAGGCGGCTGTACGTTATGCTTAGCGAACACATGAGTCATTTTGATGTCATTTAATAAATTTTGTCATGTTATGCTGAAGAGAAACAATTGCTATGCTTTCCAAAAATTGGATTGGTTTTTTGTTCTTCATGACTATCCCCTACTGCCGAAATTTCTGGCGACGTTTTTTTTTATTAACTCCGCAGTTTTTCAAATTAATAACAGGGACGACAAACGTGAACTGAACGGATTCCCTGTATGCTTTAAATAGCAGCCAATTGCCGACGCGGACATGGCAGTATTACACTGTAGGCCTACTGTGTAAACTTACATGTGCAATCTGCATGCGTGTATTTGAACGCCCGCAATGTACAACCAAGCGTCATGATTGGCCCAGAGCGGTGACAAGATTTCTGTCGCTGCTTCCACAGGGAAATGGGGACAATTTCAACAGGGCCTCGAGACGCACGAGTAGGGCAGTGCGTTAAAGAGGCACTGTTGCAAGAGGATGCTGCCTGGCTTGCCCCATTTACTAAGTATGAGGTCGGCAAATCAGGGTACCTCTTGCCAGGAAAAATACTTACAAAAAAAAAGACAGTTTATGGAGGACTCAAATTAAGTGGCCTCTCTTGCCCCTGATCTCGGCTCGGATGCCCTTTTGCAATTAATGCTTATTGAGTGCCTAACAAATGTCATCAGTGCCATTTCATGGTGAAATTCAAAGCAAGGTTGTTCATTCAGGCAATCGTCATCAGACCCTACTTCGATTCCCCACTTCGATTATTCCCAGAAGAGGGATTTGGTTGCCGGATTCATCTCTGATCTTGATGGTCATATTTTAATTGCCCTTAACCTGTGGGGTTAAGATTGCTCTTACAGGAATGCATTCGCAGAAGTGCTTTTAATTTGTAGGATCAAGTGTTGGTATGTTATTTCAATTTTGGGTCGCTTTTGGCCTAAATACCAGACAGTGACTAATCAGCCAATGCTTAATGTTTTACCGGCACTCAAATCATATTCACTCATAAGCAATTGTTCAATCATTTCAGTCCTGTAAAATGTAATCTACTGAATGTGAAGGGGGCAACAGACTCTACATGTACATGCCATATGCTTCCTTGCAATGAGACTTGGAATGCACACAGTCTGGCACCTGTCCAAATTGCTTTTTACATCAGTTATTTAGGGTAATGATTGAATTTTAATTTGATACAGACAAGGTTTGAATTTGAATTTTTTTCCCACGGGCATGTGGAAATTTTAAAACAAGTTTTAAGAAGTCCTGGTATTTTTCCTGACTTTATTTTTATCATCAAACTTTTACAAGGTACATACGTCATACATGTAAGTTAGATTAAATTCTTTTTGGCCATATATGGAATACAAACCCCTTTGATATTGTGATATACTGGCTGCGCTTACGAACACTCGGGCCGTAGCGCAGCATACTTTGAAGCTGCGCTCCTAGAAATGCATGACATCATGTGAGCTATTTTAGACGTGATGGCTATCGGTCCTCCTATTCATTCGCCATATGTGGAGCGGGAACCAGTCTACCAGTTTGGTGTCTGGTATATAGTGTGCATTAATCTCCGTTTGGGCAATGTTGGTATATGAATTAGGCCGGACAATGGCGGCACGCTATGGAAGTAATCAATTCACCACCATATCCCCCTCCCCCTCTGTCCCGAGAAAAAGGAGTATAAGAAAATGTAATTGTACATGTGCGCAAAGGAGAGTTGCCTCAAGTTCATTCTCTGCGCCTTTTAGGGGCCGTCCATAAAGTACGTACGCACAGGAGGGGGAGGGGGAGGAGGGGAGGGAGGAGGGGGAGGGGGAAGGGGGAGGGGGGAGGGGGGGATGGGGGAGGGGTCTAAGAAGTCGGCATTTCGTGCGTATGTATATACTTATGGACGGCCCCTTATAAAAACGCACTCGCGATGCCCCATGCACATTTTTGTAGCTGTACCGTCGAGTCGGAGACTGGATGAAAAAAGCACGCTCAGCTAGCTACAAAGTTTGCTTGCATACAAACGTTCTTCCGACCATAATGTCATTGTATTGCTAGTTTGTAAATTTGATCCCCCACGTCTTGAAAAATAAATTTATTTTTTTCAAAGTGGAATAAATTTTGTTATGAACTCTGTATCAGCAGTCTGTTGGTGTTGAATTTCTATGTCATCTTGTCTTTTCCTGGACTCGGACTCGGACTCGTACTCGACAAATCAAGGACTCGGACTCGACCTGTTGGACTCGGACTCGTGTGGTCTGGACTCGGACTCGTGTGGTCTGGTCTGGACTCGGACTCGGACAGGCTGGACTCGGACAGGCTTGACTCAGACAGGCTGGACTCAGACAGGCTGGACTCGGACTTGGACTCGGACTCAGACTCGGACTTGGACTTGGACTCGGAAGTGTGGACTCGACTACAACGCTGTTACCAACCAGCAGAACCTGTAGTAAAATCACACTGTATAATGAGTGGCCTTGCGTTATTTATTTATTTATTTTATTTTATTATATTTATACACGGTAGCTCATTCAACAAAAGTTGTTTTTCAAGAGGCCGTGTGTAAAAAGCACAAGTAAATGTAATAATATAAACTTGAATAATTTACAGATAAATAAATAAATTATACAAATAAAAAGAAAATAAATATATATATGTATATACATCAAGGGTAAAAAATACAAAACAACAAAACAACAACAGAACAATTAGGCAACATGACCACAAAAAAACCCACTAAACAAATATATACTCAACTAAAATTACAGTCAGAAAACTAATTATGTCGGGCACAATATAATAAGCGGTATGTCGGAAGTTGATTGGAAATAAAACAGGGTATGGTCAAGACAGTGTCATTAAATTATTTTTGAAGTAGTTTATGTTTAGAGCATACTGAACATTACTGCCGAGAGAGTTCCAAGTTTTAACGCCTCGGTAACTAAAACTACGGTGAAGAGAATGTGTTTTGGGGAAAGGGAGGGAAAGTGTTAAACAGCTAGAATCCCCCCATCCACATTTTTTTTGTTTTCCTGTTTATCATGGAGGTTTATGTTTCTACAACGCGATTACAACGTGTTTTCCGCCAAAAACCGACAGTATTTGTTTAAAACGCAATTCAGTTCCGACCCTCTTCACCCGAAATTCTGAAACGCTCGAGGTCACTTGGTTTGTTTACAAACAGGGGCGATACGTCATCCTGAGAAACACACAAAACGGCCTGTGCAGTATTGAATGGAAAATATACGAAGTGTATGTTCATCATGCCTGTTTTGTCCTTGTAATTCAAAATACAAACGTGAAAACACCTGATGTAAAACGACAATAATCTACTATTACCTTTTTTGTGAAAAAAACCGTAAAATTGTGGCTCACAATGAAGTCGAGTCTTTTGAAGGAAACACTGGTGCATTGCGACCGGTGTTTGTCACGGAACGAACAGCGGTCCGTGTACAGCAGTGGGAATGGTGCCTGCGGGCCGCGCCGTAGTTCCCACGTGTTTGAAATTGGCACACGGTATATGCACATCGGCCGGTACAAGTTAGAATGAGCGACTCATTTTTCTCTCTCTTCGTAATAAAAAAGGATCTTAGCTTCTGCTCTTTTTTTTCATGATGTCTGGTAAAACATACAACCACGCAACTACTGGGCATATCTCTGGCTTTTTGAACCAAAACAATTCTTCAAAAAACACCATCTAACAGAGACGGTTTTCCAAGTTTTTTGCGTGTAAACGTATGGAGCTAACAATCGTGTTGACTTTTCTTTCTCAGGATTGCGTCACGGGGTCACGCGCATATCATGAATACCTAATGAGCGTTTCAGAAATCGCGAAAATCTCATTTTCGAAAAGCGCACTTTTGCTTGCAATTTATCCACTTAAAACCGACAAATAAAAAATAATAAAAATCCACGTCGGCAAGAGGGATGTTTGGACTATCGAAAAAAGCCTAAATGCTGGATTTTCGTCAAGGGGGATTCTTCCTCTTTAAGTTACTTCTTCTCAGGGCATAATCAGTTTGAAGTAAAGTGAAATGGTCATTTAGATACGATGGTGCAAATATCTTCTTCAAAGGCCTTTGAAGAAGACTATGTTTTTGATGTATACTGTACCATCAGATGTGGTACTTGATAAGTAGAGAGATGCTGATAGATGAGAAAGTTGATAGTTCTTGTCTTTGGCTTCAGTGTGGGACAGTTTATTAAATTGAAAAATAATGAAGTGGACTAGCTGGGATGTTGTCAAAGTGGGAATTTTGGACGGCCAATTGATTTGATCACAAATTCAAGAATGTTGTCAACATATTTGGATGCAGTCGATATCGGATTATAGGACCTACATGTACGTAGTTATTTACAATGCCCAACAGAAGTTTTGAACTGTTCTTCTTGTCTGCAGTTTTCCTTTAAACAAGAGCTTTAAAGTATTCGTTTCACAATAAAACATTCTCAATTTTGTGAAATAAATTTCACAAATTGTATACATTTAATATTGTTTCGTGTATGGCAACTTGACTGTGATAAATAAAAGAAAGTTGGCACAGGTTGTTAATACAGCTAGTAAAATCATTGGTTTGCAACAAAAACAGCTGTCTGAGCCGTACGGCCTATCCATCTGTTGGAAGTCACAACAAATCCTGTGCGATAGTACACATTCCCTCTTAATTATGATTTCCAGAGGCAAATCAGGGTACCTCTTGCCAGAAAAAATGCTTTAAAAAAATAATTTGTCCCATCTGCTATCAGTGTACATGTGCTAAATGCCGATTTTAAAGGGGATTCATAGTGTATTTGATGTTTTGGCAATCTGCATTGTTGGCGTTGTATATTTGTAATTATTAGGTGTGAAGCATATACTAATGTTTTAAATATATAGAACATGTGATCAAAAGACAGTTTTCCATGATAAAACAATTCAAATTTTATTTTGATTTTGAAATTTAAACAAGATAGGATGGTGAATGTGGGTGGTCTGTATACTATATACTTTCTGCTTGTGTACAAGTACCTGCCAATTTAAAAAACAACTTTATTTTAATGTTAAGATTCTGTGTGATTTCAACTTTAATGCAAAATGACCATTGTTTCATGTACATGTACTAATATATGCGACTCCAACGTTTTTCTACATAATGAAAAACCTGTTTATGGAGGACGCAAATTAATAATAATAATACAGTGAAACTTGTATATAGTGGCCACCCAAGGGACCGACAAAATGTGGCCAGAATAGACTACTAAAGTGAAAACGTCACCCTTTGTGTGTTGCCATGGTTTTTGGGTCTACACTAAAACCAGTGAACTGTTTCCCTGCGCTATACCAATGGACGTTTCAGATTACCTGCGAATGTTTAGACCCAATTACCATGGCAACTGACGTCACACTTTAGTAGTCTAGATAAGCAGGTGGCCCTTGTATATAGGTTTAGCGGGCATATGCATGGGTATGCATGGATATGCATGGATATATCATTACAATTGAAATAACTTTTTAAGCTCCTCATAAAATTCCCCATTGTAACTTGGTTCATTGAGGCAATTTACTGTGTGTTGCTAGATTGTCCAGGTTTAACTGCTAAGGATTAATTGTACACACAGAAATCCTAGCGTCCTAGGCCACTGGCCGCCTTAGACAGGGGCCCTAATATCAAGGTTCTACCTCCATGTTTGTGTACAAACTGATTTGGGACCGAACAGATGTGCATCTGGCCACTTCAGGCAGGTGGCCTTTTTTGTATAAAGGTGGCCTTAATAGCAGGTTTCACTGTAATAAATATTATTAATAATTACTTAGCGCCTTACATGTACATCTTTAAAAAACCTCAATGCGCTGTACATAAAAAGCCCATAGCAATCCTATCATCAGATTATAAAGTAAAAAGCCAATCTATATAACGAATAATGATTAAAATTAAATTAAAATTCTGGTAATAAAAATATTAAAGGATATTTGTACAAAAGTCACACAAAAGCTTTAAAAATGATTATGATTGGATTGGACTAAACCTTTGGCCAAGACAGATTGGTAGTGAATTGACAGCAATTAAAAGCAACTTTAAAAAGATGTGTCCTAAATTTAGTGGCCTGTCTTGCCCATAGTGCCAAATGCCAGTGCCATTTAATTTCATGGTGAAATTCAAAGCAAGGTTGTTCATTCATGTAATCATCCGACCATACTTCGATTCCCCACTTCGATTCTTCCCAGAAGAGGATTTGGTTGCTGGATTCAACTCTGATCTTGGTGATCCTATTTTAATTGCCCTTAACCTGTGCGGGGTTCAGATTGCACTGTGATTGCTCTCACAGGAATGCTTTCGCATAAGTGCTTTTGTAGGATCAAGTGTTAGTACATGTATAGTAGTACTGTAGTATTTTCAGTTTTGGATTGCATGCCCGGATACCATGCAGTGCATACAGTATGTAATCAAGGCTGAACATTTCACTAGTACAGATGTTATTCAATCAGAAGCAATTTTTCAATCAGTTTTAGTTCTGTGAAATGTAATCTGCTGAATGTGAAGGGGGCAATAGACTATGCCATATGCTTCTTTTTAATGAGCCTTTTTGTTTTTGTTTTTGACATGCATTATTTTTACACTGCCAAATTCTGCCGACTGTATTTTCTTCTCATGTTACGTGTACATGTACATGTACATGTACATATAGGCCTACTTCAACTTTGCACATAGTTTCCTTTTATATGTAGGCCTACCCCACGGTACCGCACGCTATCCAAACTTATATAAAATCAAATTTACTGTTTAAGGGCTAATTAAATTAGCTTGTACCCACAAATGCCAATTTGCTCTTTTCAAGCAACAACTCAATTACAAAAAGCGAAACAAATGCTAAACTGAAGGAAATTCAGACCATGCATGGTCGGACCAACAAGGTTTATATTTTTAATTTCGCATTTTATGCCATTATGCATTTTATCTCCTGTTAAAGAAAAAGCTTCTCAATATTTTTGAAAATGATAAATATACATATATTTATAAATTGTCAACATCGGTCATTTATCGGTCGGCTAAATGACCATGTTTAAATCATATAGCAGTTTGTGATTGGCAAATCGGTGATCTTTTGCTGCATGTTTAATGGTGATTACCATCGGCGGACAACTAGTCGGGCAGCGTGCCGATGCCACTGAGCTGCTCCTAAGCCGCTGGCAGTCATTGTCTAATTATATCTGCCTTGGCAGACAAAATTAAGCTTAAATATAGTATACATGATTGGTAAACTGTTACAAATAGTTTTTTTCCCCAATCTTTGCCACAATTAGCTTTAACAGTAACAGAGATGAGACGGCGATGAGATTGGGAGCGATCTGGGATCTGGCCAAATCGCTACTGGACGCAGAAGCATCTCATGGCATCTCATAACATAACCATCTCGGACGGCTGCGAGTGTTTTTAAATTTTAAAACAATCGCAATCAAAATCAGATCGCATCATCATCGCTACACTGGCCCAACACCGTCGCAACCTTGTCTCAGACTGTCGCAACTCCATCGGTAACGCTCATGACAAGATGATGTTGAGATGGCGTTGCAGAGGTGTTGCGCCAGTGTGGAAACAGTCTTGCGGCAAGAAAAGGGCACTTGCGACTGCACTGCAACTGTGTGCGAACGCTGTGACATAGGTGCGAATAACTGAGATGATGATAAGACATCATTAAGATAGCATTGAGGCAGCGTTGCATCATGCTCGACACGAATTATTACATGTATCTTTCATGTCACACCACCGTCTCCTCGTTGTCGCCAAGCCGTCTCAACACCAACGCAACACAATCGCATCAATCGCAACGCCCACGCAGCACACTCGCTGCTATCCGTATCACTGTCTAAACTTAATCTCAAACAATCGTGGGACCGTCTCACTGCTGACACAACTCTATCTCCACCTGTCTCAACAATGCCGCCACGCTGTCCGTTGGGGTGTCTGCAATTTTGAATTTCGCGCCGAAAATGATCAATTTCACAAGGCCACCTCAACCGACTCTCAACCGTGTCACAACAACATCGCAACTGGCACTTTGAATTTTATAAAATCGCATAGCCCTTGTACGATTTCAATTGTTCCCAATCTCAATAAAGTCTCTACGGCATTTCTTTCTATGTGAAAGACCCATAACAGCCGAAATGTGTGATATATTTTGATAGCCGATTTTGTTTTGCTCATGCTTTCTTTAGCACCAATGCTCAAGGATTCTTTGTGGTCGGTACATCTGACATCACTCCATCTCCAGACCTGGTTGTTCCAAACAGCTTTCTTCAGAACGGTCCAGATGCAGTAGTGGTCTACAGTGCCCCCGCTCGGCTGTTTCCTCGTGGCACCATTGCGACTTCCATAAACATGGTAGATGTAATTGTGTATACCAGCACTGGCAGAGATGGGGATGACAGCACGCTATTGAACAAACTAGTTCCAGGTCAGAGGTCAGTCAGCCAGTATGGAGCAGCCTCGGATGGGGACCAGTCATTGTCTCGCTGTCTCAGTAACCACTCATGGACAATGTCTGCATTTACTGTGTCACAGGCAACTCCAGGTAAGGGTCTTCTGGACCAACATATCGCTGACATCACGAAGTGACACCCAAGTGCACTTCTGCTACAGTTCTTGAAAACATGCGAGTGTGCGTGCGCACTCCGTACAGTGGACCCATAATGCATGAATTTCGGTTTCCACGAACTGGCACCCAAGTAAACGTTGAATTTATCGAAAAAAGCTTTGAAAATGCTCGATACAAAAGATGTTATCTATATACTTGTGGGATATAGTAAACAAACAAATTGATGAAACACTCTCTAATTTTTTAATTTACGATAGGTATCAGTTCGTGAAAACAAAAATATTGGGTGTCAGTTCGTGAAAACACAATTCACGTGCTGACGTCATTTTGCACCCGAGATGAGCACTGAAATGCCACTACGTTGTAAGTTTGTGGTGTCACCGACAATATGTTGGACCTACCAAAAATACAATCGCATGTTTTACTCCTGAAGGGTATTTGGACAGCCATGACTATTTTCTGTGTGTCAAAAAGACTATAACGCAGGCGTGGGCAATTTCAACATTTTTGGAATCGATTTTGATTCCAGTTATGAATTACAATTCCATTCGGATTTGATTCAATTTTTAAAACAAACGTTTGAACAAAAAGTTATAAAACTCTTGAAAACCTCAAATGTCTGTAATTTAGCAATTTCTGCATCCGTTACCATTCAGAATTGCAGGGTATTTCCTTGAATCGCCAAGATAATTGGAATAATTTCATCTAAAAGATGTAATAACGATTCCGATTGCCATACTGGATTCGATTCAAATCAACCCAGAGACGATTTGCTCAAGCTATAATATACTGACACACTTTAGAAACGCAAAACCAGAAAATTTAGTGTCATTATTATGTAATGCAGGCAATAAGAATGATAAGGCCCAAACGACATTTGTGAGTGGCAAAGGCATAATTTTGTCAATAAGGCTGGGTTTGAATCCCATCCATGTTCCCAACATGAAAACAATTGACAAAACGCAGACAATTATGTGCAGCTGTCACTGTCACTGTAATCATTACAACTTTGTTCTACATGTACGTACTCTGCATATTTACCTCTTCTGTTTTAATTTAACAGGTTTTCCTAATGTCTGCCCACCCTCCTCCGTTGTCATCAGTGAAATCAAACTAAATTGCGCTTCATCAGTAGCATTTATTGAGCTCTACGATGGTGGGCTGGGCTCCACCCCACTGGATGCATTGTCGATGGTACTGTATGATGCTTCACATTCTGGTGTGGGAGCTGTGCAGAGTTTACAGGGCCAGTCAACAAATAGGTACCGGTAGGGATACCTTCGGTGTGATAAAGTATGAAATGTGTGGACAGTGCACTGTATATCACACATGCAACCTGCAATTATATGTAGATTATAGGCCAAGGAGAAGAATAATTACCTTACCCCAATCTAGAAAATCATGCGGAACCTGTATATTTTCATTTGTTTTAAAAGCTCAAAAAAGTGGCTCATCATGACGCTTGTGTGTTTCAATCTGCAATCATCTGCTTTCAAAATTGAGACATTCTTTAAGATTTAACAAGTGAATGTACAGTGCTGGAATGTAAGAAACAAAAGGAGCATGTTCCAATTCTTCCAGAAATGGATTTAATTTTAACCTAACAATCATATAAAATACCTCCCCAAAATACTATCCAAGGGAAGAAAACAGAAAATCCCCATTTTGGATGTGAAAGCAAAAATGTTGGTGTAATTACATGTACTGCATTGCTTATTTGAACCGGATAAATTAGTTTACAAAACATGTTCGTTTTTTTTTACAATATCCTTGAAAATATACGGATTAAGAGCGCGGAATTTCAGAATAGTAATGAGAAAAATATGACAAATGATCACATGGTATCAAAATCGCAATACCCATGGGAAAAATGGGGAGTCCAATAATACAAGGTGCAAAGAGGTAACAGAATGTAGACCATCGTCTCGCCTTTCTATTTTTGGCTTAACAAATTAGAATATTTTTTAAAAATCAGACAGTTTTTACAAAGTACAAGCTATGAAATGATAATGTTTAACACCGAAGAATTATGTTTCATTTCAGCAATGGTTACTTCTTGTATGGAAAACCCAGCACGGAGTGGGCTGTGGATCTTGAAATAAGTGCGAGTTTTGCAAACTTCAAGCCAAGTGATGTATCCAGTGCAGTCGCTCTGTACAAAGACAAAATATCAGGCCATTTTGCCAGTGATAGTGTTCTGCTTGATGCCGTGGTGTATGGTTCGCGGAATCCATCCAGTACAGTTCTCATTGATACCCTGCTTGGATCAGGCCAGAAACAGGTCCTGACCAGTCTTGGCTTTAGCCAGGGAGAAACCAGCATCAGTCGCTGCGTGTGTTGCATGCCACTCATGAGTGATGTATTCGACCTGACTCCCCCCACGCCAGGACAGGAAAACCTTTGTATTGTGGGTACGACACTTGCCACACCCAGTGACATCATCATCAACGAAGTAAGTCCGTGGTTTGGAGGATGGGAGTATGTGGAGTTGAGAGGACCACCTGGTGCTCGATTGGACTCCCTCAGCCTAGTGCTGGCTAAGTTTGTTGACGAAGGCACGCCCAGGTATTACTTCGCACTATCTCTCGACCGTAGAGCCATCGCAGCGGACGGAATATTTCTAATAGGCTCGAGTGGTGTCAGCCCACCACCGCCAGATGCACTATTGCCACAATCCGCGGGTGGTGTTCTCAGGCAGGATGAGGGTGCTGTTGCCATCTATCGCAACTCGGTGAGCCTGTTCGGAGAAGGTGTCCCGGTTACAAACGATGGTCTGGTGGATGCCATAGTGTACACCAATGTCAGCTCAAGGTCGTCCTCAGGGTTGGGCTCCATTCTCACTCCAGGGTTTAGCAGCATATATACATCAAACTTCAGGTCAGTCCCATTATGTTCAGTTCAGTCATCATAATATTTTCCAATGAAGGCTTTGTCGTGGAGCGCAAACTGGTAATTTTTATAAGCAAGTTCAGAGTTTGATTTTGCTTTTTGCTCATCGCTAATTTGTGCAAACTTCACACTCATATCGAAAACGGAGTCAGATAGAGCGACTCTTTATTAAAGTAGAGTTCAGCAAAGTAAGTAAAACATAACTTAATTTTAAGGGCATTTGACTCCTTTAAAGAGTACAAAACATGCCATGATAGCAGTGTTTCTTTGAAGGACGTGAACTCAATCTCCCACATGAGCCTTGGAGTTGTGTTGTGTGATTTATATTTTAAAAATATAAAACAACTGTGGAGACATCCCTTTGTTCAAAAAATTCAAAACGTTCCTATTTAAACCAGAATTACTTTCCTGAGCTGAAATTTCCGAATGTCCCTTATTTTATATACTTCAACTTGCGACACATAAGTATACCTTGGAAATTTGTCCTTTTGAGTAAAATCCATATTTCTATTTCGTGAGAACCTTGTGGAGACCTTTTCATAGAAATTTCCTTGTGGAGATCTGTTCAACCTTTTGTTCCCTATTGTACCCAGGTCTAGAGAGGGTACTGATTATAAGAACATATACATTTATCTTCAATGATCATTTTCCTATAAAAAGAATTGCATTGGAAATTTGAAATAAGGTTTTTTCCCCGGTCAATTGCAATGGCGGCATTTGGAGAGCCACTCGATTGTGATTTAGTTCACATTTGGCAATCCTTCAGGGGTGTTACCATGTAATGTTTTGTTTTATGTCAATTTTCATCTGTGTGTACTGTACCTTTCATGTTTGCCCTGATAAATAAAAATAAATAAAAAATATAAAAATCCTGTTTGGATACGTGCTTTAAAACCACCAAAAACATGCATTGTAATACGTCCTTCTTTTTCTCCAGTTCCATTGGCACTGTTGCAGTACCATCCATATCACGCTGCACCTGCTGTGATTCCACCAATCCTCCCTCATTCACCTTGTCAGCTCAAACTCCAGGCATGCCCAACCGGTGTCCTAGTAGCACATACAAGACAACGATACAGATGCAAATCTTGGATGCAGTGTATGAAGTGTGGGTAACCAACCCGCAGTTTACCAGTGACCTTCGGAAGCAGATTGTCTCTGGTATTAATGCAGAATGCAAGTGCGGATTTAATGAGAACTATCTGAGAGGTATGTCATGTAGATTAAACCCTAACCCTGCTCAAGTTAATAACCAGATGCAATATGCTATAATCTGTTGGAACCATGCACATCCATGCACGGTCTTCTAGTATACTGCACATGATTTGCTTTAATTGGTGCATAATTTGGTTGAAAGGTACATGTAGTAGGTCTACGCGAAAACACATAGCGTGCATTCTTAAAAGTGCTAAACCTCATTGCTAACCCTTATACCCCAGTCACACTAGAGGCGGATTGAGCCGGAATGCCGTCGGGATAAAACTTCCTCTTGTATTCCGGGATATTCGAAGTGCATTCTAAAAATTCTGACTGCATTCTGAGTGCATTCCAAACATTTGGGCCCATTCTTGTGGCCGGCCGAATGTTTTGCTCATGCTCAAAACAGGAGAAATATCGAACGGCATTCGAAGTCTATTCTAACTGCATTTTGACTGCATTATAACTATTCTTACGGCATTCCAACAGAATTCGAAACATTCTGATCGCGTTCGAGGGAAAAATCGAAATGGCAAGCCATGGCAATCCTGCCAGAATGTCCCGAATGTGCCTCGAATGAGCCGGAATGCACCTCGAGTGTATCTCGATTGCTGCCGGAATCTATTTTGATACTAAAATAGTTCAGCTGAAATGCACTTCGAATGCCTTCTGAATATTTCTATTGCCGCTCGAATACATCTCGAATGCAGTCGGAACGTCCCGATTGGCCCTTGAATGAGTCCGGACGTAATTCAGAACACCACCGAATCGCATGAAAACGCAGCTAGCTGCCGCAAAGCAACATGGTCTGGGCTGAGACTGATGAAAATGCTAGATTCGGCAGCGTCTTATACCCTATCGGGATCATTCCGGTGGGATTCTTGGTACACTCGGGACATTCGTGTTACATTATAAGAACATTTCTCAGCACGGTTCGAGGCGCATTATAAGTATTCGAACGGCATTCTTACAAAGCTGTAAGAATGTTGGTCAGTTTGAAATTCCCGCCCGAACGTGGCACGAATTTTGAAAATGTGTCATTCCGGCTGGTTCTGCTTGATTCCTGCTAATTCCGAAGAAGTGTGACGGGGGCCTTAGCAATGGCGACTCGGTTCGCCATGCAGTGCATGCACAAGGATATGAATTGTATCAGGCTAAGGGTTAAAAGTATAAGGCCTATTCCTGAAATAGCTGCATATATCCTGTATCCATTACTACATGCCGAGTGAATGGTTGAGAGTGTTTTAATTAGGGATTAAAAGTTGGTTTGAATGGTCTTAAACATACGTTTTAAACCGGATGGGGCCAGGGGCCAATTTTATAAAGCTGTTTAGCAAAACATTTTGCTTAATCAAAAACGTGTTTGCTTTATAAAAATGGGTTAATAGTCAAAATGTCATGTGTTCTTAGCAAGAATAGCAGATATTCTTGTGAAAAACACAAATTGACATGCACTTTTGACTATTTTACGCTGACAAAATAAATTTCTATTTCATAGGTGAGAAATAGAACAAGTATGCAGATTAGTGAATGGCACAATGTATAACTTTTCCCGAGCACGATATGTGTAAAAATAAACTTAGAATACACCATTGGTAATCTCGAAAATCAGAAATGTTCACAGATTTACACATAACTTACAGAATATAAACGTTATGACGGTAGTAAACTTCCCCTTAAATGGTTTTGTCTAACGTGGTATAGTTTTTGAGAAATGAGTAAAACAATTAATTTTCGTCTCATGAGACGAAAAGTCACTTCGCCCCAATACCATTTCGCTCTAAAACCATTTCGCCCTGCACCACTTAGCCCTGCACCACTTCGCCCTGCACCACTTCGCCCCTAAAGCCACCTTGCCCCTAAAGCCACCTTGCCCCAAAACCACTTCACCCTCACACCACTTCCAGAATTGGGATTCCCAATGGCAAAACAAAAAAATATGCTGGGTATATAATAAACAGTAGTCCGAGTGAAATTAATCCGTATAGGTTTACTTTACTTTACAAGAAAAAAACTAGGTCTTTGAAACCCTTGTATTTGCTAGTGTGAAGAGGTCTGATAAGCTGTAGTCCTTCAAAAAATTTATGACTTGTCTTTGTTATTTTATTATTGTCTGTGAAAGATCAGCATCTTTATGCATCTGTATTATTTTGAAACGTTACATAAACATATGCCAGCATTTTTCTCTCTATATCTCATTCTGTAGTACTTATTTTTCTTTCTTTTTTTTGCATGCCGAAGAAATTTTTATGGCAACTCGTAAAGACTTTTTAATGACCGTTGACCTAAAACATGGAAGGTTCCCTTACTGAATATTTCATTTGAAGAAAAAAAACCAGATGATCAAATATTCGATATTCTGGATTGTTTAAACACAGGTCTACCAATCTTCTTTAGTCAATTGAAAATTAATTTTAAAATGCAGCATTTCACATTGTCTTAAAGTAGCGTGACCAAATATCCCCCCCCCCCCCCAAGGGATTTCATACTAGGGTCATTCCCAAAATTAGGGGTCAAAAATTGTTGGTGTCCCAGTTACGTACGACACTCTCTGCTTCAAAAATCACCCCTCCTGATCACAAATTCTCAGTAATGGACTGTGGCCTGTGATCATAGGAGGCAGCATCATTTTCTTCAATATTTTGTTCTCTGATTCCTGAAAAATATTTTAAACAAACCACCATAAAAGCTTATAATTTGTTCCATGGTATTGAATAGGAGTTTGGTGTCCCGGGTAACCTACGCCAATGAAAATTTGCTGTAGAATGAGTTTGCATTAACCTTGGTGCCATATTTACACACAAACATTAAATTTATAAGTAGCATTTGTTGAAATAAAATAATTATTATCTACTGGGAAACCACTGTCAATCACTAAAAACACTTGGAAATCTTAAAAAGCATGTCACACTTTTGGACCCCTAATTTTGGGAATGACCCACTAACCTAACTATCACATAAAATACCATCCCAAAATACTATCCAAGGGAAGAAAACGGGAAATTTGCAATCCCTAATTTCGATGTGGAGGCAAAAGGGTTGGTTTAATCACTGCACTGACATATAACCGGATAAATTAGTTTACTAATAGTAAACTTCGGTGGATTTTTGATGATATGGTATCAAATGATTTTGCCCACAATATGGAGTTTGGGGTCAAAAGATATTATCTTGGGCATTTGTATTGCATTGGACAGTTAGAACCGCTTCTATCTTCCAAAAATAAGTAAAAATTTTCTGGTCAAATCGCTGCTGTCACCACAAAGTGACGCCCAAGTGCACTAAAGCCCCTGTCACACTTGTCCGAATCGTCACTCCGTTGTGGATTCGGTGTTTAATCGGTTTGAACTGAACTCAAACGGATTTCCCTGGGTTTCCCTCGGTTTTCCAACGCTATATACTCGTGTACGTTCGGTGATGCACTGAGGAACTCGGAGAAATTATTGAACCTGTTTAATAATTTCTCCGAATTGTCGCGGCAACCTCAATACGGACGGTATCCGGTATACACACGGAATATGCACGGAATACACACTGTACTCATTCGTTTCCATTTGTTGCAATGCGGAATCGGTACGGAAGACTAGTACGGAACAGGCCTCCGATTCCGATCGATAACCGTATGTATTCAGAGTTCATTCCGAACGCGGAATACGCTCAGAATGCGATCGGAATAGTTCGGAATGCATGTGGAATAGTCCGGAATTGCGTCGCTTTTGACCGGTAGACGTTCGGTGAACAATTCGGTGCAAATTCTTTGCAACCGGAGACAAACGGAATATAAACGGAATGTTCGGAAAGTTCGGAAAGCGGTCGGTCTTGAGATCAATGAATCTTTCAAAGTTTGGCATGTCCGGTGATGATCGGAGAGGTTCTGAATATAGACGGATTGCAATCGGAATAGCAACTTATTAGATCCGGAATAAGACCGGATTATGATAGGTGTATTTTCATTTCTGGCTGGTTTTTTTACATTTCTCTCGGAACGTTAATAATATTTCAGATCGGTTTATGAACGGAATTATAGATTCGGACAAGTGTGACAGGGGCTTAAGGCCTTTCACACTATGAATGTTCGACCCGTGTCGAAATCTACACGGTTTCACCCCGTGTAGACTTTTCAAAATTTCAACACGGGTCCAATCGGCTACGTTTTCACACTACTAAACGCAACACCGGCATTTTTTGTATACACGTGTAAGGTTTGGACCCGTGTATCGTGTGATCGTTTCACACTACACACACGGCCGGCCGTCAACACGGGTCAAATCGGAAAATCTCCATCGAGCTGGTTTTGTATAGAATTGTCAGCTACCTCCTCTTCACTCCATGTCAGCCTTTTGTCTGATTTCGGGCCCGATTTATCGGACATAATTAGAGAACAAAGTTGTAATACGTTTAGCACGGTAAACAATGTACACGAACTGCACTGAATAACGCTCAAAAATGCGAAACCCAAGCTTGTTTGTCAGTTGCAAAACAGCATTTAGGCCTACATGTATACTACAGTTGCAATGCTGCCGTGCTCCAAAATCTACACGGGTCCAAACTTAACCCAGAGGCGTTCAGACTGTGGTTTTCAACACGTGTCGAAAAAGTATACACAGGTGGGTTAGTTTCAACACGGGTCGAGCGCTCTACACGGGTCAGTGCCGTGTTGAAATGTTGTAGTGTGAAAAGTCAACACGGGTCGGACCCGTGTACAACCCGGAGATGTTTCATAGTGTGAAAAGGCTTTTACATTTCGTGAAAACCGCGCGCACTCCGTACACTGGACTCAAAACGCATGAAATTTTGTTTCCACGAACTGACAACCAAGAAAACGTTGAATTTATTTTTAAAACAGTTTTGAAAATGTTTGATACGAATAATATCATCCAATAACTTGCAGAATAATAGTAAACAAATAACCGCAACAATCCCTAATTTGTTAATTTCCGGGTGTCAGTTTGTGAAAACAAAAATGTTGGGTGTCAGTTCGTGAAAACACAATTTACGTGCTGACGTCATTTTGTGACTGAAACGAGCACTGAAGTGCCACTGCGTTATCAGTTCGTGGTGTCACCGACGAAATGGATAACAGATTTGAGACATTTGAGTAATATGTGGAAAAACGTTGATTGGATTTTTCACCCATTTACACAAAATTGATTTGTTGATCTTAGAGCGAACTTGATTATACAAATATTTATAATTATATACCTCATACATTGATTCTCGTTCACTGATTGGCTAAAAGCAGATCACGCAACGTGGATTAGTTTGAACCATTTTCAAGGGCAACTGAAAAAAGTACTATTGTTTGACCTGTCATACATGTACATGTAGGTCAAAGAATAGTACTTTTTAAAGTACTATTTCCCAGCGCGTACGGAATATCGCGCGAGCGTGTGCCAGCACGCACGCGTGATATGCGTTTGCGTGAAGCAACCTGGGGCCAATTTCATAAAGCTGTTTAGCAAACAAATTTGCTTAATCCAAAATTTGTTTGCTTTATAAAAATGGGTTAATAGTCAAAATTGTATGTCAATTTGTGTTTTTGGCAAGAATAGCAGTACACCAGTAAATTGAAATACACATCACATACGATTTTGACTGAAACCCATTTTTATAAAGCAAATAAATTTTGGATTAAGCAAATATTTTTGCTAAACAGCTTTATGAAATTGGCCCCAGTAGTGGTCTCCGCGTTCACGCGGGCAATGTGCACTTTGGCTTGGCTCTCTGAAAACTCAATTTTGTCCTGAAATACCAATCATTTCTTATTATTCTTATTCTTTATTCGGCCAAAAGACAATACAACTTAACCATGACGGCCAGGATCATGAGGTACATGTACATGTATATAAAACAAATATTGACTGTTCTTTATTTGGGTGATGGTGCAAACTACGTACTGCCCCTCGGGGAAAAATAGCAGGCCTGCCGTCTCAAGATCACCTCGAGACGATAGTTTGCACCATCACCTTCATGAGCAGTCAATATTTGTATACTATTAACCACTTGACGCCGGAGGACGTTTAAACACGTCTGGAAGATTTTCCCATCCGTGTAACAGAAGACTTGTTAACACGTTTAGGGGAAATTCACTTGTTACTGTCTGCTTTTAAACGTCTACACTCGCAGTAATTGACGAGGGAAATGGGAAAAACAGTCTATAACGAAGTGACATTGGGTATATGATGGTGTATCGACATAACAACAATACTTTACCGTGCATGGTTAGTGCATTGTTTTCCTTCCTCCATGCTTCAAATAAAAATAAACAAGCGCCACGGACAGCAATGTTTGAAATAATCCCGGCATTAACTGGTTAAGTCTTGATATTAACAGTCTTGTAATTCAGCTGTTATTGTGTTTTTTTTTGTCTGTGCAGAAGAGAAATTACTCAATGGCAGTGTGTACTATCAAGTGGATGTTTTAGCCATTAGTTCAAGCCATGCCAAGCTTCTGTACGACAGCTACACCCAGTTTGTTAGTAAGATGGACACACTAAAAATACTGGGCACAGATTTCCACATCGATAACAAATGCTTCTCTAATTGCTCATACGGTGGAGATGCATCGAAACCTGAAGGAATGACAGGTGGATCAGGTATGATTATTCATTAGACTTTGTTTAAATATGTTTTTCTCCGAGCTGCACTGACACTGACTTTTAAACAGTCTGTTTTTTGTTTTTTGTTTTTTAAACATTTTTCAGATTTTAGCCAATTTTTTTCCACAAGAGCTCATTTCAGGCAGAAAACGTGGTGGGTGCATTTTTAAGCCCCAGTGAAAGCTTGACCCAGATTTTCCAAGGCAAACCCAGATTGTCTGGGTGGCCCCAACATGTTTCTATACAAAACAAACTGTCTACCAGACGCCAAAGCGTTAAATACTAAGCTTTACTGCAGGAATCCTTTATTTTTCAATGTGAAAAACCTCTGGTAGACACTAAGGATTGTGCTCCTCCAATATAATAATAATAATAATAATAATGCTTATATAGCGCTTTACACAAAAGTCTCAAAGCGCTTTACAAACTAAAAGGGAAAAAGCTTTAAAAACAGGTAAAAGCTAAAACATGTAATTAAAAAGGTAATGATAAAAGCTAAAATTGAGCCTAAGAACACTGATATAAATTATCGCAATGTACAAAATGTAATCTAAGAAGTAAACATATTTAATTAAAAAGATGAGTCTTCAAGAGCCGTTTGAATGTTGACAGAGAGTCAGCAGAGCGTATAGATTCTGGCAGGTTGTTCCACAGACTTGGTGCCGCATTATGTACAATCCCTAAGTACATGTACTGTTGAAAACAATAACTTGTTGCAATTATGTTTCTCTTCTCATTTCTACAAAAGGCAGTACAGCTACTGTTGTTGCTGTTGTTGTGGTTGCTGTTGTAATAATAGCCATTATTGGCGTATCGCTTTTTGTTTACCTGCGTCACCGAAGAGGAAGTTTGTCGTAAGTTGTTTCTTTCTTATTAACGTTTTTATTATTGTACATGTAAGTGACTACAGTGGACATTGCATGCCGTTTATTCCTGAAGAAAGGGTTAAGATACTTGTACGTGTATGCTAGACTGGTTGGTGGCCTTCTTTCCTCGTGCTTACTGGGTGGTTAATTGATCGAGCTTGACATTCGTTTCCTCTTGCATGTATTCTTTTGGCTTTGTCGTTGATGGATGATGGGTGGTTGAGGACTTTAAAATGCTGTCCCTAAGGGGCCGTCCAAAGTTGACAACATTTTCACAGTTCTAAAGAGAGCAGTATTTCTCAAGTCCCTCTCCCGAAATACTACTTACATGTATCAACATTTTACAGTTCATGTAAAGTCCTACGCGCCCCTCGACCTCCTTCCCCCTTCCTACGCTTTACGGTGAAAATGTTGACAACTTTGGACGGCACCTAAGCCTAATTGTTTGTTAGCTTGAACCTATGTACGCTGAGAAACATTGAAGATAGGACTGGGCCATATAGACGAGGACCAGTAGTGCAGAGTGTTAATACAGTAGGATGTGCGGGTGAATGGTAATTTCTAGAACGTGTGCTATACTCGTGAACATTATGTACGGAGCAAAAAAAAGTCGAAAACGCACGAGAAAGAAGTTTATTAGTGTACCTATATATATACATGAAAATACCTGTTTGGAGTTTATTTATGTCAGTAAGTGCAAGAGTATGAAGTTTGGCAAATAAAGGTGTAGTGTGGTCACGTGGACGAGAAAATGTGCACAGTCTGATGGCTCGCTTCTGCATAACGTTAAGAGAATGTAAATGGTTAGTACTAGATCGTGCCCATACAATATTACAGTAAGTCGGGGAGAATAAGTGTTTTATACAGGGTTACAAGGGTGCTGGGTGGGAGAAAGGCTCGAAACTTGCATAAGACACCTGTATTACTGGAAATAATTCCAGTAATGAAAGTAATGTGGTCACTCCAGGTAAGACGATCGTTAATTACTACATCTAGAAATGTAGTGCTATGATAGTAGGAGATGACTGTACCATGCATCCATATATATTACAGGCAATGGATCAGGAGATCTAGCAGCTTTAGTGAAATAAAGGCATTTTGTTTTGTTGGTATTGAGAGAAAGCTTGCTGGCTTTAAACCACGATGAGACTTTGGAGGGTTCAGCATTAAGGATGCGAGTCAAAGAATGAATGTCAGGATTTGAGTATATGATGGTCGTGTCATCTGCAAATAATAGAACAGTGCCTGATGAAAGAGATAGGTTCAAAATGTGAGCTAGAGGTTCGGCAATAAAGGTAATGACCGATTTAACAATAGAACAACGGATGTCGTCAAAACCGCAGCTAGAATCACTTCTAAGTGAATTGACAATTTCAATGACTTCAGCAGGAGTGGTTGGACTGAGAAAAAAAGATGCTATCGCAAAAATGGCAACACACAAAGCAATGGAACTCGGCATGGAAAGAATAGATTAATTGGAGAAAACTCAAAGATATTTATGTTTTAGGGTCGACAGTTATCTTAGCATACACTGAGTAAAGGACCAGTAATACGGGGATGTCATATATTCATAAAACACACGCTTTCTTAATATTAAAGGCACAGGCTCAGCATCAACATTTGCACTAGATATGACTAGATCGACTGCTGTTGTGAAATCCCTGCCAGTCCTAAATAGGGCTGCACAGTTTTCATGGCGAATGCCAAACCTTACTGCTGCTTCATTCCTGTAGAAAGCGACCCTATGTCCCAAGTCACTTATGTTCAGGCTTGTTACTACAACTTATATTTTTCCACACTTGCTGCTTCACAACTCCTCTATCACCACTGGATTTAGTCTTGAAGCAGTGGCTTGCACTGTACACTTACTTGGATTAAGTGAGGGAAAGTTATGCAGATCATCAACCTTAATCTCTCGTACCTTTCCATCTGGGTTTGGTGGTAAGACGTAGTCGAGACGGCCGGAGATGGTGCAGGATGCAGAAGTTTTTGGATGATGATGCAGTGCACCATTCAACCGCTTTCTGGATTTTCTGTTTGGGTGTGCTCCTGTAGCCTTATCAACTCCCGAAAATGAACTACAAGGCAGTGGGGTATTTTCATGTCCACATACCCGAGAGTTTGTGGTCAGAGTTTCCTTCTCTTTTGGCAGGCTGCCTTTAATTTCATGGCTAACGAGCCCCACCTACCTGAAACAATATGGTTTTAAGGTGCCAGAAACGTGCTTTTCAAACCTTTTCCATTGGTTTTAAATGGGATCAGCACAAGACACCAGTAGGAGTTTGGTCAAAGCAGACGCTAATACCATGCAGACGCTAATACCATTTGAGATATTTTAGAATTGAGAGGTTACTCACGTCATCTACATGTATCCTCCCAATCTCCGGCCATCCTAACTCTTTTGTCCTCCAAATCCATCTACAGTAAACCCTGCTGGATCCAACTTATCGGAGGTTAATTACTGTTTTTAAAAATTACAACAAATGCCAGTGCTGTATAACACTTTTTGTCATTATCTGATGCACCACAGTTTCTGGAAAAACAGAAAGGATACCAATGGCAAAGTGGATGGTGAATTTAACGTAACAAACCTGCGCACCCTCAATGACTTTGACCTGCTAGGCACTGTGTCTGAAACACGAACCCCGACAGATTTCTTCGCCAATCCAGTATACATGTACGAGCCTCCCAGAGCTGCAGTTACCCATCCTGAGCCACCGGTAAGTGTTGGGGTCAAAGGTGAAAAGGCTAAGGAAGAGATGAAGACTGACTCTGTACGTACTAATGGAACGAGTGCAACTGAGACCAACAGAGTGTAATTTCAAGCTGAAGATTATATACATGTATAGTGCATGGTATATCCAAAAGTGACAAAGACCCTGTTCACATTAGGGAAATTGCTTTGTTTGACGAAAATTTCACGACAATTCATCAAAGATGAAAACTCATGTGTGAGCTACACATTGCTCTTCATTCAAATATAGAATTTACTTCGTTCAATGATGCAAAAGAGACTCTTAATATTTTAAATTGATGAAGATTTAGCTTAATTCGACAAAGCAAAACCAGCTTATGTTTACTTCCTTTTCACCAGTAGACAAAATACCAAAGTGACGTTATTTTAATCTTTGTTACATGTATCGGTCATCTGATGAAAACGACACCGATCTTCATTCCATCTTTGTTAAGTGAACTTATGGTGAATTCAAAGATTAATTAATCTTTGTTGAGCGAAGTAATTAATCTGATGTGAACATGGTGAATGTTGCAGTGGTTTGGAACATGAATTCACACACATTTTTTTTTCTTCCTATGCTTGTGGACTGTATATGTACCTATTGTAGGCTAAATAAGGTACATGTAACAAAAACATGAATTCGTACAGTTACCGGTAATTGACTTTGTTTGCACAATCACACCACGGGAGTCATCTTTACGTTACGTAAGATGTGTTGCGAGGGAAACGAAATTCCTCCCTTAAGAAAAGTGTACAGTACTGTTGACATTTTTTTTGATACCTTGTTGATACATAAAGTGCCAAGTCAGGTCTTAAATATTTTATTGTATGGTTATGCAGAGATCAAAAAAGGTCACATATAGAAAGGGACTTTTTCCCTTGCCACAAAACTGACGTTCAGACTAAAAATAGTCTGGAATCTGTGGTCACTGAATGTTGCACCATGACTTCAAGAAATTTACAGGTACTCGACCCCAATTTCATTGAGCTGTTAAGTACATAAATTTCCTAAGTTGCAAAAATTTGTTACCAACAAACAAAGTAGCCGGATACCATCACTTACAATTTTGACTGGTAACTCATTTTTGCAAAGCAAAACAATTTTCTTAAACAATTTTCTGTGCTTGTTAACAGTTCAATGAGGTTCGCCCCAGACATCAACAGCAATCAAAACGTGTACATTCCAAATTAATGCGACTTAGAAACATTCCTATATACTAAAAATACAGAATGGTAGGCCTATAACTGGTTGCCTAAACCTGAAAAGGGGATGTTCCAGATTTGTTTGTGAGTTTTAATTTTTTTCATGGCTGAATGTGTAAAGTACTTGTGAATAATTTGTTATATGTTTCTACAAGTTATGTTTGCATTTTATCATGATACATGTAGCACGCCAACATGTTGTTTCTTACGTATTCGATTTATACAGGTTTTTAGAGGTTTAAATAACGTTTGAATTGTATCGACGACAGCACTTCAATTAGCTTTTTGCATGTTTTGCAGGAATAGCATCTGGTGTACTGACCTTTCACAGGTACACTAATTTTGTTGTTGCAATGAGGTGCACGCAGCAAGTGTGAAGTACAGAATCAATACCGTGTTCACTGTAAACGATAATGGAAAAAGCAACCAGACTGTTTGTTGCTGGGCAATGGCGTGAACCAGGCGCCTTTTTCCAAATCTCGACTTGGGCTCTTGCTCAGGCTCCGGCTCCGGCTCCATGTAAGCCACATGGAGCCTGAGCCTGAGCCCAAGTCGAGATTTGGAAAAAAGGCCCATGTAGCAACAACAGCGTCAGTAGTATATGTGACTTTCTAAACTGCACGTCTATTTGAAAGAGAAGAATTCAGGGTACCAGCCATTATGCAAATGTTACACGCAAAAGGCTATTAATTGTTTTTCTTTTGACGTATTCATATGCAAGTTTTATTCAATTTACACAGTCTTTTGTGTGCAAGTAAGCCATATTTTTACAGATTCACTCGTACTTTATATAGCATATTCATAAGGTTTTGTATTTTTATATTACATGTACATTAATTGAAGTTTATATTTCAGCATCCTATAGTTAACTAAGACATTTTGGTAATATGAAACTTTCTGGTAACACGTACCACTAGTTTTGGCGTGCAGACACACTTTTTTGGGAGGGGGGTGATGGTATTTGGCTTAACAAGTACTTTATAAGTTTTCACAGGTTATTTTTGCATTGTATCATGTGATAGTGATAGATTGCCCATATGGCGTTTCTTACGTATTCAATTTGTACAGGTTTTCAAATGTTCCTTTGCAAGTTTTATTTTGTATGTTTTTTATGTATTGGTCTACATGTACACATGTAAGTCATATTTGTTCAGTTTCGTTAAGTACTTTATGTAGTACATGTATATACAGATTTTGTATTTTCGTAATACATGTACATTAAAGTAAAGTTTTATATTTTAGTACACATACATGTATTTGTATCGTATTAACTGAAGCATTTTGGTAACCTGTAAAACTAGATTTACCACTTTTTAATAATATGTTTCAATTTATATGGCGCATGTATCCGTGCTGAAGGCGCTCTTATATTATTACCCCTTGGTCATTGGGCTCTTAAAGACGGAGATCGTCAATGCACGACGAGCTAATTCGTGCCACGAAATTCACCACGCTCTATGTCTTGCCCGAGCTCGACAGCGAACAGTATTAGTCGAATCATGCGCGTGCTTACGTGTGTATGTACGTACATATGTACGTAAACAAATGAGCCTGCACCGCGCGCTTTTTTGTTACACCACTGCGAGGGGAAATTGGCAGAAGACGCACTATTTCACTGCTGGTGAAGAGACTAAAGTTCCCCGCGCGTGGGTGTGCTGTACAATGCGATGTACATGTGCATGTAGATTACACACTCTATTACATACTTGTGTGTACATGATATGTACTATTGATTGAAACGAACTACACTGGCATATACATGTATTAAAATATCAGCCAAATAATCAGTGCATGTTTTTTTTTGTGTTGAATGAATGGTGAAAAAATTGTCTGCAGATAATTTTTTTTCTTTCCCTTTAAACACTTTTTGATCGTTCTTTCCCTTTAAACACTTTTTGATCGTTCTTTACCTTGAAACACTTTTCGATCGTTCTTTCGAAACATTTTTCGCTCTTTTCTTCGAAACACGTTTTTTGTTGGTTTTTTTTTAATTATTAACACTTGTTTAGACACGGTGACCCATTCAACATGTTGTTGGTTTTCAAGGGGCCGTGTATACCAACGAAAGTAAAACATATACGTTATATAAAACTACGAGTATAACAAAAAATAAAAAAATGGCAAGACATTTTAAGGTACATAAACAAATGTTAAGATGGTTAAGTTAAAACATAAAAAAATAAAAAATTAGCTTATAAGACAAATACATGAGTTACAATGAACTAAGCACATTCCAACACAGCGTAGGAAGGAAAACAATACTGCACACATAAACAGTAAAATTTATATTTAAGGGAAATACACGATATCACACACAAAAAACAGAAGAAATCAAATTAATTGTGATAAAGCAGACTAAATAAGATAAAAAATAAACGATAAAAGATAATTATATTGGATAGACAGAAAATGGTTACATATTCGGGAGGTTCTGTGTGTGTAAGTCAATACCGTTCCAGGTAATAGCCCCTCTGTACTCAAATGTTCTTTTATAATAAAGTGATTCTGTTTTGGGTTTTGGTCGTGAAAGTGTCGAGTTATTACGTCGTAAGTTATAGTTTGCACTGGCTACTTTGAATTTATCAGACAAGTATACCGGGGCATTACCGTGGATGACTTTATACATTAATATAGCCTCGTGATGGTGTCTGCTAACATTAAGAGTACTCCATTCAAGTTCATTTAGAATTTGGCGACTAGGGCTATTCCAATCTTTGTTTCCTATGATGCGTGCAGTTCTATTTTGGAGTTTGTTATTGTTATTGAGCCAGCATTTAACATTAACAAGGTCTTCATCGATTTTCATTTGCAGATCTTCCAGATTTTTACTTGCATAGTACAATACCGTATCGTCAGCATACATACTTATTTTACAATTTATGATGTGTTTTGATAAGTCGTTAATATATAAGATAAAAAGCAGTGGCCCGAGAATGGATTCTTGCGGAATACCACAACTTATACGCGCAAAATTTGTAGGTAACTATAGTGAACCACTCTTTTAATAAGCTTCGAAGGGCAATCATCGCACCCTGTAGCCTTGTTTGTTGGGGTAGCACGGAGTTGTTTAAGCACAAAAGATTCGCATACTGGTTTTAAGTAAAAAATCTTTGAGTATTTTTGCGAATGGCAGTCATCAGTGCAATCTGGAATATATACGTGATGCAAGATCAGGCCCGATATTGACAAACAAGTTATTGAATGCTTCAGCAATTTCCTGTGGCTCCGATATTTCTTTTTCCTTATCTCGGATGACATTTGGTTGGCCATCGTTGCTTTTAGTAGGGATGACTTGTTTAATGTGCCTCCATACTTTAGAGGCGTCGTTATTGCTGGACTTAACGGCATTGTCGAAGTAGTCTCTTTTAGTCTGTTTTATTAAGTTATTGACTTTATTGCGCATCTCTTTGTAGTCATTCCAGACGGAATTTTGCTGGGTTTTAATTGCTTGTTTTTTTAATCGGTCCCTGCATGCTGTGTATGAAACAAAGTACCTCTTTGGTCATCCACGGGGCTTTATATTGCCGAATTCGTCTGGATTTATAGGGGGCGTGCTTATTACAGACATTAATAAAAAGCTTTTCAACATTTCAAGTGCAACATCAACATCTTCCATATTATAAATGCTACTCCAATTTAGTGAGGATAAATCGGATAAAAAAACTGTTTTCATTAAACGCATTATAAGACCGAAATGACTTAGTCTTGTGATTAGAACATTTTATATTATTATTTTTACCAAGAATGGCATTAATATCATAGAATGATCACTCATGCCAATATGGATTACACCACCTGTATTTAATTTATCAATGCAAGTCATGTATAAAACATCGATCAGTTGTTATTCTATAGTCGGATCTTTAATTACCTGGTTGAAATGAAAATTATCACGTAATTCGTTTAACCGTTTAGTGTAGCACGTGGGAGTGGTACTGCTGAGGTCACAATTAAAGTCACCTAGAAAGACGACTGCTTTATTTTCATTATCAATTTTATGTAAAACGGATTCTACTTTATCAAAAAAATATATTTTAGAGTTAGGAGGACGGTACCACAACAAGAAAATTATAGGTTTATTCTTACTTTCAGCTATTTCTATAGCAAGTAGTTCAAGTTCATCGTTCATTAGATCAGATCTCATACAATGATTAAGTTGCTTATTAACAAATACAGCACCGCCTGCACCACCTTTCTATGAATGTGAAACCCGTTTATGTTTAACTCGTTATTAGATACAGACTCGTCGAGTCTAGTTTCACACAGACCAAATAGATCAATAGAACAAGTATTGAACATGAGTTTGATTCCATCCATATTTTTTTAAAGGATTCGTATATTAATGTGGGCGATTTTCATGCCTTTCTTGTTAAAAGCAACAGACGCGTCGCTGTTGCAATGGGTTGTAGGGGAAGTGTTTTGACCTATTTGGCTGTAATCTGAGCAACATAGTTGAGGTAATGTGTCCAGTTCTGATTTTCCTTGGTCAGTCGATGACGTCGATGGCCTTGTCTCTCATCTTGGGTGGAGGTCGGTTCGGAAAACACGGCTGGCTGTGTTTTTGTTGATTATGGGCTACAAATGTCTGTGCTTGAGACTTGTTTCCAAGTAAGTTTCTTGCTAAGGCCGAATTACCTAGTTTGTTTAAATGAACGCCATCCCTAGCAAGATAGGATTGCCCGATGTTTGCGTTATCAATGAACCCCAGCTGTTTTTCTCCGCCGTTGCTTTAAGTCTTGTATTGATAGACCGGATTCGGTTTTCCTTGGGCCCATCTTCACCAGCTCGGTGTATGACAGAGGATATCGTGATCGTCGACGTAGGAGATACTTCTTTAATTGTTTTTGCAGCACGTTGTAGTTTAGAAGTAACCGTTTGAGGGCAGTCTATTGTGTTGTTGGTTCCCACGTGATTAATTACCTCCGACGGGGTGTACATTTCGATGTAGGTTCGTTCAACATCTGCGATTTCTTCTGTCTTGATGCCGGAGTTAGAATGACAGATGATTCTTTTGTTCCTACTGAGGCGTCGACCATCAATGCCTTTGATAATTGAGTCACCGATCAACACGACATCCACTCGCGAATCAAACTTTCGCTTCTGGGCCCGTCGATATTCGGCTATTTGATCAGTTGTTGTAGAAGGGCAGCCATGTTTTTGTTTTCTATAAGTTTGTTGTAATACTGGTCGATGACTTCTTCGGCTGATTGGTCATCGGTTAAAGCGCCCGTCACAACCCACCGTGCGTGTTTTTAGTCCGTACGTTTTTTGGGGAGGCCACGGCCGCCACGTTTTTCTGAAAACGTGTGGAGGGACTGGCAAGAGCAGAGAGGGAGTACGTCAACGCACGTCACCCGTACGGTTGCGCAAGGTGCAAGTACGTGGCCCGCACGCCACGCCTGGCCGTGAGCGGTTGCGTGCATCGTACGTTGCGCAAGTGCCCAGACAGCAAACTTACGTTAGCCCAACGTTGGATCAACGTCAGTAATTGACGAAGAAACGTTGGACCAACGTTAGAAAATGACGTTGTTCCAACGTAAAGTTGCACTTCCGAATAACTTTGGCACAACGTTGTTTATAAGTTGGCGTTAACGTTGGACAAACGTCATATCGCTCAATTCCCAACCTTATTTCCACGTCAATTCAATGCTGGCTCAACGGCAGACGTAAATTATTGACGTCTTATTAACGTCTTTGTGGGGTCGTATGCAAAGCCAAAAGACGTCTTTTCCTGACGCTCCATACATTACTCATACATTACTTATACATATTCACCGATACTCATACATTACTCATACATTACTTATACACTACCCATACATTATATTTATGTGCGACTTCTATTTATGCTCCACAAAAACCTGCAACCTGTAACCCATGGTTGGCACACACCTACTAACCGAATACCAAATTTAATTGAGTTTGTTCATCCCCAACAATTGCCAATTTGCCTATTATCAAGCAACAACCCATTTACAAAAATCAAAACAACTGCCGAAACTGAAGCAAATTAGCCTTTTTACACGGTAAATCTGGTCACGACCACTTTATGACGCACGAATCGAAAACGACTGAAAAAAGACGTCTTTAACACGTCGTGTGCCCACATGTTGCCGTTAACGTCCGGTTGCCGTCAGAAAAGCGACGCAGGCATGACGTAAATTGTTGTCCCTAAAACCAACTTAATTCGACGCAGTATGTCGCCGCACTGACGTAATGTGATAACCTTTATATGACGTCTTACCGACGTTATATATGACACCTTATTGACGTCAAATATTGACGTTAAAGTGACGTCATGTTGACCAAATGTCTAACTTAATGCCGACGTATAGCAAATACGGAAATCGCCGGCCCATATCTGACGTCGTACCGACGTCTTACCGACGTCTTACCGACGTCGTACACCGACGGGCGACATTCGCCGACCTATGCCGACCTTTGCCGACGTCGGTGCGACGTATGCTTGCTGTCTGGGTGGTACCCGGTAAGTGAGTTGTACGTGCTTACAACGTGCTTACAACGTACGATCTCTGTGCGATTGACACGTTATCGTACGGAGGCCGTACTTACACGTGCTGCTCACGTACGGTGTCCTTACTCACTCGCATGTTGTTAGTGCGTGCAAGTGCGATGAACGTGAGTTTTCCGCCCCATGTCGGGGGGTGGTATATATAGAAGGACCTTCCGAGGTTCTCCAGAAGTCCCAGCTGCTGCTGCCTCGTAAGTGCTGCTGCGTTGTAAGTGGGGAGCACGTGCTTACTCGGTACGGTCCACGTGAGTTGTGCGTGCTCATTTGACAGTTGAACTGGGGAAGTGCCGAGTAAAGGCTGGCTCACACTATGACGAATAGGGGGGTACGGCAAGCTACGTTAAGCTGCGAATTGCAATTGTGAATTTACCGCCAATCATCGTGTGTTGCCTTCAATTGTCGCTGACGAATTCGCTGGCGACCGCAGACGGCTGAAATCATCAGTCGCGTCCGTCGGCAAATTTTCAACATGTTGAAAATTTTGTGGCGGCAAAAAATTCGTTGTTATTCTGTTAAGATTTCGTTGGAGACCGCAACCCTCATTTCCTTGACGTTTCCATGCCGCGCGAGGCCGTCTCTAGTCGTTTTGAGGTCGTCACAATTTCGTTGGTAGTCGTTGTCAACAACCATTGACGACAAAACATCGGCAAGTGACGTCACATATCGAACCCTGACGACACATTGCGGCAAGTAACGAAATTGTAACGACCTTGGTGCGACAATGGCTTGCGAATTTTGTCCGGAGGGTGACGGGTGATGACTGTTGATGGCGGGTCGTTTGTGAGTACCTGCGGCATTGCAACGGTGGTCTGCGATGGGTTACGATTTTGAAACGATGGTCCAAAATTTTAAACTTTTTTGTACAATTTTTGACTATTTTTGAAGTCGACTATTTATACGACCCGCACACACACAGGCTATGATGTCGGCCGCTGAGCCACGTCATCGTCGCAGCAACCCACCGTTAGCCGCCGTTCCTTGCCGCCAGCCAATCCACCGCCAGCCGTCTGACCTCGTTCCTTGTTGCCGGGCTCCGTCGAGACATCGTCTCTCGCCGCCCAGACAACGTCTGATTTTGGTCGCTAGACTCCGTTCCCTGCCGCAGCCATTCGTCCCTTGCCGTCGTGTTGTCGCTGAAGGTCGTTCCCACCCGTCAGCGAATCTTGTTTTTCCCCTTTTGCCGTCGTTTTGCCGCCAACATTTTGTGATTTTCACGTCCGTCGCCTTTCGCGGGTTATCTGCCGCTACTATGTGAGCCAGCCTTAAGCACGGACCACGCACTTATCACGTGGGCAGCACGCACGTGCTAAGTGCGCCGTCCGTAGAGCAACTGACCGTGGGAAAAATTTAAATTTAAAATTTAAAAATGTAAAAGACTCACTTAATTGGCACGCGCGTCACCCGTACTGGGGGTGAATCCGTAGCCCGAACGCAGCGAAAGTTCCTCGTGCACTAAAAGTGCTACGGCGTGTCTGCGTGCTCCCAAATCCGTACTGAGGGGGTACTCACCACGTACGGATCCCCGAATTTTGCCCACGTTTCTGCAAGTAGACAGCACGCACTTGCAAGTACGGCGGGTTGGGACGACGGCTTTTAGTAGGTCAAATCTGTTGTTCAATGGTGGCGTTGAGTTGGAAGTAGAAGCTTTGTTCGAAGTGGCCTTCTGTGAATGCTGCTTGCCTTTGTTCACGGTTGGCTGCTCGTCCTTGTTAGGTGTTGACTGCACTCTCTTTTTTGTTTTGCTGTTGACAATAGTCCATTGTTCATGACTGGGATTTGTTGCTGCGACGTCAACATGGCGCTGGTTTAATGGCGGATAATCATCCCCGTTAGACAGCATATTGATAATTGATTGCACATTTTTATTTTCGTTGTGCAGATCTTGAATTTGACGATGATAGGTCTGGGTTATAACTAACTCAGTTTTCAATGACATAATCATGTCTTTCAGTTCATTTACCGATTTTTTAAGTTCGCCAATGTCCGTCGTAGATTCCTGGGCAGGTTCTTGTGTTGGTTTTATCGTAATAAATTCAGTATCCTCACCGTTCTCTATCAACGCTGTAGTTAATCTCTCCTGTAATTCAGCTTTGGTGCCTCGCTGGTCCAAGCCTCGTCTCTTTAGTTCTTCCTTCAGTTCTTTTACAAGCAAAGTAGACAGTTTTTTTTTGGGGGGGGGGGGCTTCATCCATTGCAGTATCAGTTTACACGTCCGGGTTCTGTTCCTTATGACTGTCCCTTTCCTACCAAAATTTCAAACGACTATCTAAATTTACTCCGCAGTTTTCAAATTCGATCGTTCTTTCGAAACACATTTCGATCGTTCTTTCGAAACGCGTTTCGATCGTTCTTTCGAAACACGTTTCGATCGTTTTTTCGAAACACGTTTCGATCCTTCCCAGGAAAAAATTCCCATTCTTTCGAAACACTTTTTCAATCATTATTTTCTTCTAAATACTCCGAAACTCTTTGTCCCCCCGCCCCCCAATTTATTTTTGAATTTTGTCTGAACGAAATGTATTTCGAGAGAACAAAATATTATTTCGATAAATAAGACCTGATTACAATTTTTAAATTCAGACGTTGAGAATTTTAAAATTCTTTAAAATTACCCATAAACATTGGTAGGTGCATATTTGATATGGAAAAACCCCGTTAAGGGTGGGAAAATTAAAGAATTTCACAGGAAAGACATATTTTTCAGCCTACATGTGGTATTAAACTGTTTTGCACACAAGATCTGCAGGAAGCCAAGATCGGCTACCCCTCATTTTATTTTTTTTCCTCCTATGGTGAAAAGTCACCGGTATCGCGATCGTCGACGCGCGGTTTGCTTTTTTCTTTTTTTTACACCGCAACGCCCCAATTTTTCAACCCGAATAGAAGTTTCCAATGACTGATACTTCTCAGGTGACAACATAATGTGTAATTGAAGTGCCATTTTGAAGTGATAAACAAAATCATAACACAAATTATACTTATACATGTAATATGTCATACAGTGGACCTGGATGATGAAGTTTGATATGATATTGTTTAAATTTCGATTTTATATATCGGTGAAAAGGGTTACAAACACGTTGATTTGTATAGCGCTTAATTAGGATGGAAATGGGTAATTGGTTATTTCATTTCAATGGTCATTAGGAACCATAGCAAATATACTTTGTTGTTACTTTGTCCATTACTTTTTTGCGCATCCATGCAATCATACAATGTGACTCGTGAAATAGGTATCGGGTTAAAATACGTACATGTACGATATGTCTCTCAAATTTCAACTCGTATGAAATTGATTATGAATAAAGCCTCGTCTTCATTGGCAAACACTTGAAAACATTTTGTTTGTAAACATCACCAAACAGATATGTTTGCGGATGTTTTTCTGTGTCTCTACATTGGCAAACAGAAGCAAACTTAAGGTTGTCTTTCGTAGCCCGATTTCGTGGTCTGTTGAAAAATAACCAATTGGTAGTCTGAGGGTTCGGAAAATTGCATTCTCCCTTTGTTTTTGTCTTTTGCTTTGTTGGTTTTCGAGTTAATTTACAGTAATATGTATCATCATAAACAATTGTGATGGTTGCATTCTAGCAAAACAGTGATTTCAAAGGTATTGACGTTTTTGTCGGGTAGAAAATGACACCATCATGCTGCATTGGATAAAGAATTTCGAATTTCATTGCTCCCTGATGAAACTACGGTATGCAAGCTTCCACGTACGTTTTTAATACCAATAGGTACGTAGGCCTACATAACAGTAGTCTTGACAACGTTCTGAATATTTTGCAAGACAAGTGCTCTATACAGTTTTTGAGTCTGCTTTTGATGCGTACCAAGAATATGGAATCTACTCAAGATGTACATCGGATAAAATGTCTACTTATAAGTAGACATTTTACATTTCAAAGTATACACTCGACTCCCGAAACCGATATGCTTCAATGTTTGACAATACTGTCCAAAAGTAGAATATGGTATTTCACACAAGCACCTCTTCAAAATGTATTTTGGCTGCAATTTCTCGGGAAAAAAAATCTTAGCTTGATTGGTTTATTTTTACAGCAATGGCTGTATTATATTTCGTATACGGTTTTAAGCCTATATACAAACGGATTAGGTTTTGATAATGGTGTTATGATACTAAGATAATTCTGCAGAATCGTCAGATTACAATTAAATACATGTACCACCCTTGTGTGCATTTGTAGTCTACAGCCTTATGTCGCAAAAAAATCATTTGTGTGCAATTTCGGATACAATGATTTACAATCTTTGATTTTTTCATGAATTATACTCCTTGGTACATGGTGCCACCGTAAACCCATTACATTAGTTTTACTCACCATGCAAGCTCTCACACCTTTTTGATTTCGCTCTACGGGGAGCCCATCGCCAGGCAAGTAAAGTTGTTCGAGCGTGCTTCCATCTAGCGCTCCAAGTACATCAACAACCCGCCCTTCCTCAAAAGATGCCAAGACTCCAGCATCATGCCTCCAGGATTCAAACTTCGGGACCCCATCCGAAATGCCAAGTCTCAAGACATCCTCAGAAAATCGGGCCTTGCCCTCATCCGCCACAGCATTTTTGCAACAAGATCCACGTTGGCATCTATGAAAAAAGAGATTGCATCTGCCAAACGCCTACTTAGTGCCGCCCTATCCACAGAGGACTTTAACAAAATAGAGGCCCTCACACTCTCATCCAGCAATCGGGCATTACATACCACCCGCAGCCGCCAAATTCGTAAGTTCTTCCGCCTTAAGAAAACTTGCTGGCCGAAGACCTCCAAGGACAAGATTAGACCTCCACCAACGTCGTTTTTCACCAAACCCCACCTGCGGTTAATCTCAGTCAACGAATTCTCACCCCCAGGGAAAAGAAAGTCCTCTCCCTTTGTATGAATTTTGCATTAGTGCCCCGCTCAGCCAAGCGGGAAGAAATCATCCAATCTATTAAACCGGCGCTCCATCTTCACAAGACCACAGCCAATGACATCCGCCAGTAAATATTCTTCACCGCCAAGCACCTTGCTAAGATCCTATACCCGCTCGTTGGAAACACACCTCACAACGTCAAGAATTCCGACCAGTTCGTCCTACCGCACCAAGGGCCTCTCCCTCCAACCTAACGATATTATGGTCAGTTTTGACATCACGTCTTTGTTCACCAATGTCCCAACGATCGATGCCTGCCACATAGCCAAAGAACGCCTGGAACGAGACCCCACTTTAAAAAAACGCACCAACCTCACCCCTAAACAGATACACGACCTCCTCATCACATGTGTCTCATCCACATGCTTCAAATGGAGATATAAATTATTTGATCAATCGTCCGGATCTTCCATGGGTTCTCCCATATCACCAGTTCTCGCTAACATATACATGGAGGAGTTTGAGCAGACGGCAATCGACACCGCTGACCATAAACCCCGAGTCTGGCTCCGATATGTAGATGATACATTCATCATTTGGCCACATGGGCAAAAACACCTACAAAAAATCCTGGCCCACCTCAACGGTCTCCACTCCAGTATCCAATTCACGATGGAGCAAGAAAAAGATGGAAACATCTCTTTTCTCGATGTTAAAGTTTCAAGGAAACAAGATGGGTCTCACGCCGTCTATATACAGGAAACCTACCCACTAGACCGGTACCTCCACCCCAGAATCAATGCCTCTGTCAACAAAACATTGGTCCGCAGGGCCTACAACATCTGCAACCAACAGCACGTCCTCCAGGAACTGCACCACATATCCCAAGCACTCCAGCTCAATGGATACAAGGCCTGCCAAATCACAACCACACATCACAGACCACACCCTGACTACGCCCGACAAGAACCCGACAAGCCACTACGCTGTCACCCTACCCTACTTGGGGAACACCTCCCACTACATCGAGCGCATAATGCGTACAAACAAAATCCAAGTGTTCCACACTTGCACCCAAGTGAAACTTACTAAGTGAAACTTAGTAAGAAAATAAACCTTCATCCCAAAGTGTGCATACAAGTGTGACGTCATCATTACGTCATAAGGTCTAAAATTACAAAAATTCAAGAACCGTAATAGCTAGGTGAATACTTCTTTCACAGGATGATAGGTCTTAATGAACTGAACAAATCTTAAGTTGACATGACCCCTGTGTGACCCCAACTTCCGGTTCAAACCGGAAGTTGTTCAAAAATGTGCAATCTTTAGCAATTATTTAGCCAAAGTGGTGGGGAATTTGACCATGGTTCTACGGAACGAAGTGTTCCTACATGTACACGTATGGACGTTATAACTATACCATTTGTGACGTCATCACATTGTTCTTCAGTAGAACCTTAAACAATCTGTGCAGACAATAGTGACGTCATGATAAGATTGACTGTGCCAATAATGACGTCATCAGATACACAATTTTAGCGTTGAATAGTCGAATATTCATGTCTTGAGAATTCCAATACTGGCAATCGATATATGAATGTTTCTTATGCAACATCAAACAACTCAAGTTTTCAAACAATTTCAAAACTGTGTCGTCGTCAGATCAATGTTTATGTCGCCTGATCACCTTGCGTTTGTAAAAAACACAAACGCGAAGCTCTAGTTCTTTCTGGTATTGAAATCGGGGATTTTTCAAAAATGTTTTTTTCAAAAAATGCCTTTTTCAAAAAATGATGTGTACCCAAAACATGTGCGGAATAATCAAATTTGGTATTTTGGAGGAGGCAGTTGCGGGAAAGTCAGGTGTTTCTGGCAATGATCGGGGACCATCGCTAAACATTGGTACACAAATTTCGGAGTTCAGACAACAGGTGTACGCTCGTTACCGGCTGTGCGGGGTTATATACATGTACGCTTGCATAATCATTGCCGTGATGGTCGCCATAAAACTGAACTGTCTCATAAAGAAAGAAAAATAGTGACGTTGTCGCAGCAGTGTATCCCTTTAGTGCAAAATGAAAAGGCAAAGAGAACGCCGTGTTGACGCCTGGAGGGATCTCCATGAATGTTTCATTTGCGAGACGTTATTGATGCATTATGCGCAATGTTCATTTGCGCCCTATGGCCTTCCGTTTCTTAGAATTTTTGCCATGAGGACTTCTAAGAAATTCAGCCCTAAACAATTTCGTAGCCAATTGATTTTTATACTTAGCAATTTAAGGTTCCTTGTGCTGGACGTCGGAGATACGTTTCGTGCATAATGCAGCCAATTTTGTTTTCTTTTGTGAAGCAACGCTATGAAAAGTAACATTATGTTAATGAAATAATGTATACTCTTATTCCTCTGGGATTGTTATAAATATTGAAAGTTATTCTAGTAAACCAGAAAATTCCCGTTTTGGTGATGTTTTTTGACCGACGTTGCAGACAACCTCTGTCCTTCTACCGGGTCGATGATGAGTAACTGGGGTCACATGACTGAACGCCCGAGGTCAGCTGGTAAGGAATCTTCCGGAATCTTCGGTAAGGAATCTTCCGGAAGCTTCCTTGCCGACTGACTTAGGGCCGTCAGTCATGTGACCCCAGGTCATCATCGACCCGATAGTAGGATAGAGGTTTTCTCCGCAACGTTGGTCAAAAACATCACCAAAAACGTTGCATCCGTTTTCTGGTTGACTACAATAATTGTCATTATACATGTACATGTACATGTATTTAAAATGTTAATGGTTATCTGAGAAAATGTGTCTAGTCTACAGTCTGTTTTTCACATTAGTGAGAAATTTAGGTGGTTTTTACTGTTCTGCACGACACGCCAGGTTCCGTACCTTGCAGATAATGGTCTTGGTTGTGGGTCATTTGGTTTTATATTCCATTGTACTGGGAAAATTCCCTGACTTTCTGACCTGGATTTGAAGATGTACCAGTAGAAATAGAATATTCCGTGCATGCGCATCCAATTTGAAGGCACAATGTTTTTTTATAGCCGACAGTATACGTTACAGTGAAATGTCGAGAGAGCAACTGTAAAACCCCATAGCTCAAACCAAGTAATCCCATCAAAGGCATTGCAACAAAGTTCATGATGCTTAACTCAAAGCTCTATTTTTCTCAAAACGTTGCGCTCGCTGCTGGAAAATTGCCAAACCATATGGAACACTGACCAAAAGAGTTGCACCAAAACATCAACAAGATCTAGCGATTTGTATTGCATAATTATATCAGAACATCTTAGATTTTGGATGTTGAAACAACATAAAGCCCGTATACCGGATCTGCATTGTCTCAGAATTTTAATCAGTCATTTGACCGGAAATATTTTACTCAAATGGAAGAAGTGGTCCCTCTAATAACACCCGAGATATCATTTTATAAGAAAACAATAACAGATGAATGTATATAAATGTTTGTGCTTGCACATTTTTATAACGACGCCCTTATGGGAAAGAAAATAGGCCTCTGACTGCCGTGGTATTATGGCTCCGTTGTCACGAAACCAGCCTAAATAGGACGGTGGGTTTGCACAATTTCTTGAAAGCATGGACACAGTAGATATGGTGTATATGTACTGTGCTGGCGCACACACGCAGGTTCACTTGGTTTGTATCAGACACATTTTTAACCGCACGTTGATATAATGCCGTTTTTAAACAGTTTTCCAATGATGTAATCTGTCTTTAAGTTAAAGCCCTTGGAATCTAGGCGGACAAAAGCCTACTTGTACTTGTACGCACCATTTATAAAGAAAGAAAATCAGCTCCGAGACCACGAATAACAGCTACACCACGGGCGGCGACCGTTTTTCGGTAACATTTTGACACCACGTCAAAATTAGCAGTTTCACCTACCGATTATAGGGGTCCACTTAAAATCCCATTTATTACTTGTGGGAAAAGTTAATTGAACAAAATGTTCATACAATTATAAATCTGACCTTTTATTTCTGTCTCTGAGACAAACTGGTAACCCTACACGTAATATCAAAACCACACAGCCATGACAGCGTCGCTGGTAGTCCGCAAGTGGTGCGAATATTTTGGCGCAGTGTAATGGCGCGAATATGATGTATTATGGTCTTTTTCAAAAGTTCTTGATTCGGCTGCAGACGGTCTTTGTGATTTCCGTCCAGACCATATGTACTTTATTTGTTTGGATTTTTGATGGTGGTTTTATCTACTCTCAACAGAAGTGTATTCGTTTAGCCACGTTAATATTTATGAGATGCACCAAGCCTGAGCCTGCCATTCGTAAAGGTACTTGCTAACCTAAAACAAAAGGTCAAACATTTTTATTTGTTTGTGAAAAACATTTCTTCATTTTATTTAATGAATCGATAGATTTTGAGGTGGCTTTTCGATTTACATGTATTAGTGTTTAGGCGCTTACAAACGCGGTACGGTATGGTGATTATTCATAGAAGATCGTCACAACGTTAAAACCACATTGCCATTCCCTGAGTGGTCTCCGGAAGTGTGACCTAAAACGAGATTTACACGGTCTATTACCAAGTGGAATTTTCTTCCTGACTTTGTCATATGTGCTGCTACTTAAGACTCTTTCAAGATGCAGTTAGATAAGGTGTAAATCCCCCTTGTCAAACCAGCGCACATAGTTGTTGCCATATGGCAGTGTGTTTTTATGCACGAGATATCCTAGCTTATGGTGGTTGTGTATATAGTAGCTGATATAGATACAGATACAGGCACTCCAAAAAAATGTAGGTTATTTGTTTAGGTTTGGCATTCAAGTTGAAATAAATTACATGTGTTCTATTCCTCTGGCGTAAGTGCGTATGTTGGTTCTGAGTGTTCCATGAAAACAGATGATTTCACCATGCGAACCTCCAAATTTAATCACAAGTAATTACAGTTTGGCGTCGCCCATACCATACCACTGCATGTAGATTTCTGACTGATCTCGCAAAACAGAGGTTCAGGCTGGCCGCATTTTTCCTTTCTGTAATTTCCATTAACTTGGCAGCGCCCAATAAAGACCCTGAGCTCACCTCACGCAATAATTGCCGTATCCGAAATAGAAAACGTCAATCTTTAATAGCGCATATAACTGCATGCAGCACATCAGAGCCATGGGCGGAGTTTGGCGAAGTGTGGTGACTCGTGCGCGCGGGGCAGGTGCACGGCATCGCCCGGCCTCGTATAGCAAACTGGCGATTTAAATTGCTTTTCGCTGCAATGTACGGTGCCTGTAACTGGATCAAATGAATATTAACTGCACTCGATAGTTCGTCAGTATTCAGTCCTCGAACGTATTTCTTCGAAGCCATGCGTGTTCTAGTGACTCTTCCTCACACCTTCTCAAGCAGAGACAGATCACAAAGAGGAATGAAAGAAGCAGGAGATCCAAACAATTAAACGCTGTGTTTGTATTTGGGGAGACCATTGATTATGGAAACAAAACCTGATATGAATGTAAGTGACGAGTGTAGCACCCTACACTCCTTGAATCTTACCGTTGAACATGATGCGGCAATCTATATCCTTACGGATGGCGAGAGAAATACCATGTTGTGCGTTCTCTTCACCATCTTGGCAGTCGGCATAGTGGGCAATCTAGCTTTCTTCTTCGTGGTTGGCCGTGTTCCCTACATGCGAACCACCACCAATGTCTACCTGTCCAGTCTCGCGGTGGCCGACTTGATGTTTCTGCTCTTCAGCATCGTGCAGTACAACTTCTACTTCAACCACCCAGTAAGGAGCCACCTGGCAACTGCCTCCTTCGTGGGTTGTGTCGGAGCCTTCTTGCCGCAGTACGTGAGCTATTTTGCCTCAGTCTTCACGGTTACACTCGTGTCTCTGGAGCGATACAACTCCATCTGCAGACCCTTAATGAAGGTGCGTCTCGGGCAAGGCGCCATGATGAAGCACAGCGCCAAGCTGGTAATCGGTAGCTGGCTCGTGGCCGTCGGCCTGGCCGCCCTGGCCATGCTCCGCTACGCCAAACTATCCAGACTCTGTGTTTTCTGGCCGGACAAAAAACCTTACCGGAACCTACCTGATCAGATTGGGTATTGTGGTGCAGTGAGTCAGTCAGGTATGATTTTTGCACATGTGCTAGAGTCGGTCATTTTTGTCGTTCCCCTGATTGCCAATGTGACCATGTACATTCTTATTATCACCAGCCTTCAGGGTAGGGTAAAACAGAAGCGGCACCAGCAGCTCCCGGACACACCCTGCAGTCGTCAAACCCAACAAGCCCTGAATATCCGCAACCAGGTCGCATTGATGCTGATAGCCAACGGGGTAGTATTTTTCCTTTGTCACACTCCATTATTTGGATTATCTCTGGCATTCCTTGGAGAGGACCTGGCCGGTGTCCCCAATATTGTTACATACGAGAAGCTAGTTTTTGCTCTCACCATCTCTCACGTGTTCCTGTTCCTCCAATCAGCGGTTAACCCCATCATCTACAATGTGACTAGTCGCTACTACCGCCAGGCCTTCGTGGAAGCATTTTTCTGCAGGTCGCCTTCAAAAAACTGCCAACATGTTGCAATTGAACAAAACCACCGTGGCGAAAAACGATGAAATTCGCATGTAGGAAAAGAGTAAGTTCCCATTCTGCTATACAGTTGCATTGTATACATCACAGGTCACCGGGCCATTTGTGACCAAACATCTGCAACCGCAGAAAAATATAATGTATGCATAGCAGCCATGTTATAATTTTTGTCCGTTGAGTTTATCAAATTATTATACAGACGCACAAAATTTGCACACGACTATCCTCGGAGGACGGACTTGCCTTCTCAGGTGATATATTATGCATAAAGTCTAATTGTGATGCGAGCTGTTGGTTCCTCGTTTTCCTGCCTGCGTTGAATCGGTCATCTATTATGAATTTGTTTTGAATTGCTTTTCAGTTGTCAGTGTTGGTCGAGCTGTGGGTATAACCACAATAGCAAGACAACGAGACTGGAAGCCTCGAATGCGAGTCACAACGTTAAGAGAAATATTGGAGGTCGACAAACGAAATTTGTGGAGAGATTCAAGAAAGAAATGGAAGGCTTGGGAGAGAGGTGCACGGTCATGCACAGTCCAATGTTTGTCTTTGTATTCGTGTATTTTAATGAGCATGCATATAACGCTGTTTTGGTTTTATATAAATATTTTTAATAATGTGTGCAATCAAATGAAAGACATTTGTTCAGTTTTCTATGTGATGTATGAGCTTGTTTAATCAATGACCAATGACGTTGTGTCGTTTGGTGAAATTACCTTCTTCCCGTTCAGAAAAGAAAAACGTCGCGCACTATACAGGGTGTATCAAAAAAAAGGAAACCCAACTTAAAATAGTCACTGTGGCAAAACTATACCCTTTACAGCAGGAACCATGGTATCATCTAAAAGTAGACGACAAATGCTTTCCGCCGATACTTCATTCATGAATTATCGGTTACGCATCGCTGAGCAGCAGTGTGTTGGAATTTGGGTAAATTTTTGGAGGTTACTCACTTTGATATGCAACAAAATTAACACTCACTCGTGTTTTTTTCTCTGAAATTTTATTCAAGAAATTCCCAAACACGTTTAACTTGTTTCACTATCCAATGCCCTCCACATGCCCCCTAGCCTCTAAATTGCTGTCGTACGGCTGCAATGTTTTCTTCAGTTATTGCGGTCCTCCGCCTCCCTGAGTGCTCCCTGTTACGGTTAAGGCTCGTTCCGTGGTCTTGATACTTTTTTACGTTTGACCAGATGGTTTTCTTTGTGGGTGGTTCTCGATCAGGGACAGTTTCTGCGAACGCATTCTGAGTGGCCTGAAAACTTCTGGTTTCGTGGTAAGTCTTCACCACAAAGATTCTCTGTTCTGGTGTAAAAATGTAAGCTGAACCATTGTGATCTCAGGTACACACACTGTCTGAAGGCCTGTCAGAGCTCTTAGGCTTATCGACAAGTGGTTGCACAATCAGCAAAGACATTTCCAGTTATGCACCTATCAATTGTTTCTCCCCCCCCCCCCCCCCCCCCCCCTCCCCTCCCTCCCCCTCCCTCCCTCCCTCCCCCCCCCCCCCCCCCCACCCGGGCTACCCCACCTAAGAGGTGGGGATTGTCACTTTTTGCTTGACAAAATCCCCACCCCTGGGGCAACATTTAGGTGACAAAAATCCCCACCCTCGGGTGCAAAACATGCGCAAAAATGCACAGATAATGGGCCAAATGCCCCACCCTGGGGCATGAAAAATGTGACCAAACCCCCACCTATGGGGTGGGTCAGCGCGGGGGGAGGGGGGGGGGGTGGGGGGGGGGGGGGGGGGGGGGGGGTGGGGAGGGGGGGGGGGTGGGGGGGGGGGGGGGGGGGGGTGGGGGGGGGGGAACAATTGATAGGTGCATTACACCCAAATCAATTATGAAAGGAGCCACGTTGATTTCATTGACTTGGAAAGTGAGCCACGTCGAATAATTGACCTAAATTTCCAAACGCTGGTGCTCAGTGATGCGTAATCGTAAATTAATGTGTGAGGTATCACCGGAAAGCATTTGTTGTCTACTTTTGGATGGTAACATGGTTGATGCTAGAAAATGTATATCTTTGCCACACTAGCTAGTTAAAGTTGGGTTTTCTTTTTTTGTATACACCCTGTATGTATAATATACTGACACTACGAACGCCTTTACTAACCCGTTTCTAACAGTAACAGCTTAAATTGCGATTTAGAACAATATTACATGTACATTGTGTTTCGCTCGTTTTTCCCATTCGAAAGCTCCACGAAATTGATACAAACAAAAGTCACTCACGGAAGTTCAGAGGGCTCCAATGCATAGTTCCGAGATTGCCCAATTAATGCATCCCCCCCCCCCCCCCTCCCCCTGCATATTAGGGACCATTAGAAATGGTACGCGTACGGGAAACGTATGCGGCTTAGAAAAACTGGGTCGTTATATCACCATTTTGCGTGGTTATTTTATCTGAAACAACACAAATAATGAGAATTTCACACCAATATGCCCCTGAACACATACGCACATTTTGTGAATAACCACGCAAAATTGTGATATAAACACCCAGTTTTTCAGAGCCGCATACGTTTCCCGTACGCGTACCATTTCTAATGGTCCCATTTCTATTGGTGCTAAGCCTCTCACGCTATCGTCAAATTATCCACACACACTGCACAAACCAATGGGACTTTCAACGGAAAGCACCGATTCATTGGAGAAAACTCAAAGGTATTCATGTTTCAGAGTCGACAGTTACTGTAGCACGCACTCAGTAAAAGGCCAGTGATACAGAGATGTCATGTATTCATAAAAAAATTCTTTCTCACCTTTGAACAGCGAATCGCCCGGCCTTCAAACCAAAAATTCACCCGGAACACTGCGTACAACGTATGGGCAAAATGTCGTTTGTGAGGCAATGCACTTTGACCTATGTGGGCGCTGTCTGCTAGCTCTGTTGTGAATGGTCGGCGGGTTCGGTTGATTGACAGGTCGGAACTATGCATTGTGCTTCTTCACCAAGACGAATACTCTGTATAGGCTACGAGAGATTGCTAAAACGATGAAGTGCATGCCGAAAGAAAAACGAGCTTAAACGGGTTACTAAAGGCGTCCGAACCAGTACAGGCTTTGCGTCGGGCTTTGTGTAAACTCCTATACAGCTTAAATTGTGATTTATAACAATATTACATGTACATGTATTAAACAGGTCTGTTTAATCAGCACCGAAGAGAAAATACTGCATATGTAAAAGTGTACGACGTCATACGTGCTGTGGATAACTGCAGTCGTGTCCAAAAGTTTAAGACAAATTGAGAAATGGTTTTTTTCTCTCTCTCTGAATGCAGTGATTGCATTACCATCAATTACATACATGTCTCAGATTGCGTCACCTTTACATCGGCTTCTTGTTGTGACTTTTTAAATGACCACCACGCACGCAGTAAACACTTTATTACACCGCATTTCGCTCGTTTGTCCCATTTAAAAGCTTCACAAAATGTTTTTAAAAAGTCACTCACGGAAGTTCAAAGGGCTCCAATTGTGCTTCCTCACCAAGAAGAATACTCTGTACGAGAGATTGCTAAAACGATGAAGTGCAGAAAGAAAAACGAAGTCACAGAAACTGGTTACTAATAAATTATAAAGGCGTCCGAACCAGGCTTTGCGTCGGGCTTTGTGTGCACATCAGTGGTGTACATGCATGTCATTACAACTTATTACATTGGGTCCCCAAGACGCTTTACTCTCAGATTAAACTGAACTCCATCCGTGCAAGAATTTGGCCATTAGTTAGTGTGGTGCATCCACTATAATGCCATCTATAATTAGAGTCTGGCCACAATCACTGCCTCCAACAACAAACCTGTGCCAACAATCACGATGCCAATCTACAAAGTCAAATACGGTACTAACGGAAAAATGGTTTGCAAACAGTATTGGTTAAGGATTGGTAGAGTGATGTTATACAAATAATGTTTATGAGTGCAATGGGAGTAATATTTTCATGAGGTGAAAAATTAAATGTTCCATTCAACGAGGCGAAGTCGAGTTGAATGGAACACATTATATTTTTCACCGAATGAGAATATTCCTCCCATTGCACGAATTGAAACATTCATTATTTGTTTTATATAACGCCCAAGTAGATCCTTGTCATCCTACTTTTGTTTACAAATTATTCAGGCTTATACCCTTCGAAATTATTTCATCGTCCGTCATCAAGTATACAAACCCGCCATGTCGCTTGTGAGTTGTAGAAAAAAATGTTTTTGTGTCGGGGGCCGGGGCCGGTCGCGTTCACTGGTCGCGCTCGCGTCATACATTCGACACGCATATCACATATACTGTACACGCGCACTATGTCGTGCAATTTTGTTCCGTCTGCCGTGCAATTTTGTTCCATACGTTTTTCTATTGCACGGTGCGCCCGCGCCCACTTTGCGTGTGTACAGTATTGTATGTGTGCGTGTCGAATGTACGACGCGAGCGACACGTGAACGAGACCGGCGGCCGGCCCCTGACACAAAAACTCACAAGCGACATGGCCATGGCGGGTTGTGTACTTTGTGACAGACGATGAAATAAATTTGAAGGGTAAAGCCCCTGTCACACCGAATCTATAATTCCGTTCATAAACCGATCTGAAATATTATTAATTCGGACACGTTCGGAGAGAAATGTAAAAACCCAGCCAGAAATGAAAATACACCGATCATAATCCGGTCTTATTCCAGATCTAATAAGTTGCTATTCCGATTGCAATCCGTCTATATTCAGAACCTCTCCGATCATCACCGGACATGCCAAACTTTGAAAGATTCATTGATCTCAAGACCGACCGCTTTCCGAACATTCCGTTTATATTCCGTTCGTCTCCGGTTGCAAAGAATATGCACCGAATTGTTCACCGAACGTCTACCGGTCAAAAGCAACGCAATTCCGGACTATTCCGCATGCATTCCGAACTATTCCGATCGCATTCTGAGCGTATTCCGGGTTAGGAATGAACTCTGACGGTTATCGATCGGAATCGGAGGCCTGTTCCGTATACTCTTCCGTACCGATTCCGCGTTGCAACGAAAGGCAATGAATGAGTACAGAGTGTATTCCGTGCATATTTCGTGTATATACCGGATACCGTCCGTATTGAGGTTGCCGCGACAATTCGGATAATTTATTAAACAGGTTCAATAATTTCTCCGAGTTCCTCAGTGCATCACCGAACGTACACGAGTATATAGCGTTGGAAAACCGAGGGAAACCGAGGGAAATCCGTTTGAGTTCAGTTCAAACCGATTAAACACCATCCTGAGATCTCAGGGAATTTCTACTCTGCAAAGCGACGTGACAATACCCTGAGGAAATACACGCAAATCTGTGGAGCGAGCCGGCTGTTGTCTTGAGCCAACTCACGCCCGAGTAATTTTGATGTAATTTAATCAATTCGGTCATGTTATGCCGAAAAGAAACAATTTCTATACTTTCCAGAAATTCTATTGGGTTCTGTTCCTTACGACTGTCCCATTCCTACCAAACTTTCAAACGACGAACCTTATTTACTCCGCAGTTTTCCAAATTAATAACAGGGATGCATGCTGATAATAATAATAATAATAATAATGATTAGATTTGTATAGCGCACATATCCACCCTGCAGGGTGCTCAAGGCGCTGTTACCATTATTACCGCTGCCATCAGGGAATCACCAGAACCATTTCGCTTCAACTAGGTGGCTGCTGGTCAGGCGCACATCCCTATCAGCAGTTAGATTGTGGCATTCCCCTTAACAGCTTCCCATATATCGCTTGGGTTGACGAGGCAACTGGGATTAAGTGCCTTGCCCAGGGACACAGACACGTTGGTCGAAGTGGGGCTCGAACCCCCAACCTCTGATTGGGAGTCCCGCTTCATACCCACTAGACCACACGTGATGAATGTAATGGAACGGATTCCCCAGTATGCTTTAAATAGCAGCCAATCGCCGACGCGGACAACGGCCATGATTACCGAGTACATGTATCACATGCGTGCACGGTGTTTACAACTGCGCGCGTGACATTTGAATGCTTGCAATCGTGCTGCACAATGCACTGCAAGCGTCCTGATTGGTCCAGCCGAGGCGACAGGATTTCTGTCGCTAGTCCCACCGCCAAATGGGGCCTTTTTCAACAGGGCCATGTACGCAGGAGTTGGGGAGTGCGTTAAAGGGGCACTGTTGCAAGAGGATGATTAAACACCGAATCCACAATGTTTTACTCGAAACATGAACGGAGTGACGATTCGGACAAGTGTGACAGGGGCTTAAGCCTGAATAATTTGTAAAAAAAAGTAGGATGCCAAGGATCTACTTGGGCGTCGTATAAAACAAATAATGAATGTTTTAATTCGTGCAATGGGAGGAATATTTTCAATCGGTGAAAGATGGAATGTGTTTCATTCAACTCGGCTTCGCCTCGTTGAATGGAATATTCCATCTTTCACCACATGAAAATATTCCTCCCATTGCACTCATAAACATTCATTATTTGTATAATTGATCACGTTCACATACGCCATCTTTGTAGGAAAAAAATGCTACTGCGTATTAAACGCCATAAAGTACGCGCACGCACACGCCAGAATATGTTCTAAACACGCATGCGTGTTGCTCGAAATTTGTTCGAAATACGGCGCAAAATCATGATGCACGTGGCAATTTGTAGGAAGTGACGTCATTTAAACGTGATCATTAAGCCAGTTGCGTGATAGATCTGCATACATCCTAGAGTCCTGCCTCTGCGCTATGGCGCTCGCATAATAAGATAGTTATGCACCAGACTACCAGGCCGTTTGCAACGGTTGCCAAGTGGCAAGGGGGTGCACTCTAGAACATGTTAGCCGGCGCGAAAGTCTGTACGGTACCTGGAATACCTCGCACATTACTCTGTGCATTTTGAAGCTGGACCATCCGAAATAACATGTACTCGCCATGAAACTTCGTCAAATTAGCGAGTTAGAACGTCTTGTTTGACTCGAAATGGATGTTAACTTTGAAAGCTGGATCGTTCCCAATCTGTGCTTGATAAATTCAAGAAAAGAGTAACGATTTCTGGTTATGAGACTGGTTTAAAGTTGCCGATTGAACGTCGAACCCGAACGAAGGGAGACGTATACACTAGTATACAGCGAATTGACCTGAAATAGGGGAAATAAGATGACACGTAGCTGGTAAATGTTTCCACAATATGATAAAAATAATATCGCCGTTGATTGTTTATCCATTCGACGGAACATCGTCAGAAATTGGCGAGTTTTACTGTTCCATAACGCGCGTTCAACATAACAGCGACCGAGTCTCGTTTTGCGTACATGACCGGCATATTTTAAATACACCTTCCGAAGACCAAATACAATCGCGAGAAATGCATCAACGTACGCGACTTAATCAAGTGGAGATATAAATACCGTACACCTTCCAAATTTAAACGTTCAGCATGAACAATTAGTGGCAAACGTGTATACAAAAATGTTCTGAATTTGTTTGAAAACAAAAGGTCATGCCTATTTGTTTCCGCAAATGATCGAGTCACGTCTCACAGAAACTTGGGGAAAATCAAAAGTAATTCAATTATGAATTAAAATAATTATCTAGCTACATACAAGTTACAACAGATTTTATAAATACTTTGGCTGCAAAAACTTGACCAAGCGGTTGCTGTGTTATGCGTTGTAGAGTTCGTCCATATCCGTGCGGAATACAAGTGAATTCACCACTAAAATTGTGATGGCTTGTTATTGCGCTCATAGGACCATGTACACACTAGACTACGCTGACAACGGGCAGGCTTTAATTTGTGGGCGACAAACAGCACCCGTAGCACACGTTTATTCGAATACAATTTAAAACAAATACGAACAAGTATCCCCCCTAACAGTACACAGTTTCACAAATCTGTCTGGCAAACACGAACCGGGACACGATCGAACTTCTTTTATTTTGGCATCGCATTTCCATTATTCCCGGTCCACACACGCAAAATTCGTGTTTCCTAACCAAATTTACACTTTATGGGGGCATTATCATGTCATAGTGGCGAGGGTGTACGGTATTTATATCTCCACTTGATTAGTTGCATACGTTGATGCATTTCTCGCGATTTTATTTGGGCTTCGGAAGGTGTATTTAAAATATGCCGGTCATGTACACAAAACGAGAGTCGCTCGCTGTTATGTTGAACGCGCGTTCTGGAACAGTAAAACTCGCCAATTTCTGACGATGTTCTGTCGAATGGATAAACAATCAACGGCGATATTAATTTTATCATATTGTGGCATGATTTACCAGCTATGCTACGTGTCATCCAGGGGCGGATCCAGAATTTTGCAAACGGAGTGGGGTGGGGGAGGGTGGGGGATGGGGGGGCGGGGGGGGGGGGGGGGGGGGGGTGGGGGTGGGCGGGCGTGCGCCCCAACGCGCCCCTGGATCCGCCCCTATTTCCCCTATATTAAGTCAAGTCAACTAGAACAAAATACTATGGAAATCGTGCATTTTCAGTTGTGGCTCCAAGATTATGGAATGGGCTTCCTGTGACTATTCGAGATGCCCCACTTATGAGTCATTTAAGTCCTTGCTCAAAACGTATCTTTTTAGGGATTATTTTTTTTGTTAGTGAGTTTCGTGGTGTTATTGTATTTATAATGATATATATTATAATGCAGAGATATTTATGTTGTGCACTTTAAACAATAAATGATTATATTAGATTATACGTCTCCCTTCGTTCGGATTCGACGTTCAATCGGCAACTTTAAACCTATCTCATAACCCGAAATCGTTACTCCTTTCTTGAATTTATCATGCACAGATTGGGAACGATCCAGCTTTCAAAGTTAACGTCCATTTAAGACGTTCTAACTCGTTGTTTTGACGAAATTTTATGGCGAATACATGTTTCAACATGCTCATTTCAACATGTAATTTCGGATGGTCCAGCTTCAAAATGCATAGAGTAATGTGCGAGGTATTCCAGGTACCGTACATACTTTCGCGCCGGCTAACATGTTCTAGCGTGCACCATCTTGCCACTTGGCAACCGTTGACAACGGCCTGGTAGTCTGGTGCATGACTCTCTTATTTTGTGAGCGCCATAGCGCAGAGGCAGGACTCTAGGATTTATGCAAATCTATCACGCAACTGGCTTATTGGTGAGGTTTCGACGTGCATTCACCACTTGCACGGTTGCGTTCAAAACGAGGTTTTCCTGGCATACGTCATATAATAATAATAATAATAATAATAAGAAGTCGCGAGCACCGTCTGTACATCGGCTCCAGGAAAAAGCCTCCAAAATCCGTGCTTTGGGATCGATTATGATTGTTTTTGTGCTGAGGGTACGTTCTGTTTTAGTTTTGGTTGACTATTTGCCTTTTTTCGAGCGAAGTAATCGTCGCTAAAGGGACATATCTTAGGTGGAAGTTTTCAGGGGCAGGCTTGGCGAAATCACGCCGACGCCATCTTTGCCCGTCACGCTGCAGTAAACAACATGGAGTACAGACTGTACAGACATGAATTGAGACGAGAGAACACAATTCGGTTCCGCCCAAGAGATTTTGCAGTAACGCCACACGAGGTCTATCTCGCAACGAACAAAGAGCTGGGCACTGAAGGGAGAACAAAATGCATAGCTGAGTTAGCCACAGGGTGGTACAATGTCACGCTTGATAGTGAGGTAAGCTGTGAAAGAATCGCGGCCAGTGGGATTAAAACCGGCGGTATATTCCATGTGAAAGAGTGAACGTGCAGAACTCGGCAGTAGTATATGTAATGGCACCGTATGAAATGGCCGATCAGACTGTAATGGCAGCATTGTCGCAGTACGGTACAGTAGCTAACATACGCCATCAAACGCACGCTTTCGATGATACGGTGGAGACTGGCGTCCGGAGTCTACTTGTCAAAAACATCAAATAGTTCATTGTCCAGATGAATATATCGATAAAATGGAGAAAATTAAGTGGTCATTTGTCTGGGGGAATAAACCGGATAAAATAAAACGGGATACTATGATAGGTTCACAAAATATAGGAGGTGTGGCAGTAGTCGACATACGTTTAAAAATTCAAGCGCTTTTTAATATGAATACTCTGAAACGATTTCAGGAGGGGTCTGGCAAGTGGAAATGTTTTTTTGAGTTTTTTGTTCATAAGGCAAGTGGAATTGATAATCTTGGATGGTATGTTTTTGTTAATCCTAAAGTAAGTACTAGCAGTACACCACCTGTATATAAGAAGTTAATTTTTACCTTTGCTGAAGTGGGTGGAAAACTTGATGAAGATTTTTCATGTATTAACGAGACTAAAGAATTACCCCTCTGGAAAAATAATGTCATTACGCTGGGTAATAATCAGGGATTGGATACAAAGATTTTGAAAAATTTCGGTATGACGAGACTTAAACATGTCCTTAAAGGGAACCGGATTCTGGATTACATGGAATTGGCTAATCGTTGTAATATTTTGCCCATAAATTCAGGAAGAATTGTAAGCAATCTAAGGGCGAAAATATGTAATGATTATGTTAAAGAGAGTAGAGAGGGACCAGCTAATCACTTTTTGAATAAAATTAGTTTAAATTCTGAAGGTGATGAAATTTACACGACCATGATGAGTGTTAAAACTGTATATACCTTTTTGGTAAATAAGAAAGCGAGTCCTTCAGGAATTGAGGGTTATTGGAAAAATTATTTTAATCTGACGGACTTAGATGGTAGATTATGGTTAAATGATGGTGGTTTCTTAGTACAAGCAGCTGACAAAGATTTGTGGTTAAAATTAAAACATAGAATTCTATGTAAATTAACGCAAAGAGCAATTAAGTTTTAATCACTGGTTATTATCGTTCGTTTAAATCCGGCCACGTCCACGTGTTCTCAGCCAATGAGGATGCGTAAACTGTCTTAGGTATTTATGAATGTAAACTCCTAAAAAAAAGTTCGGAAAGTCAAGTTTAACTGACGATTTTTCTCTTGTTACTAAATCATTTCCCTTGTATCATTGGAAAGCCCTGTTATTCCTCTTTACAGTGGTGTGTCATTTTTATTAATAATCAATTGGGGGATGTGCATTATAGCGGAATACAGGGGTGGGTGAAAAGTGAAATGTCACAAAATTCACTTCTAGCTCCAATATAATAATAATAATAATAATAATAAGAAGTCGCGAGTACCGTCTGTACATCGGCTCCAGGAAAAAGCCTCCAAAATCCGTGCTTTGGGATCGATTATGATTGTTTTTGTGCTGAGGGTACGTTCTGTTTTAGTTTTGGTTGACTATTTGCCTTTTTTCGAGCGAAGTAATCGTCGCTAAAGGGACATATCTTAGGTGGAAGTTTTCAGGGGCAGGCTTGGCGAAATCACGCCGACGCCATCTTTGCCCGTCACGCTGCAGTAAACAACATGGAGTACAGACTGTACAGACATGAATTGAGACGAGAGAACACAATTCGGTTCCGCCCAAGAGATTTTGCAGTAACGCCACACGAGGTCTATCTCGCAACGAACAAAGAGCTGGGCACTGAAGGGAGAACAAAATGCATAGCTGAGTTAGCCACAGGGTGGTACAATGTCACGCTTGATAGTGAGGTAAGCTGTGAAAGAATCGCGGCCAGTGGGATTAAAACCGGCGGTATATTCCATGTGAAAGAGGGAATGCACTGCATGACATAAGCAGTGAATTTTGTGACATTTCGCTTTCCACCCACCCCTGTATTCTGCTATACTGCACATCCCGCAATTGATTTATCATAACAAATGACACATCACTGTAAAGAGGAATAACGGGGCTTTCCAGTGATACCAAATTCACGAAAAATTATTTAGTAACAAGAGAGAAATCGTCAGTAAAACGTGACTTTCCGAACTTTTTTTGAGGAGTTTAGTTTAAATTAATGCAAAAAGATCTCGAATATCAGTTTGAAACATAGTTGTCGAAATGAGTGTCATTTTGCACCATCACTTCACCGTTCAAACGTTCAATGATCGAGTCACACTCTACAAGTATGATTAAAGGATACATGACACCAGAAGAAGGACAAACAAAAACGGCAGTTTCACACTTATTTCGATTCACTTTATAAATCGACACCATAAAATATTTCAGACAGACCTGACTCGATTGCGACGTCAGCGAACACTTTTACTTGGTTATTAATATGACAACATGCAGCAACCGTAATAAATTATTCTGTACAAATACGCCGAGTCACTGGAATGGTTACCCACGATCTGTTAAAAATTACGGTTTGGATAAAATAAAACAAAACTATTAGAAAGATATCCCTTCAAGTTAAGTCTGTTCTCAGTGGCAAATTCGAATCATTATGAAGCCCCATTTAAGTGCCACAAGTTATTATCGTGCGGCCGCAAGTTATAGTATAAAAACCCACCCTTTAAAAGACATGCACCATTTCGTGAAATAAATATGACACTATACTGTAATCTCCAACAGTAATTTACTGTACATATGTTTTGCAGTACATTACTGTAAAATCACAAACAAGGGTACATGTAACAAATATTGTAATTTACAGTATATTGACAGTACCTTACTGTCGATTCAGTTCTTCTTAAATCAAATATACTGCCATGAGTGCCGCCATTTTGACGCTTAAGACGACTCACTCCAGTTGTGGGCCCGTTGCGGGAAGTCTGGAGTTCCCGCAAATTTACAGGCAGTTTACGGGTGCACGCAGATTTAAGTGGGTTTTGTGAATAACCCGCAAAAGCTTAAGTGGGGGTTACGGGGTAGTTGCGTGCCCGCAAATCGTTGCGGGGGCTTTGTGAATAAGGCCCCTGAACTCTACAAATAATTAATATACATGTACATGTATGTATACTTGAAACAAAACCAGCAATCTAATTATAAGTTGAGTTAAACAGGAATGTTTTAAGAAGGCATTTGAAGGTATGTAAAGATTGACAGCTACGAATTTCCTTAGGCAAAGAGTTCCATAGAGTGGGCGCCGTAACTGAGAAGGCATGGTCCCCATACGGTGTCAAAAGAAGATGTTTGTCAGATGACCTTAGGTGGCGATTAGGGGAATACTGGGTGAAGAGATCCTGCAGATATGTTGGTGCGCTGTCATTGAGGGAAAAATTTAAATTTTCCATATTAAAATGGAAAAATTTCAACGTCATAGCAACTTACATGGTAACGACGCGAGGGTGTCCTTGTTCATGCAAGGAAAGCCTCGCCGTTTTGCCAATATGGCAGTTCCATGCGTTGCTATGAGTGTTGACAACAGTACATTGAAAAGATTCGTGTAAACGCCATACGCACATACCGATGACGTAAATTACACTTAAAAAATTGGCTAGGCCTAACCGTGTGCGACCGAAACCCTCACTATTGTCTTGATAACATGCACTGCACCTAGCAATTGTCCAACCCCCCCCCCCCCACCCCCCACCCCCTCGCTGCCCCACTCCACGATTTTCATGCCCCAGGGTGGGGATTTTGACGCATAGAAATCTAGCGCACATGGGAGCAAAACATGCATGTTTTGCACCCGTGGGTGGGGATTTTTGTCACCTAAATTTTGTCACGCGAAAAGTGACAATCCCCACCCCTTAGGTTGGGGCAGCCCGGGGGAGGGGGTGGCGGACACAATAATTGATATAGGTTCATAATGGAGAAAACACGATATGATCAATATTTAACTTCGTGCTTTTCACCGATGACATGCAGACGAATACTGGTGATAGACCTATATAGTGCACTGGGGAAATTAAGTAGAGCTTTTCGGAATGATGAGCAGTACATACAGAAGTGCTTCTAAATGAAGGATTATGTGCACTGCGGCGAAGGTAAATAATCATCTTGGCTGAAGCACGTATAGGTTCACAACGGACGCGGCAATTTATAATTTATGTTAAAATATTTAACACCAAATGCTGGTGTTAATTTACACCATGGTGTTGTTTTATATAGATACCAGGAATTGGGAAACAATCAAATTTAACACCAGGGGTGATAATTTTAACACTTGAGTTTTTGCAGTGTAGGAGAACTGGGCTGGCAATTTGATCAAAAAGTTGGCACTGATATAAATGGGTAAATCCAGTCTAGTGGCTTTGGCTTTAAGACTAAACAGAGCACGTCTGGCTTGATCCACCTGCTCCTTAATAGCTTTATTAAATAGACCATTAATTAAAAGTTAAATTGAACCCCTAAGTAAGTGTAGTCATGTACAACCTCAAGTTTTGTATCCCCAAACACAAAGTCGGGGAAAGGCCGGACCTTCAACCTCTAGAAAAAATAATAATCTTAGATTTACAGGATTAACACAAAGATTAGGCAGGACAATGAACAAATTAAAAGTGCTTCTTTGAATCTAATTTATACAATTCCCCTGAAGGACCTTGTTCAGTAGATTACAAAACACTCTGAATTTGAATATCGGTACAGGGGTCCCAAGTTAGCTAGGGCCAAAAAAAGGTTTCGAAAAAAATGACCGTTTCCTAGACAACTCTACAAATAAATGGCAAAAATCAAAATATTGTGCTTTCAGGCCAACTTTTATATTATTTTCATAGGCTTAAAATATCTTCTTTGCTCTTTTCCTGGAAGTAAATTACCCAAACTTTACATAGCCTATCAGTGTTTCTTTCCCAAGTAATACACCTCATTATTTAAATGTCCGTTAGTTAAAAAACGGGCCAACTTTTAAGCCAAAATCGCCTGAATTTCAAGAAGGTGTGTAGTTCAGATGACTTATTCTTGGTGATCTGAGGCAATGTAAAGTGTCATTTTTACATACATGTATATGAATGTCTGCTGCCTTTATTAAAAATATAAGTGTGATACAAATAATACTAATGTTCAGTTCTTGTGAAACAGTGGCCCAAATTTGGGCTAAAAGACAACATTTCAATAATTTGTGCTCTGGAGACTAATTACATATGCAAAAAAGTCACATATCGGGTTCTGATCATGCCATTTAGCGGACAGTATATAGAGTACACAATATGACAACAACAGGTTCAGAGAAAAGTAACTTAACAATTTTCTTAAAAGTTGAGTTTTTGGGGTAAAAAATATTCACGAATTTGCAGCAAATAATACCAGATTTTGCGGCCTGATTTCTACTGGCAAATACTGGCAGATTTCATTCCCATTTCACCTGGAGACAGACAATCGTTCTTATTTTTCGTTGAAAGTTGCGCGTTTCACATTTTCAAAGGGGGAGGGGGAGGGGCATTCGATATGTGCATTATTGTGCGGATGTATAGGCAAATCATTACGTCATTGTGTCTTAGGTATTTTGACTGTTTCAAACCATCACTCAGGATATGTTAAATCACAGGTACCTTTCAGTGACCCAAAACAAATGAAGTGTTAAAGACGTCATTTTTGTCTGAATCATCAACCTCACCCGCCCAAAATTGCATAAAAAAATGACGTCTTTTTGACGTCGTTTTACAGTCGTTAACTAGTCGTGTGTCCCACGGCGGTCGTAACCAAAACACAAATCAGTTGAAGACCGTCTAAAACATGCGCTTAACTTAGGTCGTCCACTACGAAGCAGTTTTATTGTTACACGCGGACAAAGTGATACCTCATATTAAACGCCTGTCTTTAACGAACAATGGAAATTCTTAAACATAGTAGTTTTGCAGGCATTTAGCGCCATTTCAAACCAATCAGTAGACGAGGAAACTTGGTATGGACGCGCTGCAGATACTGGAACTTGCCCAAAAAGAGGCCAACGAAATTGAAATTCTTTGACAGTCCTATATTGGGGCGGTCCGGAAAAGATGCAGACATATCTTTTGTAATGCTCTTCCATGCAACAGACTTTCTTTCATTGGATCTAACATCAGACGTACCTTTTGCCGCATATGACTTTGGCATAGGGCCTAATTGTCTCTATGAGGGTTCTTCTCTCATCTGGCAGAAAATTTCACTACGGTGTCTTTTACTCTCTACCATGACGATCACTGGGCCTATACACATTGGCAAGTGAACTGGAACACACGAAATCCCTAACATACACTCTTTCGCAATGGTTTTCGCGCCCCAATGGTTTTCGCGAAAACTACTGCGAAAGGAGTGTAGCCCTAACATAACCCGACTGTATTATGCAAATTAGAAGTCCTACCAGTATAAGGCCCGGATAACAAAACAGCTGTTTTATAATGAGCGCAAATTTCGGTCACACGCACACCACCCCCCCCCCCCCTCCCCGTTATCTAATCGTGTGTCCCACAGCGGTCGTGACCAAGACAAAAACAACGTCTTAAAGACGTCTTTTTATCCTTCTGAAGAATCATCCTCACCCGCAATTTTTTTTTTAAAACAATGACGTCGTTTTATGGTCGTTATAGTCGTGTGCCTCACAACAGTCGTGACCAAAAAAACGACGTCCTCTTCTAGCTGGCTGAATTATCATCCTATTATTTTTACATTTATTCTCAAAAATACTGGGTTGCTTTTACTAAACAATAGATAACGGTACAAAATATAAACCGCTGTTGGTCCAATCATGGTTCGAATTCGGGCCTCACATCAGAGTTTTTGGCCGAACTTGTAAACAAAAACTGAACAGATTTCCCGGGTAAAAAGGGTAATTTGCTTCAGTTTTTGCAGTTGTTTCGATTTTAGAATATCCATGGTTGTTGCTTGAAAAGAGGCAAATTGGCAACTGTCGGGAACAAACCAACTCAATGTTGCGAGACCATGGGCTGCAGGGTATATGCCTATATGTTTTTGTGGAACATAAATAGAAGTCACTCGTACTGTTAGTGAGAAGTGAGCGTGGATTTATAATTATAGTTGACAGGAATCGGCAGTGTCATGAATAATGGAATATGGTGACTACATGTAGTGGGGAGGAGGGAAGAGGCACACCGTGAAAATAATTAAAATAAAAAACCGAGAGAACAATACGGAACATTGCACCACGTAGATGGCAAGGCACATTTTTGCAGTCGTCAAAATAGACGCCTTTTAGCTTTGCATATACGACACAAATAAGACATTTATAAGACGTCAATAATTTACGTCTAAAAGACGTCTTTAGTACAGGCGTCTTGTGCTCACCTGACTGGAACATTATAATTTGTTATTTTCGCTCCTTGCACGGAACTGATGAAGAAATTATCAAAACCCTATAACTGATAATCATTCTCCCCGATGCGTCCCACCAGAGCTCACTATATCAAGTTTTTCTCACGTGTCTCGGGGTAATCAAATTACGTCGGTTAGGAAAAACAAACCCTAATTGATCATAAATTTTATTGTAAAATATTAATTCACATACGATGTTTGCACATAAACCACTCGAAGGAGCCCAAAATTTAGTCAAACGAGACATCTTGTCTATCTTGTTGGTCCAATTATCATTTTGGACTATACCTTTTTAATCCGCTCGGTACATGTCTAGCAGAATTAGGGGCGAATTAATCCAGGAATGTGTCCAGGGAGGGGTTTTGCCACCGGGGGAGGGGGTGTGGGTAGGGTTGCCAGTCAGATGTTTTTGCCAGCTTGTTGCGAACAAGGGACTCACAGCAAATGCATTACATTAATCTTTTTTGTGTCAGACCTGGGCCCTATTTCATAAAACTATTTAGGAACATTCCTAATTAATTGTTCCTAAATCATTTAGGAACAATTAATTTGGGGAAATTCCTAACTTAGGCATGATTAATTATCCTAAGTTAGGAACAATAAGTTGAGAATTTATAAAAAGTTCCTATCTTTATAGTAAGTGAAAGAGGCTGAGGTGACCTTTGACCCATGTGTTCACTTGAAAAGTTTCCAGAGAGCGGCCATTTGTTTTCTTCAAACAGTCCTAATTTCTGTAAGTATTTGCTTCATATCTCAATATTCTATGAATATTAGTTTAGTATAAGATTAAAAATGATAATTGTAATACACATGGAGAGAGTGTCATCTTCCAGGTAAATCAGAAAGTTGCATTTTAGGTAGATTTTAGCCTCGGTTAGTGCATCAAATTAACACACACTAAACTCCCCTATACAAATGCATACAAAAACTTGTGTTGGTAAATATTGAACTGTGCAGTGTTACATAGGCCTAACTTTTGCAGAAAAAATTGTTATATGCATTTTTTATATCAAAACTTCCTTTTCTGTTCAAGCTTCTAGGCTTTCCTGATTTAGATTAAAGGGCATTTTCTGTATAGGCCCTGCCTAGGCCTAGGCTAGCACAGGTTGGACTTCGTACTGCATACTAGGCCTACTAAAGTCCTATATAATATATGCAATGAAGTCGTAATGCAATGACGTCCAACCTGGGCTAGCCTAGGCCTAGCCTACACACTAAACAAAGATTTGAATTAGAAACAGATAGGCCTAGACTAATCTAAATAATGTCAAAATTTGAAAAAAACATCGCTACCTTTGAATGGTTTTAGGCAGGAGAATTTTATACATTTTTTTTTTGTCACGCTAAACATGCTAGTATTTTCTTCCTTTATGCATACAGTATCAGTTTTGAAACACTTTTATAGAGCATTCAGAACTAGGTGTTTATCTTATATCTTAAATTTTTCGTTTTGCTTCTTTGTGCGCAGTTGATACCTATGGAGCCTGGTGATGAAATGGATGGGCCTACTCTCCAAAATTCTCAGGTATGAAGCACACTAATTATTAAGCCCTTTAAGTTCCTGTCATTTGTTTAAATTATATTTGAATTTGTTTTCCCCTTAATCTCACATTTTGTTTCTAACCTTTCCCACAGGATCAACTGCGGAGAAATCCAAATTTTTCTGAGGCGGAGAAGGTTGTGATCCTGCAGTTTGTACAGGATCACAAACGCCAGCTAATGGGTAAAGCTGGCCGGCCTGGTCACGGAGATGATAAGGTAAATGTGTGTGAGCTGTTAAACTAAAGGGCAACATAATTTTTGGACTGGAAGGGGGCTTTACATGTAGCACATTAAATTGAACAGTTAGCATCGATTTGACATAAATTCATAAATACCTTAGACAGTTTACGTATCCCTATTGGCTGAAAGCATAACACATGGGCAGTTTTAAACAAGCGATAAATGCCCAGTCAGTCTTAAACACTTTTAAGCCTTAATTGCTCACAGCCGCGCCCGCACCCTGGGCAGCGCGCGTATGGAACATGCGCACATGCGCACAAACTGCACGCTCCGGAAAGCAAATTGTGCACTGTGACAAGTACCTGGTCGCGTGCGTGTACAACCCGCTTGCATTACGCATAACGCGCGTGATCGAAAAAAAAACTCAACGCACAACTACATTTAGCAGTTCATACGAATGTGGTAGAAAAAAAAGTGAATTCATGCAAAACATAGCAAAATGACAGGCTAATTTTTGTGAGTTTTATGGATTAACACAAAAAGGTATTTATGAATGGGATTAAAAGTGGGTTTGGCCAGTTTTAAACAATCCGTTTAAAACCGGCTAGGGTCCTGGGCGCTGATAACCACTATAGACGCCTGGGACCGTAGCATGTTTTAAACGTATGTTTAAGACTGGCCAACCCTACTTTTAATCCCTAAATTATAATTAGGTAACCGGTGACGTGATCTTGATGTTAGACAAATGTCAGGAACCTTAATCGTAATAAGACTGTACAAAGTTTCAAGTTCGAACCTTGTTTCGTTTTTTAGTATTACTTTTTGTCCAAAAATTCACTTTTTTTCTTCAAATGACATGTATTGTAAATAGGTATACTCGAGATTCCTACTCTAAGGTTGGATCAGGTTTTAAGTCCGTACCTTATTCCATTTTTTTGTTAGACTGCTTTTTTGATCATTCAATTCGAAGAAGCATTAATTAACAGATCCACCCGCCCCTTTACTTTAAAAAGTCAAAATTGTTATTATGTTATTATGGTTTTCTCTTTTAGGTTGAAGAAAGGAAAGCTGCATCCTGGAAGAAATGTGCAGCTGCTGTTAATCAAGTTGGCGGAAACAACAGGGATTGGCGGAAAGTTAAAAAACAATGGCAAAGCCTACAGGACAAGGCAAAAAGGACCAAGCACAGTATGGGACGGACAGGTAATATAAATAAACTTTTCATACATTCTTAACATTAATACTATCAACCAAGGGCCATCCCATTCAAATGTTATCAACCCGGGACTCCAATATTTTTATGCATGCACTAGCTGTTTACTAGTATAGACAGTGTAAGTCTCGCGGCGGGTCACACTTCCAGGGACCAGTCGGGGAATGCCAATGGGCAGATGGTGTTTTAACTTTGCGATAATCTTCTTTGAATTATCACTTTACCGTACCGCGTTTGTAAATGCCTAGACGCCAATAAATGGAAAAAGCACCTTAAAATCTATCGATACAATAAATAAAACGTAGAAAATGTTGTCCGCCTTTGTCAGAAACAAATAAAAATGTTTGACCTTTTGCAAGTACATACGTGTACATGTACCTTTACAAATGGCAGGCTCGGTGCATCTCAGAAATATTAGTGTTGGTAAATCAAATATCCAGTTCAAACGTCAACATGAACATTCACATCTGTTGAGAGTAGATATAACCACCAAAAATGGTACAACAAAAAAAAGTCGCTGCATGTGTTCAAACTTATATCAAAGGTCCCCAGAAGTCGACGAGTCTCGCGGAGTCCCGTATGTGTCTATATTTGCACAGTAGCACTTTAATGTCAAGAATATCGAAATAAACACAGATGACCTACCCAAACTAATTTTAAGAGTCGGTGATCCCCTCCCCTCCATTCTTAAATTAATATTGGCAGGTGATCGAGGGCCATTTAGGATGACTGCAACAGAAGAGATGGGCACTACACAAGAGCGATGTATTTTGCATCGAGCCATCCCTTTTATAGGACATCAAATGCAAATATTTCACTTTAGTTTTGATAGATTGATTGCTTGAAGAGGTGTCTACCTAGCAGTAATTTAACGAGAAAGAGAGAGATAGCAGTTTAAGTTAAAAAATAAGATATTGTGAGTGCCATGTAACCCCATGTTCAATGCCTGAAGTGTGACATGTAAAAATGCTTGTATATGTATACATCTTTGCTACTGTAATATTTTATTTAATTTTTATAGGAGGTGGCCCCATGCCTAAGACCTCGGCCTCAACAGAGCTGGCCATGGAAGTTATGGCCAGAGAGTCTCTGGAAGGGATTCGAGGCAAAGGGACGGAGCTGGATCCAACTGGACAATTCTCACCGGAAGTGTCACAGGTAGCAATTTATGTATTATATACCTCATGCGTAGATTCCTGTCATCTGATTGGTTAAAAGTTTGAATTAGCTAGACCCCGCGAGTGGGCATAGTCTATTATGTGGTAGAAATTCATGGGTACAACTCAGGGCTTGAAATTAACGGATGCCACGGAGGCCATTGCCTCTGTTGCCCCTGCTCTTTGCCTTGGTGCCCTTTTGCAATCCTCCCATATATTTTTTCATTTTCCAATGGAAGTGCCCTTCTTAAACTCCAAAACACGACTCCAAAAACAGAAATGGCAGTGCCCTTTCAGTGACGAATTTGAAGTCCTGCAACTATACACTGTTTTTGCAAGCATTTTAAGTACACCTTAAATGCATACATTACATGATAACTTTTTTATAATCTAGGGTTCTTTGCAAGAATCTATAGAGGATCCAGCTCCGTCAACCTCCAGACAGCCCTCGAATCCTGGGACAGCAGCAGTTGCAGCTGATTCACCTGTTGCTGTAGCTGCGCTACAGCAACAGATGAATCAGTTGCAAAACCAAATGGAGACAATAACAGCACATCCTTCAACCCTGCAGAGAGCCACTGAAATAAGGCAACTAAAATTTCAGGAAGAACTTTTAAAATTAGAGAGGAGTAAAGTCAATCTTATGGCCCAGTCTCTGGAAGTTCAGAAAAAAATGCTGACAGTGTTTGAGTCTGGTGCAGTTTGTGCGATGTTCAACGCAATGTCAGAACAGTAACATTAGTTTGGGAAATCTGGAAGCAGTGGAAAAACATTGTTAACTTGGCTCCACAGAGACTGGGTCTGATGATTGAAATTGCTCCTCTCCGATTTAATTGGGTCATTCCATGAAAACAGAACACATCTTGACACTTATGGGGTTGATTTTTCATAGTAACCACACTTCAGAGAATTATTACCCTCAGCATATAAATAATACATGTGTGTATGGCCTTATGAATTAAACACCACATTTATCTGTTGATACTACCCAAAACATAACGAGAATTTCTAATAATGCGTACTGCGATATTCTAATAATTTATAAAGGCAAGTGTGACTTTTGAAACTTTCGCTCAAAATAAAACAAATTTCTCCCACAATGTAATTTAAATCGATAAAGTCCAGGTTATACGTACAGCTGGGTAAAATCACCAACTACCTTTTACAGAAAGAAGCTTGTCAAAAAGACTTTAAATGTAATCGCAAGAGTTGAAAAATTTCAATTCCGATGGCAAAACTAACTTTTGTAAGCATATTTAGCCTCAGATAATTTCCACATTCTTTTTTGGAGTCGATTCCGGAAATTCTATAGTCGCCCAAGCCTAGTACATCCCAGTGTTTTCCCCCTAAACCCCCCACCCCCAGTGTATAATGATGTAAGAGAATTTAAAGCCTGGCGTTATTACATGTTTTTCGAAGACCCAGGTGGGGACATTTAAGTATTTTTTTAGTTTTTTTATTATGTACGTACGTGATAATAGTACGTACGTTTGTGATAATTTAATACGTACGTACATAATAAATAAAACAAACAAGCACAATATTTAAATGTCCCCTCTGGGTCTTCGTATGTTTTTGCAGTGACCCACAATTTTACTTTAAGAGTTGACAAGAAAAACCAAGCTAAACGTGTTGGTAGCAATGGCAACAAACACCACAAACTTTTCCTGTATAAAGTAGTACCTTGTGACAGAAATTTCCAACTGACGTTTTTTACCATTCATTTCAATGCAAAACCTACACTCCTTTAGCCATGCTTTGCCCATGCTTTGCTCGGAGACGAGCAAGCTAAAGTGGGTCATGCAAAGCACGGCTAAAGGTGTGTACGCAAAAAAAAGCATGGAATATTAAGGTTTTATGAAGTACATACATGTATTATTGTATCTAAGGCCCGCTTCAAACGTCGCGCTTATGCCATGTCGAATTAAATTTAACTTGATTTTTTAAATTCGACACGGCACAAACACGACGTTTGAAGCCATTTGGCTCGGCAAAATGAGTTCGACACGGCAGAAGATTTTAGCTCGACAGGGTCTGCCGTGCTAACTCAATTTAGTGCGGCACAAGCACGGCTTGGCTTCAAACGTCGTGCTTCTGCCGTGTCGAATTTAATTCCAGTTCGAAGTTGGTCCGCAATTTTGTTCCGACTAGGAATGCGCATGCTCGCAGCGCGTATGTGAGTAAAGAAATAACCAACAAACAAGTGCATCAAAATAATAAAATGGCGACGTACAATGGACAGAATGGAAAACGCACGTGCACAACGTCCATGACGTGCACAATACTCATCCGCCATATTGGATGTATTTAAGCACGACTGGGAGTTTGCAATTAAGTTCGACGTTTGAAGCCACTGCTGTGCTAACGTCGTACCAACGTCGTGCCAAGTTAAATTTATTTCGACACGGCATAAGCGCGACGTTTGAAGCGGGCCTAAGGCCCGCTTCAAACGTCGCGCTTATGCCATGTCGAATTAAATTTAACTTGATTTTTTTAATTCGACACGGCACAAGCACGACGTTTGAAGCCATTTGGCTCGGCAAAATGAGTTCGACACGACAGAAGATTTTAGCTCGACAGGGGTCTGCCGTGCTAACTCAATTTAGTGCAGCACAAGCACGGCTTAGCTTCAAACGTCGTGCTTCTGCCGTGTCGAATAAACAAATCGGGTTAAATTTGATTCGACACGGCATAAGGGCGACGTTTGAAGCGGGCCTTAGGTACTTTACCAAGCAATACCGGTACATTGTACGTATTGTTTGATTATGAAATGGTGTTGTTTTTGGAATTTGTAAATAAAAATTCTTCTGCAAATGATATAAATGGGCTTTAAAAGTAACCCCCTTTTCATTAAGTTTTGCCTTTTCACCCTTTGAAATGTCAAACATGTGTTTGAGTGGCTAGCCTTCGTGGTAAAATAATCAGGTAAAGAAGTTGTGGACGATCTCATTTCGCACTGCAATCCCGAGCACATCTTCAGCAGCATCGGGTGGGCCAATGTCTTCATCATCTGGAAATGGTACATGGGGGTAAGGGTCTTGGATATGGTCATCCTTGCTGATATTGAAGAGCACGCAGCAGGCAGTGATGACATCACTCGCTTTCTTTGTCGTTTTCACCCTCGGGCCAGTACCACCAAGACACATGAATTTGCTCTTTAATTGGCCATTGACCTGTTCAACCAAAGCCCTGGTAGCTCTGTGAGCACTGAAAAGAGAGGGGAAAAAAGCAACACCGATGTAAGGAAGGTATCTTAAAGGTACTTCTGTTTTCTACCCCAATTTTCAAAGTCTGGCAAGTAATGACAAGCATGCAATTAAACTTGCGACAATCGTGCCATTAATCGTCGATGCTAATGCGAGTTCAAACTGCCTACTTGTTCACCATGGGAGGTTCCAGGGGGCGTGGAGTGTGCACGCCTTCACCATTTCAGGCTTAAACATTTCATGCCCCACCCTTTGGAAAATCCTGGATCCGCCCATGATCACAGCCCTGCGAACAAGTTACCTGTTGTAAGCTTCCTCTGCTGCTGTGCGTGGGTTCAGAATTGGTGTCATCAACCAAGGTTTTAACCCGTAACCAGAATCTCCCAAAAGTATTCCCTGAAGTAGTCCATCTTCATAAGCTTCACCCAAGCGACTCGTCTGCAAGACACGGCTGTCGTGTGTACTGCCGGGCCACCTTGATACTACGTTCATAATTCGGTATTTGGCGTCACACACAATTTGAACATTCAGGCTGTATTGTCCTGTGTGATAAAAAAAAGTACATGTATCAAACAACACAGGGGCAGTATCGACATGTTTAATTTTTAATCAAATCAACCTAAGTCTAGGCTGCTATGAAACGAAACAGCTTAATATTTGGGAATCTTTTGCGAACCCACTTCTACGTCGCATATCGCATGTCATGTTCCTATTTTTAAAAAAGCGCAATATTTAGGATAAAGTTATTGGGACTAATCTAGGCTAGGTTTCAAGACGAAAATGGATAAGCCTTTTAGACTAGGTTATAGCCATGTACATGTACTAATGAAATATACGAAGACCAACACTACTGTAGGTTTAGGCATAGCCTAGTTTTTTTAATATAGCTACAAATATATAGCTACCGCTCTTGAAACCTTAAAAAGCTTGCCCCTATAAAAAAAGCAATATTTAGGATCCAGTTATTTGTGAGTAATCCATAGGCTACATGTAGCTACATGTAGGTTACGTTTTGAGATGGAAATGGATAAGCCTATGCCTTTAAGACAAGACTATATCCATGTACATGTACTAATGAAACCCACGATGACTAAAGCGGGCCTCCCACTGTGCGATTTTTCCACGAACTTACAACGATTATGTACGATTTCCCTAGGAAAAATATCACCAAATCGTAGACCTACCTTGTCGTTAAAAATTTGTGCCAAAAATCGCGCAGTGAGAGGCCCTCTAAAGCGGGCCTCCCACTGTGCGATTTTTGCCACGAATTTCTTACGAATTGGTACGATTATCGGAGACTGCCTATAGACTCTACACACAATCGTACCCAATCGTACCAATTCGTACCTAATTCGTGGCCAAAATCGCAGTGGGAGGCCCGCTTAAAGCGGGCCTCCCACTGTGCGATTGTTGCCACGAATTTCCTACGAATTGGTAGGCATAGCCTACATGTATAGCCTTTGTTTTTTTAATTTGGTAGGCCTGCCACATATAATATATAGCTACCGCTCTTGAAACCCTAAACAAACTTGCCTCTATAAACGGATGGCTTTTTTTAAAAGGTTGCATTATTGGCATTTTTGAACCAAAGAAGGGTGGCCACTATGAACAGGTGGCCTGTTTATCAATTAATAAGGTTACTTTATAGGTTTTACTATAATGCAGGTCGTATGACTTTCTCTTTATAATTTAGATCTATCACAATCTCTAAGCCCATACCTTTGCGGTTTGTGTATATAAACTCATTTTCTCCAAGTTTAACACCATAAAGCCTGATGTGAGTGCAGTCGATTGCTCCGACAACGCGTGGGAAACCACCCACTCGTACAGCCATGAACTGCATTTGTTTAAGACGCACTTCCTCGGCGGTGTTCGGGAACTTGATGAACTGAGCCTGTACCTGGCACAATGCTTTGGTGACTCGTGACACAGCTCGACATGCTGTGGATACACTAATACCATGGGGCTCAGCACCGGAATCATCTAAAACCGATCCATGTCCGAAAAAGCGCAGAGCAATAAAAACCTGCAAGCATGGTGGTAGTGCATGATTGCGTCTGGTTGGATGATGTAGGCGATTATTCAGCAAATTGATTATATTGAGGCATGAAAGTCTGCTAAATCGATACTTAGCATGCATTTCCTCGTCATTCCACAAATCCAGAGGATTGTTTCTGTCCCTGAACACTCTTTCTCTCCGTCTAGCGCGCCTATTTTCCCTGTCAAGTAGGCCTAGAGCCATCAACAGAGCCATAATTGACATGTACACAGTTGACAAGCCAGCAAACTGAATTCAGTGTTTAATTTTCCCGCCAAATTGTCATGTCATACCTAACTTTAGGTCTGATTATGATCAGTCCTAAAGTTAGGAACAATTTCAACCAAGATAGGAACGATTTTTTACCTAAATTGCTTTATGAAATAGAACTTTAGGAATGTTCCTAAAGTTAGGAACAATTTGGATTTAGGAATGATAAATGTTCCTAAATCCTATTTAGGAATATTCCTAAAGTTTTATGCAATAGGGCCCAGGTGGCGGTTTTTACCGGTGTTATGGCCGAGCGGTCTAGTGCGTCGAACTTAAGTTCCTGTGCTGGTACTAGAATGTAGTTTCGATTCATGGCCGTGACGGGTTGTGGCACCTGTGCCCTTGAGCAAGGCACTTAACCACACTTGCTCCCATTCCTGTAATTGGCGGTCCCTCCGCTGTTGGATGTGGTATATAAATAAATAAATAAATAAATAAATAAATTTAAAAAAAAGGCCCCTCTGGATCCGCGCCTGAGAATATTATACCTTTAACCTTGCAAGTGGGAATGTAATTGCTGCGTTTCTGTTTGCCATGTATACAGTGCCCTTGAAATTTGATACGAGTTAGATTATATCAAAGTTCAATAAACCACATTGTTTGCATTTCAGCTACTTATATTGATAAAACCAACAGGTCACCAGCACTTCAAAAAGTCATAAATGCCTATAGTATCTTACATATACGCCCATCTGGTCGTCAATCGGGAAAAACATTTTTGTAGTCTGCGGAGCATATTAACTATAGTTTAAAGATGGATATAGGCGAAATATATGGTAAAGGTTCCCGATGGCCAAAACCTATTTTCTGGGTTCTTACCGCCTTGCTGGCCGCAGTCGGCATTGGGTTGGGGGTTGTCATTGGGCATTTTACGGCGCCCGGAGGCCCTGAGTGTGCGCCTCTATCAACTTCCATCACCAAGACCAACGCACCGACTGTCAACGTTATTGACCCCATCGATGCTGGCAACATTGAGAAAAATTTACGGTATGTATTATTTATAAATTTCCCACGGGACATTTTCAATTCAGTAGTACGGCGCTCTGCCATGCTACTTCTTTAGATACCGAGATAATTTATCTCACTAAGTTGACTTATAGCGTAGATTAATGATATTTGTCTTTCTTCCAACTTATTGTCATTTAGTCAGGGAATATTTTCCGATATTTGGCAAATCTGGGCACTAAATCCTTACCAAATAATTTCTTCACCAATTTGTTACTGAAGGTGTCTACTAACACCCCTTAAAAAGTTGAAATTCAATTCCCCTAGGAAAGCCCGGGACAGCTTCTTAAAAGTGCAGTACAGACCTAAAAATGCAGTACATCAGACAACAGCCGTTGGCAAACGCAAAGTACCCATTTGTTTTGAATAGCGTATACGCTGGGTCAGACGGCTGTTTTGTGTTTCATCTCGCGCAAATGCCGACAGCGTTGTGGGTAGTTCTCCGGCCATGGGATTGCAAAAATAGTGTCACATAATTTGAATGGAGAACCCTGGCTGCGTTCCATTTAAAGGAACACACCTTCTTTGTTGGGCTATTTTGAAGCGCATTCGAGAGTAAATTAGATATATCCTGAAAAGACGCCGTCAAATTTGGCCTTTTTTTAGCACTTTTGAAAAATCCAAGGTCACGTGACTTTTCGGAACCAAATTCTGGTTCCGAAAAGTCACGTGGTCTTGTGAGTTAGTTGTATTTCCAGCCGTATAAAAGTTTGTTACTGCAGAACTGCACCAAATTCAACTCTGATTTCCCCCCAATATTTATAAGTAATTGACAAAAGAGAGACTATTTATACAGGTATGAAACAAAGTTAAACATAAGTATGAAAATTCGAACATAATTGTTTGTTTCGAGAGTCCGGAGAACGGGAGCGAGCACGGCAAAGTGCACACACACGTACGTAGGCGTGTTGCTTCGGTGCACGTACGTTCGTGAAGAAAAAAGAAACAAGAAAACGGAAATGGAAATTCCTATTCGGTCGTCCGGGCTGTCCAGTGAAATCGTGAGCAGAAAATTGGAGATATCCTGAGCAGGAGAAGAGCGAATCGTTTGTGACAAAGTCGTGAGGCTCTCGCGTAGTTGCAACGGCTGGTAAAGCGTATAACCCGTCTTTTGACCGTTTTTGTTATTTTTGCACTTCTTTAGTAAATTACGGGATATTTTGATGAATTTTTTTTTGCAACGACAATCAAAAAAGTATTGTCAATGCTGCTACATCACTAAATCATGTAAACAGTAGGCAGGTGTGTACCTTTAACCAGAGACCTAGAGAGAAATCTGATTTAACCACGTGCTGCCGACGTTTGCTACTGGTTACAGTACTTTTGTAAACTCGTCTATGAAAAGTCGGGCACCCTTCTTGGTCAACGTTTGCAAACTTTCGCGTATGTGGAACAGCAGCGTAGCCAGGATTGAGGGTGGGGGCGGAGATGGGGGGTAGAAGGTGCACATGCATGGGTGCATTGCTTTTTAGCGAGGGGGGAGGGGGAATTAAGGGCGAGGGGGGAGGGGCGAGGGGCATGTATAATCAGGGCATACATCCAGTCAGTTACAGGTAGGTGTAGGCCCTATCGTTATAAACAAAACTTTATTTTCCACTTTTCCTTGCCTTTTTCAGGGCAATACAGGATTTTCCGTGGGCGGGGGGGGGGGGGGGGGGGAGGGGGGGGGGGGGGAGTAGGAGGGGGGAATCTGACGCCCCGTAGTTACGCTGCTGATGTCGAACGCAGCTTCGGTCCCTCACATGCATGGCTGTCGGTTGAAAGGCTCTTTTATTTATTTATTCACCACATCCAACAGCGGAAGAACCGCCAATTACAGGAATGGGATTAATTAACATAGATATCAATTAATATAGATATTCGAATAACTATCAACTTCTAAGTTGAATTAGAAACGGCCAGAGACACCGGGGAATCCCTCCCCTTGCTCTTCACGAAAGAATGCTCTGGGATCTTTATAGTGCGTTACATGTAACACACTGGACCAACGGCTTTACATCCCTTCCGAAGGACGGAACAATTGTGATTAAGTGCCTTGCTCAAGAGCACAAGTGCCACAACCCGTCACGGCCCGGAATCGAACCCACATTCTAGTACTGGCACAGGAGCTTGAGTTCGACGCGCTAGACCGCTCGGACATAACAGTAACACCCCACGTCATTATAATACTGGGCTTGGGCGATTCGGCGCCGGAGTCGGGTATAATCTATCCCACTTTAGGAATCGTAATCGCGATTCCAGATGTTTGAGGTATCGATTCCTTTCATTTATATTCGATTATATGAGTGGTAGCTTGCCGATTCCAGAAATTACCAAGCAATTCCGAAGGCAAAACTTCAACTTTTGTAAGAATATTTAGCCTCTGATCATGTTCACATTGTTAAGAAAGTGTGTGTGGTACATTTCGGGGACGTTTAGTGCCACTGATAGACCAGTTGCGTGATAGACTTGCACTAAATTATTATATTTGCATAAATGCTACTACAGTCCCGCCTTCGCGCTATAGACCGTTTTAAATAGCCGCGATTCTGTGGGGCAGTTTCTTTGTTCCTTGAGGACATGCATGATTGCACATATTGTGCTTTTATTGTTGAACGGTTTAAGTAACAAAAGGTGCCCCACGAAAACGAAATGGCGGCTATTCGATACGGTATGTAGGCCTACCTGGCAAATCGGGCTGTTTTCAGGTGGTGCACGCTGGGCCTGGGTAAAAGGGCAAGTTCCTGGAAATGACCCTGATCCTCTGAACTTTCATCGTTATAAAAACCTCGGAATTGGATTCAGCACCATGGAAAACCATAGTATCAACACCAGGATCTTTAAAATCGGCCGACTCTAGGTATACCTACACCTGACACGGCCTAGGCCTGGCATTTGCAAATTTCAATGGCGGCCATCTTGGGAATGGCCCCGATTCTCAGCTTAGTCACGTGACTCTGACCTTTCATCATTTTAAAAACCTCAGAATTCGATTCAGAACCACAGAAAACCACAGGAGCAGCACCAGAATATAATCCAATCACAGCGCTGCCCGTATTTGCGCCAGTATGAAACACAAAACAGTCGTCTGATTAGGCACACACCATTCAAAACAAATGGGCGCTTTGTCAACGGCTGTTGTATGTACTGTATTTTTAAGGTAAAACTTTTAGAAGCTGTCACGTGGTTTCCTAGGGGAATTGAATTTCAACCTTTTAAGAGGTGTTAGTAGACACCTTCACTAACACATTGGCGAAGAAATTATTTGGTAAGTATTTAGTTCCCAGGTTTCAGCAAAATTCCCTGACTAATTTATTTTATTTGCCGACGATACTAAAATTGTCTATAGTAGTAAGACCCTGCTTGAAGACATTAATTTGGTCAAAAGAGAATTCACCAAGGTGTCACATTGGCTTATTAGTAACAGATTGTCTTTAAATATAAATAAAACAGCCTACATGGTTTTTTTTCTAATAAGATTGCAAATGTGCAGTACAATGTGTACTTCGACAAAATTTCGATTAATAAAGTTAACAATACAAAATTCCTCGGAGTTATAATCCATAATAAACTCACATGGAAAGACCACTGTCAACAGATCCATTTTTTGTTCAAGAAACTTAGGCATTCTCCGTAAAATGACTCATTAGTACCTTCCAATAGTCTGATCTCTATTTATAATACCCTAACACTTCCATGCACTTACAGTACGGCATTTTGTCATGGGGCAACACATACCAGACGTACCTAAATAAATTATTTATTGTTCAAAAGAAATCACTTAGAGTTGCTAATAACTTAAGCAACGATTATCATATTGATGGCCTTTTCAGGAAAATTAATCGTCTCTCCATTTTTGATATCTACAAATATCATCTTGGGGTATTGATGTTTAAATATGAAAAAGACATAATACCAGACTGTCAATACAATTTCATATAGGTACTGTTAGAACTCGTATCTTTAAATCTATACTGTAACATATCAAGCACCGCTTTTGTGGAATAATTTAAAACATATTCCTTATATATACGCACTGTTAATCGATTTAAACGATATTTTAAGAAATATCTTCTTTTAAGATATTAAAATGCACATTGATTAACAAACTGGGGTTTATGTAGTTAAATGACTGGGGGTTGCAAGTACATGTACATTTTTCATTCTGTCGTGTGAAATTTTTATTTTCTCACAAGGTAAACATTGATCACTATAATTACGGCCGTTTGAGAGTGACGTATTCCATAATTATAAATTTCACTGGACTGTCGAACCTCGTCAATAAGAGAATCAAGAGGCATCTTATCAACTATCATGTTATAACAGACACCTTGCATTTTTCAGGATTAACCCTAACGCTCCTTAATCCTCACAAATCAATACAATTTTACATACACCCTATGGAGTTAAGGTTAAAATAATGATTGAAGAACAAGGAATTGAGATCCAAACTTTCCCTTGTAATGTTACAGACGGAATGTTGTATTGACTGCTCTTATTGTCTAGGTTTGACTACATACATTGTATATTTTCTGTAATGAGGGATGCTGGATCTCGTATAAGCTTCAGCTTTTTATCCAGCATCTCATACATTTTCATGTATTGTTGCAATTCTCGCCCATTATTTTCAAGAATCTACACTTCTCGTACATTCTCTTTAACGGAATTTACTTATATTATAGCCTTACAATTCTCCCGAAAGAACGTGTTCTAAACGTAGAGGGTACATGTTATCATCATAGGGCTTGGACTTTCGTACGCGTCCTTGCACGTGCGTTAGGCATGTTGTATTTTCTTCCCCATTTGTATAACTAAGAAGGCCAGGGGCAGGGTATGTACGTGTAGGCCTACAAATGTATGTAAACAAATGATTTTGGAAGATTGACGAGTGTTACCGTTACTCATGTTAGTGTTAGGCTTAATAAAGAATGTAAATATTACCATGCATGAACAACTTCCGAGAACCCATGCACTAATAAATATAGGCCTATTTTAAAACAGTATGAATTTGTATGGAAAAAAAAAAGATTTGGGAATATTGACGAGTGTTACTGTTACTCATGTTAGTGTTAGGCTTAATAAAGAATGTAAATATTACCATGCATGAACAACTTCCGAGACCCCATGCACTAATAAAATATGTACTCAATTTGTATAACTAAGAAGGCCAGGGGCAGGGTACGTACATGTAAAAATGTAAAAACATGTTTAGGTTAAAGTCAAGAAAAATTAAATTTTTGGTTTTAAACATGTACATGTAAAAACATGTTTAGGCCTACATGTAAAAAAAATGATTTAGGAAGATTGACGAGTGTTACTGTTACTCATGTTAGTGTTAGGCTTAATAAAGAATGTAAATATTACCATGTATGAACAACTTCCGAAACCCCATGCACTAATAAATATAGGCCTATTTAAAAACAGTATGAATTCCGGACCGTTTACTGGTCGCCACTGAGACACCGTGTGCTAAGTCTATGGAGCAGGGCAGAAAAGGTTTAAGTATTTTTCAAGGAAAATGGTTAATGTTTCTCACTCCTAAAATCACTTTCCATTGAAATATTAACACATGGCGACCAGTAAACGGAATTCATACCGTTTTGAAATAGGCCTAGATTTATTAGTGCATGGGGTCTCGGAAGTTGTTCATGCATGGTCATATTTACATTCTTTGTTATTAAGCCTAACACTAACACTAACATGAGTAACAGTAACACTCGTCAATCTTCCAAAATCAATTTTGTTTTACATACATTTGTAGGCCTACACGTACGTACCCTGCCCCTGGCCTTAGTTAAACAAATGGGGAAGAAAATACAACATGCCTAACGCACGTGCAAGGACGCGTACGAAAGTCCAAGTCCCTCTACGTTTAGAACACGTTCTTTCGGGAGTATTATAAGGCTATAAGTAAATTTTAAAACTAAGATTTTTCTTCTTTTCAGTGGGTAATGCTACGTTTACACCATGTCCCCGGCAGTCCCGGCGCCCCGGTTTGGCCAAAACGTAGCGTGCCGTGGAACTTTTGTCGTCTTTTTATTACTTTGGCTCGACTCGGCCCTAGTTGGGCCGGTGTGTTGCGTTCTACCACGGTGCGTTACGTCCCGGTACGTAAAGCGTGGCGCGCCGTGCCGGTACCGGGCCGCGAGGCGGACGGCGCGCTACGTTTTAAGCGCCGTTCCACTACGGATGGGTCCACGTCCCAGGCCGGCCTGCTAAGTTCTGATGCGGTGCCTCACGTCCGTCCCGTTCGTGTCACGTTTGTTGTCCCGGCCCAATACGTTCCCGACGGTGTGCGAGGGTCTGCTGCGGCGCCCTGCGACTGAACGTGGCAGCTGTCACGTTTCACGCCCCGGTGGTCACCCGGTGGTCTCCCGGTGAGCCCCGGTTGGTATAAATAGTGCGCTCCACACCTTCATTTTCACTTCGTCCTGGAGCGCGACGCAGTGAGGCGTAACTGGCCGTGAGCAACAACCATCACACACCTTGGCGCACCGCAGTTTACCAGGCCGCATTCACACCATGCTGTGGCCGCTACCGTGTCGGGCCCTGGCAGACCGTGGGGTGCCGGGCTTCCAAACGTGACGGAGCGCGAGGCACCGGCCGCGATCACAGTTCCCCGGCACCCCAAGGTGCCACACCCCGGTGAGTCAAGGCACACTGCGGTCCGTCACGCCCTGTGACGGAAGCCCCGTCCCACTGCGGCCCAGGACGATTCTCATTAGTGCCGGGGCAAAATTTTTGACAGAGCTGCTCACCGGCCGGTGGCAAGGGTGAGCTACGGTCATTCACGTTTCGCCACCCCGGTCCCCTACGCTCCCCGACGTCCATCCCGGTGCCTCCCCGGTGCTCCTCTACCGGGGCGCCGGGACTGCCGGGGACATGGTGTAAACGTAGCATTAGCTTGGTTATTTGTAATGCTATGTTTACACCAAGTGCCCGGCAGTCCCGGCGCCCTGATTTGGCCAAAACGTGGCGTGCCGTGGAACTTTTATTGTCTTTTTATTACTGTGGCTCGACTCGGCCCTAGATGCGCCGGTGTGTTGCGTTCTACCACGGTGCGTTACGTCCCGGTACGGAAAGCGCGCCGTGCCGGTTCCGGGCCGCGAGGCAGACGGCGCGCCCCGGAACCGGGACGGCGCGCTACGTTTCAAGCGCCGTTCCACTACGGATGGGTCCACGTCCCAGGCCGGCCTGCTAAGTTCTGATGCTGTGCCTCACGTCGGTCTTCGGACGTCAGTGTGACGTCATGTTATGGCCACCATTGTGACGTCAGTACGTGTGGCGTCGCACATCTGACGTCAGCTGGACGTCAAACTGTGGTCACCACTGTGACGTGAGTCTGCCGTCGCACAACTGACGTCAACTGGACGTCAAATTATGGTGAACACTGTAACGTAAGGGTGGCGGTACGCGGTATGACGTTTGGCCAACGAAAACAGCAACGTAGAAACAACGTCAGCCTAACGTTGATAGGCCTATGACGTGGAAATAAGGTTGTCAATTGAGCGGCATGGCGTTTATCCAACCTTAACGGCAACATGTGGGCACACGACGTGTTAAAGACGTCTTTTTTCAGTCGTTTTCGATTCGTGCGTCATAAAGTGGTCGTGACCAGATTTACCGTGTAAAAAGGCTAATTTGCTTCAGTTTTGGCAGTTGTTTTGATTTTTGTAAATGGGTTGTTGCTTGATAATAGGCAAATTGGCAATTGTTGGGGATGAACAAACTGAAAGTGGCGAGTGATTAGAATTAAATTTGGTATTCGGTTAGTAGGTGTGTGCCAACCATGGGTTACAGGTTGCAGGTTTTTGTGAAGCATAAATAGAAGTCGCTCATAAATATTATGTATGAGTAGTGTATGAGTAGTGTATATTATGTATGAGTAGTGTATGAGTAATGCATGAGTATCGATGAATATGTATAAGTAATGTATGAGTAGTGTACGGGGCGTCAGAAAAAGACGTCTTTTGGCTTTGCATACGACCCCACAAAGACGTTAATAAGACGTAAATAAGACGTCAATAATTTACGTCTGCCGTTGAGCCAGCATTGAATTGACGTGGAAATAAGGTTGGGAATTGAGCGATATGACGTTTGTCCAACGTTAACGCCAACTTATAAACAACGTTGTGCCAACGTTATTCGGAAGTGCAACTTTACGTTGGAACAACGTCATTTTCTAACGTTGGTCCAACGTCTCCAACGTTGGGCTAACGTAAGTTTGCTGTCTGGGCAGAGGTCCCCAGCACCCGACGGTGCCACACCCCGGTGAGTCAAGGCACACTGCGGTCCGTCACGCCCTGTGACGGAAGCCCCGTCCCACTGCGGCCCAGGACGATTCTCATTAGTGCCGGGACTGCCGGGCCAAAATTTTTGACAGAGCTGCTCACTGGCCGGTGGCAAGGGTGAGCTACGGTCATTCACGTTTCGCCACCCCAGTCCCCTACGCTCCCCGACGGCCATCCCGGTGCCTCCACGGTGCTCCTCTATAAACCGGGGCGCCGGGACTGCCGGGGACATGGAGTAAACGTAGCATAAACTGAAAAGATTGATAACACATTGCTTTTGACAATAAAACCCACATTTGATGAACAATTTGATATTTTCGTAATACAAAAGGTTTGGCAAAAAATGTGTTTCACGTGTAAGATGTTGTGTCCCCTCTTACGCGTGAAACATGTGTACGTAACTATTAAGTGTTCTGGCCACAGCATAATGTAAGTCTGTACTTAGTTTTAAATCACTTAAGTGTTTGGACTTGGAAATTTAGGCAAACAATAAAAATATGGTCATTCTGATTTTCGTCGAACCACTTTGGTGTCCCCCTAATATTTAGTTAATTGGCGCGTTTCGAATTTGGCCAACTGTTGTCTGGAACCCAACAATATAAATCAGTTTTGTCGTCACTGAGTTTCAAGTATCCATGTACTGATATCCCTCAAGCAAGCTTCAGTACGAGCAATGTTCCTTTCGATTTCATCCTGTGTGGGCAGACACGAAAAGTAAAACTTGTGATGCCTGAGTAAATACGTTGAATCGAGTTCGTTGCGAAAAGAGCGCTAAACCTCTCTGCAAGTTCCTTTGAAGACGTATGTGCTGGGAGTTTGGGCTTACTTGATCGATGAAGAGCGCTATCAATGATTCTGAAGAACTGGCTATGACCGGTGCAACTAAAGATTTGCTCTTTGAAGTAATTAGCTTTAGCAGACTTGATCATTTCTAAAACAAGTGATCTTTGATCTGTAAATAGTTTCCTGTTGATTTCAGTCTTGTCTGCACGCCATCGTCTTTCAAGTCGTTTGCGTAGGCGTTTAGCTTCAGCAATTTGTGTACCAGACATTGCGTGGACGTACAGTTACCAGACTCGTCTTTTTCGGAGCGTGGTGATCAAGAATTGAACTAAGTTGTGCTTCAAACTGGTCAATTAGAACATTGAGACCAGGTTCTGGTTTTGACACGAGATCCAATGCATGAATGTCATCTGCTAATTTTTCATGGTCGATGGCTTTGAAGTTCCGGTATGTGATGAGTTTCTTGCTGCATAGCTGCTTATTATTAACTTTCAATGTGCAGTGAATTGCGGCATGATCCGTTAAAAATGATGAAACTTCCAGTTCACTTATTAAGTTGTTGCTAGCTCGAGTAATTACTAGGTCTAACATGTGTCAATTTTCATGTGTGGCCTCTTTCACAAATTGCTTCAAGTGGAATGTTTCTATGAGTTTCATGCTGTCCTGGTTATTTGAAATATCCAGGTGGATATTGAAGTCACCTACAATTATCAGTTTACTGGGAGATGAAACAAGAGTTGTAAGCAAGTCCGAAAACTCATGGAAGAATACACCTGATCTTGTGTTTAGTGCAGTATGGTGGCCGGTAGATGACAAGTGAACTAGTTCCTTTGAACTTCAAATCACAGCACATACTCTCGAAACTAGTTGCAGGGAAGGATGAATGTTTGTTTTCAATATCATCACGGTGCAGAATAGCCACACCCCTAGCCTCCACTGCGGTTAGCCCGAGGTATGTGAAAGAAATTATAACCTGGAAGTGAAAGTACAGAGCCTTCTTGTGTACGTCAGTGCTAGTTAGCCAGGTTTCGGTTAGGCACATGATGTCCAATTTGTGTTCTATCAGATGATCAATGATGATTTCAGTCTTGTTACAAACTGATCGAGAATTTATTGAAAACATGGTGCTATCTCTGCAAAATGCTGGCGAAGCAGATGAAAAGGGAGTACAATCCATTGTATATATACAATGACAATATATATATGACATGTCTTTGCTTCACTTTGGCCCCACTTTTTCTTCTTTAGCTGCGTCGATGTCCTGAGTCATCCAGGGACTTGATGGTTTCACTACCACGGTTCGTGTTTTCTTTGGTGCTAACTTGTCAATTATCTTCGAAAGGGAGTTATTGTATCTTTCCACGCAAGAATTAATGTCTTCTTTTTTTATTATAGATGCATGGTTATCACAAACCTCAAGGAAGAGCTTTTTTAAACACTTCTATAAGCATACGTCGACATTATGTACTCAATTTTTTGAGTCAAGTCTATAGAGATAGATCTCTTATGAAGATTGAACTGATTATATGACCTAGAAGTCTTGAAAGTGTGATATTTTAAAGGAGTGTTTTTGTTATTCCAGATGACAATAATCATGGAGTGGTCACTGATCCCAATATGTATGGACACCACTCTTAATGATTTTAGATTTACTAGATGTAAACAGCACCTTGATTAGAGTAGATGAATTTTCAGTTATTCTAGTTGGTTCGTTTATAACTTGTTCAAGGTAAAAGTTTTCGCAAATTTCAGGTTTTTTTTGCTGTGACAAGAGAGATTAGTGCCGAATATATCACAGTTGAAACCACCCATAAAGATTATATCTTTATTTTCATTGTCAATATGACAGACGCTCAATTTGGCCAAAAAGCTCGATACTGGAGCCGAGAGGTCTGTACCACACTAATAAAATCACTGGCTTAGACTTAATATTTTGCTTGCGTTCACCAACACTCCTCCACCGTTTCGATTACGATCTTTTCTATATATATGTGAAAGTCATCAACAGCTACTTCCTAGTTGGTTATATTCTCGTTTAATCGAGTTTCACTAAGGGCTAGTATGTCAACACTTTGGTTAGTTAAAATATATTTGATTTCATATAAATTACCAGGTAGAGTTCTTACATTTAGGTGTCTGAGTAAGCTTTAACCCACTGACGTAGATGTTAATTGGGCTTGTGCTGGTGTGACACCAGTATCCTGCATGTGTTCTTGTTACTCTCCTCACAAAGTTCAGGTATTGTTTCTAATCTTGATCTTGAGTGTTCGGGCGGCGTAGAGTTGCCCTTTGTCTGGTTCCTGGAGGTAGGGCCTTGTGAAAACCCAAACCGGAAAGTGCCTGGGGGAGTAGCGGGTCACTTCGGCATAGATTTTAATTGGTGATCTGTTTTGGACTGCTGGATGTAAGGGTATGGGGGTTTCGCCGCGAATATGGCTAATCAGATGGCCTGTCAATTATTTGGAGTTTGGAGATTATCGTGTTGGCGTCGTCTACAACGTTGTTGCTTCCAACATGGAGAATTACCTCGTATATAGTGTACTTTAATTGTGACCAGATCCTGCTTGGAGGCTAGGTCCTCAATCTTGGCTCCAGAAAAGGTATAACATTTAACCCGTTTCTTGCTGAGACGGTTGCCTTTGATGTTCTAATTGATCATAGAATCGCCAATTACGGCTATATCTGCACGGGCCTCAAACTTAGATTGTTGACGTTTCCTGTACTGCCACCGCCATTAGCATGAATATATTATTGAAATACATATCAATTACCTCTTCAGGGGTTTGATCGTCGGCCAGGTCATGAAGCGCATCAAATCTAATTGGGTTGACTTAATGGAGTTAGATGCATGACGCTTAGTCATCCATTCGTCTGTTTTCGGCAGCTGTGGTCGATTGTTTAGGGTGTGTTTGTTTCAGACGGATCCAGAGATTCAGAGATCAGCGCAGATCCAAGGGGAACTCGTTCACTTCGCTCACATCCTGATCGAGATCTGTGATCTGTAGAGTCCTTCTCGAGAGATGGTTCAGCGCTAGATCCAATTGAAAATGGCGACGTAAACATCGCGAAGATGTTTGTGCGAGTAAAACCGTGTCGTTTCAATTTTCAGAGGCAACACATGATACAAACAAATTTAGGATGCTTGTTTATTTACGATGAATGTCGTGAGAGAAATTTTGAACAGAAATTTGACAAATTTGGTAAATAAATTGCAATTCACGTTATTTGAGATCCGAGTTGAGAGCAGTTCCGTTTGTTTCTTCGCAGTAAAACAACCCGGGATCTGGATTCGGAGCTGTCATGAAATAAACACGCCTTTAATGTCATTGTGGTGGTGCACGGATGCGGTTTAGCGTTCTTCCCGAAGCAAATCAAAGGCGTTTGGAGAATCTTTTTCTCGTTTTTCAGTTGCCCCACTTGCCGTTTTAGTTCATGAATGTTGTTGAATTGGTCCCTTAACTGTACGATTTCACCCTTTAGGGCCTCGATGACGTTCTTCAAATCTGCCACGGCCGTAGCGATAGTATCTGAGTCAAGTGTGGGCTTACTCTTAGTGTCTATGGTGATGTAGTCACAATCGTCGGCATTTTTCTTGAGTGTATCTTGTAGTCGTTGAAAAAGCACGCTTTTCAAACCATTTGGGTCAGATCCTCGTTTTTTCAGCTCTTCCAATATTTCCTTGATAGTTAAGGAAGACGCTTTCGTTTTGATAGTAGATATGACGAGCCTCTCAGTCTGCCTTTAAACTTCATGTTAAAAGTACATAAAATACAGAAATAAACAAAAATTTAAAAAATACAGACACTACATGTACTTACATATTCCTTTGTACCCAATGCTGCTTTTTGTACTTTAGCCATTTGTCAGAATAAGTTTTAAAACGTTTGTACTTTTGCCATAGTTATCGCGCATGCTCAGTTTACTTATTTTAGTCATTTGCATAAACGTTCTCACGGCTCACATTCCAGACATATTCTTGAGAAATACGTGCGTGATAAAGAATGTTTAGTGTGACGTCATGAGATATGTAGTGTGGGAAAGTGGTAGAAGGGTGTGTCAGTCGGTCAGATCGAGAACGTTTGTGTGGACGTGTGCGTCAGTGACTGGGGCCGGTATCAGCCACCTGAAACCCTCTGATTCTGCAAGGGATGATCGCCCGGTGAATTCTGTCCCGGAACGCGATGCCTGGATTTGATCGGCAGAAATCAGCGCCGATTTCCAGATTTCTACCGCCCCAAGTTTGAATCTGCTTTTTCTGCGACACACAGTCTGCCGAACTATCGTCGATAACTATGGCTTTTGAATGACGTCATTGAGACGGTTCATTTTGACGGTACCATTGTGCAGCCCAAGTCCACCGTGCGACCGTGATCTGACCGGGAGTGTCAGCGGGGCCAAGTTTGGAGTAGTCACGAAACCAGACGTGCCTGACTCGCGGACTAGAGGACCGTCGTGTACGCCGTTGGACTGAGGCTTGGCAAGCAATGGACAGAACTTTGAGTAAACTGACTGAATAAGTGTGAACCAGTATCGTATTTCAAAGTGTAGTTAGACGGCCCGTAGCAAGTACTATGGTTATAGTGAGTTGATTAGGAATTGAGAACTTTTGATAAATTGATTTACGGTTGATCAAAGTATAATTGGAAAGTGAGTAATCGGAGAATTGATAACGGACGACTTAAGGCTAACTATATTTGATAAGGAGATTTGAATTGAAAGAGTTAAAGTTGCCTTGAGAATTATATTAGTATAAATTGGAATCCATTATCATTATTTTGTAAATACGTAAATACCTAAATAAAATACTTAAAGCAATATACAAATTTGTTTCGTATAATAATTCTTGGTTTTGGTGTAAGGACCCGGGGTAGCCACTTGCAAGCACTTAGTATAATAGTAAAGGGTCAAGTGGTTACAATATTTGGGGGCTTGTCCGGGAAAGAAAATGTGTATTTTGCCTGAACGATTTCATGTATGTGTAAATTTCGAAGAATGTTGTTGATCTTGTTTTTGCTTAGTTTTGTAAGTGTTCTGCAGGCTGAGTGTCGCTGCTACCCCACCCATTGTACTCTTACCAGTAGGAATGTCCCTGCACATCTGAGGATTTGGGGTAAGTTGATACCGGTGTCCATGATGGATGACGGTGGTGAGATTGAACGGTTGACTAAATTAGGGAATGAGTGTGGACTGGATGGTAAAGATTTGCTTGATTTTGTGTGTGAACAACGCGATAATAACCGTAAAGAGAGAGAACGAATGGCTCGCGACGAACGCGCGTACCAACTCGAACTGCGACGAAACGAACATGAAAAACTCGAACTGGAAATTCGTCTAGAAGAAACAAAAGGCGAGCGTGAACGCGAAAATGGAACAAAAGCGCAAACGGGTGAAAACCATGGCCCAGTTGGTCATGCTAAAGCACGCAGTCCAAAATTACCTGCGTTTGATGAAAATCATGATGATTTGGACGCGTACTTACAAAGGTTTGAGCGCTACGCGGTTGCGCAAGGTTGGGATAGAGGGGAATGGGCGATTAATCTAAGTGCTCTATTAAAGGGCAAGGCCTTGGAAGTCTATGCCCGACTTTCCTTGGACGATGTATCTAACTATAGCAAGTTGAAAGATGCTCTTTTAAAGCGCTTTCATTTGACGGAAGATGGTTTTCGCGCAAATTTTCGAAGCACAAAGCCTGATGTCGGGGAGACCCCTCCACAGTTCGCTGTTAGGCTTGACAATATTCTGTGTCGTTGGGTGGACATGGCAAACATAGATAAGTCGTACGAGGGTCTTAAAGATCTTTTTCTCAGGGAACAGTTTTTAGATTGTTGCAATGTCGAGCTAGGCACATTTCTTAAGGAGCGTAAACCAAAATCTGTGAAAGAAATGGGCCAATATGCAGAGCAGTATGCTGAAGCGCATGGAAATTTTGGCTCTCTCATGGTGAAAAAGCTACCATACGCATCTCACAGGCAGCAGCCGCAGCAGCCGCAGCAGCCGCAGCAGCGACAAAATATACAGCCGCAGATGCGTCAAAGTTTGCCTAAGCCAAGCACGCCCTCATATTACACGCCTAGACCGAGCATGCCAATTGCCACAACTCAACAACGCGCTACTTGGTCACAAAATAAACCAATGAGAACGTGCTTCTTGTGCCACAAACCAGGCCACATAGCCCGCGACTGCAGAAAGAACATGCAATTGTCTCGAGTCGCAAATGCCATTACTTCTGCTCTGGTCGAAGTGTTGCATGATGACGGTACTGTGCAGCCAAGCAACGTAGAGAAAGCGCGTCTATCGGGTAATGATACGCAAAACGCGCACTCGGTGCCCAAAACAAGTGATTTTCCCCATGAGACCGTAGCATGCGTGCTTGCTCCTCCATCCACATCGTATCGGATATTGTCTGAATGCTGCGCTAAAAACGGTTCGGTAAAACTCGAATGTGGCCACGAATTGCCCATTATGAGCGCTGCATGCAGAAGCACTGACGTTCGGGGTATGCCCGTAACTAAAGGCGTAATCAATGGCAAAGTAGGAACTGTATTACGCGACAGCGGATGCAGCGGCGTCGTTATACGCAATGATTTGGTACTTCCTAATCAGTATACCGGTACGGAAAAGTCCTGCGTTTTAGTAGATGGAACCGTGAGGACGACGCCCGTAGCAATAATCAGTCTAAGTTCACCTTATTTTGTGGGTGAAGTAGAAGCCCTATGCATGAAAAGTCCCGTCTATGACGTGATTTTGGGTAACATTGATGGCGCTAGAAACCCCGGTGAGCCCAATTCTGATTGGGTGCCTCAAGAAACTCAAACAGCACTTCAACATGACAAAAGTAACGCTGAAACACACCCCACTTGCAAACTTACTGAAGTGTCGAGCGATCAGGTTCACATAAATGCAGTACAGACTAGATCGCAAAAACTTGCAGAGGGTAAGCCACTAAGGAAATTAAAAGTTCCTGAAGGCCTTCCCGAGGTAGAGAAAACTGACATACAGAATGCTCAGAATACCGACCTCACCCTCCATAAAATTAGGGAGTTGGCCAAAACTGGTGAAGAAAAGTGCACTCGATATGGAAAATCTCGATTCCTGTATCGAGACGGACTAATTTACAGAGAATTCCATTCACCAAAATATGACCATGATGAGGTCTGTCAACAATTGATTGTACCTCAGAAATATAGAGTGAGTGTCATGAGACTAGCTCACGAGTCCTTGCTCGGTGGACATCAGGGTGCTAGAAAAACCACTGAAAAAATACTGAGCAATTTTTTCTGGCCTGGCATTAGTGCAGATACGTTACGATATTGTAGATCATGTGACATCTGCCAAAGAACCATCTCTAAGGGTAGAGTTGCAAAAGTCCCCCTAGGGAAAATGCCTATCATCGATACTCCCTTCAAGAGAATCGCATGTGACATTGTAGGCCCAATTTCACCTATGACCGAAAGTGGCAATCGATTTATTCTAGTCATAGTAGACTATGCAACTAGATATCCGGAAGCTGTCCCATTGTCACGCATCGATACACCTAGAGTTGCCGAAGCCATGGTAAGTGTGTTCTCTAGGATTGGTGTTCCTAATGAAATACTCACCGATCAAGGGACCCAATTCACGTCAGAACTAATGAGGGAGATAAGTAGACTCCTCTCAATCCGGCAATTAACTACAACACCATATCACCCTAGTTGTAATGGCCTAGTCGAACGCTTTAATGCGACATTAAAACAAATGTTAAAGCGACTATGCGCGGACAGACCACGTGACTGGGATAGGTACCTTGCGCCCCTCCTGTTCGCTTACCGCGAAACGCCGCAAGACAGTCTCGGATTTTCTCCGTTCGAATTAATCTACGGCAGAGCAGTACGAGGGCCAATGACCATCCTAAGGGAGCTTTGGACAGATAAGGTAGAAGATTCAGAGACAAAAACCACCTATCAATACGTTCTAGATCTTCGTAATCGTTTGGAAAGTACTTGCCAGTTAGCGCAACAGAATCTGAACAAAGCAGCGCAAACTGCAAAGCACTACTATGATCGCAAGGCTCGTGTCCGATCATTTAAGGTTGGGGATTACGTTCTCCTTCTGCTTCCAACCGACAAAAACAAGTTACTCTTGCAATGGAAGGGACCGTTTCGCGTCATTAGCAAAATAGGTAGCGTGGACTATCGCATAGACTTAAATGGGAAGCCTAAGATATTCCATGCCAATTTGCTAAAGCAATACGTTCCCAGGTCAGATCCACGAAACGCAAACGACACGCCTCAACCACAAACTATCGGCCTACTCGAATGCGCAAGCGTGTCAGTCTTGGAATGTGAAGCTCCGCTAGACGAGATCGAGGCGCGCCGTGATGATATCTTAACAGACAATGAAGACGTCATAGTGTTGCCCTCGCTAAAACGCACAGAAACTATTGTTGACGTAAACATAAACCCTGACTTGGAACCTGAGCAAATAAATCGTGTTAAACGCATCCTAGGGAACTTCAAGAGCGTTATGACCGATTTACCCGGCGAAACTAATCTCGGCGAGCATTCTATTGAACTCACTACAAATGACCCAATCAGGAGTAAGCCTTACCCACTACCGTACTCAATGAGAGATACTGTCAATCACGAGATTCAGGAAATGCTCGATTTAAACATCATCGAGAAAACGAATTCCCCATACGCATCGCCCATAGTACTAGTCAAGAAAAAGGACGGCAGTAATCGATTCTGCATTGACTTTCGCAAGTTAAACAAAATAACGGTGTTCGATGCAGAACCCATCCCCGACCAAGAGGAAATATTTGCCAAACTCTCGAATGACCAATACTTTTCTAAATTAGACTTGTGCAAGGGATATTGGCAAGTTCCCATGTGTGAGAAAGACAAAAACAAAACGGCCTTTGTAACATCAACAGGATTGTTTCATTTTCGGGTCATGCCATTCGGATTAGTGAATGCTCCGGCAACGTTCACTCGAATTATGCGCTCCCTCTTACATGGTTTGCAGCATATCGATAATTATATCGACGACATTCTTATCCATACGCAGACTTGGGAAACTCATGTACGGGTATTGAACGAACTGCTCATGCGCTTACAACAGGCAAACTTGACTGCGAAACCTAGTAAATGCACAATTGGGATGGAACGCGTGCAGTACTTAGGTCATGTCGTTGGTCAAGGACAGTTAGCGCCTCAAATGGACAAAATTAGCAAAATTCAGTGTGCGCCGCTTCCCCAAAACAAAAAGCAACTGAGGTCGTTCCTTGGACTGAGTGGATATTACCGTAGGTTTATCCCCAATTACGCAGCTATCGCCGTGCCTCTTACGGATAGAACTAAGAATACCGAACCCAACAAAATTGTGTGGACACAAAGTGCAAAACATGCATTTACTACATTGAAAGATAAATTGTCTAACCCGCCAATCTTGCATCTACCAAACTTCGAGCATCAGTTTACTCTTAGGACAGATGCTTCAGACATTGGCGTCGGAGCAGTCCTCTTTCAAGAATATGATGGTCAGAACTTTCCCATAGCGTACGCAAGCCGAAAGTTACTACGTCGCGAATGCGCGTATTCCGTCATGGAGAAAGAATGTCTGGGGTTGCTATACGGAATTCAGAAGTTCCGTCAGTATCTCTATGGTAAACTGTTCATTCTCGAGACGGACCACCAGCCGCTGATTTACATTAACAAAGCTAAGGTAGAGAACGCTAGAATAATGCGTTGGGCGCTTGCTCTGCAACCTTACCATATTCATCTTCGTGCCATAAAGGGATCCGATAACGTCGGGGCAGATTTCTTAAGTCGTAGCTGTGAATAAATTGCCCAAATCGATGAACGGAGTTTCGAACATGAGAGGTCCAGGGTTCGATTTCCGGCATAGTTGGTTTATTTATTTTTTAACTCAGGAAAATTTTTGTTTTTCTGTTTGAAAATGCAATGCATTTCCTCGAAAAGAGGGGGAAATTGTCAGAATAAGTTTTAAAACGTTTGTACTTTTGCCATAGTTATCGCGCATGCTCAGTTTACTTATTTTAGTCATTTGCATAAACGTTCTCACGGCTCACATTCCAGACATATTCTTGAGAAATACGTGCGTGATAAAGAATGTTTAGTGTGACGTCATGAGATATGTAGTGTGGGAAAGTGGTAGAAGGGTGTGTCAGTCGGTCAGATCGAGAACGTTTGTGTGGACGTGTGCGTCAGTGACTGGGGCCGGTATCAGCCACCTGAAACCCTCTGATTCTGCAAGGGATGATCGCCCGGTGAATTCTGTCCCGGAACGCGATGCCTGGATTTGATCGGCAGAAATCAGCGCCGATTTCCAGATTTCTACCGCCCCAAGTTTGAATCTGCTTTTTCTGCGACACACAGTCTGCCGAACTATCGTCGATAACTATGGCTTTTGAATGACGTCATTGAGACGGTTCATTTTGACGGTACCATTGTGCAGCCCAAGTCCACCGTGCGACCGTGATCTGACCGGGAGTGTCAGCGGGGCCAAGTTTGGAGTAGTCACGAAACCAGACGTGCCTGACTCGCGGACTAGAGGACCGTCGTGTACGCCGTTGGACTGAGGCTTGGCAAGCAATGGACAGAACTTTGAGTAAACTGACTGAATAAGTGTGAACCAGTATCGTATTTCAAAGTGTAGTTAGACGGCCCGTAGCAAGTACTATGGTTATAGTGAGTTGATTAGGAATTGAGAACTTTTGATAAATTGATTTACGGTTGATCAAAGTATAATTGGAAAGTGAGTAATCGGAGAATTGATAACGGACGACTTAAGGCTAACTATATTTGATAAGGAGATTTGAATTGAAAGAGTTAAAGTTGCCTTGAGAATTATATTAGTATAAATTGGAATCCATTATCATTATTTTGTAAATACGTAAATACCTAAATAAAATACTTAAAGCAATATACAAATTTGTTTCGTATAATAATTCTTGGTTTTGGTGTAAGGACCCGGGGTAGCCACTTGCAAGCACTTAGTATAATAGTAAAGGGTCAAGTGGTTACACCATTTAAAATACACAATGACTAAAAATTAACATTTGGCAAGATTGAATGCTCTTACACATGGCACAAACGAATTCAAATATCGACTCGTACGACATCTGAGGCTCCTAAGTCTCTTTCCTGACCTCATGAACTGATGATTCAGTGATGATTCAGTGGGTGATCCTTATTTTAAATTATCAAAATAATTCAAATTATTATATCATTGTATCACACCTTGATTCTGTTAGTTTTCGTCTTACGTCTAAACATTTCTGTATTTTCTACCCAAAATCTGTAATTGGCTTCGGTGATGCTGTGGATTTTGTAATTGAAATAAAAATAATAATAAAAGTGTTCAGCCTCAATACATCATTTGCAGTTACCCACACTTTTACTTCATTTGACAAGAAAAAACTGATAAAAGTGTTGATTGCAATGGTAACAAACACCAGAAAGAAATTGCAAACTGAAGGTGGGTTTTTAAAAAGTTGTCTGCAGACAACATTTACCACTCAATTATGCACACATCAAAAACAATGCATGGAACTTTCAGGTTTTTTGAAGTAGGCCTATTAATGCATCTATATGTGGCTGAAATTTCTACAAGGCAGTTTTCCCACTATGAGCAACTAACAATGGAAATTGGGCACACACCATTGTTAATAACAATGGTTTGTGCCCAATTTCCATTGTTAGTTGCTCATAGTGTTCTCGACATACATGTAGGCTTTTAAGTATGAGTGGAAATAACGCCGTTTTTAATCATGTAATTACAAATCATGCACTTTATCTTTATAAGAAAAATTATCTGGGTTTTGAAAATTTGAATGTTGTGGCGTGGGCATAGGACGGGAATCAGATACAGTATCGATATCATATATCTGTCCTGTTGCAAACGTAACTTTGTACAGAGAGATCTGATACAGACGTATTACCCACTGGGGGCTTTGTGAGTCATCTTCTACGAACAACTCAAGGTTTTTTCTCAAATTCTGAGAGCAGATAAAGGCGTTTGTATGAAAATATTACCTCTTTCGCCAAGGCCCCTCGATCGTAAAAACAACCATGTATAATCAGGTCTACAAAGACTACAAAATTATCTTGCTCATATTTACTGTGACTAAATGCCTTTGTAAACATATTATTCATTCTCTTCATGATATAGGTCAGATATAGGATGATAAATAGCAACCAAGGCCTGAACTGGTACGATAGATTGGTGCTCATTGTATCAGTATTTTTGTCACTACAAGACAGTGATCTCCACTCAAAATAACCGTCAATCTGTAAAATTTACGAATATTTTGCCCATCTATGTACTTAGCTATTAAGAAACCTATGAAAACGTGTGGAAAAATGTAAAAGGCTTGGCTTTATAAACAGCTTTTTTCGGGTCTTCATGAAGGAAGTCAACATAAACCATTGCTTGTTTATGGATTCAATTTTTTTCCAAAGCCCCAATACATCACTAAAAGTGCTGATAGCCATATGGTAACAATTAAACACCATATGATATTTTCCTTTGTAAAATGGGAGAAATTCGTGGGAGAAATTCCCTGAAAGTACCTTTAAAAAAAGTATGCAGACCATTTTCTACCATTCATTCAACGCAAAACCGTGCATGGATTTTTATGGTTTTCTGAAGTACGTATTACTGCATCTATGTGGCTGAAATTTCTACAAGGCAGTTTTATTCTTTAGTTATGTAATCTGTATTTAAGAAATGCGATTAGTTTACATACATATTTCACCGCAAAGTTGCTTATTTAGGCGGTCTTTCGCGTTTTCCCATACTGACGAACAAGGCCAAACTGTAGTTTCGAGTAATTCGCGTTTTTAGTTGGACTTATTTTGGTCCTTCGAATTCAATGTTTTTGAAAATAAAATCCCACTTTTGGGTTAAGTAACCTTCTTGCTTAATGTCTAAACTTTAATTAATTACGTATTTTCTATTTATTTGATTAATCTCTGAGCAATTATAAAGCTGGGAACGTGTTCGTCGGTATGACAAAAAACAAAATTCGATGCGCGTGAGAAAAACTCAAAACGTTGTTCGCCACCTCCATATGATGTTCAGTGTGTGTTTGAGCGGCGGTCCTCCAGATTAGCAGTTATATTACTTCATCGGGGCTGCGGACGAGACTTATCTTTATACTGATGAATTTAGTACCATATCCACAAAGTTAACATTTTGTAAAATTCCATATATTTCTTTATTTATTGATTTTTCTTACGTTAAAACAGCGATAAGGCTTTGGTTGGTACCCGGTACGAGCGCTCTGATGTAATACGCAGAAGCAGTGAACGGTCACCAAATTAAGTGAAATGGGTTTTTTCGCCATTTTCAGATGTTTCATAACTAAAAAACCGGACAATAATTTGGTTTGAAATGAAAGAGGGCACCCCAAGAACCCCAAAAATGTAAAAAAAAACTAAATTTGTCAAAAAGTGCCTGTTCTGATCAGCAGGCCTACATGTATAGGAAAAATGCGACGTTTTATGGGGAAAAGACAGTATATATGCCTACTTCATTCTGTTGGTTTTCCTCCCATGTCTTAAATTTATTCATGTATCCTCTTTAATACCAATCTGTATTGCCTTTGATGATGATGTCGATTTGGTAAATGAATTTTTTTCTGATGTTTGTGAGTTTGAAAAAGAATGTTTTGCATGCATGTGATGGATTTCCTTTTGTTACTTTTTTTGGATGGTAACAGATACTTCACGAGAGTTCCACATATAGCTGGCTCACCAGCTGAGCTGGAAAATTCCAAGTACATACGAAACACATGGATCGAACATGGACTGGATTCGGCCAAACTTGTACCTTATGATGTACTCCTGTCTTACCCAGATGCAAATAACCCAAACAATGTAAGTCGGTTTGTAGAGTACATGTAGCTTAACGGAGCGTGACCAGATCACATTTTTGACACAATTTTTTCCCATGGGTGTTGAGACGTTGATACCATATCATGTAATATTTTTTGTCATTACCAATTTAAAATTTCACGCCTGCATTCTGTGTATTTTCAAGGACATATCGTCAAAAAACCACACTGTTTCATCAGCACATTTTTGTCCCAAATTTATAAACACATGATGAGGCAGTAACTGCTTGTTGATGAGGTACCTGATGTGTTTGTGACTAGCACCACAAGTAGCTCAAGTAGATTAAACCACTGTTCCTCATGTACATCAAGTGATAGTTTAATTTGTTGAACTCGCGTTTAACTCACACTCGCGTTTAACTTACATCAGGCACATGAAACACTTGAGCTGCCCGCCTCAACATGAGGTGACAGTCACCTCAACATCACCATGAGGCGTATGCAATGCACAACCGCAACACTTCAGGTGCATAAGCTTGGTAGAATCACGTGCATGATGTACAGTCACTTTTTACAGTGCACCGATGTTTTGAAAACTAATTGTATATATGGTGCAGTAATATAACATTTTTGCTACATCCAAATTGGAGATCGCAAATTCCTGTTTTCTTCTAACGAATAGTATTTTGGGGAGGTATTTTTATATGATAGGTTAGAACGAAATATATTTCATTAATTGCTATCAACACTTTGAGTAAATGATGTGAAAATTTAAGTAATAAATATGTTTTTGCTCACACGAATTAAAGACGGAACCATGCAATTGTTGTAAACTAATAATATTTCATGAAATTGTTGTTTCAGAACATAAATTTACAAATATATAGGTTTTCCCGCACATTTTAAAACTTTTTTTTCTTATTCAAATTCATATCCGGTTAAAGATAGTATACATGATTGGTAAACTGTTACAAATAGTTTGTATGCATGATTAAAACCAACCTGAGCAAAAACCAGCTCCGTACGTCGTCTAACTTTATAGAAAATAGTCAAAAAAGGTGTACAGTCATTTCGCCCCAAAACCACTTGTGCACGAAGTTGTTTTAGGGTAAAGTGGCTTTTGGGCGAAGTAGTGTTTGGACGAAGTGGTTTGGGGCAAAATGGCATTTGGGTGAAGTGCTTCAGGGCGAAGTGGTCCAGGGCGAAGTGGTTTTGGGGCGAATTGATTGTACGCGGTCTCGTGAGACGAAAAATAATTGTTTTACTCATTTCTCAAAGACTATAGCACTTCAGACAAAACCATTTCAGGGGATGTTTTCTGCCGTCATCATGTTTATATCGACATTCCAGTGATTTATCTTCGTTGTTCAACAATTATCCTAACATGTTTGCATAAGATTTGAATCATTAACATATCTATTGAATTCAATTTAAATCAATGAATGTCATATAGAATAGCACTCTGCTTGTAGCTTATAAAGTGAAGGGAGTTGATGCCTTCATTCTCAGTTTCTGGTCAGCATGACAAAGAAAAAAGAACTCAGTGAGGACTTGCGCATGGCTATTGTCAATGGCCACCGTTCAGAGCATAATTAGGAAGTACAAGGAGTTTCACACAGTGAGAAACCTCAAAGGGCGTGGTTCTAAGTCGAAGGTGTCACCTCGTCTGGCATTACCATGAAGGGTCTCCTGAACAAATGATGTGTTGGGCTTGTGTGAGTTGTGGGTATAACATTGTGTTAATCATGTTTTTTTTTTGAGGTTTCCATTTTAGAGGACGACAAGGAGGTATTTACTACTCGACTTGAAGAAGAAGTACTTCGTCCAGAAGATGACAATCCCACAGTCGTGCCACCGTTCAATGCCTATTCCTTCCAGGGAGAACCAGAAGTAAATAAGTCGCTTTTTGTGTACATGATGTAGACATAATTATCATTTTCTTTTCCCAATCCTGTTCTCCCTTTATATATGTATCTATTCTTTACCAATGAAAGGTTATTGCAATTGCAGTAAAGGGCCTATGCTATGTGTTGTCAATGCAAAGTAATAAGGACTGTTGACTTTTATACCTGTTCATAGCTTTCTTGGGATGTGCAAATCGAATAATTCACTATTTGAATATTCTGATGATTTTATCATATGATCGAATATCAAAATAATGTTCATTTAGACTGACTAAAGTCAATTTTTGCAAATTTGACACACGGGTTCCAGTTGGCAAATTTCAAAATAATAGCCAACACTTTCATAATAGTGCTAAATTCTTGTGCACCTTGTTAGGCATTTGCCAGACGTTTCCTTTGTACAGAGCGCTACAACAACTCGCAGTCATTTGTTCTACATGTATATGCAAATGTTTATATCATTTGTCGTATTTTTCTCGTTAACATTCTGAAAATTCGCGTTCGCTATCCATATTTTTTCAAGGCTCTCTATCAATATATTTTTTAAAACGTATGTTTTTTTAAAACAGATTTATCCGCTTAATACATAAAGCACTGCAGTGAATACATCAACCCTTTTGCTTCCATGCACATCCAAATTGGAGATAGCAAATTTCCTGTTTTCTTCCCGTGGATAATATTTTGGGGAGGTATTTTATGCTATCGTTCAATTAGAACGAAATCCATTTTCTGGACAAAATCTGGTCAAGCTCCTTTAAACAAGGAGAACCGAAAAATTACAGTTGGTACTCTGCAGGAAATTAACTAATTTGTTTTATATATAACAGTGAAGTCCTATAGACCGTATCGAATAGCCGCCATTTCGTGGGGCACCTTTTGTTACTTAAACCGTTTAACAATGGAAGCACAATATGTGCAACCATGCATGTCCCTAAGAAACAAAGAAACTGCCCCACGAAATGGCGGCTATTCGATACGGTCTATAGGCCAATTTATACTGCTTTGGAAACCATGAAAAAGACTTTGGCAAATTGCTCATCTCGTAACCTTCTCTATGTAATGTAAAAGGAACTCAAATTTCCCCTTCTTGCCAGCCTGCAAGGTGGTATATTTGGCGTTTGTTTAAGTTCTGTCCAAGGTTGGATCAAGACCCCTCTATTTTTGTTTATAACAAATATTTGAAAAGTTAGTTTCATGTTATTTCTCATTAAAGGGTGACTTAGTTTATGCGAACTATGCAAAGGTGGAGGATTTTGAGTACCTGGAGAAAAATCATCCAGATCTGAACTTGAATAACACCATCATCATCGCTCGCTATGGAAAGATTTTTAGAGGAAACAAGGTAAGTTGTAGTATCAGGTTAATATAAAACTTACGATTTTTTGTTGTTTTACCTCCAGGTTTATGAATGTGTTGTGAACAATCTTGGGAAATGTGTACACTACCCATCAAAACTTTGGAAACGCCATGAAAGTTTTAGGTTTTTGAGAAGGAAGTATTATTTTGTTTATTCATAATAAACCAAGCTATTAAAGCAAACGGGTAAGAGGTATCTAGAGAGAAACCGACAATCAGGATGCCGCGAGTGTGTGTAGCTGTCATAGCTGCTAAGCGGGGATTATTTGATAAACATACATTTTAGCCGTTTCTTTTTGCATGCTCTCCAATTTGTTGATAAAGCCCACTGCTGAGGCCGAAGATGGCACTTAAATTAAGTAACATGTATATATTGCTTTTTGTTAGAATACTGTAACGCCGGTTCTAATCGTCTAGCAGGTGGCGCCAGCACCATTCCACGGTTAGGCCGGTTGACGAGCTGAGGGCGCTAACACGGCTCCACGGAGCCGGTTGGCGATATTTTTTCCGTACTGCAGTTTAGCGAACATTGCTTCTGATTGGTTTAACCCCCATGCATATGTTGCATACTGATGTGTTTTGTCGATAACTACCTCAACATAATTATATATAACAAGCACGATTTAGGGCCTAAGGACTCCCCCTAACGCCCTATGACGCAACACACTCTTCGTTTTTGTTAACGCACCAACCCCTACCCCTCTAAAAACTGAAAGGAATTCCTTCAGAATTCCTTGGATGTTTGAGACACAATGGGGGGTGGGGGTGGGCAATGGTGGGGGGAGGGGGGGGGGGGGGGGTTGGGTGGGCAATTGGGGGGGGGGGTGGGGTGGGCAATGGGGGGGACGGGGGGAGGGGGGTGACCCTTGGCCCCATATCGTGCTGCATATGATTAATGTAGCCGTCCTCCATTAGGCCTATTATCCAGCCGCACACCTAGAAGGATTTGGTATGGTGATTGCTCCCCATAGCAGTCTATACATGTTTTGTTATTGCTGAAAGCAGTTTACAATTCTGTGATCTTTGATGGTTCATTGCAATAATAACTGACGGCTTCGGTCATCAACGACCAACTTAAGATCAGCTGTTTGTTGGTTAAATACATGCCAAAGTCACAAGGGTGTTTTGGATTACAAAACCTCTGCAAATGGCAACTACATGTTCAAATTTGAACAATATCCTGTAATCTTTTGTACAATGACACACGTGGTTGTCTTCAGGGTTAAAATAGCTCTTTCCTAGGAGAATGTAAAGGTTTCATCATTATAGGACGTTGACAAACTTTCAACAATGAAGGGGAAAACGTCTTGTATTTATTTTTTTCACTCCAATTTCTCAAGCAATTTTCCTTCTTGTCCATTTTTATTTCTGTCTTCGCTGAATTGTTTTCGCTCTGTTTTCTCCCGGCCTTTTGCAATGTCCATGGTCACACAGTAATTACTATACATGTACCACTCGGATGATTACCGTTGAAGTGGCAAAAATGATTGAAGATTGTGCACGTGGATTCCTCTCTGATTGTTTTGGACTACCCTGCACCATCTCAAGTATGCCTGACTCATCAATCACTGATGGCAGATTTACACACTGTTACTTGTTATCACCCATTTGTATCAGGCTACTTGCTTAAAGCACGTATACGGGATTTGTAATTTTCCAAATTGTTTATCTAGTCTCGTACCCCGACCTGCTGGGGATGCTCGCCCATCAGGTCTTGGGAATCACGATGAGAGCTCATCGCCGATTGATTGAGGCCCGCAACGAAATTCGGTGTGGGACCCCTGCGAAGCGTTTGGCTCATTATCATCAGCCCCACGGGTAAAGCTCAGAAGGCTGCACACAAATCAGTACCATAACACACCCAAATGGTCTTTACAAGAATGATGACACGTACCTTCTTCGCCCACAGTACATGTTCATATTTAGTAGCTGGCACGTACTTCTTTGTGACGTTGTCCCTCGTTGAACACGAAGAATTCCCTCCCAATTTTGGTCAAATTCAATCACAACAGTTACCGCATAGCATTTGAAACACTGACGAAGTTTAGTAGCTGTATTGTATAAAGCGCCGTGCCGCGTCATATCGCACGATCTGTTGGCACCCGACTACCACCAAGAGCACGTTTTGTTCCTATGGGAGTACGCTGATTTGATCGCACGACCACGTACTATCAACAACGGCTCACAAATGGGTAATATCGTTCAACCTATCAGCGATGAGCTTTCACCGTGATTTGCCCAGACCTGATGGGCGAGCATCCCAGCAAGTCTGGCCACGAGACTAATTATAATCCAACATTTGACCATAAAAACCTTGTTCAAATGGAAGATAGAAGTGGTTCCATCTGTCCATATGCAATGATTATGCCCGAGAAAATGATAAAGATAATTTATATAAATGTGTACTTACACATACATGTATTTATTTTTCTAAGGGCGCCCTCTCGTTAACGAAACTAGGACCCTGACTACCATGTTATTATGGCGGTTGAGGGAGGTATAGCCAGGGAACCACCCTAAATAAGACCATGGATGAAGGTTTCCTCCATGATAACACAGTAGGCTCGCATAGTTTCTTGAATGAATGGAGCCAGATATTCATTGTTATTTTCTTTTAAAGCCGGGCTGAAAGCTTGAAGCTACTTGGCGAGGAAAACAGTTATTTTATAAAACGGATGTTACTTAATAAAGTTGCGTTTTTCTTATCTTTATTGCTGACTTTATATTAGAGAGAGAAATTAAAAACTAGACCGTGTTCGTCAACCGGCAACAGGCCAAAATGAAAAACGGGGTGATGGCGTCATAATGATAGGCATTGACCCCGCTACGTCATAGCGAGGAGTTTTAAAAGTTTTCGGTGTATTTTCTTAGTGGTTGTTACATTGAATTCATTTTTAATATCAATAAAATGCCAGCTTCGTGCCTTAGTGGTGGTAACACTTGCAACTCTGTGGAAATTCCGCGGTTCCGTGCGTGCATACAACGTGTACGTGTTTGCTGCGAGGAGCTAGGTACACGATCACAGTCAGTGAAGTAGCTCTGTGTGTCTCCTCGCTATGACGTCACACACATAGCTCGAATTGATTGACGTGACCTTTCGTTTTTAGTATCGCGTGAAAATAGTCTCGGGAAAAAGGCTGAAATTTTCTGACTTTTCCCAGGATGAAATTCTCAACAAATTGTTCTTAGTACATAAATGACTATATAAAGAAAGGAATAGTGTTGAAAACCATGAAAGTGAAGGGAGATTTCCACCTAGCTTTAACGTATAGATGAGATACCGAGGTGGTTGTCTTTCACATCCTAAATCACAGGAGGAGATAACGCCATTTGTATAAGTTTTTCAACCATCTTACTATAATTGAGTCCCAAAGATATAGTTACAGCACTAAATCACTTGGTCGTCTTTTATAGAGAAAATGATGCAGAAATTAGAAGAATATCTCCAAAAGACGTTTATGTGCATGTAGCACGTCCACACGTTTCTTAACGTTATAACCTGGTCGATGATCTAGATCTGGTCGAGCTTCATATGGTTAACAAATGCAACCCAACCAATTTTAGAAAAATACGTACATGTACGTGAGATAGATGTAAACCTATTTAAGAGCTAGAAGTGTTTGTTGTTATTATGCCACATGTTTGAAGATTTACTGCAGCTATATAGAGCCTCTATGACCTGCCATGGTAGAATGATGAATGTCCCCACTATTAGCTTTTTGGGCTATAGGCCTATTCACGTCATAGTAAAAGTGATTAATAGGCTTTCCATTGATAGCAAAGTTTTACATGTACCATAACTTCATACTGGTTATGGTGGGTGAAAGATAACAAAGTGTAAAGTGCTATGGCCTGAGAGGGCTAAAAACAAAACTGATTTTGAAATAAAAGTAAATGCCATGCCATCAACACAAACACTGTACACTTCACAACAACTGTCTTTATTTCAATGTCCTGTCTTTATTTTTATAACCTCATTTCAGTTCAACATTTTTACAATCTGGCGAAGTAAGGCTATCCAAATATGTGTAAAACCCAAAATCGATTTTAATTTACTTCTCGCATGTAAATTTTGACTTTTTGGGAGGACATTCTCATTTTGCCATTTGTTACTTCAGTGATGGATGTGGTAACACCTCTGTAGACACACTAGTTTAGTTTAAAGACATCTCTTCTTTTAAAGCACGTTATGTTTTAAATTCTACCCCACAACTACTGTAGTTTAACAAAATAACGTCCAACGGCAACATTGTTATGTATGCATCACTCACAGTGACTCGTGTATAATTAGGTGATCGGGCCAACAGCCCGATCACCTATTACTCTCGTACGATTTATTTATTTTTAGGTGATCGGGCCAACAGCCCGATCACCTATTACTCTCGTACGATTTATTTATTTTTAGGTGATCGGGCCAACAGCCCGATCACCTATTACTCTCGTACGATTTTTTTTTTTTTTTTTTTTTTTTCTTTTTTTTCTTCCACTCAAACGTTTCCAGAGCTTTTCTTCAAAACGGTTCAAGCTATCAACTTAAAACTTGGTAGGAACATCAACCCCAATGTGAAGATGTGCATACAAGTGTGACGTCATTGTGACGTCATTAGGTATCAAATTACAAACCAAAAATGACCAAAATATGCATGTTTTAAAATGCTTCCGTCTGGAAAACCACGTGACCCATGATCTTCGTATTTGACAGGCTTATATATCAGATCATGGCCTACAATTTTCTTCGTGTGGGCATTTTCATCTGACCCTTCCTTCTGGGGTCAATCTGAGGTCAAAGTTCAACGAAAACGAAAATCTCAATTTTTGCACTTATTGAGCAACAATGCCCATCAAACCAAGCTGAATCTTTAAGAAACTAAGTACAGGCATAGGTCCTATGGCAGACTTTCACCAGCGTGTTTAATATTATGATGGCATCAAGCGTGACGTCATCGTGACGTCATCAAGTATCAAATTACACCTCCCAAAAAACCAAAATATGCATATTTTAAAATGCTTCCGTCTCGAAAACCACGTGACCCAGGATCTTCGTATTTGGCAGGTTTATAGATGACATTCTGTTCTACAACTTTCTTTGTGTGGGCATTGTCATCTGACCCTTCCTTCTGGGGTCAATTGGAGGTCAAAGTTCAACGAAAACGGAAATCTCAGTTTTTACACTTACCAGTAACAATGCCCATCAAACCAAACTGAATCGTTAGTAAATTAGATACAGACACAGGCTTTCACCAGCATGTATAGTATCATGATGGCATCAAGTGTGACGTAATCATGACGTCATCAGGTGTCAAATTACAAAAATTCAAAGGTTATTATTTTCAAAATTCATATCTCAAGAACCGTAATAGATACTTGAACAATTCTTTCACAACATGATAAGTCTAAATGAACTGAACAAATCATACGATGTCATGACCCCTGTGTGACGCCTACTTCCGGTCCAAACCGGAAGTTGTTCGAAAATGTGCAATTTTTTAGCATTTTGAATGCAAATAGATTCAAAGTGGTAGTGAATTTGACCATATTTCTACGGAACGAAATGTTTCCACACATGTGGACCTTTTGACTATACCATTGGTGACGTCATTACATGGACGGTGGTTACGTAATGTGGTGTCAAATTACGCAAATTTGGAGCTGAATTGTTTTAAAATGCTGTATCTTGAAAACTACAACAGATATTGGTATGATTCCTTCGCCACATTTAAGAACTTGATGTTCAACATATTGTTCAACAATTTGTGCACAAAATTGTGACGTCATGATGTCGTCACAGGTGTCGCATTACAAGATTTCAAAGGTTATTATTTCAACAATTCATATCTCAAAACGGTACAAGCTATCAACTTGAAACTTGGTAGGAATATCAACCCCAATGTGAAGTTGTGCATACAAGTGTGACATCATTTCCATCTGACCCTTCCTTCTGGGGTCAATGCATAGTTCCGACCTGTCAATCAACCGAACCCGGCGACCAATCACAACAGAGCTAGCAGATGTCACCCACATAGGTCAAAGTGCACTTTACGCTCACAAGAACATGATCACGCGATATGTTCTGCCGGCCCCATACAATTTGTAGAGTGTTGTATGCGACGATCCGGGTGAATTATTGGTTTCAAGGCCGGTCGTTTCGTTGTTCAAAGGTACGAAAGCTATATTTCGTGATGATATGATATCCCTGTATTACTGGTCCTTTACTCAGTGTGTTCTAAAATAACTGTTGACCCTGAAACATAAATACCTTTGAGTTTTTTTCAATGAATCTGTGCTTTCCGTTGAAAGTCCCATTGCTTTGTGCGTTGTGTGTCGCCATTTTTGACGATAACGTGTGAGCCATAGCAACAATGTCCAAGGGGGCGGGGTTAACTGGGCAAAATCGGAACTATGCATTGGAGATCAAGGTTCAACGAACGCTAAAATCTCTATTTTTTCACTTACTGAGCAACAATGCCCATGAAACCAAGCTGAATCTTTAAAAAAAATTAGATACAGGCATAGGCCCAAAGGTAGCCTTTTGTCAAGGCCTCGTGAATTTGACGATTTTGGTGACTTGAGCAGAGTCTACACGCGCAGAGTGAGTTATTCACTTGGCCTTTTTCGAACTGACACCGCTGGTGGTAGCAGTAATCAGCCAGTCACGTGCAGGTCACGCTATACAAATTACGCTGTGAGCTCCTACAAACAAGGGAGTAGGATTTCGCTTTTGAATTCACTGGGTAAATTAAACAGTAACTAAATTAAGTCAAATGGGAATTATATTCGTTCCGTATAAAACTTGGATGTAATAAACAATTGGTGTCAAATATAAACGTATTTACATGAAGCTCAATTGGGTTTTTTAGAAGTAAATGTAAGTGCCGTACCTACGTTGGTAAAGAACGGACCATAACGCCGCAAGCCATGTGATTGGTCAATTTGTCCTGTGGGAAATATACGTGACTTACATCTATGCTTGCATGCACGCGCGCGTGCAAAACAAGTACCTAGCGCTCATTGGCTCAGTTGACAGTTTGTTTTCGATTCTGTTTTCAAAATGTTTACGTGTAGAGTGGCGTAGGTAATGATGTTGTGACGTTGCACGTTCGGGTCAATTTCTTGCATGTAAAGCCCGCCGCACACCTTTGCGATTTAAGCCCGCCGCACACCTTTGCGATTTACCGGATAATCAGATCATCGGACCACTTACCGGAAAGGTGTGCGCTGAAACAATTCGGGCCGGTTTGACCGCACACCATAGACCGGAGCAAATCAAACTTGTTTGATTTTTCCGGATCCGATGGTCCGGTGTCCGATGGGCCGGTAAATCGCAAAGGTGTGCGGCGGGCTTTACCTGCCTATCGGACACCGGATCATCGGATCCGGAAAAATCAAACCAGTCTGATTTGCTCCGGTCTATAGCGTACGGTCAGACCGGCTCGAATGGTTTCAGCGCACACCTTTCCGGTATGTGGTCCGATGATCCGATTATCCGGTAAATCGCAAAGGTGTGCGGCGGGCTTAATGAATAATGTTGATTTGTTCGTTTGAGCTCCAGCAGCCGATTTCACGAAAGAGTGCGCAGCTTGCGCAACCTTTGAAAAATGGCGCAAGCCCCATAGCTTGCGTGTTATCATCGCTAAATTGTTGCGCGACTTACGCAATAAAACGTTGCGCAAGTGGGCTTACGCAACTGCGTAATGTTCGTGAAATCGGCTGCAGGGCGAATAAGAATAAATCTACTTTACCGTTGTTATGTCAAGTGAAACGGTTCAGTGGTCACGAGTGGTATAAATAGGCACGTGTGACACGCGGTGCTTCAGGGGGCGGTCGGGTTGGCGTAGCGTTTCTTTCCTCGCCTTTCACCTCTGGCGTCCCGGGTTCGAATCCGGGGCGTGTATGTGGATTGGGTTTGCAGTCCCAACTTGACCGCGTGGGTTTTCCCCTAGGGGTTTCCTCCCACTTCTAAAAGGGCCTTAGTTGCCGAAGATGCCATAAATTAACAACAACAACGGTGCTAGCTTTAAATTTGAGGGTTAAAACAAAGGTTTTTAGTTTTTATGCTAATGAATATTCATGAACAAGGTCACGATGTCACAAGAGGCAAACACAGGAAAATCACATTCAACTGTGCACAAAAGATTCACTTGTTTTCTCAATTTTCCTGAAACTTTTGTAATCCATGGCCGTTTGAGTTTGTTTTACATGTTGCCTGCTGTATGCCATGACAAAACTGGGGGTAGAAACTGCAGCAATTTGCCACAAGTCCAACTTGAAGTCTTGTTTTTTCTTAACTTTTCCCTTCTGTCTTCCTTATGGGTCATTCTATAAATTTGGGGTCCACTTTTTCTGTCCCGTTACATCTGACATCTTGTAAAATGTTGTATTTTGTAAATTCAGGACATATTCTTTAAATGCCTTCTATTTCAAAGAGTGATTACATAAAATACAATTCATAAAAATATGGTTTGAAGGCATTTTTAATGATACTTGTATGGCAAATAGCAGTATGTCAGGTGTAACGGGGACAGAAAAATGTCACACGTTAGACCCCAAATTTATAGAATGCCCCTTATGTGATGCACTCAAAACAGCGCCCTCTGTCTGTGATTTATTGCAATGAAATCTTCGAAGTTGAAAAAGGCCACCTTTTATTGATTTTACATCCAAACGAACAATATTATGTCTTGCTGAACAAGTAATCCGTCATTATGAAGCAAAGCTTAGGCACAAAGTTGTTTAGCATGTCACAGGCCCTTTAACTCAATCTTATTAAACAAATACATGTATGCTTATTTAATATTCACAGATGAGATTAATTGCAATGATAATCAATAGTCGAGTATTTAGTACGTCAACACAACGTCCAGTATTTTGTATTTATTTATTTATTCACCACATCCAACTGGAATGGGATCAATTACATACATGTACATGTAGATATTCGAATAACTATCAACTTCCAAGTTGAATTAGAAACAGCCAGAAACACCGGGAAATCCCCCCACTTGTTCTTGACAAAGAATGTTCTGGGATCTTTAAAGTGCGTTACCGAAACACACTGGACCAACGGCTTGACATTCCTTCCGAAGGACGGAACAAGTGTGATTAAGTGCCTTGCTAAAGAGCACAAGTGCCACAACCCGTCACGGCCCGGAATCGAACCCACATTCTAGTACTGGCACAGGAACTTGAGTTTGACGCACTAGACCGCTTAACACCCTATCTCAATATGGTGCCTAATCACAAGTGAAAGGAAATAACCAAACTTGGGATGAGAGAAAAATCTAGTAGTACAATGTACGTGTTATAACATAATTACTTTGCACACAACGAGCTCTTTAGAAAAGCATTGATATTTTGAGGTTCAAAAGTGCTGTTAGTCTTACCAATTCTAGTAATACATTTACAAGTAATAAAAAATCAAAAAGAAACGGAAATTAATTGCAAAGAGCTTTTCTTAATTTCTCGCATGAGTTTTGGGTGCTTTTTTGTCCCACCTGTGACATAGCCTTAAAAAACACACCAATGCACTTGACTTTGCTTTGACTTGATATAAATGACAAGAACTTTTGTCTTATTAAAAAGTGTGAACTGTCTAATTACGTTACAGGTATTATGAATAAATATACTGACAGTCAATAAAAAAACATCACCGGTATCTTGGCAATTTGTGAAGTATAATGCATTCCACTGTATTCATTAAGTCTACGCACAATAGTCTGAGTATTCAAACCAGTGGTTTTTTTTTCTTTACACGTTCCATTAAACTATTTTCAAATATTAAAGGTGATGCGTTTTAATTGACTGTCAGTACAGATCTGGGCATAAATGGAGTGAAGCCTTTGGAGTGAATAAAACAGTTACTATTTTACATATTGTTTATATTTGAACATGGAAAGTATAAAAAGGTTGTTTTGTTACTTGATTGCAATTTGTTACGTATATTGCCCATTAAACCAAAGACATGCGCCTCTCTCTCACACACACCGAAACAAAACCGGATTTATACCAGTCTCTTTACGATATGAATGGGACTGGGAGTGGTAACCAATTGTTTTCAAGACAATCAAGTTACATCTTTGTTTATTTAAACAATAATAAAAAGATTTGCTCAAGAGCCACCATTGGCTGTGGCCAAGATTTGAACCTACATTCCAGCTACCGGTATCTGGCACAGCAATTTGAGTTTGATGCAACAGATCATTATGCTATAGCATGCACATGTGGAGTACTATGTTTGTATATCACTTACATCATTAAAAGCACTAATAAATAACATTTCAGAATGTTCATAAATGAGGTGCCCTTGCATACACTGTCGTCCATGAATAATCCTCAACATAATTGTCAGCCAATACAAGTCTATGATAGGTCTTCAAGATAAATACCAGTCAAAACGTCGTGAATGGCATATTGTAGTCCATGGCATGTACTGAAGACAATCCCCAGCCAATACAAGCTGGAGATAAAATGGCATGAGCTCAGATGAATGGCATATAGTCCATGGCAGGTACTGAAGACAATCTCCAGCCAATACAAGCTGGAGATGAAATGACATGAGCTCAGATGAAAAGCATAGTCCATGGCAGGTACTGAAGACAATCCCCAGCCAATACAAGCTGGAGATGAAATGACATGAGCTCAGATGAATGGCATAGTCCATGGCAGGTACTGAAGACAATCCCCAGCCAATACAAGCTGGAGATGAAATGACATGAGCTCAGATGAAAAGCATAGTCCATGACAGGTACTGAAGACAATCCCCAGCCAATACAAGCTGGAGATGAAATGGCATCAGCTCAGATGAATGGCATAGTCCATGGCAGGTACTGAAGACAACCCCCAGCCAATACAAGCTGGAGATGAAATGGCATCAGCTCAGATGAAAAGCATAGTCCATGACAGGTACTGAAGACAATCCCCAGCCAATACAAGCTGGAGATGAAATGACATGAGCTCAGATGAATGGCATAGTCCATGGCAGGTACTGAAGACAATCTCCAGCCAATACAAGCTGGAGATGAAATGACATGAGCTCAGATGAATGGCATAGTCCATGGCAGGTACTGAAGACCATCCCCAGCCAATACAAGCTGGAGATAAAATGACATGAGCTCAGATGAAAAGCATAGTCCATGGCAGGTACTGAAGACAATCCTGAGCCAATACAAACTGGAGATGAAATGGCGTGAGCCCAGTTGAATGACGTAGTCCATGGCAGGTACTGAAGACAATCCTCAGGCAATACAAGCTGGTGATGTCAAATGGCATGAGCTCAGATGAATGGCGTAATTCATGGCAGGTATTTCAGACAATCCCTAGCCAATACAAGCTGAATATGAAACGGCAACCATGGGAAGAGCATGAGCTGAGATGAATGGCATAGTCCATGGCAGGTACTGAAGACAATCCCCAGACAATAGAAGCTGGAGATAAAATGGCATTCATGAACTCAGGTGAAGGATGTAGTCCATGGCATATACTGAAGACAATCCCCAGTCAATACAGGCTGGAGATATAATGGCATGAGCTCAGGTGAGTCACTTACTCCCCGACAGGTATTAAAGACAATCAATCCCCAGCCAATACAAACTGGAGATGAAATGGCATGAGCTCACTTGGTTGACGCAGTTATTCATTTTGAGATCATCTTTTTGATGTCCATGTTGATGAGCTGGAGCGGCGGGGTTTTCTGTGATAATTCTGGTCTTTGGGTTGTTATTCCTCAGTAGAAGCAGGAATATGGTTATCTTGACGGTTTTTTTGAGCTAGTAAATAAAAACAAAATCATACATGTATACTGTAAAATCAACTAAATTATAAAATATAAATGTCAGTAATTTCTGATACACACTGTGGACCAGTTGCACTTAAATAATATTAAGCTTATCGTTATTTTAATCCCTCTGATGAGTAACTTCTAAACATGTCGTTGTTGATGTGATGTCATTAACTTTTTAAGCCATTCATTTGTAAAACTGCCAACAAAGCTTCAAGATCAATAACATGTTTAACAAAAGTTTCTTTTTGAAACTCATGCATTCCTCATCTTGGGTGTTTTCTTCACTTGTACGTGTACGTATCTCTTCTTGGCTATCTTTTTTTATTTAAAGTTCTTCAAAAATGTCAAAGACTTGAGATTATTATCGTGAGCACATATTGCTTCAACTTTGATATTTGTTGCTCCATCTTGCATTGCAAGGTAAAAGATTGACTCTAGTGGTGTTGTCAAAGTGTGCACGAAATCCTGACATTTTGCAAATCCTTTCCTGAAACTGTACTCGATCACAGTTTTCTGCTGAACAGCAGTCTTCATTCAAGAACCTGTACCATACATGTACATACATTTACTTCATGAAACAGCTATGTAAAAACATGTAGATGATTAGAAACGAATTTGAACACTTTCATGGTAACTATAATATGTAGGTATTACAGATGTTTCAACATCAGTCAAACCCCGTACATAAACATGATCTATTAGTGTTCCATTCTCTGTAGTTGCCTCTTTTAGATACTGTGTATATCCTTGCTCTTTCATTGCTTTTTCAATTGACGATTCCCTATCAATGATATTGTCATTGAAATCACCTATAACAATGCATCTGTTGCTGATCTTATTTATTTCACTAACCAACTTGATCAAATTGTTAACAAAATCCTGAATGCCATATGATGATGGACGATAAATGACAACAATTACAATTGATATGTTAGAAATTATATGAAATGCAATATATTCAACATTCTGTACTGGTATATTCAATCTACTAAAAGACCTGCTTTTCTTGCCATACACTGCAACACCACCATGACTCTGTTCCTGCAAATGTTTCATGGACGCATTATATGACATACCTCTTACTTGATGATAGCACTTGAAATTTTCTATGTCGAACTGATCTACTTGTTCAGATTCAACCCATGTCTCTGTTAGGCAAATAAAATCAGACTGCATTATTTCACATTGGGATTCCATGTCTAAAACGTGTGCTCTTAAGCCTTGTACATTATGAAGGGTTACTACAGTACATGTAGTCATTGTATCTGTTATATTTCGCTGCAAAGTACTGGTAACAAATGCAGGCATGATATCCAAAGCTTCAGTAACTGATCTATCACAATACACATATTTAGGATCAAACCCCTCAATAACAAGTCCATTTAATGATGTTACACGACTTAAACCAACATATGCTTGACCTGCTGCAAATGTACGATTCAGGCATACTACTGCTTTACTCACTGTCAAACCTTGTACTTTATGTACTGTACATGCCCATGCAAGTTTCAGGGGAAATTGTCTCCTTGTGCATTTCTTGCCAATAGATTCTTCTTGAATCTTAATTAAAACCGAATCAGTATCATTTAATGCCACCACCTGTCTCTTTAGTTTTGAGCCTACATTTTCATTATCAAATCTTACTTTGATATATTCAGCGTCCAATTGATCACGCAACATTTCAATATGATTAACAATTCCAAATGCACCATTTACTAATCCATCTGACACATCAATATTTTTTGTCAACATAACTCTAGCACCGACAGCAAGCCACAATGATCTGCAAAGACTGCCACGATTTGATTTCAGAGGTTTTTCTTTTAGCTTCAATCGTCCACTGCCATCTTTCTCAAAATCTTTTGCTTCTATACAAATGCAGTTTTCACATGTCTTATGTAAAACTTGGACATTGTAGTTGTCAACCTGTTTATTTGTTGGATAAATATGAATAGCATCAAAACAGTCTTCCCCAGTTTCACGACTTTGCAAAATTGCAATAGTCTCATCATTTAAATTATCTTTCTTCACTTTCACCCTCAATTCATTTAGAACTTCTGTAAATTTCTGATCTTTTTGTCTCATGATTTCTGTCAGTGCTACTTTTTTTGAAATTATCATGCCACAATCCTGATTCAACAGTGTTATGATGTAACGATTTTCCTTTTACAGGAGGCAATTGATAAAAATCGCCTACTGCAATCACACTCACTTTACCAAAAGGATCTTCAAATCTTGTTTGTTTGATTTGTCGAAGTCGCCCATGTATGTAACACAGCATCTTTTGATCAACCATTGAAATTTCATCTACGATTAGAATTTGTAACTGACCTAATTCATTACGCAAAGTACTCATTTTCTCATCACCAAGTGGTTGATAAGGTAGTGATACGCTAGTTCCAATTGACAAAGCACTATGCAGGGTTAAACCATTAATATTGTATGCAGCAACACCAGTGGGAGCAGTTAGTAACACTGTAACATCATCTGGATTATGGGTTGATCGCCCAAGTATACGCACAGCTTCACTGTAAATGCACTTAATCAAATGACTCTTGCCTGTACCTGCTCCTCCCGTTACAAATACATGGAAAGGTTCAGGCCTTTTCCCGTTTACTTTATCTAAACACCACTTTCTGATCTTGTAGAAAACTTCTTTTTGTTTGGCATTTAACATTCGCATTAAACACGTAGCTTCATTCACAGCTATTCTGCGTGAACGGTATTCAATACCAGCGTTGGAGGTCTCGAGGCCGGCCTCGGCCTCGAGGCCGGCCTCGAGGCCGATTTTTGAGGCCTCGGCCTCGGCCTTGGCCTTGGACGTTGATGGTCTCGGCCTCGGCCTTGGCCTCGGAGCTTTCCGGCCTCGTGAAACTGGTCGAGGCCGGCTCGAGGCCGCCCAATTTCCACCAATTCAAATTTGTTTTCTGTTTCAAATTATTTATATTTTATTACCATATTAAAATTCCCGAAAGGCTGCAGTAATGGGTTCCTTCTGTGTCTCCCCTCCGTGTTAAACGAAATGAAAAAATACAGCACGCACGATCGAATGAATAAACTGGAACCCCGGCCTACAGTCGTACAATTACCGGTATGTACAATGTACACGTACGTTGCGTGCGTCCCTAGCATCATAATTTATGGACTTCTTTTAGTCCTCGGCGACCCAGTCGGCAATTCTACTCCCGCTATAGACTGGCTTCTGGTCCACCACGTCACCCATAAACTGTCACTCCTGTTTCATTGCACTATGCATCGCACATACTCACTGCATCATCTTCTTGTTATACAACCAGTCTAACTCCCGCTTCGCACTGGTTTCCGCTCTACGGTGTGCCTGAACGTGTGCAATAGGTACAGGGAACCTTCGCTGTACTGCGGATGCGTGCGTACATGTATGTACGTTCGCACAGTACATAATCACTCTGTACATGCATCACGCACTAACCGCTAACAAAACCTTGATAATTGTTTAAAATGTCTTCAAATTCCCGGATCATCCAGTTCGGGTTTGTCAACCACGAAGAATATGAAGAAAAGGGGAAAAGAAAACATAGAGCCTCCTGCAAGTTTTGCAAGGCAAAGTCTCAAAAACTCAGCGAGTTCTGCGGCACGACATCGAATTTTACAAGGCACCTTCAACGTGTTCACAAAGCAAAGTAAGTGTGTTCTTTACGTTCACAGGTTGTTTTGTCTCCTTGTTTTTGCCTAATCCTAGCTGTCATTTTTAAAATTGTTGGAATTTTGTTCATATACATTGAACAAAGATTTCCTCCTGGAATCAACACATAATGTAATTTTAAGATATACTTCCCACTTGCACTTTTGTTGCAAATGTTGCTTTTCTGTAGAAAAATCATGTTTTCTTCTTCAAAAATTGCCTTCAGTTTGTTTTTTTATATATGTGTGTGTGTACATAATATAACCGGCCTCGGCCTCGGCCTCGGCCTCGGACACTTTGGCCTTGGCCTCGGCCTTGGCCTCGAATGCTGTGACTCGGCCTTGGCCTCGGCCTCGGAGACCCATGACTCGGCCTCGGCCTCGGCCTCGGAGGTTGCGGCCTCGACTACAACCCTGTTCAATACCTTGCCCTATCTCTTCTTTATCATTACGTTTTAGGTCAGGAATATCATACTCATCCTCACTGCCTTCATTTACTGGACCTCTTTCATTTTCACATTCAATTCTCTCTGATTCAACCTCTGGTGAAATTAAAGCCCATGCATCCTCCTGTGGTCCAAACTTGTGCAAGTACTGTTCAACATCTTCCATAGATTCTATGTTAGCTTCAAATTTTTGACGATTAGTATCCACAATTAAGCTTACACGTTGTGTACAATCATCACACTCATGAAGTTTAACACTTGCAATGTTATAGAATTCTTCAAACGTTTCAAAGTGCAAAGGTTTTAATTGTGCATCAATACGATAAGGCAAGAAAAGCTGCAAGATACTTTGATAGTATTTCTCTGAAGTCTTTGAAATGGAAAATCTGGGATATTTAATCACTGCATATCGAGTCCGAGTACGTTTTCGTATATATCCTAAACCATTCTGTAATTCATGAATATTGGAATTAACTTTTCCTTTTTGAGCTTTTAGTGCTTCTGTACTATATAAAATTCTGTAATTTGAACAAAATGAAGCCAGACACATTTCATCAAAATCATGCGACTGTGGCCTTGCTTTATATCTATCAATCTTACTGTGGAGCCAAATGTCTTCATCATCAGCTTCTGACTTATTTTGAATTAACTTTAGAGGTAAGCTCATTCTTACTGGATTTTCTCCAACAGGTATAAATTCTACTTTTCTTGAGCATTCCTTTAACCTTAAGTTACACACACGATACACTGCCTCTTGAGCCGACACTTCACGATTCTGCAAGTATGCATAGCCAACTTCCTTCATGCTTTGCTTTGCATCAAGATTTCCTTTCTGTGCTTCACTAGAAACATTACTCAACAGCATTCCCATCTCACGTTCTGCTTTTGACATGTACGACGCAACATATGCCACGCATCCAAAAATGTCCGTTATGTACTGAATATCTAAATTTGCATTCCATGCTCGTATCAAGTTAGAATTGTATTGATTTACCCAGACATCTTGGGGATTACGCTTTAACACAATGCTAAGTTTTTTAGTCAATACCTCATTAGCCTTTTCAAATTCTTTTTGAGTGATCCCGGCAGCAGTGAACAGTTCTTCAGTAGACGTATACTGTTTCTCTTGATTTTGTACCTCATTCCAAATACTCTTTAATAATTCCTCTGCTTGAGCTTTACTAATAACATCATTATAAACTTCATCCAAATCTGATATCTGACTCATGCTATCAATGTCACCATCATCAGCACTAAAATCATTTGTCTCGGCAGTAGTTGGTTCAACACGTCTGATTATAAAGGTTCTCTCAGATGGTGGTCTCGGAAAGTTAAACCTACATTCAGTACCCTTCTTTTTACAACTTTTTGAATGTTTTTTACTATGTACCTGTACATTATTGATAATTTCATGTAATTCTTCATCCTCATCTTTAGAAGGCAAATTACAGGAGATATATCTGTCTATAAAGGCAATGACATCTTCATCAGAATCAGTGTCCAGTTTAGGAGCATCTTCAATCCAAAATAAACAATGCGTGTGCGGTGACCCTCTTTGTTGGAATTCAACTCGATAAAAATAATCTTTCACTTTGCCAATTGGTTGAGCTTCTGACATTATCACTTCCTTCAAAAACACATGAAATCTCTTATCAAACATTCGAGCTGCTGTAACAGGATTGCTCCTCAGTAACATACATTTGTCATTCCAGTCCAATTCATCAAAATTTCTAATGTCTCCCTGTTGTTTCATTATTGTACCAATTACTTCAGACCATCTCATATCAGCAGAGGAGAATGAACAGAACCATGTGGGAAGTCCAAGTTGTGTAATCATTGCTAACACATCTCTATGAGCACATTGCCAGTATGGTGGTGTGCCTCTTATAGGCTTCAAAAACTTATATCCTTTGTCAGATTTCAGCATATCTCTGAGTTTGTCTTTATTGTTAAGCATTGCTGATGTTATACTCTTCCCTTCCCGAGTTTTAGCAGTTCCTTTGCGCAAAGCAATAGAGACACTCGACATGACTTGATGTATTTCTGACAGATATTGAGCATAAAATATGTAGTCTGAATTTTGAGCAAATCTGTGATCAGCATTCATCAATCGATTATGTAAATATCTACTGAGTGTTATCCTGACATTCCGTTTGTCCTTAAATATTGGTGTTCCAGTTGGAAATAATATTGGAAAACACTTTGCCTCATTCCCTTCTTCCATTAATAATTTTACAGGATTATTACCTTCACACGGAGCAACACAGAATATTTCATCAAAATATTGATCAAGAACTTCTTGCCCTATATTTACTGGTTGCAGACAAGTGTCAAGTTGTACCCCACGCAATCGGTCCTCATCATCATCCTCAACATCACTTTCATCCTCAGTTTTAATGCTTGTATCTTCTTCATTGTTTACTTCAATGTTATTTTCAACCTCTTCCTCTTCGTCATTCAAACATTCTGGTACATGATTTGCCCAATCTTCTTCTATTTCAATATCATGATACCATTTATTATTAGTTTTTAAATAAAACAAAGCTTGTTCCACATGCCATCTATTCACATATTGATACTCATGGTAACCTTTGTATGACAGTTTTCGTTTCAGTTTGATCCGTATCATGTCATTCTCATTTGCACATCTAGGTAGTCTTTGTACTGTCTCCATGGTATTTGATGGTACACAAACACAAGGTCCATAAATTCCTTTTTGACCACCCTTTGGACGATTTACAATTTTCATGAATGCGATATTTCTTGCAATTAAATGTTGTTCTAAACTATTCAGTCTCTGCAACTCTTCTGGAATGTCTATCAAACTTAGACTATTCATACATGCTTCTGCTGGTACTCTGTTAGCAATTAATTTTCTATGACATGTATAGCAAATCCACAATGTTCCTCTGTTTGATGTAGCCAAAGCACATGGCATATTACAATCTTCATTACATTCATGTAAATACTGATCACAAATATATTGAAAGTATTTGTATTTGTCTTTACTACATTTTTTTACCTGACTTTGAAAGAGCAATCTCTGACACACAGCACAAATACAGTCTGGACCACTTTCTGTTTTCTTCTTAAAATTCTCAATTACATTTTGTACGTGAGTTTTCATAGCCTTTACTTTCCATTGTCTTTCTTTTGACATTTTAACTTTATCCTTTCTGTAGTTGTCATCTGTATTGTATTTATTTGTTATTGCCTGGATTAACTTCTTTCTGTAATATGTATTCCCATGATACTTTCCCTTCTGTGCCTGAATTACCTTTCTTTTGTAATTTACATCTCCATGATACTTTCCTTTTTGTCTTTCAATTACCCGTCTTTTGTAATTTACATCTCCATGATACTTTCCTTTTTGTGTTTCAATTACGTGTATTTTGTAATTTACATCTCCATGATACTTTCTTTTTTGTGTTTCAATTACCCGTCTTTTGTATTTTGCGTCTCCATGATATTTAGCTTTTACAGTTTGGATTTTTTTGATCTTGTAATTTGCATCTCCATGATATTTATCTTTCTGTTTCTGCATTTGTTCGGTCTTGTAATTTGCATCTTGGTGATATTTATCTTTTAAAGTCTGAATTTTTTGGCTCTTGTAATTTGCATCTCCATGATATTTATCTTTCTGTTTCTGTATTTGTTCGGTCTTGTAATTTGCACCTTGGTGATATTTATCTTTTAAAGTCTGAATTTGTTTGCTCTTGTAATTTGCATCTTTATGATATTTATCTTTCTGTGTCATAATTTTTTTAGTTTTGTAATCAACATTTGTATGATATTTAATCATGACACTGTCCCTTTTCTGTTTTTTTAAAACAGGATTTCCATGATAATTAAGTTTATCATATAATTTCTTTGCAGTGCTCTTCACATCATCCTCATCAACGCATCCCGACAAATTTGACACATTTGCTTCATGTTGATTTTTCTGTTTTTTTCTTTCTCTGTCAATATTTCTCTTTGAACGCAAATTGTGACGACACTTTCTCTTTTTAATTACCCCTTTTCCAACTGCAATGTCTCTAATTACACTTCGTACATCCGACTTCACATTGTAACTGTTACATGCACCAATATCACTCACACTCTCTTGCCCTGCTTTATGGGAATTATTTTCTTTGGAGCACCCACCATTGTCCAGGATTGGTTCAATCAAAGCATTGCAGTTATTACTAATTAACTCATTAACTGATAACACCACATCATAATGTATCTGCTCCGTATGCATCAGGTAAATTCCTGCATCAGATGTTACAGTACCCACTTCACTCACTTTTCCTGAAAATATCAACCATCTATTGCTGTATGTATATATGTCTGTTCCCAAAAAATGTGCCAATGACATAATTTCAATCTCTGTTGCCCAGACACCAGAACACATAACTTTCCTCTTTAAAACATACTCTTCAACATTACTGAATCCTTCAGGCAAGAAAGACTTGTATTGGTCCTCATACTTCAAAAGGTGATTCACAGCAGCCAATCGTAGTCTCATATGATTCCGTTCAGATGCAGATATAGCATAGGAAACAGCTCTGAAAAAACAATTTCCATCACCTCTGATGTTCTTTATACAAGCTGGCTGACCCATATGGTTACACTGCCGAGGTATTTCATCGACTTTTGAAGTAATGTGAGCAATTCCAACTTTTGTACTTAATGCAAACTTATGTTCATGTCTTAATGGAACAAACTTAAAACTAGTCATTTCAGGTACTTCCATCATTTCAATATCACTACCTTCATTTACACATTCAACATCCCCAGTATTTATTGAAACATTATTATCTGTAAAATCCTTAACTTTTTGATTTTTTAAATCTCTATCTTGTTTGCTTCTTTGATTTTCCTTATTGTCATGTACATTCACTTCACCTTCTCTTTTCTCATTTATTTTTCCCATCATAACACCTGTAATTTCAAACTGATCATTATCAGTTACATTCATTGATCTACCCAAATCAGTACAATACCTGTATACATCTTGCAAGGTTGCTGCACTTTTTATCAAGCTCCTGCCTTCACTTACTTGGCAACCGTTGTGATCTCTGGAATGGGAATCAAATATATAATACATACCACTTTGAGCAATAACAGCAAATGTATTTCCTTTGAAACATATGAAGCAGGCATTGTATTGTTGTAGTGTTTGCTCAAGTGCATCATTCAATGTTATCATATTAAATTCCAATAAACTTAAGTTCATTCCAAAAGTACCACAGACGGACTCATGATAAATCATACTAAAATGATGATTGAACACACACAGTTCATTTGGCAATTCATTGATTAACAAAAAATCATTATGCATAGTAGAACTTTGTGACAAATGGCCATACAACTCATCACCAGTATTCAGTACCAAATCCATATCATGGCATGTCCACCTTTTCAATTCCTTTACTTGACTGTACATCATTGAACACAAACTATTAGCAACACATTGCTTTCCGCTATTCAAACCAAACTTTGCATGACCCTGGTGATAATTTCCCTGTATAATAACGTATTCCACAGCTGAGCATGGTGTACTCATGTACATATCTTTGCTAGTATGCATTTTTGAGTCCATTTTATCAGTGCTTTGGCATGATCGATGTTGCATTCCACATGTATTACTTGAATTTGCCTCATTTTGTTCTGCTTGCTGATCAGTATCAATGTCTACATGTATGTTCTTCTCTTCTACTTCCACCTTCCTCTTTTTAGTAACTGCTGACCTTTTCTTTACCTTTTCGGACAGTTGTTTATCAGCTTCCATATCAGTACTCTCTTTTCTCTTCACTGTTTGTCTTTGTTGTTTACTAATGCTCTCACTAGCATTTGAATCATTACTCTTTGTTTCAAGTTTGCTTGCTCTTTTTGTCTTTTTAGATATTCCGTTTGATTTAGCTGCATCAACTACCGTAGTCGATTTTCTTTTCCTCAAAAAATAACCACCAGTTTGTTTCTGGTGGTACAATGCATTGCTACATTCTGTACAACGTTCATGCTTCTGCGATTTCTTGAAAACCTCTCTCACCTTGTCAAAGACTTTCAGTTGTTCTTCAACTGCACTGGAACATTCTTGTACTGTATCCTGTCTTGTCCATTCATATAGATTTTTATCTGTAGGAATACCAATGTCATAAAACAAACTGTCACTGTAGTTAGATTGTCCGCAGTTACAACAAACCCACGACACTCTCTTATCAATCAAATATGGCTCCATCTTCGTGAACTTTGTGCATGATAAATGAAATACCACAAGACACTTGTTACATCTTATTTGCCTTCTACCCGTTTCATGTCCGTCAGTATTCTCACAAAGCCAACACACATTATCAAACTGTTCAATGTTGGTGTCCTCCAATTTAGATTCATTTTGTTTACACTTCATCTTGGGCTTTCCACTTCCACATTTCTTGGGTACACTGACACCCTTTAATGTTTGTTTCTTACCTCCCTTTAGTTTCTTTACAAGTTTACTCAAAATTCTTTTAGTGCGGTGACAGATGTATTTCTGTGCTTTTTCATGAATCTTTTTATCTTCCTTGCTCACTTGTTCCTGTATAATACGACCGTTTCTCTTTCTGTTGTATGTCACAACTGTTTTGTCCTTTCCAGGTTTTGATATTTTGCACTTTTTGTCTCTTCTCGCTACACCAACTTTCTCATTTCTCTTGAGTTTTCCTTGACAACCCACAGACTTCCCATTTCTCTTGCTTTTTCCTTGACAACCCACGTACTTGTATGGTGATGCCTTGTTTCTGCAATGTCCTTTACTTACAGTCCCTTTCTGTTCTCGTATCATCAAATCAACTTCAAAGTCATTCAATTTACTTTTCAGTATGTCCAGGTTTTTCTCTTTTTCAAGCAATTTTCTTTCTTTAGCATTTATTCCCATCTCTTTCTTTTTTTCCCAACTTATTTGTCCACAGTTTTTCTTACTCCTTTTCTTCCCATTGTTTAAGTCCACATGCTTAAGTACTTTACTCAAACTTCTTTTAGTACCAGAGTAAATTTGTTTCCGTTGCTTCTCATACTGTGTTGAACCTGCTTCTTTACTTTCAAAACACATGTCCATGTACCTGCTCTTAAGTTTACGTTCTTTCCTCCTGTTGTATGACTTTCGTTTCCTTTGCTTACACTGTAGCCTTCTGTCTCTTTCATACAAGTTTTTCTGTCTATCTTTCAATTCACACTCCAAACACTGTAGTCTTACTTCAATGTCATTAAGCTGCATCACTCTGTGATTTATTTCAACTTTGCTTCTGCTTATGTTATTCCTCAAATCTATCTTAATGTTTTGCATATCATCTGTACACTTGCCTTTCCTATCTTCTGCAATTATCTCTTCTGGTTTTTCTCCAAGATTACTAATCTCAGTTATATCCATGTGTTTAGCCTTTATCCTTTGTTCACTGTTATCTCCAAGTATGGACTGTACACAAGTTTCCCCATGTTCAATGTTATCTCCAAGCATAAACTGTTCACAGGTTTCCCCATGTTCAGTGTTATCTCCAAGTACAGACTGTTCACAGGTTTCCCCATGTTCAGTGTTATCTCCAAGTACAGACTGTTCACAGGTTTCCCCATGTTCAGTGTTATCTCCAAGTACAGACTGTTCACAGGTTTCCCCATGTTCAGTGTTATTTCCAAGTACAGACTGTTCACAGGTTTCCCCATGTTCACTGTTATCTCCAAGTACAGACTGTTCACAGGTTTCCCCATGTTCAGTGTTATCTCCAAGTACAGACTGTTCACAGGTTTCAACATGTTCAGTGTTATCTCCAAGTATAGACTGTTCACAGGTTTCCCCATGTTCAATGTTGTCTCCAAGTATAGACTGTTCACAGATTTCCCCATGTTCAGTGTTATCTCCAAGTATAGACTGTTCACAGGTTTCCCCATGTTCAGTGTTATCTCCAAGTATAGACTGTTCAAGGGTTTCCCCATGTTCAGTGTTATCTCCAAGTATAGACTGTTCACAGGTTTCCCCATGTTCAGTGTTATCTCCAAGTATAGACTGTTCACAGGTTTCCCCATGTTCAGTGTTATCTCCAAGTATAGACTGTTCAAGGGTTTCCCCATGTTCAGTGTTATCTCCAAGTATAGACTGTTCACAGGTTTCCCCATGTTCAGTGTTATCTCCAAGTATAGACTGTTCACAGGTTTCCCCATGTTCAGTGTTATCTCCAAGTATAGACTGTTCAAGGGTTTCCCCATGTTCAGTGTTATCTCCAAGTATAGACTGTTCAAGGGTTTCCCCATGTTCAGTGTTATCTCCAAGTATAGACTGTTCACAGGTTTCCCCATGTTCAGTGTTATCTCCAAGTATAGACTGTTCACAGGTTTCCCCATGTTCAGTGTTATCTCCAAGTATAGACTGTTCACAGGTTTCCCCATGTTCAGTGTTATCTCCAAGTATAGACTGTTCACAGGTTTCCCCATGTTCAGTGTTATCTCCAAGTACAACTCTCCCTCCTTCAACAGCAACAGTCGCAATCATATTTGGCATCAGATTTCTAAAATACAATCAAATACAAATGCAAATTTTAAGCCAAAAGTGCCATTTCAAATTTCTACAAACAAATGCATTTCAGCTGTTATATCATACACAAGATTCATTCCATGTTATTTTGACACACTGCCAGGCCTGAATGTCACAGATTGAAATGAAATTTGGTGTGGTGATTGAACTCCTTGACAAACCCCTAGAACGAAAATTGTCATTTGGTCAATTATTTGTTCACTTACCATAGAACAAACTTAACTAATTAGCATGACCTGCTATATTTGGACATCCATAATTCCACAATTGAAGTACCAACATATATAAATTTTATATCATTTTAAACTTCTAGAAATAGCATTCATTTAATAATACCAACATTGTATCTCGTGCCACAAACAGAGAAATGTATAACCTTTAACGAATGAAAATTTCTTGATACCGGTAAGTGAACATGTTTTAAAAAAGGTCTGATTTCCTCTATCTGTAGATTAGCTTCTTTACATCTTTTGTCTAAATTGGTGAATGCCTACATTGTATTTCTTCTTAAAGTACATACTAATCACTCTATTTTATCACCCGGCTGGAATCTTTAATTGTCTATCATATCTCCAGTACTCAACTGTGACAAACAAAAGCACGTCCAAATGACACTTTTACATAAATTGTCCACTCATAGCCTTAAAGGAACACACGGGCTTCATTAGGCTATTTTTGGTTCAAAATAGACCCACACATTATTATGAAAGTCTTTCCAAAATAAACTAAATTAATCTTAAAAAGAAATCATCAAAATTCGCAATTATTGACACTTAAACAAAAATCGATGTGACAATTTATCCGAACCGGATTTCTAATTCGGAAAAATCCAGTAGTCTTGGACTTAGTTTTATGTTCAGCCATATAAACCACTACGAAGTGCAAATTGCTATTCTCATTTGGAATTGGTTTATCTTCTTGTTTCAAAATATTGTGCAACAAACACTATATATGTGCATACTGTATTTTCCAATTTGTACGCTAATCTGCCAACATATTTCATAATAAAGGTTTCGCTGAACGGAGAAAAATAAAATAAAAAGTCACTGGCTCCTAAAGCAATTAGGGCCGAGTCAATCTGGGTCTGAGTTTGTACACAAGGAAAGAGGGGCTGAGTCAGTCTGGGTCCGAGTTTGTACACGGGGCAATGGAGGCCGAGTCAGTCTGGGGCCAAGTTTGTACACACTTAGTACACACACGGTCCTTAATCTGAAACAATCTCACTCACACTCTTTATGTACCAAAATCCAAGCAATTTTGCACTCGGATATGAATAGGATTATACAGTTTCCTCTACCCCATGGGTGCAAATCAACTTATAGACCTTTATCACGGCACGGCCATCTTCCCTTTTTCCATATTAAAATGATCGTAACGAAAGTGAGGCTTGCCAAAATAAAATAGTTTGGCCCCATGTTGAAAATGTTCATTGTGTGCATCACAATGACATGCGCAAGGTGCGATCAAGAAAATGCAGTGCGGACAGTGATTCTCTCAAAACAATAACGGAAGACTGCACGCACTATTGCGCAGACATGTACACATATGCATACTATGCAGTGGGGAACAAGACAAAGATGGACACACCGTAATAAAGGTCTATTGAACCAACTTAACATGTTCTGTATACATGCTGTACATTCAATTCAATTCAATTTCTGGTTTATTTGTTACACACAACCAAATAAAAAGTCAAAAACTTATACAATTTGGCTTCCATTAATTAACATAAGCATACAATAAAAATAGTTATACATGCAAAACATCAAACAAACTATTGCACCACTGTGGAGTTAATGAGTCTGGTCATATATGGTATTGGAGATTGCCTATATCTTTGTGTTTTCATCTTTGGTTGATTAAGCCTTGCCAGGCATCTCAAGTTGTAATTTACTGAACACTCACGTTCATCAGGTAAGATATGGCGATGTCTATTGGAAACCAATAGAGACTTGGCAAATTTTAAGGTCAGACATTCTCGTCGATGTGACAATGATTCAATGTTTAAAAAAACCAAAAGTTCCCGATATGACATGGTAGTTGGATATGCAATAATTCGCAAGGCTCTTTTTTGCACCCGTTCAATGTTTTGGGTCTGTGCTTCCGTAATACTCGAGGACCACACAACTGCACCGAACTCTAATAATGGCGTACATGTATGTACAATTTATAAATTACAACAAGATCTGCATAAGAAACTTTACTTTTCTTTAATTTACTAAGGATGAAAAGACGTCGTGATGCATTAGTTACAATCTGCTTAACCTGCTGGTCCCACTTTAAATCACTCTGTATTGTTACACCAAGGAGTTTCAGTGATGAAACTGTTTCAAAAGGAACCCCATTAGCAAGCACTTGAATTGGTGGAACATGGCTACGTAAGAAACTTATTTGCATAGCTTTACATTTCAAAGGGTTCACATTCATGTCATTTGAAGCACACCAATTAATAACCGAATCAACATCAGATTGTAAATTTGAAGTTCCATTTCTAGAAATAATGTCAACCAAACTTAAATCATCCACATATTTCCAATGATTAATTATATCAGCAGAAACATCATTTATCATGACTAAAAATAACACCGGTCCCAATTTTGTTCCCTGTGGGACTCCACAAGATAAATTCAGAGGAATTGACCTAGCACCTTGGTAACGAACAATTTGAGTTCGATCAGACAAAAAACTGCATATGGTTGGAATAATAGCGCGATTGACCCCTAATAAAATAAGTTTTTCAACAACAGTCGTATGATTAATATGGTCGAACGCCTTTCTAAAATCAATTGCACATAAATTAACGAAGACTCCCCCCTTATCAATACTTCGATAAACAGTATCCAATAAATCCAGAAGATAATGAACCAATGAACAACCCTTCATATTCCCATATTGTTTGACATCAATTAAATGCTTTATGTCACTCATTACCCAGTCAGCCAAAAAACCCTCAAACAAACGTGCAAGTACCGAGGTTATGGAAATCGGACGCAATTGATCCAAACCAGTAACTCGAGAGGTCTTTGGAATAGGAGAAACTGAGGCATTTTTCCAAATTGTAGGAAAGCAACCATTTTTCAAACATGTATTGAAAATAAAAGTCAGTGGTTGTGAAATCTCATATGCAAATTCCTTATATAACCGGACCGGACAGTCGTTAGGATGAGTAGCTTTAGATGCGTTGAGCTGGCTTAAATATTTATAAACCTCAAACCTATTAATTGCAGGTGGTGGTGATGGAGCAGGTAAGTATGGTGTTAAAGCGGCATTGCAAAGAGGTGGCAAACTTGAACAAATTTCTGCAAAGTACTTATTAATTTCATTGGCAATTTCCAAATCAGTTTTACCATCCATCTGTAAAGAAAAAGATTGTTTCTTTAACCCTGTCAAGTTTCGAATTTGTTGGTGCCATTTACCAGGTTCAGATTGTCTCAAATGTTGAATTTTCCGATTATAGAAATTTTCTTTGGCTAACCTAATTACTCGTTGAGTTTTGTTACGGAGTGCTTTATATGCCCTTTTGTCACATTTAAAAGCAACATCACGCTGTTTGATCAATCTCCGAATTTTATCATTAAACCAAGGTTTGTCATTAAATCTCCGTCTAATGTTAACTAGATCAAAACTATATTTGACAGAGATAACCTCTTGAAAATGTTCAACCATACTATTAGAGTCATTCATTTCAAATAAATCAGTCCAATCTGCATCCATTAGCCATTGTCCAAATCTCCGAATTGAGGAATCCCGAAACGGCCGTATAGAAACAGTCGATGGTTTTATGGTAGCAATTACAGACTCATGGCATTTACATGTTATTTATTATTTAAATTATCGTAACTCAAAATTATCGTAACTCAAAAACTAAGATTACCCATCTCAAATCTTTCTGAAAAAGTTCCTTACATTTTAAGCTAACAAATAAAAAAAAATTACACATTTTGACAAATACGCATTTGTGCAAATCAAGGTCAAAGGTTATAAATTCACAACTTTTTTGTGCTACAAGATACAATTTTGATGTAATTTTATACAATGAAAGCCATTTCAAGACCTTTAAAATGATATACCGGTACATATAAAGTGTATCTCTGTAGGCCCATTACTTTTAGAGATATAATTGTCCAAGCATACCAGGTTATCCTAATTAGTCCACAGCACTGTACACACATGTTAAAGGCACAGGCTTGTCAGTAATGTGCGCGCGCCAAATTCATGCAGCAGAATATGCAGCTTCATGCCTTTGCTATGCTATGGAGCTGCGTATTTCGTGGCACGAAATTAGCCTGCGCGCATTGCTGATGAGGATGTGCCTTTAAATGGTTATCTTGTGCACTAACCATGCCAAGTGAATGCAATTTTTGAAGGATAATATGATTTTTCTACAAAAAAGCTAAAATTTCTGACAAAACTAAGTCAAAAATGCAACTGGGCAGTTTTGAGGCTGTACAGAAATGCCAAGTGTCTAACTGCCGAAATCCGAGAAAGTTTCACTACAAATATCGTCTGAAGCACATCAGACCAGACCACTTTCACATACATCATTGCAATTCTGAGAGTCTACTATTTCAGAAAATAACAGTAAAGCTTACGGAATCATCAATTTGGCCATCTACGGCATCTTGAAATATTGGACAAAATTCAGACAACATTCTGACCTGCATGCCCTATACGCCGCCATTTTAGCTGATATGCTGGACGATAATGGCACTTCTAACTCGATCATGAGACGTCAAGGAGCCCGGCTAGCTGTGCAATATGCATAATTCATATTGATGTCGCATGTGTTTATCCCAGCTGGCAAGTACATCACAAAATTGGCCATAACTGCACTGCGCGCATGATGTACTTGCCAGGTTGGATAAACACATGGAACATCAATATGAATTATGCATATTGCACAGCCGCGCTCCTTCACTTCTCATGATCGAGAAGCGCCACCATCATGACCATCGTCCAGTAGGCTATATTAGCTAAAATGGTGGCACACAGGGCATGCAGGTCAGAACATTGTCCGAATTTTGTCCAATCAATGTTTCAAGACACCGTAGATGGCCAAATTGACAATTCGATAAGCTTTACCGTTATTTTATAAAACACTAGACTCTCAAGACTGCAATGATGTACCGGTATGTGAAAGTGCTCTGGTCTGATGTGCTTCGGACGATATTTGTTGTGAAACTTTCCCAGATTTCAGCAGTTTGACACTTGGCATTTCCATACAGCCTCGTAGTACGGCTATAATAGTGACAGTAATAAGTCAGATTTGAAAAGCGAGCTATTTACAGCCCTTTTTGTAGGGCTAGTGGGCAGTAGTTCTAAACATTACATTATCTGTTTATCGCAGAACGTAATTTCCTTCACATCTTTGTTCAATGTATACGTAAAATATTTCACTTAGCCCAATTTTAAGCTTTACGAAACAGCGCCCTCTTGTATTTTTAGCTTTTCATGATAGGCCTATAGGGCTTGCGAATATGTGATGTCATGCAACGTCACAATGCAGTGCTTTCCGCCATGTTTGTTGCCAGTAACGTGCACGATGTACGTTCAGCTTGTTTTGTTTTCACGCGGGCAGGACGCACGCGCCGCGACATGTCATCTCAAATTCAATTAGGCCTACATGTAGTACTAGTACTACTACTAGTACTAGTACAGTGTAGTACTAGCCTACTGAAATAGCGACCTGCCGTCCACATTAGTCATTACACACAAAAAATTGAAATCTATGTTCATTTTCCACATCTCCTTCCAATTACACCGAATAGGCCTATCTTTCGCACCTTAATAATCCAATCTGAATGATTTCTTTCCAAATTTCGCCATTAACTGCCCTAAAATGTGCCAATATTTACAACGTTTTCACAAAACCAACTTACCACGCACGCAATCACGTTAAACTGGTTCCCGATACCCAAACCGCACACGACCACCTTATACGTACCGAGTAGTCTACGAAGACGAACATTCTGATCCTGTTCTAGACTGGTTCCCGCTCCACATATTACAACGACTGAATATGAGGACCGGCTACTGTCGTGTTTAAAATAGACTTTAAGCATTACGTCATGCATTTATTTTTAGAAGCACATAACCGTTAATTTTCAAAGCGCGCTGCGCGCTATATGGCATGAGTGTTCAACAATTTGAAAGGGGTTATTCCATATTTGACCAATACAAATTTAATATATTAACCTTAAAATATTAAATTAATATTATACATGATGTAGCTAGGCTAGCATCGAAAAGAAACTTCAAACCTTGTCTGCATCACCCAGTGAGCTCCATATTGTACCTACATTAGTTTTAATCTGCTGTTGCAATCCCGTAACTGCGTAGTTTTAAATCCTTGGCATCACCATAAATACACACGCAGCGGCACGCGTACGTACGTGCACGCGACGTCAATTCAAATTCTCGAAACAATGACGAACTGTACCCGACGATTAACGGTAACGTCCGGACGACCGGACGTGCCTTCGGGTAACTTCGGGAACCTTCGGAAAAAGGAGGAATTCCTCCTGTTTCAAAATGGCGAAATTGGCGGCTGCCGGACCTTAAATTCAGTCTAGTCAAATAATTTTTGGTCCGGGTACCAGACTAATCCTGTTCACGTGTCGCCTTGCAACCAGTCAGTTCTCTTCACACGCATGCGCAACCAAAATCCTTTTCTTAATGAGGGCGCTATGACAAATCTACGGTAGATTTTAATGTCGCTAAACATTCGAACACAAACTGAGCCGCGACGGAACGCCAATGATGGTCCAACTTTTCAAATCTTATTTTCTTATCCACATCAAAATACAAAGGTTTTTTTTTCTAGACGCAATCCAATCATACAAAAACAACATTTATAATAGTTTGATTATAATAGTTTGATTAAAGGCACAGGCTCGTCAGCAATGCGAGCGCCGCCAAATTCGTGCCACGAAATACGCAGCTCCATAGCAAAGGCAGTGACCTGCGTAATTCGTTACACAAATTTGCCGCGCGCGCACTGCGGACGAGCCTGTATCTTTCAGCCTTGTTCAACCTTATGTGGGCCTTTTTCAGGCCCCGAGTTAAAAAAGATGTTCTCAATCACCATGCAACTTGACATCCTGTAATATATGGTGTCGAATAGACCCGAAGTGGTAGAAACTTTGACCATGGTTCAACGAAACAAAATATTCCCACACGTACACGTGCACTTTATGACTATACCAATGATGATGACGTCATCACATGCACGGTGGTTACGTAATATGGTATGACATTACGTAGGTATTGCAGCTTATTTATTTAAAAATTCACATGTCAGATTAAAGGTGCATGATATTAAGGCCCCCTTCAACGTTTAAAGCAGGCCTTAATATATTCAATTCTGACAATTTGGTAAAAAAATCAACCATTTGGCCTACATTCTTCATTCCCGCGCCACATCTGATCATTAAAGGCAGTATACATCATTGGTAAACCCTTACAAACAGTGTCATATAGTGTCATCTTCCTGTATGAATAAAGATATGCATTATTAAAACCAACCTCAGTAAAATCTAGCTCCATACCTCGTCAAACTTTTGAGAAAACAGTGAAAAACCGTGTCGTTTTTCTTCCGAAATTGTGTGAAACGAAATGTCGAGGCGAGTTTTTGTACTAGCGCCCTCTTGCGATAAAATACATTACTGCAGGGATAAGCAGGCACTGTTTCATGTTTACGTAGTTTCTTCTAATACAACAGCCGTTTGATATGTGCGCAAATCAAGTAATCCGACACCGTCTCTGTACGCGCGCTAGCTGGCCGGCGGTTGGCAGCCGAGGTCAATTATATATACTGTATACAGTACAGTGTATATGGCATAGTAAACCGTATTCGTTGTACACGGTACGTGTTTTTTAGTAAATGGGTCTGTCCACAGTAATGGGGTACATTTGAAAAGTAAGTCAATAATTCCTTTCAGATGTCTTTAGTTTATCTTAGAATTAAAGAAATGTCCTTGTTTTGTTCTCAGGAGATAACTTTTGCCCAAAAAGGTAAAACATTTCTGCCACAACATACATTTTTGAAAAGCTTGTGTACAAATTTTCCTATTACGTAGGTAACGTGGACAGACCATTTTGTGACATTTTTTTCCGTCTTTGTTACACGCGTAATAGGAAAATTTGTGCACGGGGTTTTCAGAAATGTATGTTGTAGGACTATTTTTCTTACTCCTTGGTGAAAAAGTTATTTCCTCAGTTTAGCTTGATAATTTAAGAGCCAGATTCTGTAACTATGGACCAATTTATACAAGGGGGTGATATATCACCGTTCAGTATTCCATCCAATTTTTTTTTGTGGGTAGATATATCATCCAAACTGACAAAAATCACGTTTTTTTTCGGAGAAACTGCTTCGGTTGAAAAATACGGCCGTGTTTAGGGTAGGGGTCTGAAGGACCTGATAAGTGCCAAAGTCAAAATCTGGACTTTGTCCTCTGAATATCTTGGTGCGCCCTCAAAAAGCCTCCTTGATCTTATGGTATATAAATATATGGGTGGAGTTGTTCTGAAAAACGGTATTTTTTTCGAGGCTAATTGAGGGCGCCACCCATAGGTGGCGCTTCAAATCGCAACTTTTTGCATTTTAGACCATGTTTAAGGCCCTCCCAGTTCCTGCGCCCTCATAAAGCCTTGCTTGTTCATGTTTATTTGAACACATGGGGACCTTTTCTTCCCAAAAAAACATAAATGGCAGGGGCTTAGTGAGGGCGCTTGTTAATAGAGGGCGCTTTTTGCCGTAAGAACGCGATTTTTGGCAATTTTCGTCATGCTATATCTCGGTGCGCCCTCTATGGAATTCAGTGAAACTTGTTTTATTGTGTTCCTCTATATCCCCACTATTCATAATAAAAATAACTAGGAGGCTTTTTGTCTCATTGACCCTTTATGTGCAAATTTATGCACACCAGATCACCACTTTTTGAAAAACAACACTTGGTTCTCGTGCACACCTATAGGTGGCAACAATCATTTGGGAGATTTATTTGAGCATTTTCAGAGCATAAAAAGCATAACAATTTATTAAAATATACCCAAACTTTAAAGAAAATAATGAACAAGGCACCTTTGGTGCTGAAAAAAAGGCCTGAATGGCCAGCAACTAAGTGAATTAATGACATGCACAGTATACATGTACAGTAGTTCATAACCAACTGAGAATGTGGACCGACTTTCAAAACTATAACTGAAGGTTATACTTGTCCAAAAGTTCTTGCCAAGGCATTCTCACAACAAAAGGTGACAGTCAACGTGCTTATGCCTACAGAAGCTCTCCATGAAAAGTTCATGAATGGAGGTATTTTTAAATTTCTGACAGGCTCTTCTTAGAAAAGAAGTAATGTCCACATCTGTTTCCTGAAAGAAAGGTGCATCACTGAAAATGTTATCCTATTTTACTCCAATAAAGATGTATGATTGGGCTGATGTATGATTGTGGCTGCAAAGATTACATTAAATGGGGATACATTGTATGCATTATTACAGGCTTAGGCTTGGGTTGGAATGCCACAGAATTCCCAATCATACATCTTTATTGGAGTAAAATAGGATAACATTTTCAGTGATGCACTTTTCTTTCAGGAAGCAGATGTGGACATTACTTCTTTTCTAAGAAGAGCCTGTCAGAAATTTAAAAATACCTCCATTCATGAACTTTTCATGGAGAGCTTCTGTAGGCAAAAACACGTTGACTGTCACCTTTTGTTGTGAGAATGCCTTGGCAAGGACTTTTGGACAAGTATAACCTTCAGTTATAGTGTCTAAAGTCGGTCAACATTTTCAGTTGGTTATGAACTACATGTACATGGATGTGCTAACTCTAATTTAGGGGCTGTCGTGAGAACCTTTTGACCAAGCATGTCATTCACTTAGTTGCTGGCCATTCAGGCTTTTTTTTCAGCACCAAAGGTGCCTCGTTCATTGTTTTCTTGAAAGTTTGGGTATATTTCAATAAATTGTTGCTGATTTTAATAAATTGTTATGCTTTTTATGCTCTGAAAATGCTCAAATAAATTTCTCAAATGATTGTTGCCACCTATAGGTGTATACGAGAACCAAGTGTTGTTTTTCAAAAAGTGGTGATCTGGTGTGCATGAATTTGCACATAAAGGGTCAATGAGACAAAAAGCCTCCTAGTTATTTTTATTATGAATAGTGGGGATATAGAGGAACACAATAAAACAAGTTTCACTGAATTCCATAGAGGGCGCACTGAGATATAGCCTGACGAAAATTGCCAAAAATCGCGTTCTTACGGCAAAAAGCGCCCTCTATTAACAAGCGCCCTCACTAAGCCTCTGCCATTTATGTTTTTTTGGGAAGAAAAGGTCCCCATGTGTCCAAATAAACATGAACAAGCAAGGCTTTATGAGGGCGCAGGAACTGGGAGGGCCTCAAACATGGTCTAAAATGCAAAAAGTTGCGATTTGAAGCGCCACCTATGGGTGGCGCCCTCAATTAGCCTCGAAAAAAATACCGTTTTTCAGAACAACTCCACCCATATATTTATATACCATAAGATCAAGGAGGCTTTTTGAGGGCGCACCACTATATTCAGAGGACAAAGTCCAGATATTGACTTTGGCACTTATTAGGCCCTTCGGACCCCTACCCTAAACACGCCTGTATTTTTAAACCGAAGCAGTTTCTCCGAAAAAAAACGTGATTTTTGTCAGTTTGGATGATATATCTACCCACAAAAAAAAATTGGATGGAATACTGAACGGTGATATATCACCCCCTGGTTGAATCTTACAGAATCTGGCTCTTAAAGATAAAATTAAGACATTTGAAGTGAACACGGACCTAAGATCTTGAATGTTACAGAAATGTACCCCATTACTGTGGACAGACCCAAATGTGTGTGTGTCATTACAAAAAAAAGAGGAAAATGCAGGATTTTTTTTTATTTTCCGTATAAATACCATACACCCGCGCCACTAATCCTTCATAATATGACATAACACCCCACTGAGAAAGTGTAAATATGGCGAGGAAACATGAATTTAGGGGTGAAAATGTAATGTTTTCTTTGAATGTTTATGCTATATGTTCCATAGATTTAGTGCATGAAGTCAATTTTCAATGGGATATGAGGAAACAAGAGGAAATCAGCTGATCAACTGAAAAGTTTTGTGAATTTTTTACAACTTTTGTGAAAACAAGGTGACGAGTTTGTTGAAAAACGCATGTTTTTGTGAATTTCAAACTCTCGGCCGGTTTTGTAGAATATTGGCAATTTTTGTGACATTTTCACAAAAGTGGTAAATTAATTTCACAAAACACTTACATGTACTTCTGCACCGCTGACAAAAAGAGACAAAGACATTCTTTATTTTTCTTAAATTGTGTTTATTTCAAATAAAGGCAGTATACATGATTGGTCAAATAGTGTAATCTCCCTGTGTGATTGAAAAACAACCTGAGTAAAAAATCAGCTCTTTACTTCGTCTAACTTTTGAGAAAAGTCAAAAACCGGGCCGTTAGTTATTGTCCTGAAATATTGCGTGGTTATTAATCTGAGAAATTCACATCAATAGGCCTCTGTACATGTACACATTCGCTCATTTCTTAAATAAACACGCAAAATTGTGATACAACCACCCGATTTTTCGAACCGCATACCGTACTTGTACTCTTTCTAATGGTCCCCAATATAGTCTCTAATATGATGCGTACGGGAAACGTGTGCGACTCGGAAAAAAATAAGGTGGTTGTATCACATTTTTCATCTAAAACAACTTCCTGAAACATAGAAAATGAGAATTTCACATCAATTTGCTCATTTACACATGCGCTCATTTCTGTAATAAACACGCAAAATTGTTATACAACCACCCAATTTTTCCATTTTTTAGTTGCACATAATATACAGTACATGTACTGTATGTAGGAGGCTAGTACATGGGTAGTAGGCCTACAGTACAAAACACTCTGTACACCGCTGACAAAAGGAGATACAGACCACAGAAATTCCTATATTTTTCTAAAGAAATTGTCATATTCTCTACTTGCAGATGATATGGTTGACAAATCGATTGCATAAATTTTTAAATACGCAAGAAAACATATTCCAAGTAGGCCTAAGCCTAATGTGAACAAATTACAAACAACGCAATCAGGTGACGGGACACAATAATTAGAGGAAAATTGGAAATGCCGTTTGCAGTAAAATTTTCATGTTTTTTTCTTTCAGTCACTTCAGCTTTGAAAAACGTAGATAGGGCGGCAAAAGAATTCTTTTGTAACAGACATTTTTTTCGGCAACTTATTGCTTGCACCTGTTGATGAAAGCTTGACAAAAATGGCACGACGTTGGCACGGCAGTGGCTTCAAACGTCGAACTTAATTGCAAACTCAAAGTCGAGCTTAAATACATCCAACATGGTGGATGAGTATTGTGCACGTCATGGACGTTGTGCTCGTGCGTTTTCCATTCTGTCCATTGTACGTCGCCATTTTATTATTTTGAAGCACTTGTTTGTTGGTTATTTCTTTACTAACATTACGCGCTGCGAGCATGCGCATTCCTAGTTAGGAACAAAATCGCGGACCAACTTCGAACTGGAATTAAATTTGACACGGCAGAAGCACGACGTTTGAAGCAAAGCCGTGCTTGTGCCACAGTAAATAGAGTTAGCACGGCAGACCCTGTCATTTCGCCCATCACCTGCACAGATGTGGATAAAAAAAGACAACAATCAATAATGTAAATAATTGGCAAGAGTGAAACCTGTTATTATAGGCCAGGCCACCTTTCCAAAGTGTACACAAACATCTGAAGGTGGAACCTTGATATTAGGGCCCTCTCTAAACATGGTCAATGGGCCAGGGCAATAGATTTTCTTTGTATACAATTCTATAGCAGTTGAACCTGGATAATCTGGCCACATACAGTAAATTGCCTCATGTGCCACTACTGGAATATGGGTTCGAATCCTGGCCGTGACAGGTTGTGACACTTGAGCCCTTGAGCAAGGCACTTTACCATGCTTGCTCATAATAGGGGCAGTGGCAACTTGGTTGTCTCGCTTCGGACTAGTTACCCCTCCCAGCCCCACTTGTATGGTAAAGAGACTCGTAATTCTGATCTTGTTTCGGTGTGAAGAGCTGGTTTCTCCGTAATTGTCTTCGGTAGCCCTTACCTCGAGTGGCCATCGGGCCTTGTAATGGGCAACTTGCATAAAATTTTGTTTAAAAAAAAGGGAAATTTTATGAGAAGCCTAAAAAGTTGATAAAAACTTGAAAGATATCAACTTCATAATGTATTACTTCTACAGCGTAGCTGTATGTTATACAATTATTGTTTCTCCATGCATGTGCCTTCTTAACCTCTGTGTAGGACCACCTGTTTATTCTGGCCAGATTTTGTTCGTCCCTTGGGTAGCCACTATAGTTTTAGTGTACATTGAATGCATTGATTATGAATAGTTATTATGGCACTTACAACATAACTTACCAAGAACCACAACTTTCTCGCCAAGGCATTTGTCCCTTGATTGCTGAAAGACGCCGGATGCCATGTCATCAATCGCGGGAAAGACAAATTTCAATTGGTAGCTGTGGAAAGTGTTTGGATGGAACATGTTCAAGTTAATGAACGTAAACATGAGGGCCACGTTCCTGTAATTGTTGCCAGACAGCACTAGTGCTGCTCCCAGCTTTAGATCTGCTACATGACTTCTTTGAATGGTCTCTTGGCAGCAAAAAGATGTGTGTCCCTCGGAACATTTCTGAAAAAGAAAATGCTTTGATTAAAGCAATTTGCAGAAAGCATCCTGATGCAATGATATCCACTAGAAAGTGATCAAGGTACTGATGCATAGCAGTTGACATTCAGATAAGTTTTTAAGTGCATGTTTAAAATTAGGTATCGAGGGTGATGTGTCATGGCTATTTGTTCTAAAGACAAGGCGCAGCCACAGAAAATGATAAGGCATTGAAATGACTTATGAACAGATTGGCTTTTATCGTCACATGTTATGTTCAATCATGTAAAACTTTGGGTCATTTGATGAGCTTTTTAACTAACAGAAATGTACACTAAAAATACACAATTCGGGCGTTTAACAATAAGAGCACCACCAAGCATTTCTGTCCGAGAGGGCATTTTAGTGACAGATCGGTCGACATTGGTGTGTTCATTTACTGCACACACACATCAGATCTGATTTAAAAACAAATACCCGAGGTTAAAGTCTCTTTAGGAAGCCATTTATTTAAACACCGTTTGCAGAGAAAAAGTTAAATTGCTACTTTCTTGAGAATATACAAAATATTGCTTTTTCGTAAATGGACCCGAATTGACAGTGTTGACCCACTGAGTATCAGCCATATGTAATAAAAGCAGAAACTGTTTTAATACAAAACAAGTGAAATGGAGCAATTACCAACCCATGTTATGTGTGCAGACGTTCCTGACTTGGCTATGTTGATGTCATTTGGCTGTTGGCAAGACTGACAGTGGGACCTTGCCTCCAGTGTCAAATCTCTCAGCCTTGTCTCAGTTATGATGTAAAGCTGTGTAGATTCAGCTTCCTTGACTGAAGGTGCAACTTTATGAAGCCCGCTCCGTGTGAAGGATGGCACGTCCTCTTCTTCTGCTTCCTTGAAGTCTTCTTGCACTCTCCCATGAATCTCCTCATCCCCTGCGATAAACTCCAGGCCATCAGTTTTTTTTCTGATAAAGAGAACATATTTTTATGTTGCGGACCATACACCATCTACAGCATCCTAAACATCATTCAAACCTCCATCGTCACCTAAAAATTATATTCAATTTACATATGGGTCATTCTATAAATTTGGGATCCAATTTTTCTGTCCACGTTACATCTGACATCTTGTAAAATGTTGTAGTTCGTAAGTTCAGGACATATTCTTTAAATGCTCTCTATTTCAAAGAGTAATTACTTAAAGTATTATTCATAAAAACATGTTTTGAAGGCATTTTTAATGATACTTGTATGGCAAATAGCAGTATGTCAGGTGTCGGGGACAGAAAAAGTCGCACGTTGGACCCCAAATTTACAGAATGACCCATATTACATACCAACATATTAATTTTGTAATACATGTATATGTTGCAAAAATGCACAAATATTTCAGCCAATATATGATGTAATAACATCATATATTGGTGTGCATCTTCCAATTGGATTGTACATGTAACACAAGTCAGCATGTAAATTATTAACATTCTCTTAACATCGGAATAAGTTGCATTTTCAACCTACTTGCTCTTGTAGGAAACTACGGGATGCCATGACTCATCCAGTTGTTCGAATTGGTAGGGTCAAAGTAAAGAAATTCTTCATCCTGTTTGTAGTCGATGCTGATTCTGTAAAAATTACAAACTCGTACATAAAAATATCTTAATATATACATGTACACAAAATGAAAGTAACTAATTTTCCTTACAAGGGTGCCCACATTTGAATAACAGTAGCCCAGCCCTACCCCACCAATTTCTTTTTTCGTAGTGTCCTGCACTTCCTACACCTATTTCTTTGAAAATGTCACTTTGTGGATAGTCGATGTGGTGTATGATTACAAATTTGTGCAATACATGGTGTTAAAAGGTATGTAAGCGTATTTAGAAGTCAAACTAGGTACTTTCTGCTCGTTAAATACATGTATCAATTTTTAAAAAAGATCCGGAGGGTCCGACTTTCACAAACTGCCGTTTTTAACAACTCTTTTTCAAGAAAAATGTTGCCGGGCATTTACAGAAATCTGGGTCATTGTTTTTGAGAACCGAGTGGTTTTGGGGCATTGGGCAGCCCTGGTTTTGAAAGAACCGATTGTTTTTTTTGCAGAAATCTTTTTTGGATATTGTGGCCCTGGAGGGCAGACCTGTCCGCAGAGTTAAAGTTCCACAGTTCCGCAAATTACCCACACCCAGTTAGCATGGTTAGCATTGGTTAGGTTATCCATAGAGCGAAGGGAGCTGAGTTGTAACTCCTTCTGTTCCTTGCTCTATGCCTTTTTATCAAGTCAGTATATGCAAGGAGAATAAGTGGAGACCAGTTAATGGAATTCTTTCCAAATTATAAAATACTAATACTAGCCTAGGCTACATCATACATGTACTTTACTTACTTATCATGCATATCCAGAAGCATTCTGGCTAGGCCTACATCTGACCATGGAGCTATTATAGCTCCATGATCTGACATGTCATGCATGCATGCATGTCATGCATGTAGATTCGCAGAGCTCGATGTGGATCGAGAGCTTATCCTCCTGCCTCCAGCGATCTGGCGATGCAGCATGGAAACTGGGAGTGCTATGTTGTCCGTCAAAAGCCGCTTGTTTTCTCGACAGAGGCGGTTTGAGGCAGACTTTGAGCGTTTTTTTTGCGCTGTCTGTTTGCTTTGCCTTCGATCTTCCTGATTTTCGCCGCTCCTTTTCCATTTCTCCCGATTTGTTCAGCAACACGGCCCATTCGCGAATAAAAAATTGTCTTTTTCCAAATCTCGACTTAGACTGAGGTTGAGGCTCGGGCATCAACTGTAACTTTTTCACAAATACTGCTTGAGTGAACTTGGACAAAAGACAGAGTGACATTGGGCGAAGGTTGTTGAATAACTATCCTTCCCGCATATCATTGCAGTACTGTTGCAGAAGTATTTGCGAAAAGGTGTACGGCCACATAGAGCCGGAGCCTTAGCCCAAGTTTAAATTTGGAGAAGGGCATTTGCAAAGTTACATCTAGTCTGGTACCCAGACCAACAATCTTTTGACTAGACTGAATTTTCGTTGTATGTGGAATATGTGGAGCGGGAACCAGTCTAAGTTACATCCTGCAGACAATCGGTCGTGTGAGGGCAGCATTGAACGAAATGTTTAAAAAAAACGAATTTTCGTCTCATGAGACCAAAACTATTTCTCTTGCTCATTTCTCAAAGACTATAGCACTTTAGACAAAATCATTTCAGGGGAAGTTTTCTACGGTCATCATGTTTATATTGTGTAAGTTAGGCGTAAATCTGTGAACATTTCTGATTTTCGAATTACCAATGATGTATACTGCCTTTAATGTCTTCATCTGAGACCACCATGATGACGTCAGACAAAAACACCCATGTGTTCGTTATCACAACAAACACAAGTCTCATTTGTCTTTTTTTACAAATTTGATAAGAACATCCACCACCCTGAGAAATTGACCATGGTTCTATCTAACGACATTTTATCACACATGTAGACTTCATGACTATGTCAATGATGACGTCATCACTTGCACGTTGATTACGCAATGAGTTCAAATTACACAACATTTTGGAGTTGAATCGCTGCAAAAGTCATATCTCGACAACCACAAACATTATGTGCACTATTCTTTCGCCGAAACTAAAAACTTCAACAAATTGTTGTACATACGATGGTCAAATTACCAACCATATTAGCTCCATTTGCTTTCAAATAAACACAAAAACTATTTTTGAATAGCTTCCACTTTCTACCGGAAGTTCAGATCACACAGAGATCATGTCTGTCTACAATTTCTTCAGTTCTCTCAGACCTATCATAAGAATTTGTCACATACCTAGTACAATTCTTCAGATACAATTTGCCGCAGGTCTTCTTCCCTGTATATCCGCCATACCTGGGGGGCTTCCACTGAATGAACTGTATGTTTTTGCTGTTGCTGAAGCTGCATTTGTTTACTTCGAACAAGTTGCGCGTCTTTGTAGGGTTGTGTGCGCGCAAAGGCGGGCGCGTCGCGTGTACGCAAAGGCGGGCGCGTCGCGTATACGCGAAGGAGGCTCGTTCGCATTGAGCTATATATATATGTATGTAAATCAATGCTCGTTCGTGCATGTAATGGATGAGCGCTTTTCGTTCTAACAGCAACACAAAACGCACAGCCCATGCACTGGACGCCCCCAGCTATGGCGGATATGCAGGGAGGAGATATTAGTTACCGGATTAGTGTATACTTCCATTTTTGCCATTCCACGGGTGATAACAACGTCTGAAATTCATCACAAAATTTTCATTTAGCCCGATCACCTGGCGTTTGTAACAACAAACGTCATACCTCTAGTTTTTTTTTTTCTTTTTCTTTTTCTTCTTCCACTCAAACGTTTCCAGAGCTTTTCTTCAAAACGGTTCAAGCTATCAACTTAAAACTTGGTAGGAACGTCAACCCCAATGTGAAGATGTGCATACAAGTGTGACGTCATTGTGACGTCATTAGGTATCAAATTACAAACCAAAAATGACCAAAATATGCATGTTTTAAAATGCTTCCGTCTGGAAAACCACGTGACCCATGATCTTCGTATTTGACAGGCTTATATATCAGATCATGGCCTACAATTTTCTTCGTGTGGGCATTTTCATCTGACCCTTCCTTCTGGGGTCAATCTGAGGTCAAAGTTCAACGAAAACGAAAATCTCAATTTTTGCACTTATTGAGCAACAATGCCCATCAAACCAAGCTGAATCTTTAAGAAACTAAGTACAGGCATAGGTCCTATGGCAGACTTTCACCAGCGTGTTTAATATTATGATGGCATCAAGCGTGACGTCATCGTGACGTCATCAAGTATCAAATTACACCTCCCAAAAAACCAAAATATGCATATTTTAAAATGCTTCCGTCTCGAAAACCACGTGACCCAGGATCTTCGTATTTGGCAGGTTTATAGATGACATTCTGTTCTACAACTTTCTTTGTGTGGGCATTGTCATCTGACCCTTCCTTCTGGGGTCAATTGGAGGTCAAAGTTCAACGAAAACGGAAATCTCAGTTTTTACACTTACCAGTAACAATGCCCATCAAACCAAACTGAATCGTTAGTAAATTAGATACAGACATAGGCCCTATGACAGACTTTCACCAGCATGTATAGTATCATGATGGCATCAAGTGTGACGTAATCATGACGTCATCAGGTGTCAAATTACAAAAATTCAAAGGTTATTATTTTCAAAATTCATATCTCAAGAACCGTAATAGATACTTGAACAATTCTTTCACAACATGATAAGTCTAAATGAACTGAACAAATCATACGATGTCATGACCCCTGTGTGACGCCTACTTCCGGTCCAAACCGGAAGTTGTTCGAAAATGTGCAATTTTTTAGCATTTTGAATGCAAATATATTCAAAGTGGTAGTGAATTTGACCATATTTCTACGGAACGAAATGTTTCCACACATGTGGACCTTTTGACTATACCATTGGTGACGTCATTACATGGACGGTGGTTACGTAATGTGGTGTCAAATTACGCAAATTTGGAGCTGAATTTTTTAAAATGCTGTATCTTGAAAACTACAACAGATATTGGTATGATTCCTTCGCCACATTTAAGAACTTGATGTTCAACATATTGTTCAACCATTTGTGCACAAAATTGTGACGTCATGATGTCGTCACAGGTGTCACATTACAAGATTTCAAAGGTTATTATTTCAACAATTCATATCTCAAAACGGTGCAAGCTATCAACCCCCCAGCTATGGCGGATATGCAGGGAGGAGATATTAGTTACCGGATTAGTGTATACAGCAGCCGATTTCACGAAACTTTACGCAATTGCGCAAGTCCACTTACGCCATAAGTTATTGCGCAAGTAATGGCGTAAGTGGACTTGCGCAATTGCGTAAAGTTTCGTGAAATCGGCTGCTGAACTTCCATTTTTGCCATTCCACAGGTGATATAACAACGTCTGAAATTCATCACAAAATGTTCATTTAGCCCGATCACCTGGCGTTTGTAACAACAAACGTCATACCTCTAGTTATTATTGCTCCCTGCAGGCTTTGAATGCCCAAGCTGCAGGTGCCAAGGGGCTCATCCTATATTCAGATCCTGCTGATTATGCCATTGGTGGCCAGATTGAGCTGTACCCCGATGGATGGTGGCTGCCAGAGACGGGGGCACAGAGAGGCAATACATTTGTCAGTGATGCTAAAGGAGACCCTGTTACGCCAGGATATCCAGCCAAACGTAATTTAGTGTACAAATATTGGTTTGGGGTACATATCGTCGGTGACACTTCAGTGCTCGTCTCGGATACAAAATGACGTCAGCACGTAAATTGTGTTTTCACGAACTGACGTCCAACATTTTTGTTTTCACGAACTGGCACCTATCGTAAATTAACAAATTAGGGTCATACCATGCATGCCAAGTCAACAAGGGGCTCCCGGGTGACCATCTTAGATTTTGCTAATATTTGGACCAAACATATCTTAAGGGTGTAATGAAAAACCTCAAAGTTTCAGTGAAAAATTCCAAGGGGTTTCAGAATTATGTCCTTTAAATTGTTGGTGCCAACAGCTCTTTTTTGCACTTGCGGATCGATCGGCATACTGATTTTTGAGGGTTTTTTGAACATGATAGGAAGCTGCAAATTGCTGCTGTGACTATTACTGCCCACACACAGAATTGGTATTGGATAAAGCATTAAAAATTTATCAGCTTCTCAAAATTGGATTTTGATTAGGCGGAAAGCACTTTTCGCAGTTTTTGAGCTTTAGCCGTATGTTCAATCCTAGACCAAATATCTTTGAACGCTGCAGTTTTTTCGGAAAACGTTCGTTTTTGGTTACGTTCTGTTCGAACGGGACGTTCTGCGAACGTTATAATCTAACGTTTAACAAAGCAGATCATGCGGAGATAATGTTTTTTTCGTCTGTCATCTTTCATGTTGCGTATGCCATCTTGAAATGTCTCGCGAACATCGCCAACAACCCGAAAGTTTGTTGTTCAACGTTAATTTGGTGGCGCACAATTCGTTGGCCAACGTTGAGCAAGCTCGATCAAGCGACTATAGTTAACTATAGTCGACTAGAGTCCCTCGAACGACGGATAATTTCCGAGGGAGTCTAGTCGAATATAGACCTTGATTTATAGAATATAGACCCCCCCCCCCCCCCCCCCCCCCCCCCCACCCCCCCCCCCCCCCCCCCCCCGCCCCCCAGTCGCCCCCACTGGAAATTTGGCAAACCCATAGAACTTTCATTGTTTAATGTTTAATTTAATTAAATTTTTGTTTAATTTATAATGTTTTCCCACTGAAACTGTATAAAGTGCTGTTTCTCTGGTGTAAAGTACGATGGTGTGAATGTAATATGTATACAAAATTGAAAAATAAATTTTGGTGGCGATTGAAACGAATGGGGCGCGCAGCGCACTCACTACGCATAGAAGGTTTGTGTGTGAAGTTCGCTGGAAAATGGCCTGAAATACCCCCCCCCCCCTCCCCCCCCATTCAAAATGGTCTAGCGACGCCGTTGGTGGGGCTTGTCGCATCCTGTGCGGACTTGCAATAGACTAAATGCGTAAACATGGATTTTCAAAATACGCGTCGCACATCCGAACTTGGTAGCGCACAGTGCGCCACGCACAACGCAGGATGATGGCCTAACAAGCACAGAGACCATTGAAGGGGCAAATGAAAGGGAATCGATTTCGACAGGGAATCGATTTCGACAGGGAATCGATTCCTCAAAAAAAGTGGTATCGATTCTGCTCGACAAATAGTCTGTGCCCGTTATCTCTATGGGCCTTGAACAGACGTGAGTAGCACTAGACGAACAAAAAAAACTGCGACGGGAAAAAATTACGACCAACAAAAACCAAAAATGCGAAAAAATAAAAATGCGACGAAAACAAAAATGCGACGGGAAAAAAAAGGAGACGCCGATTGATTGGCACATATGGAATTCCATAGTAACCGGGCTTCAGTCAGGACATTGCAACTGTCGCAGATTTACTCCCGTAATCATAGTTTGTGGACAATTAGAGATGCTCCAGTCGATCGTTGGAAAAAACGAGCATTCAACACTCGTTGATCTCTGCTAAAACCACTCCCGGCACTTCTCTCAAGTTTAGTGAACTTATGCAATGCCGTGTGTATATTATATGCTTTACTCTTCCCCAAAGTGTCTACTCTTTAGGACATCAGGCGTTTGTAAAATGTTACTGACCGACTGTTAGCATCATCATATGAGTTAGAAATATGTCTTTTTCCATTCTGTGGTGACAGTACTATTTATTTATCAAATGCTGTTTATTTCTAATATACCTCAGAGAATCAGTCCTACCATTTTGTTTTGAGGTAAAAAGTGCGAACTTGCTTATTTAATTAAATTATGTTTTTTGTGTATATGTAGCTTTTGCCTACCGTATTGACGATCAGGACACAGCATTGCCAAAGATACCTGTTCACCCAATTGGCTATGGTGACGCACAAGTATTGCTTGGGTAAAGTATTTTAATCAATATATATATATTTTTTGTTTTTTTCCCAATATTTTGAAGTATTGTTTTTATTTCTAATGGTTGTTGACCTTTTCAGTGGAAGTCCAGAATTTGTGCTTTCCAAAGGGTTCTTCTAATTGTGAGACATTTTAGTTTGAAGGACCAATTTTTGACACTTTTAAAGTTTATTAACCCAAACTACTATTTCAAACATTGCGCATTGGCAATTACGTACTCAATGTACATGATATAATTGTTTTAAGGAAGCTTGGCTGCATAACTCTTCTTCACTCTTACATTACAAGCAATTTGTTCACAACAGAACAATTTTTTTTTCGTGAAATTGATCATTTGCAGGCGTCAATTGAGGTCTGCGTTCAGGAAAGGCAGAATAAAAAAAACCAGTTCAAAAAACAAATGCTTGTTGAGTAAGACCAAATGAGAGTTACGCAACCAAACTTCAACAAACAAAATCGTTTTGTGTCCAGTATACAATAGCCAAGGTGAAATATGTTTGAAAATGTAGTATGGACGTTATTAAAATTAAAATATTCTGAATTTTAATGTCAATTTTTTTAACCTAGTAGCCTACTACATTGTTGGAATTGTATACTGTAGCTGTAATGATGGGGTGGCCAAAGTGTGACTAGGTGATGACATCTCTATGACAGGACCCTCTCTCTTTTTACTGTGATAATGTTTATGTTTTATTGTTTTATTCTTGTTACTCAGCAACATGACAGGACCTGAAGTCACTGAGGAGTGGAGAGGTAATCTTCCTGTCACATACCGCCTTGGACCAGGATTCAACAATACACAAAGGTTAATTGTCAATTATATGAAGTTGTGCAATTCTTAGTGTGATATTATACAAATACAACATGGTTTGATGGGAGATAGTGAAAACTAACAACCCCGAGGTGTTGGATGATTGGCACTATCTCCCGAGGCGTAAGCCGAGGGAGATAGTGCCAATCATCCAACACCGAGGGGTTGTTAGTTTTCACTACCTCCCAAGAAAACCATGTTGTATTTGTTTTACTATACCTCATAAAATATTCATTAGGTAGCCACGGTATTTCACTGGTCCATTCCACCATGTGTTTCAATTTTATCGTGCAGTAGTTGGTTAAACTAAAACATTCTTTTCAATTTAAGGAGACACAGAGCAGAAAGTTCATGTCTAGTCATTTAATATTTTGAAATTCAGACAAACACTGGAATTATGTTTGAAAAATTAAAGTTTTGCAACAACTTTAAGAATTTTAAATGGAACACCGTCAATTCTGTCATTGTCAAACTTGGTGCGAACTTTCAACTTCGGCGTAGAAAGTCATTTAATTACCTTTCTTCCAACTGTTCTACTTTATTTATGGTCATTCCCCTGCATTCAGTGTTTGTTGCAAGTATGCAAACTGCATTTTCTAAAGCTCATTTTGATTCTTTGGCGTCTTTTTTGTCCAAAATTTCATCAAGTTCTTCCTCTGTACGATCGCAAAGCGAGCACACTAAACGCCATTTTGATTTATACCTGTAATAGACTGGTACAATGAGCTCTTGCACTAATCTCCACTGCACAAACGAAAAGTGAATGCGTTGTTGGTAAAGATCACAGTGTACTGGGACAAATCTAGGCCGTGTGATATAGTACCCGTGTGTTAGTAAAAACTAACACACGGCTGAGTTGCTGAAATGGACCAATGAAATACCGTGGCTGCCTGATGAATATTTATCAGGTATAGTAATATCTGTTAAGTTCCAAGTTGGTGTGTGATCCAAGAATGTGGGCAGTTAAAACTATGTTTACAGTTTTTGAATGGCATCGAAATGGAGAGCGGAAGTGTGGCGTGGTTGCCATGGCCCATCCACTGCATCCATTGAAAGAGAACATCAAGGATTTAGAGCGTTGCTTAGGCAATAAAATGTAACGTATTCAATTTAATTTGACAGCCCATAGGAAAAAATAGTTTTTTGGAAGACATGAAGGTAATAAGGCTGTATACATATAGCTCATTGCTGGTGTTTTAAATCTTGATTTAATCAAATTTTCTGTCCTAATTTTGGGAAATTGATTGTTCCCAGTCGGTTTCTTTAAAGAGAAAAATATACTTAAAATGTCCAAGAAACTGAGTTAAACAATTAACGGGAAAACCATACTATAATTTGATATAAGTCAAGAAGTTTTATTCTCTAATTCGTCCCTCAATTGCGAAAAAAACATTTTCATTGCCGCCTTCCCTCGTAATGCTCTACCGTGACGACCCCCACCCCCTTCCTTTAATTTACCCAACCTGCAAGAAAATTGGTTAGAGACAACAAATAATACATATTTGAGAAACACCGAACTTCGATGGCAAGCAGTGCACGGATGAGTCCTATAGTAGTGCCGGCGTCTCGTCGGCTGTGCTCCTCAGCAAGGGGTATAGTATCGATCCATGGATGGCCGTTCAGAAAGCCTAGGATTTGAGGCCTTCAGGTGAAGGGGCGAAATGTGTTCAAATTCTGCAATATCCTTTTCAACCCATATGAGATCCGTTGAACCTGTCAAGAGATTGATCCGAAAAATGGGAACGATTAACTCACTGGACCATGCAAAGAGGGAGGGTGGGCAGGGATTGTACGTCCGTGTTGCTTGCTGCGAATTCGGTCAGTGACTTGAACACGCCTGTTCAACCACACCCTTAGTCACATTCCATTGAACCCATTCATATGCAAACTATCGCTCTGGCTAACCCAACGAAAATATATTTATTCACTGAGAAGATGGTATATACAATTGTTGCAAAAATTTGGCCATATTGTCCAAAAACATATACAAACTATAGGCTTACCCCCTGCAAAGTACTTGTATGATGTTGTTAATTGTATAACTCCTTTATTGCTGCAATAATTCGACAAACTAATGTTTTTACTCCTTTAACTCGATTTTTCAGTTGAAAATTCAGAGAAACCTTATGCTGTTCGTTGATTAACTTTAAGTGTTGTTTTTTATTTTTATTTAAAATAAAGGAAAGTAAAAATGTCAATCCACACAACCAGGGAAAGGAGGACAACGTATGATGTGATTGGCTTCATCCGAGGGGAAATTGAACCAGGTATTAAAGACGGGCTTTATAAAAACTGTCAATCTCTAATTGTTTAGTCAAAATAGGTCTGCTGTTCCTGGTCAGTGTGCATGCTGCATATCTCAAACTGGCACATGAGCACTTTCTTTAATTTTTCCTGATTTTGAAATGTGTTTAGGTAAACTGTAATGCTTTGAACCAGACAATAAAAACCCGACAAGCTTAGTGTGGAATAGTTAAACGAGAAGTGTACTCAAGAAACAAAATACAATTCATAATTTGCGCTACAGGTGCCATTCTTTGACCTGGCCCAATTTCATGGTACTGCTTAATAGTTAGCTGAAAAGGCGTGCTTACTGTAGCGAAAACGTTGTGCTATTCGTTAACGCTATAGACTACTAAAGTGTGACGTCAGTTGCCATGGTAATTGGGTCTAGACATTTGCTGGTAATCTGAAACGTCCATTGCTAAAGCACAGGAAAACAGTTCACTGGTTTTAGTGCAGACCCAAAAACCATGGCAACACACAAAGGGTGACGTTTTCACTTTAGTGCTCTATTTCACGGCCACGATGTGGTTTAATAAGCATGTGTTTGCCAGTGCTTTGTCATTAGCTTAAGGATTTTTTTCTTTAAAATTAAGGAACGTTTTGTTGTGCATTATGTTATGGTATCAATGCCCAGTTTTGCCAAATACCATGGCTGAGTAGTGATTGACTCGCATACTTTTGGTATAAACACCCCAAGATTATGGGTTAAAGACCACTTGATGAGGTAGTTGTGCCCTTGGCAAGGGGCTTATAATTAAACCCAATTGCCCCACCCCTTGCATGGGATGTAAAGCTGTAGGTTCAGTGTGTTGTGTAAATGTATTTAAAAGATCAAAGAGAATTCAAAAAGGGAAGAGGCAGGGTTTCTTGGTGTCTCTGGCTTGACTGTGTAAGAACTACCTGTTAATAAATTGTGAATATTATTATAATTACTTTAAATCGCTTTTATTTTGCTGACTAAAGATCGCTATGTCGTGATCGGAAACCACCGTGATGCTTGGGTGTATGGGGCTGTGGACCCCAGTAGTGGCACGGCAGCCTTCATGGAGGTCGCACGTGTCTTTGGGGAATTGCGAAAGTCAGGTGAATTGATGTTTTGACTATGAATGAGGAGGGGTCACCTTGTTATGATACCAGGAGCATGATATGAAGGAATTGGACACGATCAATCTCATTTTAAGGGAAAATCCCCCTCCAAAAAAATGAAGGATAGAAATTAGGGAATAAAACTGGGTTTAAACGGTATGCTGATAATGGACAGAGCCAAACTCAACAAAATTCTTTGCAAGTAAACTTTGCTTGTTTTTGGCCTATTTTCATCATTTTGAAAAGGTTGGAAACCACGGCGATCCATCATCTTCGGGAGCTGGGGGGCAGAAGAGTTTGGTCTGCTTGGCTCCACAGAGTTTGTTGAGGTACGTCTAAGTTTTCAGTCAATTGACTCCAATTTGCATACGCGACTGCCCTGATTTTTGTGTACCTCCTCAAACCAAATTGCTGTTTCAGTGTTCTATAAAGTTTCCACATTATGTTTTCGGTCAGAATTTAAGTGCGTTTACATCCTATTTTTACACAGGAATTTCAAAGGATTTTAGGTGCCAGAGCTGTGGCCTACCTCAATGTGGATTCTGCAGTGTCTGGCAACTACTCTTTAATTGCCAAATCTACACCATCGCTTTACCAAGCTCTTTATAATGCTGCCAAAAAGGTAATAGTTGCATTTGAAGTGACCCAAAATCTACATTTAATTTCTGCACTCTTTGCAGTTAAAGGTAGAGGCTTGTCAATGCGCGTGTGAGCCAAATTCGTGCCACGAAATACGCAGCTGATCCATAGCAAAGGCATGGAGCTGCGTATTCCGTGGCACGAATTTGGCCTCACGCGCGCATTGACGAGCCTCTGCCTTTAACTCAGCTTGTTTCCCCTCACTATGCAACAACTGAAAATTTCATTAATTTACATCTTTCGGTATGAGTCTAAAAATAAAAATCGTGGGGAAAAAGAATTACAGAAAAAGAAGCATCTCGTGAAACATTCTCACCAGAAAGTATTTTGCTTGAATTTTGAAAAACATAATTGAACTTGTGCTCGGACAAACCGAAACTAAATTTGTTGGTTTTGTTACATCACTACTGCGAAAAGGCTTTATTATGATCAACCTTTTGTTTAATGCCATGCCGTTTAGGTACCCGACCCTGAAGGACTCGCATCGTCACTGTATGAGACCTGGCGTGACCGTATGCCTGTCAACAGTAGTGATCCGGATACACAGCCAAGGTAGGCTATACTCATGGTTTCCAAAATCTTACAATATGAGAGGTTTCGCACCGTCACGGATACCGATACGGATACGTCGTGACTTTATTATGCACTTCGTGTGATGCGTATAACTGTTAATGCGTTGACCGTAGTTATCAGCTTCCATGCGCATACTGTAGAAACGGATACCTGTTTTGCCAATTTTTCGCTTTATCTGTGATGGACTATACATTTTTTGTGATTTTGTTTCTCTTTGATATATCCTCCTTGAATACATAGGCCTATTGAATTTAATGAGTCATGCCCAAGTAAAAGAGTAAACAATTTGCCGTAAGCAGAGCAAATTTGAACAATGGATGCAGATAAATGTACACGTACAAGTCATGTAATGCGAAATCCAGTTCAGTGTGCGCATCAACGTGAACCGTTACCGTATACCATCCGTATTCATAACCGTAATCGTCACCTTGCGAAAGCTCTCTAATGGTAGGCCTACATGTATCATCTTGCATGTGAGACCTCAGCATTGAGAACTGTTCATACCCCCAAAAATGAGTCGGTTAACTTCAACCATGCAGTTGAACATGAAAATAAATACAGAAATCACATATTTTCATATAATGTTCATGGAATATGACTATATATATTATTTGCATTTTACTTAAAATATTGAATTTTGATCAGAACAGAAGTTTGTTCAATACAGTGAACTTGTTGATAACAAAGTTGATAACAAAGTTATTGAAAAGGTACAAGTCATGATTTCAATAGACTTTTCGACCAGTTTAATATTGTAATACCAACCACTATCATTATCTGTCTTTTTGAACAGAATTACTAATTTGGGATCGGGGAGTGACTTTGCACCATTCATGTACCGCATCGGAGTGCCTGCAGTTGGTTTCTCATATACGTATAATTCTGTAAGTCTGGTGTTTAAATTAATGCTCATTTGATGATACTGTGCTGGTTTAAGCCCAAGATTGTGCAAGATTGTTCAATACAAATGTGGATACAATCTAGATACAGTGAAAACAACCTGGCTCCACGGACCTTCTGCTTCACGTGCAGACACCCTACCAATTGAGCTATAAAGCCAACTGGTGGCCCTGAAACACTGTATTGCAGTTGTATCTCACTGATTGGGATTGGCTATCTTGTCCTGAGCTTAACAAGCCCTACAGAGGGATAGACCCTTCAATGAGACATCCAGCCCTCCCAGAGATCACTTAAGATACGACCCAAACCCCTGCCCTGCTTGCCCCATTTATTAAGTACAAATAAGTGATTTTCTTTTAGGAATAATGACCCAGGGACCGCCAGGGTGAATTATTTCGATACAAATGTGGACAAATGTCCATGAGTTTGGCAAATCTGGATGCAGTGAAAAACAACTTGGTTCCACCGGGATTTGAACCTGCTTATGCTACGTTTACACCATGTCCCCGGCAGTCCCGGCGCCCCGGTTTGGCCAAAACGTAGCGTGCCGTGGAACTTTTGTCGTCTTTTTATTACTTTGGCTCGACTCGGCCCTAGTTGGGCCGGTGTGTTGCGTTCTACCACGGTGCGTTACGTCCCGGTACGTAAAGCGTGGCGCGCCGTGCCGGTTCCGGGCCGCGAGGCGGACGTCGCGCTACGTTTTAAGCGCCGTTCCACTACAGATGGGTCCACGTCCCAGGCCGGCCTGCTAAGTTCTAATGCGGTGCCTCACGTCCGTCCCGTTCGTGTCACGTTTGTTGTCCCGGCCCAATACGTTCCGGACGGTGTGCAAGGGTCTGCTGCGGCGCCCTGCGACTGAACGTGGCAGCTGTCACGTTTCACGCCCCGGTGGTCACCCGGTGGTCTCCCGGTGAGCCCCGGTTGGTATAAATAGTGCGCTCCACACCTTCATTTTCACTTCGTCCTGGAACGCGACGCAGTGAGGCGTAACTGGCCGTGAGCAACAACCGTCACACACCTTGGCGCACCGCAGTTGACCAGGCCGCATTCACACCATGCCGTGGCCGCTACCGTGTCGGGCCCTGGCAGACCGTGGGGTGCCGGGCTTCCAAACGTGGCGGAGCGCGAGGCACCGGCCGCGATCAGAGTTCCCCGGCACCCCAAGGTGCCACACCCCGGTGAGTCAAGGCACACTGCGGTCCGTCACGCCCTGTGACGGAAGCCCCGTCCCACTGCGGCCCAGGACGATTCTCATTAGTGCCGGGACTGCCGGGGCAATTTTTTTGACAGAGCTGCTCACCGGCCGGTGGCAAGGGTGAGCTACGGTCATTCACGTTTCGCCACCCCAGTCCCCTACGCTCCCCGACGTCCATCCCGGTGCCTCCCCGGTGCTCCTCTACCGGGGCGCCGGGACTGCCGGGGACATGGTGTAAACATAGCATTAACCTTCTGCTTAACGTGCAGACGCCCTACCAATTGAGCTATGAAGCTATGATGAAGATGCACGCCGGCGAAACAAGGTGCACAGCGGCAATACACTGTACTGTGTGTGCCTTGTATCGCCTACATGCACCTTGTATCGCCTACTCGTGCCTTATAATATACGTGCACCTTGTGTAAATTTGACGGGCGTCGCTTTGAAAAGGGTTGTATAGAGCAATTTGGAGTAAAACGACTTATTGAAAACCAACGCCTTATGTCGCGTACGAATCGCCTCATGTTGCGTACGCAATGCCTTATATGTTGCGTACCTACGCAACGTCTTATTTCTTTTGTAAAAAAAGAAGGGGCCATTGCAAACATTTGTTTCTGACAGTTACAGCCAAAATCTATTAAATTTTAAAGGAATCATCCTATTTAAAGTTTTGGGGACGAAAATATCGTGCATAATTACCTTTAATATTCAATTGTATACTGTTTTTATGCAGAATCTTGGAATATCCAGCTATCCCGTCTACCACTCTGTCTATGAGACATTTTATTACATGAAAATGTTCCTAGACTACGACTTTCTGCGGCATCAGGCTGTTGCGAGAGTCTGGGCGGAAGTTACCAGGGATCTAGCCGAGTCTGCCATTCTGTCATTTGACTGCACAGACTATGTAACAAAGATAACCAGTTCAATGGACACTATCAAGGCTGCGTATGAGACCAAAATGAATGCCAAGGGTGTGACATTTGGTAAGGGACAGCAGATATGCATGCAACTTCAGTGGCGGATCCAACCTCATTAAAATACAGGAATACAATGGATTTTAGGGGGTCCGACCCCCTAGATTTAATTGTATTCCTGTATTTTAATGAGGCTGGATACCGGATCTGCCTCTGAACTTGTAATGAAAACAAAAATTGTATACAAAACTTCAACAATTATGTCCACCACTCAAATTGTTTTAAAGCCACAAACCATGCTAAGTTTGTGTGGCAGCTCATCATTAACGCCCCACTCAACTAAATTAATATGACCTTTATGTAAAGTTTTTTCTTGGTGGAAGTGTATAACACTAGTATCACCACAGACACCACATTGTTTACCGCAGTACACATGATTGGTATCTCACAGAATCAGAAATGTTCACAAATTTACACATAACTTACACGATGACGGTAGAAAACACGATGACGGTAGAAAACTTGAGGAAACCAATTATTTTTCGTCTCGCGAGACGTAAATTCATTTTGTCTCCAAACCATTTCGCCCTGGACCACTTCGTCCTGAACCACTTCGTCCTGAACCACTTCGCCCTATACCACGGCCTGTGCACGAAGTGGTTTTGGGGCGAAGTGGCATTTGGGCTAAGTAGTGTTTGGTCGAAGCGGTTTGGGGGCGAAATGACTGTAAACCCTTTTTTGACTGTTTTCTCAAAAGTTAGACGACGTACGGAGTTGGTTTTTGCTCAGGTTGGTTTTTATCATGAATATCTTCAATCACACAGGTGGTAAAACTATTTGTAACAGTTTACCAATCATGTATACTATCTTTAAGGTGGTCTTTAAATACTCACATCACCTATATGGCCATCAAGCTAGGTTTCAAAGTACACAAACAACTAGAGGAATGGCCAAATATACTCTCTTGTTTCTGGATTTTAGCTTGTTTCTGGTTTTGAGGGCAACATTTTAAAGGGACATACTGGCTCTGTTGGGCTATTTTGGGCTCGAAATAGACCCATACATAAATACATGATTCTGAACGTATTTCCGAAATAGACTGATTTCTGGTTCGGATAAATCATGTGTCCTTGAGTTAGTTTTATTTCCAGCCGTATGGCCGTATGATAATTTATTCCGGGAGTTTATTACTGCAGTAGGCTAGCCTACTGCATTAAATTTAGCTATGATTTTTTTCTCAAAATATTTATGAGTATTTGACGAACGAGACTATTTATTCAGGGTTATGAAACAAAGGTAAACATAACTCTGAAAATAACATTTTCACACAAAGTCCGAGGAACCGAAGCGAGTTCCACCGTGGACAGTCTACCGGACAATATGACATTTAGCCCCACGGCACACACACGTTGGGACCGGTACAGTGCCGTGGTTCGTGCTGCCAGACCGCCGGTTGTGTTTCGTCATTAGGTGTTTTAGTCTTTACACCTACTCTAGCTCCACGCGGAACTACAAAACGTTGCACGTTCGTGAAGACAAACCCTTAATGTCAGCTCCTCTGCAGAAAATGGAAAAACCCATTCAGTGGTCCGGGGTATCCAGTGAAATATTCAGCAAGAAGAGCGAATCGTTTCCGACAAAGTCGTGAGTCTCGCGCGATAGTGAACGGCTGGTGAAGCGTATAGCTCGACTATTGAGCGTTTTAAGTAATTTTAAGCTCATGTAGTTAATTACGGGACATTTTGATGATCTTTTTTCACAAGGACCATCAACAAATTATTGTCAAGGATGCTACATCACTAAATTATGTAAACAGTAGGCCGGTATGTACCTTTAACATGGCAGGAGAAGACTTTAGGGATGGGTCTTGGAGAAATTGAAGCCGTGGCCTCCGTGAAATGCCTTCCATTCCTGTACAAAGTTCTTGTGTGAACGAGTCTTAATTGTTGGAAGTCTCATTCCAAGGACTGTTTTGTGTCAAGTTGGATATTTTCTTGTGTCAGAAGTATTAGCCACTACCTTTCCTTTTACTTTACGCTACTTACCATACTTTGAAGAAGTAAAACTGGTGCATGAAGCCGTCTTGATAGAGTGCTCTCTTTCTTTCAGACTACATCTATTCAGCTCTGGCAAACTTCTCTGATGCTGCCATTGAATTTGAAAAAGTAGTCGCAGAGACTGATACATCAGAGTAAGAACATTTTTATAATATGTCATTCTTGATAATTCTCAACTGTAAACACTGAGAATAGAGTAAATTTCATTCTTTTTAACCAAATGCAAGCAAAATGCTGTTACCTTATACAGAAACAAAAACACAGTTTGTCATACCATTCAAATGAGCAGTAAGTGTTAATTAGGCCTGGTCAAGATCTGTTAAACCTTTTTCAGACTCCATACAGTTTTGTTAAATTTTCTTTGTAGAAAAGGCAAATGTATACAGTTTGTACAAGTAGTTTCCCTTGCGCTAGAGGTGTACCAGAATGATATTAAAACTAGTTGTTTCTGTCATCTTACAAATGTCCCTTAATTATATTTTTCTCCATTACTGCTACATGAAATCCATTTCTCACTTTCCTTCAACTCCGGATTTACACAGTTTTACGAAAAATAATGTCTAGTATACCGTTTGCTTGGTTCCAGTTTTGGATAATCACATTTTTTCCGTAGCCAAATTCCCTTTTGATTCCCTCCAGTTTGATGGCTTTGCGACGTGTCAATGATCAGCTGATGCAGTTGGAGCGAGCCTTCATTGATCCTCTAGGCCTTCCGGATCGTAAGTTCCTCAGGTAAGAGCAATAATTTGTAATAATAGCTCAGTGGGTGAAGGGCGATCGGTATTGTAGGATTTGAGTACATTCAGAGAGTGCATACATCCAGGGTACACACTGTTATGTCTTGCATTCATAAATACATTGGAAAGTTTACGCATGCATTCCTGTTGGTGGAGAGTATGTCACACGGGTGGTCTTAAATGGATAATGGCCTGTAGGCCGTGGGCCAATTCCCCAAATCGTTTCTTCCGTAGGGCAGTTTGCACGACTACTTTCCGTTCACATTTTCCCACAGAAAATAATACCTCTTGTGATTTATTGCATGTTCTTTTTGTCAACTCTTACACGTTGATGAGCTAGAAGCGACAAACAGCGTCAGTTTGTGGTATTTTTTTGTATTGAATGAGCCTAAAATGTTATAGTCTGGCGATGATCACAGCGGTCATGACAGTTAAGTTGTGAGGCGTCTGGGAACCTTGCACACTTTTCGCGCAATTTATGTGTGCCAACCTGCCGTTTCGCGCAAGATCGACGACCACGGATAAGTGTGTTTATTTACGTTTGAAATTTAACAAATCAGTAAACATACACACGCATGACGCACGTGAAATAGGATTTGTCACACGTTGTCACCAGTAGTACTGGAAACTATATTTTTGGGCCAGAAGACGGAGTTTTCCAACAGAGTTTTCGTTTGAACACGCACAAAGTGTCAAAGAAAACGATCACCGTGCACCGTACGCGTACCATGGTCAGATGGTACCGTGACCACATCGTACGTGTACATCGCGCCGTAAAGAACCCCACTTCCTCATGGAATGAATTGGGTAGGTGGTCATGGCTTCTGATTTTGTGCACACAAAATCCTTTCATACATTTTCTCAACAACATTTCGTATAATTTTAAATGGCAACTAATTTTTGGGCACACAAATTCTGTACTAAGCAGACTTTTGTGCCAAACAGCACCATGAGATTGGCTTCTGGTGTGGTTTTTAAGCAAAAATCTTGAGCATCTTAAGTTCCTCAGTATTTTTTTTTTGTGCTCCGACAACCATGAAAGTACTACTGATAAGATCCACCTTCTTTGGGAGGGGAATTGTACCCAAGAAACCAAAGACAATGTGTGAACAAACGCAACCCATACATTACGTTATGCAAAGAACCAGAAATATTACCCACTGAAAAGCAAATACAAGCTTCGTAAAGTATGGCAATTATCGCACCATATGGATATAATTCTTGTTGAAGATGTGCTTATGTTATAACCAAATTCTTAAAGCCTTAAAATAATTCTTAAATTCTCCCTTTTTTCACTTTATTACACAGGCGAGTCATGCAGTATTGGGTACCGTATGTACAGCACCAAACTCGTCTCGAAGGAAATGCTTGACCAACTGAAAATCTTCTGGGACCAGCCAAACCACTGCTACTCTGACACCAGTACAATGGAGACAGTTTGAAAGGACTATTGGATTAAACAGACAGTTATGCCCAGTTCATAGGTGGATTCAGTACACCCCTTGCTTTTGAAATTTAGTGCATGTCATGTGACAGTGGACCAGCTAGGTTCTATTGCGCCTTAAACATCCAAGGTATTCAAGAAAATCTTTTTATTCTTTTGTGGAGGCGGCCGGGGTTTGGCATTAGCCTTTTAGAAGAATGGCAGGACAAAAGGAGAGGGCAACATTTGATTTGGGTATAATATTTTTTAATAGATGTATTTCTTTCCAAAAACTGGATTTATATGTTGCAATTATAATACAGAGACAGAATTATAAATACAAGTGCTAAATGAAAAGTGCAGTTGTTTTGCATTTTTTTTTAAATATTCAATTTTATATCCACTTTAAAGTCCGCCATACTTCCAAAAGGCTAATACCAAAAGGCTAATAACAAATGGGAAGAGTGTGTTAAAGTAGGTGTGGAGGAGACCCCATAATATCATGCTTACTATTTTACTGTAACTGGAATAGATGGGGGCAGTTGGGGCAAAACATGTCACACGTTATAATTGTATCTGATTGACAGACACACCTTGTCACAGAAATTTGTGAAAAACAATCATTTAAAAAAGAAATCCAAAATTGACAACATACCAATATCCCTAACTTATTGTGAGTAGTGTAGGCCTATAATGTACTGGAACATTTCTGAGGGATCATCTACTGATTTCGTTCTAATTTTTCCTTAATGCTAGAATTATTGTTTTATAATCTGTATTTTTTCTCTTAAAGATTGTCAATTACATGTGTTACAATAAAGAATATTTATGCTTGTATTGCGAACATGAGGTCTGCTTACGAGCCAACAGCGAAAGTTGGGGGTAAGACCAAAAATGTTACTGTGAGATGTTGTGCATCTTGTAGAAATAGTTAAAATATGCAGGTGCAAAAATTCATGCATCAAAACATTCGTGCCAGAGGCCAGGGTGTTGGGCATTTACTGGGTATTTAAAGTGTCTTAAATTAAAGCAGGTCATTGTTGGTACAAACAAGCTTTGAGAGACAACATGACAAAGTAAAAAAAAAAAATGTTTCATTCTATATTATATTTGTTTTAATTGTGCCTAGTACAATGAGATTTGTACAAAATGCAAGACTAATTATTAAAAAATGAAGTCCGATAGCATTAGTACACTGTATTACAGCATGTGAAAGTCATTTTCGTTGTGGAATTACAGCTTGTACATTCAACAGAGCCCTTGCATACATGATTATGCGCGGTGTTCCTTGCTTTATAAGGAGTGGAATGCGGAATAAAAAGCACGTTTTCGTGTCTGCAGTCATCACAGTTGTTCCCCAAAGACCTCTGTGTTGTGTCTTTTCTTTTGTCCTCTTCGCGCGCGAGGTAATAGATGTTTCAAAAAAAGTACTGAAGAACGATCTCGGAATCTACAACGTTATTCGACATAAGCGATAGGATCGGACACCAGTCTATGCTTTCGTGCGTAATCTCGATCCTTTTGGTGCATGTAGTCTGGATGTTATGCACGTAATTTTGTTCGGCTATTTGAGCGCGGTGTCTCACGCGTTGAGCATGCATGCCATTACGCTGGATATCGGAAGAGAAACCAGACTCGTCGCCGTTTCGACACGTTCACAAACTTAAAAAATTACTGTTTTTGTGAGAATTTCTGGCTTCCGTACACTAACGTGCAAAATGCGACAAGAAGAACATCGGCCATTCATCCTTCTTCGTTTTTCTACGACCGCCTATGTTATTATCAGGTAGTCGTCGTAACTGCCCTACGGAAAATAAAAACGGCTTCACTTTTCGTGAGCCACAAGGTCTTAGCCAGTTTGTAATATACATTCATAAATAGCTTAGACAGTTTACGCATCCCTATTAGCTGACAGCATGTCACGTGTCAGTCTTAAATGGACGATAAAGACCGGCGTCTTAAACACTTTTTTGCCTGGCCCGCGCCCACGCCCTAATCAGCGCATATGGAACACGCACACAGATAACTGCACGCGCCCGAAAGCAAAATGTGCACTGTGACAAGTACCCGGTGGTGTGCGTGCGCGTACAACACGCCTGCATTACTCGTATCGCGCGCAATCGGACAAAAACAACTAGACGCACAGCAGTTTGAACGATCCAACATGTACAATACAAATAAAACGACAAGATTATCTAAGAATTTTGATGAGTTTTACCGATTTAAACAAAAGGTATTTATGAATGGGAATAAAAGTGGATCAATACCCACTTTTATTCCCATTCATAAATACCTTTTGTTTAAATCGGTAAAACTCATCAAAATAAACAATCCGTTTAAAACCGGCTAGGGTCACGGTCCTATACGCTGATAATGGCCCGCGCCCTCGCCTGTGGCTCGGGCCATTAGATCACTCGTCCAGGGCCCTATCCGGTTTTAAACATATGTTTAAGACTGGCCAAACCCACTTTTATTGCCTAATTTTAAGACGGGCCATATCCATAACCTTTATTACTGGTATTTGTTGCCAAGCCTCAGAATTTTGATATTTAAGCACTTTGACACAATTTGGTGACTAAATTTAAAACGTATTTGAAAGTACTTAACATTAAATACACTTTCGCGAGGAGGTAGTTTTGCAAGGTACAACAAATGAAGGCTGTCGTGACATACTCCAACTGAGCCCTCCCTAGTTCTAGTGCCGAAACAACGGGACTGGAGCGTCGTGTAAAATACAGGGTTCAAACTAACCACCGTCCCCTGCTGTCACGGCCATTTCCATCTACCATTTTTATCCGTTTTCCAACACAATTTATTCACAAAGTTCAAAAATAAACCAAATCGAGGACATTAACAATGTATACGCTTACCGGTATAGTTATGATGTAGTGGAGCATTTTGATTTGAAATTATAATTACATGTATGTTCTGTCGGAGAAAATAATCGCACAAAATGGTGACATAATCACCCAGATTTCCCCCATCTACGTTACGTTTACCTTATGCGTACCAGTGAATAGATTTGAGCACTGGTTATCTCAGAACCCAGGCTCAAACCACCCTACAGTGGTGTTGTCTGACCCATCGGTTGTAAGGCAAAACCAACCACCCAATGTCATGTGCACATCGGGTATGGATCTAAACAACCAACGGTAATCTCAAGCGTCCATTGCTAAAGCGCATAGAAAAATAACTGCTGGTTTTGGTGTTGCAGCAGAGACCTGGATGAGCTCCTCCATCTGTAGGTCTCACTGGTTGCAACAGACTATACACGTACACGTGTACAATGCACACACACAGCGCAGGCATGGTGTCCTCGTTCACTGAAACAATGTGTTCATATTTTTAAAAAAGATTTTAGTTATTCTGCGATCGTTTACACGGGGAAATAAAAGAATTCCGACCCTTTAGGTTCCAGACCAGCCCGAAATATCCACGTACGAATATTTTCAGCCAGTTTCGTCCAGGCCCCTGTGAGTTTACAAACGAAAAAGGGCTTGCTCAAATTATTATGGGATGTATAAAAACAGCCATTGTTTAAAATAGCTTGTTCAGATTTTTGTTCTCTAACAATCACATTTTTCTACAATCACATTTTTCTACCTTCCTAAAATACTATCCATGCATGGGAAAAAACTCCAGAAATTTTGCAATTACCAATTTGGATGTGGAAGCAAAAAGGATAGATTAGTTTACAAAACATTGGTGTTGTTTTGACGATATCCGTGGAAATATGTAGATTGGGAACACACAATTTTAGAATGTTAATGAGAAATATATGACAAATGATACTCAACACCCATAATGGGAGGCTCAAAAATGTGATCTGGACACATTCCTTTGATGGTATACATACAGTGTAGGCTACTTAAAGTGTGCTTGTCTCCAACATTGAGGATGCCAACAATGGAAGGCATCTCTTTATTATACCCAAATTAATGTTCAGCTTCGTCCTTTATTTCTTCTTACAAAGGCACATTGTATTTGCACCAAGCAGTAAGAACTACTATGCTGCCGATGCTTTCCCAGGCATTGTGGATGCCATGTATCGGATTGAAGACGACCCAAATCAGGATGAACGTTGGGACATCGTACGCCAGCAAATGGCCGTCACAACACATGCTATCCAATCAGCAGTCAGCACACTGCAGGATGTGCTGGCGTTCGAAGGCTAATGGTAGGACTGAGGAAGCCTATTGGTCAAAAGGTTGGGTTGATGAGCATAATATGTTGAAGTCAATACTCGGGGTCTATTTGATTGGACAAAATTATAATCTAGATCTGTGATCTTTCTTGAGGAGATTTAGTGTGAAGCCATGTTCCCATTTCACAGCCTCAAACTATAGGCAACCTTATACAGCAAGGTTGCCCAATAATCTCTGGCTGTTCCTGTAGAGCTTGTACAGAGATATTGCTCTTGATGGGCAAGCAAGTGTAAATAACAATAAAAACAAGTAATCTTTTCAAGTTTATTTTTAAAAAGTCAAATAGAGGAACACGGCTTCAGACTGAAAATAACATTCAATTCATTTTATAGGCTTTTCTAATCAATAGTTTACAGGAATTTATAATTTTTATCAGCCATACGGAAAAGTTTCATGGCAAATATCACAAACAAATCACTTGTGTGTACGACTCCACCGGATGTACATATAGGGTCGAGGAAAAACTCATGTTCTATACACAATGGTCGAGTCGACACATCCATTCTGTCATGTGGGTAAATAACTTCATAATCATCGATGTACATGTACGTGTATATACAATATACTATCTTTTACTCAATACCATCTGGTATTGAAGGAGAAATTCCAGGAAAAATTTACCAACAGATCAAGGCCTCTTAGTCAACCACATGTGCATGATGCATACTGGTGAAGCACACAACGCTGTAGGACTCGAGTCCGGACTCGAGTCCCGATTTTCAAGGACTCGGACGGTAAGGACTTTGAGTTCAGTGAAAAATAAAATATATACAATATTTTACAAAAAGTACATTATACAGGCGTCGAAAATTAATTGAAGTGTCTATTGTAATTTATTCTGGGGCCGAAAGTATTTCGAACATGTGAAATAAAATTCTTTGAATGTAAAATAAATCAATGCATACTTCTTAAAATAATGTTGAGCACTCAAAATGTATCTCACCTCCCCAAAAAAACATTTTTCTCGGCCTAAAGCAAACTTACGAGCTGCCAAAGATCACAGGCACGATCATTGACACTTGCACTTGAAATAAGGCTTTGGGACTCGGACTCAAGGGCCCGTATTCTACAACGTTCCTTTAGCGTCAACCTTTAGCAATATTATATTTCAAGAACCAACCTTTATATCGTGTCAAAGGACGCCTTTATGTACCTTCCTTTAGCAAAGGTTGGGTCGTTTCAAGAACCTTCCTTCATTACAGGAAATGCTTTATTTTGCCTTAAGGAGGCCTTTAAACGTAAGGTTGGTCTGGAGTATCTTTTAGTCTTCCTTTAGCAGCCAATGTGCAAGGATCTCTTCTGATACCTCAGCGATGGGTGATTACGTCAACCGACTAGCGCTTTTCTATGACGTCATTAGGGGTATGCCACGTATCGGGACACGTCTTCCTCAGTTTCAAGAGGATGATTTCAGTGATGACGCCTTTTTAAAACGCTTTCGGTTCACCAATGATTGATTTAACCACCTGTTGAACTTCATCGGCGACGACATACCAGAACCCGAGAACAATCGTGGACGCCCCCTGTCACCAAGAACCCAACTGCTGATTGCACTCCGTTACTATGCGACGGGTTCGTTTCAGATTGTTCACGGAGATTTGCAAGGAGTGTCCCAGCCATCGGCTTCAAGAATCAGAAGTGTTTCAGCAGTGATAGCAAGAAAACGGGCCAAAGTAATTAGTTTTCCAATTAGTTTTGAAAACTAACACGTATATCTATTCCAACTGTGTATAAACTTTATATTGTTGGTAGTCAGCAACAGCATTGTTTTCTGTGGCACCCGGTTCTCTGACTGCTTGGCAACCTCGACTATTCAAGTTGGTCAAAAAGGACTGTTGCAACCTCAACACTTCCATCCGTTGTTCTTTTTTTTCAAATTTAATTTCACAGACCTGTTAATTACGAATGTAATGAAGAAACATGGGAGCATGAGTCAAAAGAAAGGAATATTAATATGAAAGTAATTAATGCCACTTTTTCGTGATGAGTGTCAACGGTGTGCAGACCTGTTCCACCACAAAGTGTCCGATTTATTTCAATAAGTGCAGCTGTAGTAATAAAGTTAGCTGAAATGAACTGACCCTGCAGTTCATCATTATTATGAATAAACACAAATACCTTGCTGTAGATGATACCCTGCATCATCGACGAAGTCGTTATCCAGTGGGTGGAGTACTTCGGTATACAGTACGATGCTACCATTTGGGATGTCATCAGCGACAGATTATTTCTCCATTGATCCACCTACTGTCAGTTGGCGGCATTTTTTTCCCTGTGCAACATCTTTTTTTTTGCTTTCACTTTCAAATTATCGATAACTTTCTTGAGCTGCGGAGCATCGAGGCTTGATACCGGGCTGCGCATTGAACTTTTTCGTGATTCTGTCCCAGGCTTCATTTTTGGCAGTCAGAACCTTGTTATTTCCCCGCATATCGATTATATGCTTTTCCCTATTGACCAGTTGCATTTAGCTGCTTTTCAATGTCACTGAACCGTCACTGAATCGGGAGGGAGGCAATGCACACTACCGCAGATACACTACCCACTGAACACTCCTGTATCAGGGCCTAACTGAAGACTCACGTGAACATCAACCCTACTGCATACAATAACAATGTCAGCGTATAATGACCAGAGGTATTACACGGGACTAGAAAACTGACATCGTCCTGTTACAACAGCTCATTTAGGAGCATAAGGGGAGCCTTAGAGAAAGTGTCCCTTCTTTAAAGGGAGCCTTTAAACAATTTGTGGTAAAGAAAGACCTTAACATGAGGGAAGTTAAAGTGTGGTTCTTGAATACCATTTGTTAAAGGAGCCTTTAGCAAAGGAACTCCTCAATAAAGGAAGCCTCTACAAAGGTCTACTTTAGGCCTATTTAAAGGAGGGTTTTAGAATACAGGCCAAGGACTCGGAAGGTGGGGATTCGACCACAGCCTTGGAAGCATATAACTTTAGAGAGAAAGCCAGTTCAAAAAAGGTATGCAGAATGCTTCTTTTCCACAAAGACTGCTGAAGAATCTCGCACGACATTTTATTAAATTGGTCAAAATGTGCACATTTTATTATCTTCACCCAACAGTACTCTCCACACGCCTGACACAGGGCAAGCGTGTTACACTTACAGTATGGTCTCACAAATACATAGAGGGCAGGGCGCTTGCTATATTACTTCAGTATTTGCCAAGAAGTATTCACAATCTATACATACAGACCTACTCAACTGCAATGGCATTTTATTTACGTAAAACCTCGTGGTTTGCTATTTTCTGTAAACATGTACCTGCCATGAACCGTTTCTAACGAAAGTATTGTGTACGGTCTATTTTTTAGAAACAATTATTTTAAACTTCTTACAAGGAAGAAACTAAATGCTATTGCTTTGTATATTTGTACAGTACAGTATTTCCTGTTAATGCAAATTACGAAAATCAAGTTAAAGTAAAAAACAAAAAGCCAAAAATATTCTTTTGTAAAGGTGCCGCTGTCACATAAACTATAATGTAGTGGTGCGCATTGTGCTCTTTAACATAAATAAATGTCTAACAAATCCGCATCCATTAAAGATTTAAAACCAAGTTAAAAATAATGCATTACCTGGTCAAATAAAATAATGGAAGCTTGATTAAGAATTGGGATTAAATGTACAGTATTTTGAGGTTCACATCAATATCTACAAATTTCTGTAAGTGAAGAACAGAAAGTAACCATAGCCATTTAATGTGTTTGGGCATGACCCCGTATGCAATATTAGTCCAGATTCTAAATGATATTTAGGTCATGATTGCATCATCTCTCAGCCGATCAGTGCCCTTGTGCACTGCACGATGGAACAAATGAATATTGTCCAGAATCTAGACTACACATGAAGTGACTAAATATTATTGATCTATATGCCCATTGTAATTATATTCCGAGACATGATTTTTCAGAGTGACCAATTGTTTTTAACTTTTTACACGTCTCAAAGAAGTAGTATCGTTTGCATTGTTTCTACGCACTACTGGCGTCACGTCATAAGTACTTTGACTCGTTTACCACATTAAAATCATATTTTAGTTGACGATTATATCAGGAAACAAGAGGTAAACATACCATATGGGCTTGAATTTTAGGGACAAATCTCTTGGACCAATCAAAGGGCTAGTGTCAGAGCACTTGAGAGATGACCTCTTGTGATGTTATTTACCCAAGTAAAATATGCAGAGCAAAATTATAAATGCAACATTTTACAGTGCTAAAGATGGTAGGTTGTGTCATTCTGTACAGTTAAACTGAGAATCACAAGGCACACCAGTACGCAAAATGCAACAGCTTTCGGCAGTGGGCGACAATAGTGAATTGTCTACTGGAGCATATACATGTAGCTTTTGTTTTTGCCAAAAGTTGCATTTATATTTCTGTTCAATGTATAAACACTAAAGGACTGGTGAAATATTTAAAGATATCTGTGCTCTGAACCAACTGTAGCTTAAACATAAATTGTTTTTTCTCCATGTAAGTTATAGTTTCTTAATGAGGTACATGTACTTAAAACAAATACAACAGAGAGCTCACTTCTTACATCCAGAAAACCTTCATAAATCATACCCTTTTATAGACCCTGTTACGGTGGTGGTGGTCATATCAGGGAGGCAAACACATTGCATGAGTAGGTGCAAAAGGGGATATTTAATGTACATGTATTACCCTAACTCTGTAGGGTGTATGTAAAACTGTAATGGTTTTGGATAAAGGTAAGGGGAAATTGGCTCAAAGCGCTGGCAATTACCTTGAACATCTATCAAAGAAAGGTTTCCAAATAAGTACACGTACACACATGAATAGAAAGTTTAAAAGAATGATACCTGCATTCACGTTTGTATGTACTAAAAAAGAGTACTTTCTTAAATCTCTGTAATATCTTAACTTTAAATTTTAGAAACACTTGCTAACGTGCTAAAAGAGAATTTCCATGCAATAATGCCATTCTTTTACTGTGAATCAACACACTTTTGGCATCGTTCTTATCACAAAAAGTTCTAGAGCTGCATAATTCAGTGTTGAATGAAAATTGCAATGCGGTCGTGGCGTACGTTTTTCTTGAATCAAATGTGTATTGTGTACAGATTATGCATGCAACAATTAAAGACAAACGTGGCACAGTACAAAACTGCACTATCACCGAGATCGCATTAACAGCTGCCATTTATGTTCGCTGTACTGCATTTGCAAATTTAGACTGACGAGTGCAGCAAACACAATGCATATAAAAAAGCGTGTTCTTATATTATTAATTGATCAAGTTTTTCGTGTGTAGAATGCACGTACACTCGTTTCTTTATTCATGATGATGACCAATATAGATTTACATGCTTGTGATTCTCGAATACAGTTGAAGTCAGAAGGACTACCCGAACCATTGCAAGGTGTACAAGCTATGTTTTAAGTACTGCATGCACGTGAGGAATTCCACAAAATCAAGAATTTAGTAAAGACTGTTACAAAAATCGTGTAAGTACAACTATCTGAACACTTGGTTGCATTTAGTTGTTTTATACTTCTGACTTCAACTGTATGTATTATTGGTAAGAGATTTCTTTATAAACTTGATAGCAACAGGTTAAAAAAATTAAGAGGCAATTAACAAGTTACTACTTGTACTTGAATTTTAGTAAAAGAATGACAATTTGCATGGAATTACTCTATTCAAGAAAAATTAAATAAAATAAAGCATGTATTTCCTGAAAGTCTGACTGTTTTGTACTTTATAAGATTCGACTGTATGGAAACAACTTCAAGACAGAATTCTACATGTAAATACAGCCATATACAAATATAAACTAAATAAACATTCTTTTGAAAGACAATCTTAACAAGTTGATTGACAGTAGACAATGTACACCAAAATCATGCACATGTGGAGGGGGAAATCTACATTAGATCTTTTTTTTCTTCAAACTCGTCCAAAATATAATAAATTTCTCAAACATTTCAAAGGATACAATGTATTACCAAAAAACATTTTTTTCTTTCTATAATCCATGTTTTGTTGAAAATTAATAAACACACTCCAGATCTTGGCTGAAAAATCCAAAAGAACAGTTTGGATAACAAAGTAGATCTTGTGACATCCATCACAAGATAAGACATCAAGCTGAGAAAGATTGAAAATCCAGTTGCTATATCCACTCTGAATAACAGGATAAGGTGATAGTTTTTTGACATGTGACCTGCTGTCACCTGTTAAGATTTCTTGAATAAAATAGCTACATTTAGAGCGTGGATGCAGCCTTTCATGGAAAATATGTAGAGGGCACTTTTATGTGAGGATTGGATCGAGGAGTGCTAGGATCCCATTAGGTAAGTTGTATTGCTGTAGACTGTTGTCTAGTCCACAAGTCACAAGCTATTCACTTGAGCTGCAATTACGGCATTCTAAATTGTGTTGCTTGTGATGGACTTGTAATAGCTACATTTAGAGCGTGGATGCAGCCTTTCATGGAAAATATGTAGAGGGCACTTTTATGTGAGGATTGGATCGAGGAGTGCTAGGATCCCATTAGGTAAGTTGTATTGCTGTAGACTGTTGTCTAGTCCACAAGTCACAAGCTATTCACTTGAGCTGCAATTACGGCATTCTAAATTGTGTTGCTTGTGATGGACTTGTAATAGCTACATTTAGAGCGTGGATGCAGCCTTTCATGGAAAATATGTAGAGGGCACTTTTATGTGAGGATTGGATCGAGGAGTGCTAGGATCCCATTAGGTAAGTTGTATTGCTGTAGACTGTTGTCTAGTCCACAAGTCACAAGCTATTCGCTTGAGCTGCAATTACGGCATTCTAAATTGTGTTGCTTGTGATGGACTTGTAACGGACTCCAGCCCTCTGGTAATACATTTTAAGTGGGCCAATCCATGAAGTTTGGTCGCAAATTGTGTCCACATACACAGATACAAGCAAAATTAGATTATTTTTTTTAAGATGGAAACGTCAATCAATTGCCTCCAGTGTGTGCTTTCTGTAAAAATACAAGCATTTGTTTTGCCTGTTTACACCAAGGTGCTGTTTTTGTGGTTTTAATTATTTACCTAGACGTGCTAAATGGGTTCATGATCTGCAATTTGAATCACTTTCACGCGAGTTCTCTTTCGTACACGGATATGATTTTTACAATAGACACATGTTTATGAATCAGAGCTACTAAAGCATGAGTTAACGGTACTGTATGTCACAAAATATTACCCAACTTCATGGAAAGACCAAACAATAAATCATTAAAGTGTTGATTGGGTGGAAAAAAAGCACAAAAGCGTGGCTATGTGCAAGATTAGAATACAGCAGTATGAATCAGTATAGGAGCAAGCCCAGACAAAATGGAGACACCAGAAAATAGCATTTGCAAAGACCATTAACAACTGTCCCATGTAAATTGTACATTGTACAACTGGCCCCAAATAACCACAAAATCCCAAATCAACAATCAACATAATTAAACATAAAAAATAAAAATTATTCTATACAATATATATATTTTCAGCATTCCACACAACAAACCAATATCTCATAAACAGCATTCAAACCAAGATGATAAATTAACAATATAATTAACTGTATATACATAAAGAATTTTGTTTTGCTTATAAAGGACGAATCAAAGAAAATTATTCTTTTTTTTTAAATTTGAATTTATACATTCTAGATTTGATAGATATTGCAAACAGCTCACTTTTAGGCCAGCGAATTACAAATTGTATACCACACAACCTAAATATATGAAGTTGTCAATTTTTCTGAAATTAGGTTTCAAATTGATAGTATCCAAAATAAGTACGATACGAAGCAGTTACAAATAATTCCAACCCATTGCTTAACAGCTTGACATTCCACGAACAGCTACATAAAAAAGTATGAAACTAGGTATTTTTTTTCCTTATGAGGACTGAACAAATCTGGAATACCAAATGCTCTCAACAACGAAATCCCAAAATATATAAAAGAATAAATTATCTACCCAACGCATCCAATCCTTGAATATAAACCAGCTATGAACAGTATATACACACTTGCCATATACCACATTTTACTTTCCATGAACAGACAGATTCTTGTCAAGATTGTGCATTGTTGGATCTTTCTTACATATTATACTAAAATGTCATGGGGCTTACCCAAGCTTTGGGTGTATGCACAAATGGAAAGAAACAAAAACACACACAAATCAGAAACCATTGTGATAAAACTAAAATTAATCACACGAAGTCAACACGATTTGAATTATGCACAGTAATATCTCAGCTGGAACCCGTGCACACAAAAAGAATAATTAAAAACATATAAAATGCATAATTGTATTTGGTGTCTGATCAACCCAAATGTAAAAATCAGCCAGATTTCCCAGGTGCATTTAAAACTGAATATACGACTGAAAAAAAAGAAGAAGTTTCAAAACTTTCAAACAACATGAGTTCTAGGACAGGAAGATGGAGGAAAAAACGCACCATTTATACACAATTCCATGAAAAATTTCCTACGAATCTTTATCATAAACAAATATATGTACACTGCATCAAAAGGTTTATTATATATATGTATATCCCTTTAAAACTTTTATTCAGATATCCTATGTACCTATGAAACACAAATACACAGTACATAATGCTTTATAGTTCACGTTGACAAGTATCTAGACGTAAGTTTTTTTTCCTTTTTCTGTCTTGTCTTTTTACAACTGTTTATCAAGTCAGATTAAAGTCTTTTTGTAGTGTTTTTGCTGACTACAATGTACATATTTACAAGAACTCATCATTCACTCACTCGTCAGTCCACCTAAACGCATGTTTCGGAAACCAAGGATTTTTCAGAAACTAATTAGTATCTTGCAGACAACTACTGCTGGCATGTTGCATGACTGAAGATACCAGAAAAAATATATATACAAAAGTGAATGTCCAATTCTAAAAAGCCCAAAAGATATTTGTCTGCAGTTGAAAATAATGACAGCAATTTTTAAACAACGCTGGATGCCGCAATAGGGCGACATTTCGGGAAGACTCTCGCCGAGTCACTCAAAATGACACCTTATTTTTTTACCCAAAGCTTCCAGAGATGCTTCCAGACCAAAGAGAAACAGCTCCAGTCCCGATAAAAATGGTTCTCGACCTAAAAAAAAATTGTTTTTGACCTAAAAAAATGAATTTTAAACTCAAAAATATTAGGGCGACACCAAAATGTTGCCCTATTGAGCAGGTCGCCCTAATATACCTTTTTTACACACGATTTGTCGCCCTATTCTAGCATTGATAGTAATTTCTGAGTTTGTTTATAGAGGTTAAATTTTTTAGAATACCTTTCAGCACTAAATTTTTGATGCAATTTTAAAAGAAAAAAAATTGACAATCACTTGCCTTTTACATGTAATCTACAGTATCAGCACTGTAGTTAAAAAATAAAGTGCTCGAGTTGGACTCGAACCAACAACTCCTACATTCCAGAGCAAGTGTCGAATGGCAGATTTGTATCAATAATTAAGCAGCAGTTGCGTATTCAGCACTTTGATTCAGATTGCTGAATTTCTAGTTCAGACCAAGTCAGGAAAATATAAATAATAATAGTACTAGAGGTATGACACCCAATTCCCATTTTTTTTCATTTACAGTACTAAATAAAGTGTAGTACTGGACTTCCTTGGGCGAGTATAATACCATATCATGACTTAGGACAAGAAAAGGTATAATAATTAATGTACTTAATTTTTTTAAACAATAAATAATATATTGAAAGTACCATTACTGGCATTGGACATAAGATTTCAGGCAGTTATTTTTTCTCTGCAGCAAGCAAAAATAAAAGTGTTTTTTTTTTTTATTCTGGCAGGAATCATAATTAACTACATGTATATATGTATGTTCTAATGAACCTTCTCAAAGATTCAAGGTATAAACTTCTGTCCAAAGTGACAAATTTAGCACACATGACAAAGTAATACTTTATGCTGATTAGAGTAAAATGTGAAGCACATATGTGACCGACTCTGGCAAAACCCGACGCGTCTCGGCATTTCCCATTACGTTATATTGGCCCACAATCTTAAAAAATGCTTCTGGGACCAACTTGAAAATTTGGCAGAATCAACATCGGGATACATTCAAGATTTGTTTTGTTGTTTGAACTGTCTCAAAATTCCTCATATTATTGACAACAAATTAAATAATCAACTAGTTTGTCAAACTTTAAAGACCAATAGCTCCATTTCACTTTTTCTGATCTGTCATACTTTAATTGGTCATAACTTCGCCAACAATTATCAGAATTTCCTCAAACATGTTTTAAAAGATACCTTTTTGTATGCACACTAAGCTGATACCAAAACTTAAATTTTGAATTTTCATTGGGTTTTGCTGGAGCCGGTCACATATATTCACTTTTAATATTGGGCAAAACTTTCCTGAAGTAAAATAATATCACTGAATTCAACTGAAAGAATTACTAATTCGATATCATAATTTATGAACACTAAATGGAAACAACTTTTCCAAGCAATTTTTTTAACACCTGAATAAGCCAGAATACTATCAATTGATTTTTTTCTGTTGAAATGTTTAGTAGTTTATTGTATCTAAATGATCTGAATGGTGTATATTTTTAAAAAGATAATTTAGCAGTTTGGAGTCTACCGTACAATGTCCTCAAATGTCTGTTTAGAGTTTGTCTCAGACGGTTTTACCTTGGTGTGGTCTCAGCTCAAGTCTTTAGATGATGCGTCCACATAGGGTTTGTCTCATACAAATAGTCGTACTTTGCTGTTGCTTATTAGTAGTCTCTGCTAAAGTCGCAGGTTGTCTCATACGACAGGTTCTACCTTGCTATTGGCATTGTTTGCTTCTTTTAACTTGGCCTTGTGTGCCTCAATCATCTGCTCAGAGAAAACAAATCAAAGATAACAGTTTCCGAAATAGCCTTTTTTGGAGTCGTGTATGATTTCAAAAAGGAATCGTGATTCCATTTTTCACGAGAAACGTTAAATATGCTGAGCATGTTTTAGTAGATTTACATTAATGGTACTACATGTGCACGTACACGACGACCCATTTATTGGCACCGAACGGCACCATATGTCCACGTTATGTGGAAATTAGATGCTGAATACATTGCAGAAATCAGGTGTTTTGGCTTCCGAATTGCTAGGTAATTTCTGGAATCGGCAAGCTCCCACAAAATGAAAGGGAGTCGATTCCAAATGGCCTGGGAATCGATTCCTCAATAATCTGGAATCGCGATACCGATTCCCAAAGTGTTATCGCCCAGGCCTATTCCGAAATGATTCGGCACGGTTTGTCTTCCAGTAGAAACAACTTTAAGAGTGAGGGACTGTAAATATCAAGAATCAGGTGGCCATGGTCAAAAAAATATTTTTTTTTCATACTTGCATATTTGACGGACCTCAACTTCTGTAAACATTTAATATAAATAACTTTGTTGCCATGGCAACAGCCAATTTACGATTTAAGGCTAGTTTTGCAATGTTTTCACTTTTTGAAGAGTGAAATTTGCATATTTTCAAGGCTGTGTTACCATTAAACAAGATATAGACAATTATTTTCTTTCAAAGTTATGGATAGGTGGGTCCTTGGAGGCTGCACTAAATGTATAAAAATAATCACCAGGTATGTGGGTGGGTTATACCATTTATTTCAAATAGGGGTGTTTTTTGACTTTTGTAAAGTATGAAAATATACCATGGGTAGAATGGACAGAATTTGTCCTCTCACATACATGTATATATGAAAGATCCAGAGGTAGAATGGTAAGTTTTCTCGTAATGAAATGACGTTTGATGAGGTGTTTTAGGGGTGTCAAAATTTGAATATGTGCCGTGGCTCGCCGTGTATTTTGCACATAGAGTCGGGCATTAACGTGTAGTAAAAGCTGATATTATACGGTCAACTTAGTCATCTATTTGACACTTTTTAAAAGTAAACATGTCCGCATTTGTAATATGGTGTAAATTTCACATGAACTATTAACTATCATGAATTTACAAAGGTTGTGTTTTTCTGCGATAATTATTTAATTTGAAAAGGATATACCCTATTTGATTAATGAAATACATTTGTAGGCTATTTTCATTCGCGACTACGAGTATACTCGGCAGTCAATGTGTTAAGAATATAATTATTCTTACCTCTTCGTTAGCCCTGATCAGTAAGTCCATCTGCTTGCTGTGCTCTGTTGAAAGTTCGTCTACCTCCTTTGACTGCTTGTTTTGTAACTAAAACAGCAAAATACCAAAAGGTATTATGTACCGGTAACGGAATTTTAGGCCATCTCAGTTAAAAATTTAATCAGTGCCCGACTGTGCACTTTGGACCAAGTTGCATAAGGTAATAAAGACACAAATCTAAACGCCGGTAATGGCAGCGGTACCACTAAAAATAACAGCGACAGCGACAGCGGTACTGCTGTCATTACTAGAGATTAGATTTGTGTCTTCCCAACCACCCACATGCACGGAGGGGAAAAATAAGATGGTGTATAGAATGAATGCATGGACGTTATAATAATAATGATAATGGTGACAGCTTATATAGCGCACATATCTATCCTGCGTGATACTCATGGTGCTTTACAGTATTAAAATAATTAAGGGGCAGGTCACTTCATCAGCCTTGATTTTTTTTCTTGAATTTTAAAGGGCACTGCATAAAGTCAATTTGCTGGCAGAGTCGTGATGTCACATTGCGGGCTATGGACCGTAACTATGGTTACTGGTCAAGCTGGTTCGCGCTCACATTTTACATCCATTGTGTTTGCGCACAGTGTATTTTACTATTATTCTTAAAAAATATTAAAAAATATATACACCTACTCTTATAGCGATACTACCATACCGCCTTGTTTTCTGATGTTTGTAACAAAAAAAATTCCCCTTTTGGCTCCTGTGCAAAACGAATGGAGAAACGCGTTGCCATGCAAGTAGTTTGAACCGTTGTCAAAGAAGTGAACGCGTCCTCGCGGAAATTGACGTCACACTGCCAGCCAATTGGAGAGGCACCATAGTCAATTTTGTTCCAATGTGTGCTGGTTATTGGTGTATACATATACATGTACAAGCTTCATGTAATTAAGAGGATAGGGCGTGGTGGCCAAGTTGGCCTAAAGTGTTTTTCTTGAATGGGCATTGGGGCCAACTGAGCAGAACATTGGTCTTGATTGCCTTGGTTAATGTCAAGGTCACAGACAGAGCAGGAGCCTATGGCATGGAAGTTAGTACAGAAAAGAGCAAAGTCATGGTCAACAGTAGAAACATCACCAATACGGACATAATAAAGAGGTCTTCTATAGCGCACAAATCTACCAATACAAATCTACATATACACGACCGGACAGAAACTCGAGGCGAAACACTATCAATTACTTGGGAGCGACCCTGTCTAAAGATGGCAGCTGCTCTGCAGAGGTCAGAATCAGGATTGCAACAGCCACTGCCGCAATGGCAAGACTCAGCAAGGTATGGAAAAGCAATATCAGCTTTCATACCAAGTTCAGGCTCTGCTCTCTGCAAGTCGCTTGTGGTGTCCATATTCCTGTATGGCTGTGAAGCATGGACGCTCCTCGCTGACACTGAACAGAAGATCCGGGCATTTTATAACAAATGCCCGAGAAAACTGCTGCGCATCTCCTACTTGGAACACAAAACCAATGAGTATGTGCGAAACCAAGTCACCACTCTTGTTGTTTCACTAGAACCCCTACTTCCAACGGTCAAGAGAAGGAAGCTGGCCTGGTTTATTTGGACACGTCATTCGTCACGACAGCCTCTCCAAGACGATCCTCCAAGGCACCTTGGAAGGAGGCCAACGACAAGGTCGACAGAGGAAGAGTTAGGTGACAAATGTGAAAGAGTGGACAGACCCAAGTATACCAGACCTGCTTATTACCGCAGCCACACAGAGAGAAAGATACTGATGCAGCTCTTCGGTCTCCCCTACGATCCACTAGGTTTCGGGATCAGTGATGAATGTCAAGGTCTGCTCAAATTGTCACATCGATTCCAAGGCCCAACAAGATACTGTAGACTTTTTCCCAGATTTAACAAGGCAATTTTTTTCTTTCTTAGCTGTGTATTTGTACATGCAAGAATCAGGAGATGAACATGATGTTCATTGTCACTGTAACAAGAAGACATTGGATACACACTTACCCGCTTCCTTTCTTCCATGAACTTCTTAGTACTGTTGCTCTGCAATTCACGGATCCGTCTGCAAAGATTGAGAGAGAATATAGCAAGTGTCGGTGTTTGAGTTTTTCATGTTTAACGGACAATCTTGAAGGTAGGAAACTATCCAGCTATTCAAAAACATTCACTGGCTCAGCGAAAACATAAAAATCTATTTAAGACTAAGTAAAGAATTTTAAGTTAAGTCTCCAGTCATTTAAAGATGGAGTCAAGTCATTTGAAGTCTTCGAAAGCAAGTCTTCAAATCTTAAGTGTGAAGACATTTGAAGAGTTTCATCGCAAAAGGCTATACCAGTATATCCATTTTTAGCATTTTGAGAAAACTGCAATTTTGTATTACAACTACATGTACAACAGTCAATAGCAAATTTCAATAAGTAAACCATTTTTTTTTTGTAGAATATAACACAGTTTGCCAATAATCTATTTGACAAATGTATAGGAGACCACCAATCGAGAATGTACTGACACCAATATCTAAATTTGTGTGGATATGGCGTTTATTGTGTTTTGCGATGAAACTCTTCATTTGAATTAAGTATAAAATTGCAGGGAAGGGATTAAAGGCAGAGGATCGTCAATGCGCGGGTGAGGCCAAATTCGTGCCACGAAATACGCAGCTCCATAGCATTGACGAGCCTGTGCCTTTAAGGGACATTATTTGGACAGAACATTTCGTTGTAGGGTGGAAGGGAAACACATGTATACATGTACAGTGCATATTCCGTTAGGAATGGTCTATCTTACCTGTCTTTCTCAGCTTTATTCTTGATACTTTTGTCATGACTGACCGACTTCTTGGATTCCATAGATGACTTGATCTGGTTGCCTTCAAGGTCTTTCATCTCACTATCAGGGGAAATGTCAAAAGTTAACGGTGAATGCCAAGTTGTGTGAATGCTGTTTGTTAAATGCTGGCAAAAATATACATGATGTAATCCAGTTATTCATAAATACCTTAGACAGTTTACGCATCCTCATTGGCTGAGAACACATCATGTGGCCGGTTTTAAACGAATGATAATAACCACTGTTTAAAACTAGCTGGCTCGCGTTTCTGCCTGCGCTCTAGTAAGCGTATGGAACTCGCACATGTACACGTACGCAGCGCAGAAACTGCACGCTCCCGACAGCAAAAGTTGCACTGTGCTTGGGCCATTATCAGCGTCCAGGCCCCTATCCGGTTTTAAACGTATGTTTAAGACCATTCAAACCCACTTTTAATCCCTAATTAAAAAGAGCCATGTGTTTGGATCTGGCAACAACAATAATGTTTCGTTCTGCTTGCACATAGCACGATTCACATGCAGTCTCAATGCACTTTACATTACTACCCCTCGTCATTGGGGTCAATAACATTATTCTCTGGGAGCATGTAGTCCGTGGCATGAGGTCCCGTGCAGCATATGCGCATAGCGACTAATTAAACATTAGCTGTCACTACCCTCGCAGGTACCTATTTGCTGATTGGCGAAGAGAGGCAATTTGTGGCAAAGTGTCTTGCCCAAGGGCACACTTACTATTGATGGGCCACAACCTGTGGATTTAACCAAAGTTTTGGACTCAGTTCGCCAAAATAGGCAAAGAGAGGTGAAATTTTTAAAACTGAATATCTTTTTTCCCTATTATTTATATTTTCTGTGCTGCAGTTTTGCAACGTTTGGATGCGCCACAAAGACGTCCCTTACCGTTCATGCTTTGCCTCAAGAGTCTTGCGTTGGTCAATCTGTTTCTGCCTCATAAGTTTACTCAGTACATCACACTGTTGGTAGACGTGGGTTTCCTTGAGTGCATTCATCTCAGCATTATGCCGTGTCGATACTTTGCACCATTCCTTGCTTTGCTCTGAAACCATGTCCTTTACCTTCAGTCCAAACAATGAAATAGTCATTAAACAAGCCTGCCAACTTTCTTTGTGGAGGTAGCTTTTCTCTATGCTGAAAAACAATTGTGCTGTACTTGAGACAAGGAAATCAGATCTGTAATTGTGTATTTCAAGTATTCAAAATTGTGGTGGTCAGGAGGGAGAATCACTATGACTCCATGCAACTGAAACCAAGGATGAGTACAATCAAGGCATTTGGTTTAAACCTACTTCAAATAACATATACTACTCAAACTTTGGCAAGGATCACTGACATTTTAAAACAAAAATTTGATGCAAGTTTATGTAAGTTTATGTAAGATGGCAGATTACATAACATTAACATTGTGCATGATTTCCAGCTTTCATAAAAAAAAAAAATCAAAATTAATAAGTGATCTAAAGTTTTGAGTAGTATATTTTACTTTTATCTCATAAACCAACCAGTTACTTCCAACGTCAACACTAGTAATACCAGTGCAAAACAAGTAGGATCTCTTGCATTTGTTGAACTCACCCTTAATTTATGCACTTTGACGATTGAATGTACCTTACTCTCTGTCTCAATCTTCAAATCTCCACAGTTACTCTCACTGAAAAGAAAAGAGAAAAACAATACTTTTGACCAAAAAATAACTGAAACAGAAACAAAGCAGTCCATTCCTCAAAATTTTAGTAAGTTTTTTTTTTAACATTAATGATTTAGTTCTGTACAAGGTGTCCATAAAAAAAGGAAACCCATCTTTAAATGCAAATTATCACAAATCTGTGCAATATTTCAAAAAGAGGCGTGTGTGTAGGGAAAGTCTAGACTGTCCTCTGTCTAATGGTACCAGGGTCATTATGTAACTTTCATGCAGTGGGATAATTATAAGGGCAATGAAGTCATGAAAGAACACAAATTTCTTTTCAAACCTTACCTTACAGATAAATTTAGGGGTGTGTGCCCTCCACATGACCACCATTTCTCTCAATACACAGCTCACATCATCTCCGCATGTCTCTGACTGCTCGTCTTATTATTCCATGGTAAGGTTTGAAAAGAAATGTGTTCTTCCATCACTTCATAACCCTTATACCCACTTTCAAGTGAAGTGCTAACTTGTCACAGTGATGATTTCACCACCTTTCATAATGGCCATGTTTACTCAGCCATGCATGACAGTTACATAATGACCCTGGTACCATTGGACAGAGGACAGTCCGGACTTTCCCTACACACACACCTTTTTTTAAAAATATTGCATATATTTTTGATAATCTGCATTTAAAGATGGGTTTCCTTTTTTTATGGACACCCTCTAGTTGAGCCAAGTAACAAAGAATGGAAGCAAACAAAATACTGCCTCAGGTGTAGTTCTTTTAAATAGCTTGTGACTTGAATTAAGACTCAACGACGTATGAGGACTTGCTGCAGAAGTGGTCATCCACAACAAGGAAATGAACCCCTAATAATTTTCTGAAGATCCTATGGGGGAAGTTATGAAGGGAGATACAAAACCATCTGAGCCAGTACTATGTACTGAAATTGCTAGTTTGGTTTCAGGTCACTTTGTTGGTTTCGACTTCTGATTCAACTCGTGACTTGATGGAAGTAAACAAATGTACGGCTCAAGAAGAACTGCATGGTCATCAAATCTCCAACACATGAGACGCACACAAAGCCAGGACTTGATGTCAAGCACTCTGCTTTCAGGTATTAATTGAAATACATGTAGACCTCATGGAGGACAGTTCTGGTGACTTGGCTATGTTTGTAGATTCTAATCTGAAAAACTGAAAAACTGCTCAAAACTTTGTATAATGAAAGAAATTATGTGAAGCTTGTATATGGGTCATTCTATAAATTTGGGGTCCAACGTGCGACATTTTTCTGTCCCCGTTACACCTGACATACTGCTATTTGCCATACAAGTATCATTAAAAATGCCTTCAAACCATATTTTTATGAATTGTATTTTATGTAATCACTTTTTGAAATAGAAGGCATTTAAAGAATATGTCCTGAATTTACAAAATACAACATTTTACAAGATGTCAGATGTAACGGGGACAGAAAAAGTGGACCCCAAATTTATAGAATGACCCATATACATGTACAGTATGCTTTCAGCTCTGCAATTAGCAGTTTGAGATCTGTCCAAGATGAATCTGCCAACGAATGGTGCAAGTTGCAACAGACTTACTGATAGACTGAGTCACTCACCCCTTCTTCTTGATGGCCTTCTCCAGTGATTTCTCCTCGGTCAGTTTGTCCTTATCATGGGAGACAGACATCTTGTCCACAACCGTGCCGTGGGTCTTCTTTACCGATAAACACTCCTACAAACAAATTATTTTTTGTTCAACAGCAGGGCTGATAAATTTGCCCGTGATTTGTAAACATATTGGGATGTTTGCTTGTGTTAACATGAGTAAACTCTCTCACATTTGAACAGCCAAGTGTATGACACTTGAGTAGGCAAAATGATACTACCAACAGTACTATATATAGGTAAATCCTGAATGTTTTTAGAGGTGGGGCTGAGAATGAATAATGATTTTCCAGGGTCATTTTTCATAAAAGTTAAAAACATTCTTAAGTGGATTTAGGAACAATAAAATATAATTTTTCCTATCTTCAAAAACATGAGTTAAGAATGTTTATTTAGGAATGTTTCTAAGTGGGCTTTATGAAATAGGACCCAGGACTACAAAAGTTACAATGAAATAATTACAGGGAGAGGACAGAACCCCCCCCCAAAAAAAATAAAAAAGACATAAGAGGAAAGGGGAGGGGGTAATTCCTTACCTTGATATCTCTCTCTCTTTTCTTTTTGTTATTTTTTTTTTTTTTTTTAACCATTTCTTTGTTGTTGGGGGAGGAGGGTGGGGGCGGGTGGGGGGGGGGGGGGGGGGGGGGGGGGGGGGGGGGAAGAGCTACAATCATGATTTACCCCTCTGAATCTGCTAAGGAACACTCCCCATCAAACTAGGAAAATGCTCTTACTCCCATTTCATCTGAAAGTTTTCAATCTTCTTGCTGTGTTTCTTAAACACTTTCAGGTTGATCTTGTTTATTTAGGCTAACTGCATAGCAAAAAGTACTCAATGCTTACCTTGCAATGTTTCCTCTGCAGGCCCTCAATCTCCTTACTCTGTTTCTTCAGCACTTTCTGGTAGGCCTTGTCTTTCTGTAAAGTATCCGTATTTAGGCTCAGTATCACATCTGAAGGAGAAAAGATTTCCACCAACTATCTCAATATACACTTTTCACAGAGGACATTAGTACATGCAAGTGGTCGCTACATTATCATGCAGTACTCAAAGGACTCAATGAATTTAGAAGCACAATGCTGGTTGTCCGATTTGGGGGGAAAGGGGGGAGGGGGCGGAGTTGCCAAAAGAGTGGACCAATTTCACTTTGCATGCATGAACCAATGACATCATGAAAAGCAGTTGGGATGTCATGGACAAAAGTAATAACGTCATAAAGTACACCCCAAAATAATGTTGATGAGCAAACCTCGAGCAGATAGAGATGTTTGTCTACAAACAGAGTTGTAGTCCTAGCTGAATCAAGGATTATTATGCCCCAGGGGTGGAGATTCCAAATTTTCTGTGTGCATCTATTTATTAATTTGCAGTTATTCAACACATGTATGACTTCAATTTGTTGTTCTGCTTTGGTAATGAAGAAAAGAGCAACTTTGAAGTCAAAATTTCCTAAAGTAGAGGGATTTTTCCTCAAATTTAGTTTGTTAGTGCCAGTTGGTGGAACTCAATGCCAGTTGAAACCAATTATCATTTACCAGTATAGCTACAACTCTGACTCTGCATTCTTTATGGAGTATTCGAATAAAACCACACATGTACATGTACTCCTTTATTATACAAATATAACATGGTTATAGCTCCCCTTGGTATTGGAAGTTGACAAGCTAGTTTCCCAGGTGAATGCAAAGTTTGTCAACTTCCAATACCGAGGGGAGCTATTTGTTTTACCATACCTCATACATATTCTTCACTAATTCGGAATCACTGACCGCAGGAAAACGATGAGTAAAATGTTGTCTAACCATCTTTTTATTCAGCTTGCCGTGTCCAAGTTGTATTCACATGGTGCTGTCGCTTATACTGCGCGCTGTATGCACTACATCCGGCTTCTTTGTAAAGCACGTGCTAAGTGAACTATTCCCGGGTAGCTGAGAAGGACTGCTTCGCAAAGCGAGTGTGTGGTAGACTATTCTGTCGAGTAGCCGGATGGTAGTTTCATATACACATGTCTGTTTGACCTGCGCACAGACTCCAGTGTGCCCACTTTGTATGCTGGTAAATAGGAACAAATACCCACTGGCACGTGATGGTGAATAGACCAGTCACAACAGGACTCTCGTTTTTGAATATGTATGAGGTATGGTAAAACAAGCTTTCCAGCCTGAAAGGTAAAAAAGTGAGAAAGCACACTTACTTGAGGTCCTGCAGTTTGTAGTGGGGGCGAAGCTGTTAATGGTGTTGGTTGGTGTTGTCGGTGATTTTGATCCTTGCTTCAAAGTTCCTTTGCTGTTCTTCTTTCCTACTACAGGAACTTCACTAATGTCATTCTTCACAAGAGAAAGAAAGAAAGAGCATGTTCAGATAGGTCTTGAACTCATGAATTCCTGCATATAGGCAGACGTCTTATAACCACTCAACTTCCGAGCTTGTGGGTGCTAAATGGCAGTTTTGAATATCCTACACTGCGTCGATCCATATGATGCATATAGCAGCCCTGTAAATAGTGCTGTGGTACTCGTACTCACAAAGAATGCACTCGTACGGCAAAGTAATCAAACTTGACACTGTACTCAACTCCCCAAATACTCGTAATCAAATACATGTACATGTAGCAGTACCCGAAAAAATATTCAGCCAGTTCGGTTTCATCGTGCACAACTGTATAGTTGAGAATCAATTATCGATCTGCGCGTTAGGCAGAAATACTCTGGTCCAGAAATGGACAACCCATTTGCAGCTCTTGTGCTATTATTATTATTATTATTATTATTTCTTTCTGGTATTCATACCAAGGATTCCTCAATAGTGCTCATTGCACTGTCACTCGCAAGCGTGAGGAAACCCATGAAGAATTAGAATTAGAAATGGCCAGAGACACCGGGGAATATCCCCTTGCTCTTCACGAAAGAATGCTCTGGGATCTTTAGAGTGCATTACCATTACCTAACACCCTGAACCAACAGCTTTACATCCCTTCCGAAGGATGGAGCAAGTGTGGTTAAGTGCCTTGCCCAAGAGCACAGGTACCGCAGCCGGAATCGATCCAACAACCCCAAGTTTTCACTCATGATTGCGAGTCAATGACCCAAACCACTCGGCCACGGTACCCCACAATGCTGCATGTATGTGTGCTTATGTGTGTTATGCAGCAATTCTTTAATCTCAATAATGATCGTCTTTTACAAGGATATACCCGCAATGCATGCCAGGTAAGTACACGTGATTTAGCGTACATGTACAACTGTACGTGACTGGCGGTCTTTCTGCTGTCATACGACTCTCCAGTGCTACGTTTTACGCTACATTTTCTGTGCACGACTTTCTCTTTCCAATTGTTGAGATGCATTTTTTGAAGAATTTGTCTCAGGTGAGAAAACAATTTCTGTTCCTACTAGTTATACAGTTCCCTTTTAGAGATCACTGGAAGTTTTTGCCTAAAGACATCAAACACAGTTTCTTTAAAAAAAATAAAAAATGTTTTTGTAATTTTGGCTTTAAGTATTCTTACTTGTACTCGGATGTGAAAGTACTTGGACAATTATTCGGTACTCAGCCACCTGTATTCAATTGGCAAAATACTCAGACTCAAATGATACTTTGCCGTCTCACTACTCAGCAGATAGTACTTGGTACTTGAATAAAAAGTACTCAACTACCCTGTCAGTAACATATTGCCATCACCACACCTACCTCCTCAATGCCCATAGATTGCATCTGTTTGGCTCTCTTCTCTGCTTGGGATAAATACTCCATGGGCTTAGACAGAGCATCCACAAAATCTAGCAATAAAACAGACGAAAAATGGCATTATACTGTACTGTTATCGTCATGCCTGTATTACCTACATGTAAGAATGAACTAGTCATTGGGCAATATAATTCATTTTGGATGGAATGGCATAAAGAACATTTTGGGTTGGACTGAATTAATTTTCTATCCCAGAAAAATCCAAACACACGCTTGTTTTAAGAGTAGACTAAGTAAGTGCTTTGATAGAAGACTTAAAGATATTGCCACCCAAAACTAGCAGAGTGATATTGTAAATAACAGACTTTGTTCTTTCTATAAATCCGTTAAAACAAACTTAAATTTAGAAAATTATATTGTTAAACTTAACTCTTGTAGAACAACCCTAGCTCGTTTTCGTTGTGGACATCATCATTTATCTGCAACGTTATATTTCATCCAACCCATCTAACAATGTCACTTTATGTCCTTTGTGTAATGAAGACCAGCTTTGTGATGAATATCATTATGTTCTTGTTTGCACTGCACTTAGCCATGAGAGATCGAGTTTGAATAAGAATTTTTACTGGACAAGGCCAAACAAAGAGAAATTGGGTTTGCTTTTTAACATAAGCTCCCATCAACTGTATCACCTTGCACAATTTATAAAGATTATTTTATCCAAGTTCCCATAATAACTTGTATTGTATTTACAGTCTTCTCTGGATACTCCTCATTTAACTGATTTCGTTTACTTGTAAATATGTTTTTCCTATTAATTAACATACTTATTGTCATGTGATTATACTGGCTCTGATACCCCTCTGGGGTCGCAGAGATAATTAAACCATTCGACCATTCAACAATGCAATTGTTTTCAAGATGAATGTGCACAATCTCAGCTTGCCTACAACATGTGTGCAACTCTCTAACACTGACGATGTAATACAATGTAGACGTCACAGAATGAGTCAATAGTAAGCATTGCCATGCTATTGGGTCCGGGGAAGGTGATGTCAAAAAGGCACTTACCTCCAAGGCCATCAGGGACGTACGTCCTAAGTTGAATGCAACAGAAGACTGTTGGTAGAGACAAGGGGAAGTTGCCTTCTGTCCTTAGCGATATGTGACGATAGCCGGCTTGCAAGCCGTCCAGTGGCAGTATCCTCTGACCTATCAGCTTGCCATTTTCTTCATACACGGCTATTCTCAGAACGGCTAGATCGGGTAACACAACCTAACAAGCACAGAAAAGAAGTTATTGCTACACTTTTTCAACCTGTGAATTGTAAATGGAGAAGTGAAGTGGTTGGAGTGCTGGTTTGGGGTTACAACCCTATTAAGATTCAGGTAGCATACCCATGTATCTTGATGTTTAGTTAGTGAGTGTTACTTGTAAAGTGCAATGAGGTATCGGTATACACATGGAATGCGCTACATACATATATAAACAAACTCATTTTTGAGGAGTTACACATTAAGAGAATCATGAACTCTTGCAACCAAAATAAAATACGATGATACCAACAGTGCAAAAATTACCTTTCTGAAGACGAAATCCTCTGCATTGTAAACTGGGTTTAGACCATTGTTGGGTACCGTCCTGGTCCTGTGTTCTCTTCTTATTGTGTCCGTTGGTAGCCCGTACATGTCAACTTCTACGTATGTGCCAACCTTCTTATCTGATAAAAACTGACCTGATATGACCTGGGAACCACAAAAACAAGAACATATTGCAAATTAAGGTTAACACAGATATGGCAATTTCTCTCTTAATTCACAAAATGAAAAGAAATATGTTCGCAAGATGGAAAACACTATTTTGGTGTGGCACTTGAGTTTGGTTTGTTTGCAAAACGCAATGCTATTTAGTTATAGCACATAGTCCACAACAGGCAGATGCAGAAATGTACGCATCTCACATATGAATGCCGATGCATACAGCCATGCTAACTGAAGCAGTCATTAGAACACAGTAGGGGGAGTCAGGCTTTCCTGAGGCAACATGAGGGACCCACATGTAACTTTGTGCATTTAGATTTTGGTTCAGTATAAAACATTATATAATCTAATACAGGTTCACGGCTTGGGCCTGTCGTAAAATTAAAATATACCAATGTGTTTTAATCTGTGTAAAGTCATGCAGAACTTCATTTTTACAGAAAGCATGCATGCACTTTCAGTGCTATATTAAAGGGCTTTTACTTAATCTTTCAACCAGTTTGCACTACACGTATGCAGTCGGGATAATTTGTCACTCTTGGCACTGGTGTTCAGTCAGCCATAATGTGGGAAAAACCTCTCAAAATTACTTATTAAAATCAAATTTGTTTCCTAAAAATGCAAAAAATGTTAAGTTTGATGATCATCTATGATTGTGTGTGCAAGAGGATTGGTCTAACACAGACACACTTGTGGGGTACAAAACACAATGGAACAATGGTACCCCATAAAGAAATTCAAAAGGAACAGTGGTACCCCACAGAGGAATTCTAAAGAAAAGGGAAAATAGGACAACAATGCATGTACCCCATAAACCCCAGTAGATGTGCATGTATGAGGTTGTTTAATAACAAAAGTGCATCAGCGCATCACACAAAGGTCTTGCATAAACTCTGGGTCAACTGCCCTGGCCGAAACCGAAAACATTTTAGCTCATGTATTGTTCATACATTGTACATGTACCTGTACAAAGACTTGTACCCATTTTTGTTTAGCACTGTTAAACATTCCACCCTAGTCCATTTTAGTGGCAAGATAAAACTGGTCTGATGCCAATTTTAAAACTGCTCATACACTGTTCAAAAAATAATGAGTTCAGCTAGAGCCTAAAAGATGGTTGTGTGCACACCCATGCAACACCAAAGAGAAAAATTTAGTTCATACAGAAAACCTAAGAGAGTGTGCCATTGTGCTTCGTAGCTCAGCTGGTAGAGCATTTGCCTGGTGTGTCAGAGGTCTTGGTTTTTAACTAACGTTTGATTATGTTTGCTTATGGATTCTGTGCTTAACAAATTTTCACGCTTACCCTGACGGAGCAGGTGGCAGCAATGACTCCATCAACAGGTGACTCGGAGAAAGGATCAAAGGATTTGTCTGGTCTTCGCATGAAGTCAGGCTTTAATAAATACCTGCATGGTGCACATGTCAGAGGGGAAAAAATTCATTAGCCATATTGTTATCACTTGTAAAATAAAGCACTTTGGCATTTCAATTGGACTTTTTTTTTTACTGCACTGTAAACACCCCGGGATAGCCACGTACTCACCACATCAGACCCTTATAAGGTCACGTAATTTCCACGCAATGGCCACGTACAAACCACGCGTCATGTATGGGCCACGTACTGCCACGTGGGAGCCACGTGTCCCATAAGAGACACGTAAAATTGTCACGTAAAGTTACAAAAAATCCAAAAAGGGGGGTCCCCAGCCCCTTCCAGTCATTCAGCATTTTGACCTTCAAGAAAGCAACATCACCATGAGAGTACCAAGAAGACAGACTGCAGTCCTCAGATATCCCCTGTAATTGCCACGTAGTGACACGTATTATGTGGCCCTCACGGGGATAGCCCTGTGGCCGTTAAGTGGAAAGGGCTGACTTTACGTGGTAACATTTTTAACTATTTGAAATTCCTACCTCACAGTAAGTGCCACTTTGACACCGCCATGTAGATGCCATAACCGTCACGGGATAGCCCTGTCCCACCCTGTATCACAAAAATGGCTCTAAGTGGCTCTTACGGCTAGAGTTGACGTGATAGTGTGACCCCGGCGTAACAGTTTTCCAATCACATAATCTATCTTTAACAAACTCACCCACATGAGCCGTTGTACTCAAACTTTCCCTGGTTCAGCTGCATGCCGATGTCAGACATCTGGAAATTAAGAGCCACCATCTGACAGCCAGCATTCCAGAAGATCTGCGGCATGTAGTTGCTAGAGTCATAGCGCCCTCCCTTGGGGTAGATTCGACTCATCTGACGCTTGTTGTAGCTGGGTTTATTGTGGTTAAAGCAAACTCCAAATAATGGAACAGCAAAATTGCAAATTTGTTTTCAGTATGTGAACATTGAGTGACGTACAGCTGCCATGTATGTGAGATAAGGTGCCCAATGTACTTTATTAGTTACATATAATTGTTTATGTAAGTGCCATTCAGCACCGGCAAGCTTCACTATGAGAGCACTGTACGTGAAAACCTTTTGTTGGGAACAAAAAACGTGAAAAGTAAACAATAGGCCTTCTTTTCACGTTCTAAAAACATGAAATGTTTACTTAATAATGGTGAATAATGGTGGATATAGCGCACATGTCCGCCCCATGGGGGTGCTCATGGTGCTGTTGCCATTATTACTGCTGCCATCAGGAAATCACCAGAACCATTTCGCTTTCCTGGCCAAGGCGCACAACCCTATCAGCAGTTAGATTGTGGAAAAGTATCACGTATTTTGGGGCCCAGCCTGTTGCTAGGGATTATCTTTTCATGTACTATTACAACACAATATGTGCAACCATGAAGTCCTCAAGGAACAAAGAAACTGCCCCATGAAATGGCGGCTATTCGATACGGTCTATTTTAAAGTTATACATGTATATCGTCCGTGGTTCTCAGCAAATTCAAGTCTGTGGCAAACATGCTATAATCGGTCTATAATTTTTATACTGTACACAGCGCTACAACTTGTAACGTGTACCTGTTGATGAAATCAGATTGCCCAGACAAGACATAATATTAGAGAGGTTTTGCACTGTAATAGATACGCCATTATGCACTTTGTGTGACACATAACCAATTTTTCATGTTAGATACATTCTCATTTGTAATTTGTAAATGTTTGACCATTAATGACCAAGTTGGGATTTGAACACAAGCCTGCAGTAAATACACTGTGTACCAGCACTTTGCTAATTGAGCCATTGGGACCAGTATGTTGGTGTCATCCCAAAATGTCATCTCTGTTTGAAAGCTGCCAGCCAGAAGCAACAATTAATACGACACTCAAATGATAAAGGATACTTGACGAATTCTATACAACTTGTTTTGATGTAGCCCAGGCCCACAGCCTCATTGAAGGAGGACATGTTGAAATGAAAGTTGCGTTCTGCAAGGGAGAAAGAAAAAAAGAAATCACATGAGACAAGTTGTATAGATAGATTCAAAGAAAACAGTCTTCGGACCCAAATTCAAAAAGGCCAGCAGAAGAATGAAACAGGAGCTTTTTGACACTGTCATTTCAACACGTGCAAAATTCTATAGACAACGTTCTCCTTGTTTACATGTATGTCACCCTCTATTTTGGTAATACTGGCAAACATCACAAAATTGAAAGACAATTTGACATGCGACCTCATTCTTAAACCAAATTTATGCAATCTGGTATGTTTTGCTTTGCTGTAATATCCAATGGCACATTCTACATGTCAAATAATTGAGTACTGTAAAAGCCAATATTTTCGCGTACAGATATTTCCGCGCATTTCAACATCACTGATGGAAATTATGTTTTGTTTCAGGGATCGCCACAATTGTTGCAAACAATATTTTCGCGGGTTGTTATTTTCGTGGGCTCTGTCTGGTGCGCGAAATGCGCGAAAATAAAACCACCGCGAATATTTCAGCTTTTACAGTAGTCAAGGCAGGGTGGGGGTTGATAGGATTGAGGTTGTAAGAGGGAAAACTGCATATTGTTAAGCCTTCGAGTAAGCAGATTGCTTGGATAATCGAAGTTAAGAAACTGTATAGCATACGAAAAGCTAACTGTTACAAATAGTTTTATCCTACTGTGTGATTGAAGATATGCATGATTAAAACCAACCTAAGCAAAAACCAGCTCCGTACTTCGTCTAACGTTTGAGAAAACAGTTAAAAAAGGGTTTGCAGTCATTTCGCCCCAAAACCACTTCGCCCTGAACCATTTCGCCCTGAGCCACGGCGTGTGCACGCAGTGGTTTTGGGGCGAAGTGGCATTTGGGCGTTGTAATGTTTGGACGAAGTGATTTGGGGCGAAGTGGCACTCGGGCGAAGTGGTTTGGGGGCGAAATGGTTTTGGGGCGAATTGAATTTTCGTCTTGGACGAAAACTAATTGTTTTACTCATTTCTCAAAGACTATAGCACTTCAGACAAAACCATTTTAGGGGAAGTATTCTAAGGTCATCATGTTTATATTGTGTAAGTTAGGCGTAAATCTGTGAACATTTCTGATTTTCGAGATTACCAATGATGTATATACTGCCTTTAAGTCCCCCCAAAAAATCTACTAAAAGTGTTGATAGCAATGGTAACATAAAAAAAACACTATACAATTTTTTCCCCGTGTAAAATGGTACCTTTGTGGAAGAAATTGCACATGATTTTCTTTTACCATCCATTCAACACAAAAACCATGCGTGGATTTTTAAGGCTTTTTGAAGTATTAACGCATCTATGGCTCAAATTTCTACAAGGCAGTTTATCAACATTATTCTTTGGTTATGTAATGATGTTGTTCCCGTTTTTACAAGTTTTTCAATCATGTAATCTGTCTTTAACTGAAGCCAACAATTTTTCAGCTACAAAATACAGTTTGTAGCAAAGGAAAAGTACAATATGATAGCCTCAGACCTACAATGTACCTTCAGCGACGTCAAAGCCCTGGAACTTGACCGGCTGTGCATAGTTGACGAGAGCAGACAGGAATGGATGAATGTTGGTGGTTGCTCCAGTGTAGCGGTAGTTAGCTACCATGATAGCCTCCTCATCTTGCGATAACTGCTCTAAACCCTGCAACAGATTCAGATAGATAAAAATTGTGGTCTTATTGGTGCTTCTTTTACGATCTTATTAAAAAAAAAAAGGTTCCAGCAGGGATTCACCACTGTACTATAGTCTAGGCTCTAGACGGTCATTATGTGTTGGATACCCGAATGCCGCAAGAGGGCGTAATCACGCGATAGACTCGTTCGTAGTCCTATTACCATATCGTTTTGTCGTTATTGACTCTCGCGGCGATCGGTTTTCGGGACGGACGTTCAAAACGAAACAATAACAACGTCTAGGCCCTATAGACTACCACTGTACCAGTTCTCGGAGATATACATGTACATGTACATATACATGTAGCTAGTGGAGTCTGATAATGTGGCACACTTCAACAACTCACCGGAAAATCTGTTCACATTGTACATGTACATGTATGATCTTCAGAAGAAAAAAAAAACTACTCACATATTCTGGCCAAATGGGTTACAAATGACAATGCAAAACCCCCCAATGAGGCTTAAACTCATGGAAAATTGCCATGACTATTTTCTAATAGTTTAGTCCATGCTATATTATACAAATATTGACTGCTCATGAGGGTGATGGTGCAAACTATCGTCCCGAGGTTATTTTGAGACGGCAGGCCTGCTATTTTCCCGAGGCCGTAGGCCGAGGGAAAATAGCAGGCCTGCCGTCTCAAAATAACCGAGGGACGATAGTTTGCTCCATAACCCGAATAAAGAGCAGTCAATATTTGTTTTATATACCTCATACATTGATTTTATGTGTCAAAATTATTGGTATTTTTGACCTATGACGCAGAGGTCAAACAATAGTACTTTTTCAGTTGCCCAAAATTGTACTATCCTTTGACCTATGACGCAAAGGTCAAACAATAGTACTTTTTTTAGTTGCCGTCGGAAATGGTTAAACTATTCCATGTCAGGTGATCTGCTTTTAACCAATCAGTTAACGAGACTCAATGTATGAGGTATATAACAGTATATGGCAGCTCTTGACAGTCATTTGCACAAATGCACGGTAATGCTGGGCGCACAACTACATGTATAGCACAGTCCAGAGGCAACGTTTTGAAGTGGGAAAAGGGGTTGTATCAACCTATACGTCTTTGTAGGATTGTGAACGTGAAGGGGTCGCGTTGTATGCATGTACAATGTAATGGATGAGCGCTTTTTATTCTAACAGTACAAAAAATGCACAGTACTTTTGCATTTGGAGTAGCGGACGGTGGCTTCAAATTTAGAGGGTGTTGACGCATTCATGGTTAGATATCGATGGGGTATATTACATGTAGGTCTAGTGGACTATTAGTAATTGGGGTGATGAGACCCTAATACATGCATGCAAAACAGTAAGTCACTAATGTCACTATAACAGTACATACACAAACATGTACATGGCTCAAAGTAAAACCTAAACTAATTTGGACATTGCCAACATTTCACCAATAGCTGTGGTGTTTTTGTGCACTTGCCTTTGTAAAACTACTGTACCAGCAATAACTGATATTGTAGTAACATTTGACCATTATCGAGCATTTTTGTTACATTATCGATTAGTGATGGTACGCTATCGATCAATTTCTTTGATACGCTATCCATTGGATAAACAGCATTTTTTAACAGTGTGTGGAAACTGCCGTATCTATTGCCAACTGTTAGTGTTACAGTTTGCAGCAGTATAGGTTTTACGATGTGACCTCATGAGTGGTATAAAATTTGTTGTTAGCTTAAACGTTGCTGAAGAGTCCTGATGAAGATGTTCAGTGTATTTGTAAACTAAAAAAGCTCAGCCTACACATAACACTTACGTTGTGTCTTAAATTGTGTCGAAATAGGGCTATCATTATAATAATAATAATAATATAGATATTTATAACAGCGCCTTACGTAAAATACCTCAAAGCGCTTCACAGACCACAACACCATCCAAAAGGACGTTACAAAATCAAGTTAATTTATAAAAATACAAAAAATATTAATCTCATATTACATATCAATGTAACGACATCGCAATCAAGGCAAGCATGCATTGACAGTACTGCAGGCATGCTACACTGTGTTCTGAAAACATCCACTGAATGAATATCAGTGAGCTTGTAAATGGCTCTTGGGTGATTCGGTCCCAAGGGCCACTATATTAGCTACACACAAAAAGCATGAAGTGCATTTATTGCACACAAGGTGGTGGTGAAAACTACAAACAAAACTTCCAGGAAAACAATTAACACACTATAACAAGATTCCACTTGTACATTTCTCAGCAGCGGACCGATGATCATATAACCACACCCACTGTCCCATGAGCCACCTCAAGTCTTGCATCAAAAGATGCTACTATAGACTCGAGACTCATTTGTACTACAACACTGCATTCTTAAGACACTATGCCATACAATCATGCCATTATTTACTTGCCTGTAAGTTTTCAGCGGCTATGGCTTTTGCTTCAGCCTTTGCCTCGGCTTTGGAATCGAGTAACTGCACTCGGGACAGGTTCTGGGTTAGTGGGACGTCGGGAAAGGACAAGGGGAGAGACATGCAAGACAGAAGAGGGAAGATCGATGTGCAAAACATCAGTCACAGAATATGAAAACACGAAAGTAGAATAATGTCATGGAAAGAAAGATGGAAAAAGAGGATGGAGGCCGGTGGGAATAAACGAGATAGATATCACAAATACAACATAAACCAGAATGAAAAGACAAAGGTTTTGGGAAAGACAAAGGTTAAGTGATTTTTGGGTTCGGAAGCATTACAGGGGAAGAAGAGGTTAACAAGAAAAGAGAAAGATGAAGCTGTTATATGACAAAATTGTTACTGTGGTTAAGGACAAGAGCAATCACACCCAGTTGGCCTTTAAACATTTTTTCCCAGTCAGTACTCTTAAGTCTCTGTTCCAAAGGAGAGAATAGGGAGGTTTAGATGCACGTAAAACGCGAACACTAAATGCTTTGAACACTTGGTCATCATTATTCTGAGGAGATCTTAGAACAGATGAAAACAAAAACCTACATCTTTGACTCTCGTGGCGAGATAAAACTTTTGATGTGACCAAGATTCGAGCCAGAGTTCTAAGGCCTCCTCATGAGGTGACCGGTGCTGAAATAATTTCCATTTCGTGTTACCGTGCACGTCACTTTTTATTACATGTTACTTTGCACCACTTTTCAAGAGCTTTTCAAGAGCTTTTCAAGAGCTCTGCTGGGGAAAAACCTACGATGGACTGACATCGCATCCAGGGGTGGTAGCAATGCTTTTAGTCACTTCATAGCTAGAAACCAGGGATTAGTACCAGCTGAAATGACTATGATACTGTCCACATCAGGAAAGTCGCTTCGTTCAAAGAAGATTCAACAGTGATTCAATGAACATATTTCTCAATGTGAATGCACGATTCTTTAAACAAAGATTTGACAAAGAAATTTCCAAATGTAAATACACGGTTCTTCATTTAATGAAGATCAGAATGGGTTTTTTTGACATGTAATTAGGTGAAGCAAATCTACATATGACTCCTTCGTTCAACGAAGTGATTTGACACCTGATGGAATAGGGGCGATCGTACAGCTTATTTACCAGCAATTGTTTGATGTGAATCCTTTGATTTTTTGTTAAGTGAGATGTGTATGCCTGTTTCATTAACTAAAAATGAGTAACTAATATTTGTTGAACGAAGCGAATTCCCTGATGTAAACGTGGACTTTTGCACTCACCTTTTTGTTACTGTTTTTCATACTGAGCGACGGCTTGAGCTTGACCGGTTCGGCAGTGTCTGGTGTACTGGCTGGAGTGTCCTTGTCACCCGCCCCTGCTGACGCCGCACCTGCTGCCGTTACTGGAACAGACGTCTTTGCCGTGACATCGCCCACCGCGGGTGCCTTGGTTGCATCTCCACTTGCGCAGTCCAAGTCTCCCGTGGAGCCAATCTTGTTGGAGCACTTTAGCTCTGGGTGTGCATCCACAGGCTGAGGACCTACATGTTGGATGGAGGGGAAGATGGGGGATGAATAAGGACTAGGCCATTAGAACCAGCAATAGCAGCAATGTAGTTTGAAAAGAAACCAGCTCATATATTGATATACAATATGCTGTAGTATTCAAATTTGTTTTTACTTCAACACATTCAAAAATGCCTTAGCAGCATTTCTGCTATGCGCAAAGCATGTGAACAACAAATTAAAGGAAACCGAAACTGGCGCAACAAAACGGAGCAACTTAAGTTTAAAATAAGTTGATGTCTTGCAGGGCACGTCATCATGCAGCAACATTCAGCATGCCCACATATAATTTTTACAAACACAAAGAACTTACGAGGGATGACCTGACGAGTGTATTGTGTTGGCTCGAAATCTACAAACAGCCTCAACCTTTCAGCATAGACGTCCTTATTGCAATTACCGCTTAGATGAGTTTCCACAGATACAGAACTGTTTTGTGGGAAGGTTGTTGGGACAGACTTTGCCCCATTCTCTTCCCACAATAAAGTTTTGCTTTATTGGTCTATACGCGTGGAACCATGAAAACCTATCTTACCCATGCTAAGTTCAACAACAAACGGTATTTCATCCAGCTTCAAACGACAGGTTATTTGCTTATGGGAAATTGGCCAAACTATACCCTCCAAAAAGAAGTGCAATTTGAACTCCGACTAAAGTACCGTGGAAGCTCAGAGATTTAACATTTTATCGGTCAGGATTTTATCGGTCAGTATATCGGTCATGTATATGACCACCTCTTGTAGTAAAGCTGCTTGCACCAGCCACTATAAGGGGTAATAAAGCGCATTGAGAGATCCGTCGGACCTGTAATGCGCTATATAAGAACTGTCTATTATTATTATTATTATTATTATTATTATAAGAGCCGCATTGAGACAGTCAAGTAGCCTCTGTCCCTATTTTAAGCAAGCATGGTAAAGTGCTCAAGGGCATGAATGGCACAACCTGTCATGGCCATAATTTGAACCCACGTTCCAGCTATCTGGCATAGGGACTTGAGTTTGGTGCGCTAGACCACTTTATAAGCCATAACTCCACATTTAGGGGAAAATTGCATAAACATATGCATCCTGCTATGGCCTGCCTTTCCAAGCTCAGTATTGTGATCCCAAACTGTTATTTTTTGGCCTTGGGCCTGCTTCTCGTGCTAGAGTGGATATGGGAACTTTTGTACTATTTTCAAATGTGATAATTTTCTAACAAAACAAAAAGCCTGAAATATTCTTTGCTTAATCACCCTAAAAAAGGCAGAGAAAAAAGGCCCAGTTTTCTCAAGTATATTGCACCTTTACATGTAGCTTCTAACACATAATTCTACGCGTGAAACATTCATTCTGTGAGACACGGCAGCAGATGCACAAATGAGCTACATGGTTTTTGTGTTTGTTCACAGTCGCATGGCTACCACATCATGCAGGTGGCAGGGGTTTACAGAGTGCAACAGACAGCATGAGAGAAACCCAACGCTAGGTTTGAGAACAATGTTCTTGGTGACAACTCAAAACCTCTCTTTAAACACGCAGTGCATCTACTCCTTACTAACTAAAGGTCAAGTTCATCTCAGTATAATATCTTCTCATCTTTTTTGCTGTAATTCTAGGCTACACAGGTCCAACAAAAAACCTATTGTATGTATAAGTACCTTGAGTTGACGAGGTGCAAGTGAACATCTAATTTCTTCAAATATTGATGTCATTGGGACTGGCACATAAATTGTTAACGTCGTACACTTTTTAATTAATTTTGAAAATTGGAATCAACAGTTACGTACAAAAAATTAATCACACACTTTTTTTGGCATGTCTATAATCCTCAAAACCTAAGAAATTATAGGCATGTTCAGTAAATTTGATGCCTGAAAAAGATTGATCCAACTATTACTATACCATGCAATAGACCTTTAATTATCACGGTGCGGCCATGTATCCTTTTCCCTATTCAAATGAACGTAACCAAAGCGAGGCTTGCAGAAAAAAATAAATTGGTCTCGTGATGGAAATGTTCATTGCCGCAGCGCGATCAAGAAAATGCTGAACGTGAACAGTGATTCTCTCAAAACAACGACGGTAGATTACACGTGCTACAATGGTAGATTACACGCGCTATCACGCGGTCATGCCGATCGTACTGACACGTAGTATGGGGAACAAGACAAAGATGGAGGCACCGTGATAAAGGTGTATTATGCAGGTCCCTGCCATACCAAAATTGCACAAGCAGTTACCCAAAGGAATTTATAGGGTTTGTTTTGCCCATTCCCGACGTGACTTTGTTTAGCAGCCACTGTATACTTAGCGCTTCCCCGAGACACTATGAGAAAACTTCATAGCGTGCTTGGGTGGGACTCAAACCCACAACCTCCTGCATACTAGGCTGACGTCTTAACTACTCGACCACCGAGCTGGCCGGTATTAAGTCAGTTAGCAGCTGGTACCCAAAACACCCCTAAAGTTGTTGTGCCCTATTCAGTAACCTGTGAAGGTAGTGTCGCTAATTCCTCGATTTGTCGAGCACAAGAAGTGCCTAAAATCCATCATTTTAGGACAAAAACAAGTTCACAAGCAAAGAGTCATAATGGCCACTGCAATTGACAGACAGTTGACCAAGGAGCTAATAAAGGCAAGGCCGGTCATGAGCACATTACGACTACTTATATGTACGATGGTGTTTACCCGGCTGATGTCAACTACAATCGCAAATGTGTATATCATCATTGGTATTAAACTTACAAATAGCTTACCAATTAGTACCAATCTCCATGGTCACTATACTTACAAGCTTACTCATGACGGAGCAATTATACTTACAACTTGGAAGTTATTAACCGCAATCATCTGAACACACGTTTGAGTGGTACCATTTGTACTTTCCGGATTTTGCAAACCTTCCGGAAAATTTTCATGGTTGATTTCCCAAATACCAAGTTAGTTTCTAATGGTTTCTAAAATTCTTTCAATTTTGAAAATCCTATTTAACAATCCGGGAACACTTTTTATTTTATTTATTTATTTATTTATTTTTATAGATATGTTTGCAGTCAGAAGATGACAAATTTTCCAGGCATGTGACATGAAATCATGGAAAGTTAGTTGGTAAATCTGGTACTTGCCATTAACGGTATTTATTTAGAAGCGCTTCAACTCCTGAATGAGAAGCTCTGCCAGACTATTTACGCATCCAAAGCCTCATCTTTGCAATAAGGCTTGAAATGCATTACATTTTAGAGAACTAATTCAGGGAACATGATTGAAAATGACTTATGCTGAACCTTCTTAGCTCCATGGGGAGTGTACAACCTGATTTCATGTCAAGCGCCCAGTTTGTTATTAAACACAATAACTTCATCACAACCCTTGCAGGTTGTCACTTACTCTTGGGTGGAGAGAAGCAATCCATGGCAAAGTACCTTGCTCAAGGGCACATGCACCATGGATGCACCAGGGCCCCAAAACCTGTAGAACAAGTGTCTGGTACTACAAAACTGAAAAATGAGTAATAATTTGTGCTAAAACCTCTTTTTTGACTTGCACTTATTAGAACGTTATGCAACCGTGGTGGCAGATGTTAAATGCCGGGAATATCAAAAAGATTTTGTGGCATGTCGCTGAATGCTAATAGTCTGCTATTGTAAATGTATCACTAGAATACATGTCGTGTGTTTACACTACAAGCGATCTTGACAATTGTGGGGTTCAACCCGGCAATTGCAAGTGACTTGAAAAAGGCAAATTAGACCCGGGTCTGATTCGCCTTTTTCAATTTACCTTTTGTGTTTGCACTTAGCGCCTATACCTGGCTTCAACTCAAATTTTTCGAAATAGCAGAGTTCGATTCGGCAAAGGCAAATAGAGTGTAAACAGGTCTTTAGATGAAGCAACCAAAATATGTAAAACAATTCTGGTTCTTTCCATGGTGGTTAAATAGTAATGAAAATGTGAGACAATATGAAAATGTTTAAAAATTATAGATAGTTTCACACAACAATCACCATATGATGAATCCATGACTAGAGTTAAGATTGTATATTCATGTTGTGATGCATTACTGAAGTTAATAAGGTAGTTTAACAACACAAGTTACATAAAATACCTTTAAATACTGGTATACAGTCGTGATTTCATTTTCAAATGAAAAAAGAGGATGAGAAGGTATAGTTTTGAAATCCCACCACCCAAAAATCCACCAAGGTTGTTGAGGTAGTGAGGTGGAGTGGAGCATGAACTCAGTAGGACAAATCTTGAAATTCCATGTAAAATGTATTTAGAGGCAATGACCTAACGTGATGAATCAATTTCATAAAACACACTGCACTGTCTTGGACAGATATTAGATGCACAGTATGATAAAAAATGTCTGAGAAAACTGACAGTTGAAGCAACTGGCTGTGTACATGAAAGCCCATGACCAGTATGTGATTAGTCATGTATGTTGGGCCAAGTTCATGTATTAAATGCTCTTAAGCCTAGCGTACATCGACATTGCAACTGGAAGCAATTACTCAACTGATATCAGTTGCTGTCGATGTGTAAGTACATGTAGCGCGGTCATCAACAGCAACTGATCAGTTGCACAACTAGCGGCAACTGGGAGCATCCAGCCATGTCTACATTTTTAAAGCACGCACATCGACTTGGGCTCAGGAGCCGGAGCCTGAGCCTGAGCCCAAGAAGACTTGGTTCCAAATCCGAGATCGTGGTTTGTTTACCGTAGCGCCCTCTTTTGATTTGTGAAATGTCTGGACAGGGAACTAGTCTATTTCGGTCCACAATCTCGACCACAATCTCGGTAAAGCCTAGAGTACATTGACCTTGCAACTCGAAGCAACTGTTAATTGCTTGCAGTTGCTGTCGATGTGCGCGCACATAATTAGATGCATGCGTGCAACTGACAGCAACTAATTGTTGCAAGTACGCATACATCGACGCAATTGACTGCAACTGGGTACAACTAGTTGCCAGAAAGTAGAGCATAAGCAACTCGCAGCAACTGGGATTTTTCCAGTTGCCAGTAGCTGCAAGTGCGCGTACATCGACCTTTTTAAGCAACTGATCAGATGCTCCCAGTTTCCCCGAGTTGCTTCCAGTTGCCGGAAACATCAGTTGCCACTATTGCTTCCAGTTGCAATGTCGATGTACGCTAGGCTTTATGTGTTAATTGTTCAGTCACTGCAGAGAACGTTGGAGAACATCTCTGCCCTGCAGCAACCAACTGTGACAGAGGGACTTATCTTAATCTCTTTAATAACTAAAGGCAATAAAAAGGTGAAGTTGCTTCACGAGCCTATACGTACATGGCATCCCTGGTTTTTGTGGCATCCCTGGTTTTTGTGGCATGGAGTGACTTGCTAGGATGGGATGCCAGTCCATCACAGGTTTACCCCAAGCAGTTAGTTTGGTTTCTCAAACATCATTTGCCGGTACCCATTTATACACATGGGTGGACAGAGACAACATGGAGTAAAGTGTCTTGTTTAAGAACACAACATGGCTGTAGTCACCTGGCATTGAACCATGAACTTCTCAGCTGAAGGTCTGATGACAACCAGACCTATATGCTAGACCACAGTGCCTCCATTGAAAGACAATGACAATAATTTATTCTTGCTATAGGCACTGCTACACAGTATGTTGGAGAATTGTAGAGGGATGGAGGCATTCTATGCCCAATTAACTCCACTCGGTCGTGGATGCGGTACCCAAGGGGGATACGCTGGTCCTTCTCAATGCTACCGCTGGCATGTCCATCCAGAAACGGCTATACGAGCCATGTATTGTTCCTCACGGCTCTGGATCACGTGATGAAATCTCCTTATAAAAAATGCTGCTTGAGGATTGCTGGATCGTGGTTCCAGAGATAGGACTGGCATCGCTGGACTTGATATTCCAACGATGTTGTCACCAGGAAGGAGATTGATCAAGTGATTGTGGATGGGCGCTGGAGACTGATCGAGAACTGCAGGGTGTCCAGGAGTGCCCAGTTCTTCACCACCGACCACAGGCTGCATGCTGGTACATGTAGTAACCCTGAAGCTGCGTCTTATCCGAGACGGAGCTTCGGTGGCCCAAAATGTGGCTCAGGCCTATGGCGACAGGCTGGGGGATGCACTTGGGGGAATGGTAGCTGCTGCGAGCCAACATCTTGGAGGTTGCTGGTGAGTGCATCCCGGAGAAGCAGAGAAGACAAGATCGCGGAATCTCCAGGGAAACAAATCACTGAGAGGAGCTGCAGGGCGAGGCTCGATGGCAAAACCGAACAGCACAGGGAGCTGCGGTGCGAAGCGCTTTGGGCGATGTGTGGGGACCAAGGCCAGAGTTCGGGATTTCTGTGAGACGGTCAAGCTAGAGCCACCTAAGTACAAGCAACTTCCGGCTGGCCTACGAGGCAATCCGGAGACTGCGCTCTTCGGTTACCCTTGCGAGAAGCCCGACGATATGCGCGGCTGACGGCGATCTCCTGACCGGGGAGCGTGCCGTTAAAGGGCGTTGGACTGGATACTTCGAAGAGTTACACAGTGCTGACCCGCCTGCTGCGAATTCCCTGCGGATGGAGTCGAGCCTCTGGCTGCCGAACCGCCAGTGAGCTGGGACGCACCGAGCTTGGTAAGGTTCAAAAGGCTCATGGGCAGCTTAAGGACAGCAAAGCACCAGGTTTTTGCGGCATCTATGCAGAGATGCCCAAGGCGGGTGGCGAGACATCTCTCCTGCGGTTGCACACTTTTACGTCTGGAACTTGGGTGTCATCCCATCCGACTGGAAGGGGAAAGGTGACATTCGAGTGTGTAACAACTACAGGAGCATAACCCTCTTATCGGTTCCGGGCAAGGGTTCCGGGCAAGGTCTTCGCGCGCGTGCTTCTCAATCGGGTGCGCTAACAGCTGCTGGATCACCAGCGCCCTGAGCAGTCCGGGTTAACTCCAAAGAGATCTACCATAGACCGCATCCTGGCCCTTCGAGTCCTGACCGAGCGCTTTCGAGAGTTCGATCGTGGGCTGATGGCAGTCTACATTGACTTCAAGAAGGCGTTCGACTCGGTCAGTAGGGATTCCCTTTAGATTATCCTTGGGGCTCCGCGGGATCCCCCTCAGTTGGTGCATCTCATCGCCCTTCTGTATTCGGGAACAGAGATTGCAGTGAAGTGCGGTGGTGGCGTCTCTAGCTCTGACCTCTTTTCAGTTAATACTGGAGTGAGGCAGGGATGCATATTGGCCCCGACACTTTTCAACACCTGCATGGAGTGTAGTTCGTAGATGTTCGGATCACTGATCTAGACTTTGCCGATGACGATGTGATCTTTGCCGAGACGATGGAGATTGTGATCGGTGCACTCGAGACACTGAGTGTGGAGAGACTTGGATTGAGAGTCTCCTGGATCACGACCAAGATCCAAGTTTTCGGTGACCTTCTGGATGCTGCTGTCGATTCTCGTCTTGCATCGAGTGAGAGTGTTGAGATCGTGGACAGTTTCACTTACATTGTACCTCGGCAGCGTAGTTCATCCCTCAACGACTATAGCGAGGCTGACGTTATTCGGCATCTAGGCATCGCGCAGGGAGCGATGAGCTCGCTAAATAAGACTGTTTGGAGCCCTCGGACACAAGTCTTCCGCTCGCTGGTCCTGCCGATCCTGCTTTACGCAAGTGAAGCGTGGACCTTGACCAGTGGGTTGAGGCAACAACTGGACGCCTTATCCTGACTACTTCCCATCGTCGCATCTTCGGGTACCGCTGCATAGACTATGTGTCGAACTGGGAGGTGCTCGATAGGGCACGGATGGGGAGGGTCACCTGCTTGATCCGAGAGCGACAGCTGCGCATCTACGGCCACGTGGCTCGCTTCTTCCCGTTGGATCCGGCGAATCAGATCCTCAGTGCCAAGGACCTTAAAGGGCCGGGGTGGAGGTGACGTGGAGGTGACCTGTTTGTCGACCCCGTGCGTCGTGGTTGGCGCAGCCAATAGGGGTGGGGGATGGGCCCAGAGGTGGGGAAAGAAGGTGAATGCGGCGAAGTGCCGCCGCGGCATGTGCTCCCACATCTGACCTGACCTGAGTTTGTGACATGGAAGGGTCGTTGCCATATATGTCGAGGAATAGCCATGTGGACCTGGGAAAGGGGTGTTGATGTAGCGAATGGGGAGATTGCATTGGGCATTGTCTTTTAAGGTGGTGTTACCATGTAGAGGAATTGGAGTTTGCGGTGGTGTTGGCATGTATTTGGAGGAAAGACATTGATTGAATTAAAAAAACGGTGACGATTTTTTTTCAGGGGGCCTGCAGGCCTTTAACACTTGAAGGGCTTAAAAGTACCTATCATGCATGTGTATTCACCAGCAGGGCAAGAAGCTGTTTGCTCTCACACTTGGCTTTACTCTCAGTCATTTGTGGAGACAAATTTGACAAGCATTTAATTAAATCTTATCCCAGCACCACAAAGTAGCTCTTCCCAAAGTAAAAAAGCGTGTCTCCAATCATGAGCTTTAAAAATGTATTACAGTGTATAACAACCAAAGGTTAGTGAAACCATGTGTCACAAACCCCCAAATAATGCGACATCACTCAGCATGGAGAGAGTGAATGTTAGTTTCTCAGTTGTGATTGGAAAAGAACAAAACAAGTATGGCGGAGGGGCGAGGGATCAAGAGGGCATTCATTTCATGAAGTTGAGACACGGATTCCTTGTTACATCGGGATCAATCTTGACGCTATATTTTGGCACATATTAATCCCATGAATTATCAAACAGTACTGAGAATTTTCAGCAGTTTGTAATTAACGTGACCCACTCAATGAGACCTATGTCGTGCTGGGTGGGTCAAGTTTTCACGACCATAAGTAGAAATCTGTGGTGGATCCGCAAGCTCATTAAAATACAAAACACAATGGAAATTCCTGGCGGTGCCCAGATACCGCCTGGAATATTCGTGTAACCGCCACGAATTTCCATTCTGTTTTTGTATTTTAATGAGCATGGCTCTGCTGCAAATTTCTACTTGTGGTAACAAAAACTCGACCCAGCCTGTGCGACATACGGCTCACTTTTGCAGAGCAGGTCACAAATTAAATAACCAACAGTCACAACTGTTGTGAAATCTTGTGCAAATGCAGAAGCAACAATTTGATTTTGAAAAGATTTTCTCAAACCACACAAAAATTCAAGTTAGAATCCTTCAAATTTAGAATAAGAAGAATTAACTCCAAGTCAAGAACTTTCAGAGTAGAAGTACCATGCAGTAATCCATAACCATATAATTGAAAAATACATGTAATTGAAAATTGCCATTCTCCATCAAGACTGAAAATTCCAAAATTCTCCCGAAAAGGTAAAAGCAACCAGATCATGCAACATTATATAAATGACTTGTTGATGACCATGTCTCAACTTCATGCAAAGATACACAGTGCATGGTTGATGTTTCAGAGGGGAAGTGATTTGGCCCAGCACCAATATGGAATCAAAACTTCATCTGAAACGAGGCAGAAAAATGAAAATGGCGACAAAAACATAAGCCCAAGAAATCTGAACTTGCCCACCTGTGTTTTCTTTGTCTTCTGTTGTCTCTGAAAAATTGTGTTAATAAAAACTTTGTCAGCTTGAAAACGAGTATGCAGGGGGTAATGTGGGTAAAGATTACAAAAAGCATGTATATGCAAACCTTGAATGCAGTTTATGAATTTAAACAAATTTCCTCTACCAAAGATGATAATGATTACAGTGGTGTTCACCATGCATTACTATATCGTACAAGCCTTTTTTCAGAATTTGTGACCATATGTTTGTTCCTATATTTTGTTTTGTTTTAACGTCCATTAAAAAAAATGTCCCGCACCTCACTATGAATTGAGTTTTCGTTTTATTGTAGCATATTCTGAAATTGAGGTTTTTTTGGGTGCGGCTTTTAAATCTCACCCTCTTGGAAGCTGATGCAAGTCACTCAATAAGATTTGTCAGGCCTTGTTTACATGTTTACAAGATCTGAAATTTGGGTCTAAATCCGTTGGCAAATGACAAAGTTATTTAGGATCAAAAGTAGGACATTTGTTTGGACACGTACATGAAGTATATAACACTTTGGGCATCTGTTGTTGTCAACTCCTGGTGTGACATTTGGGGTAATTGCAAATGATACAATGCGCCTTTAACTGACTTTATATACGACCTCCCAGCTGATTAGTATGAATATATATATGTAGATGGCTTTAATTAACATGAGTAGCAACCCACCACAATGAACGCCTTATAAAATAAAGGTGTTGTTACTTCAAAACATGTTTTATTTATTTTTTTAAACCACTATATATAAGATAATGTGGATATGACTGTAATAATCAAACCGTGAAATGGGGGCATGTGTGGTAAAAGCGAAGAAATGAGAAAGCCCTGATGGAAAAGGGAAAACGCCACACATCTTTCAAGTTAAAACCTTTCAAACATGATAAATGTGGAAGGCATTTACCTTCAGATTTCACCTCCATAGAGTTATCTAGGGGTGCAAGTAGTGATAAAAAGTTTTAAAATTTAGAAGAAGATGCCCAGTATTTCATATGTTCTTTCACCATGAAGCACTCTTATCGGTAAACAATTATTAGATCGGAGCAATTATTAAAGGCCCATTATATCAAATTCCAGGAACAGCAGAATTACATAACTATTACAGAATAATGTTGATAAACACTTTTAGTCGAGTTTTTCTTGTCAACTCATGAAGTAAAATTTCAAGTCACTGCAAATGGTGTACTGGGTTTTAATGCCTTTTCATGCTTGAACGAATTCCCAGAAATTTTTAGTTCTTTCCCACTTGAAACATTATAAACCCACATAATTTCCAGGAAATATAAATAAGTGTAAATTTAAGTTTAAAATCCCTCAAAGTTGTGTCCACATCGGATATCTTATTGAGATGACGCTGGTAAACATTAATTCATGCGGTTAATTTTCCTGCTGTGTGCACTTGGCTCGATTTAAATGACTTGAACTGAAAAACTTACAGGGCCATCACCAGTAAACATTTAGCAAAAGATATATTTAATAATGATACCTCAATCTTCAGTGGTATTGAAACTTAAACATCGATATACAAAGCCTCAGACTGCTAAAAATATTCATCTTGATTTCAAGATTACCTATTATATATAATGAAGCTTTCCGGATACAGCGCAAAGTGACCGTTTTTACATGTAAATTCTTGTGGCTATAGTATAAAAAGAATGACTTTAAGAATGTGATAATTTCGAAGGATATTCCCATGATTATTTTTTATCAAAATGAGGTATAGGCCTATACCAATAGTAGCTGCCAAGATTGTGATACACAGCAGAAGCATGGAGTGAAGTGTGATGTTAGTCATGTTAAAAATTCAAACTTTACCCACCTTTGCTGTTATTGTCTTCTTGTTTGCCTAAAAAATGGCAAATTATTCACATTCTTTAGTTTCAAAATCAGAACAACTGGAAAGCCTTTTGGTGTTGGCAAAACGTTTCAAGCCACATGTGAGCCAAATAATTACAGTGTTCAGTTAAATTTTACTCATGGCCAGTTTGAGTACGACCTAACTAACCGTATTTTGACTAAAATCAGTTTTACACTGGTTGGTTTGACTATAGTTAACTATTTGTAACTATACCATGGGCATGGCATGGTTGCATGGCTCTTTAATACAAATAGCCTTTTATATTGTAGCCAATGGACAGGGAGGAATCTCGGGTGTAGAGAATGTTTCGAGACATACTTCCATAAAAGTTTAACTTAAGCCCACAGCCAAAATAAAACCGTATGAAGAGTTTTTTTTGCAAAAACAGATAAAAGCCATTCAAGATATTTCATGTACCTCAAGATTTTCTTGTACAGCAAAATGTTTAAAATTATGAAAGTATTTTGTGAAAGACGCTTCAGGTACATTCAATATCTATTATTAAACGCTGAAAATAAAATATAAAAAAATAAAATTAAGTAGCAACACAGAGAAAACTAATAAGCCCAAAAGAAAAGGTAAACGAAAAATAATTGTTCTTGTAATGCTGAGAAAAAGAAACTTTTAATACATGTAGGCCTACATAGAAAAATTAATTACAGAATATATATATTTTTAAAAAATAAATAAAAAAACAAAACAAAACCGACTTTTAAAATAAGTCGCGACTTCTTTTCGCGGACACTTTCGTGGGCTGGGTTTAAACTTAAGAGCTTATTTCACGCAGATGCAATTTTTAATCACGCCACCTTCAGTTCTATTTAATGCAAACTGCCCAGGCGGGATGCATTGGATTATTCTCCCATGCATGTGTATAAAAGCGAGCGGAAAAATGTCAGCCAGTCAACAGATCTACTATTCTTCACCTTGGGTGCAGAGCAACTGATGAAAAACCATCAGTGCTATGAGCAGAGTCTGTGCACCAGGCCTTGTGAGCTATTTACGTTTAAGTGAATGAAGCTGGAAACAACATACATTACATGTGTAAGGCAGCATTAAGAGTTCATTGATGTCAGCGCCTGTCTGGGCGTACATGTATCTTGGATTTTTTTTTAGAATTGCTTAAATTGCAAAAATGATTGTTTTTAACTGCTTGAATGTGACAAAATTAAAATCAAGATTTTCCTTAACATGTAGATCTCTTGGAGGTATCATCTTAAAATTCTGGCATTAATATTTATAAATAAATGTTGTTAATTTTTCCAAAAGTTTCCGGAAAAAAAACAATTGTTGCAGACAATAGCGCAGAACGTAGCGTAGGGTACAACATGTGATCTCAACATACATGTAGTCACAATAAAAGAGGGCGATGTGCACATGTGTGGTGGTTATTTTGACATTTTTGTGCAATGCAAGGGCAACAACAAGCATATCGCTGATCTACATGTAGTATCTATTAGTACAGTGTTGTACCACCTCTAAACACCAATAAAGAAGAGATCCTCCAGGAGTGATGGGGAGATGATCCTTTACTATAGGTACACAAGCTGTATGTTAAACGTGAGCCACTCCACCAAAAGTAGGCTCTTGCATAACCAAAATGAAAATGGAGCTAATGACTTAATCTCATAGAGTTTATTATAAGCTACAAACTACAAACATTGTGTCAATCCGTCAAAAATTAACCAAGTTATGACCATTTCCGTAATGACCAAGAGCACAATTTTTTAAGAAGCGCTTTAGAGACAAATGGCGTATAGGTCGCACTTCTGTTAAGGCATAAAGTCCTTAGCAACCATGCATGCAAATTCTGACTCCAAAAGCCCTATACCTATCGGAAAACATGTGTTCTTCTGGTGTATGGGATATAGTGCCAACCCCTGCCGATGGCAATGAAAATAAGCATGGAATATCGGTGATTTTCCCATTGTTTTAGTCAAGTTAGCCTAGTTTAATGAAGGTACATGTATGCTTTAGAAAAACACTGGAAAAACTGTTTTTTTGGTAGTATTTATCCACTTATAATTTCTTCAGGTGATAGAAATACTTAATAAGTGGTCTCATGCAGAAATACTGGTATCTATAAAAGAAAAGGCCCTACTTGATATACATGTACATGCATAGATTAGCCATTATCTCAGTTCTGGCCTGTGCGACAATCGCCTACTTTCGGTGGAGCGGCTCACAAATTATTGCCATTTTGTGCACTTGGGAGTATGTTCATTGTAATGCAAGTACATGTAAACGACCAATTATAAACAAATATTTTTAAGAGCATAACATGGGGGAAAAATAAGCAACAGTTGGTACCATTAGCAAAGTAACAATTGTGCTGTGCATTTTCTTACCGGTCGAAGTGCAATAAATTTTACGAAGTTAATCTTTCTTAGATAAAGATGCATGATGGGACCCATCACCATGGCAACAGTTGCTAGGTTTTGAGTTGGTGCAGCATCTAGACTACTACAGGTATCGCCTTCCACCGAAATCACAAAATGGTGCATTGAGCAGACAGGGGAATCTAAGTTGACTATAGGGTCAGGGGTTGGAGGTCAGGGGTTGGAGGTCAGTGATCAAGGGTCAATGCCAAGGGGGGTCACTCTCTACTGAACTATAACCCATGTGCATCCAGTCCCCCAATTGCGGACAGATAAAAATATCCCCACCTATTGCAAGTGCGCGTGCCCACTTTTGAAGGCAAACAAAACCACCTAACCCGCAAAATTTGAACGCGTTACAAAAACGGTGCAGATAACTAAATTAAAGAATATCGTCACAGCATTTTTGATTCTCAAATTGGTGCCCAGAAGTCTCATTCGTCGCAATATTTACATGATGTATAGCTCTTTACTTAAAATAGAAAACAGTAGAGGGCCTATAATTGTGGGAGCATGTAATCTGAAGGGGCGTCTATTTACTCCTTTGCGGGGCCCCCAAAATCACGCTTTTGAAGGCAAAAAAACCACCCCATCATTCCGCAAAATTTGGCACGCACATGGGTTCATACTGGCATACAGAGTGTGACCCCCAGGGATCAGTGTAAAGAATGTCAAACCTTTCTACGCACCTTCTTCATTATCCGGGTTGTCTACACATATTGTGTTGTGTGAAGGAAGTTTACCAAAATCATGAGTTAGTTAAGAAATTTGGCAAAGCTACAATGTATACTGAGCTGGGATTTGGAAAAAAGGAGTTACACTTGTAACCTACATGCACATGTCATGGTAACAGTTCTGAAATTAATTGTTGGAACAGACAGTTTGCACAATGTTATGATACTTTTACCACACCCATTTTAAAAGCAATGCTGCCTTTCTGGGAAAAGGCTGGTTGATTTTTGCATTTATACAGCCACAACAGCAAACCGAGTGTGACCACCATTGTCCGATCGTCCCAAATGTTGTGGCTAGCATATATCATTACTCAACACTACTTGGGCACTGTCAAAACCCTCAGTATTCTCAGGGGTTTAACCAATGTTAAACCCCTTTTTGCACAGTGTCTAGACATTTCTATATCTTACATGTGCGAATTATGTTGTACAAGGGAATATGTGTGGATCAACAGTAGAACCTATGAGTATGGTGGCAGGGGTGAGGATAATAGCGCTCCGCACTAATGACGTTACGACTGCCACACACGTGCGGCCAAAACGCGGAACTCCGTCAAACTTTACATCTTTTACCGTTGCAAGGCATGGCAAAAATTGACATGACGGACGATGACAGCAATTTTCACCTTTAGAATAAGGACGTAATACTTGGCACACTATGTGAGCTACTAGCAGTTATCGTGGCTTACTTAAATTTGCACAAAATGTGAAATTTTCAGTTTGTTTCGAGACAATTTTTTTCATTATTCGGCTTGCTTGTGCTTGCCGAAAAATATTGCAACATGTAGTTGATGCCAATGCTTTGTGTATTTCGGATATACTACGGTACAACGTCTTGATAAGGGAAACACGCACTGCAGTAAGCATGCATTTTAAGTCATCGTGTCATTCACTTTTTTGTACTCCACTGAAAACTCAATATCTGCTTGTAGCTGGGATTGCGTGTCAAGTATATTCGTGGCCATTTAGAGCGTGAATAGTGTTGTTGTTGGGCATTTTGTAGGGTAGAAATTAACGAAAAGACGCGGCCGACCGAGCGCGGCGGTTACGCGGTGTACAGAGATCGCGATGTGATTGCATTTTTTGGTCAAGCATGATCGGCTTCAAAAACGACACGAAGCAAAGAATCCCTGCATATGAGGCTTGTCGAAACATTATTATAGTCCCACAACAGCAATGTTTAGTGGAATTCATGCTGTATTTGCTTTAAAAACCAACTACAAAACCGACACTCCCGCATATTCAAACACACACGGTCATAGCACATGGCTGATTTGGCTGTCTGAGGTGGGCTTAGTTGCGTGACGTCACCATCATTGGAAGTTCTATTTTAGTGCGGAGAGCTATTGCTACATGTATGTTACTGTACACCTTTTATGATGGAAGAATATTACCATTTTAAGAAATTAAATCTGTTCAGTTGTTCCTAATTCTGAGATAATGCAAGTGTGCGTCACACTCACAAGCTACATCAAAAGCGTAAAAAAAAAAAACTACAGCTTTAAATGATGTAAATTTAAATGAAAATGAGATAATTAAAATGGTAAATAAATAAGAAACAAAACAGTAAAGCAAAAGAGAACCAAAATCAAAATTAGGCAGAAAGAAAGAAAATTGTTAATCTTGTTCTCGAGTTGAAGCACCTTTTTTCCCCAACCACACAGATAATGCCCTCTCCTTGTATATACAAGTCTGTTTTCAATACTGGAGAGACTTTTTCACCATCAGGATCATAACTCTATGCAATGCCAGTTATCTTCTCTCAAAACAAAAGAAATATCTTAACATAGATCTAAGATGATAACTTAAGCAACAAATAGTGCAACAACATATAATACCTTTCTGAAAACCCTGTGTACAAATGTCCTATTTAACGTATGTAACGTACATGTAGGACACAATGTGTGACATTTTTTGGTGTCCTTGTATATACATACGGTATATTGGAAATTTGCACACAGGGCTTTCAGGAAAGTATGTTGTGGCACTATTCGTTTCAGTTCTTTAGCTGAAGTTATCTCCTTAGATCTATCTTAAGATATTTCTTTTGTTTTGAGAGAAGATGAATGACATTGTACAGAGATATAATCCTGGAGGAAAAGGTCTCTCCAGTATTGAAAACAGACACACACTATGAGCAAGAACATGTACATGTTCATTGTAACCCCATTGTTAGTAACAATGGTGTGTGCCCAATTTCCATTGTTAGATGTTCATAGTGACATGTATGTAGAAATGAACTTATAGACCTACTCCTTAACCACTAACTAAACATTTCCTGAAAAATATACAAAGTTATTACAAAATACTGGTCGACCAACATGCAGTTAGGTTCATTGTGCTGCTTGCTATAATGCAGCTGCTTTTCTGCTCACGTATACTCTCCAACAAAAGAAACTGTGCATGATAAAAATTGCTGTATTTTTTCAGCCATGGCAGATAACTCGCTGGACTAAACGGTTAATGAAAGTCCATGAATTCTTTCAAATGGTTAACCGAACTTGAAATGTACAAAATGTGTTCTTCGTGTTCTCAGAGGTTGCTGAAAACTGACTTTTCAATATTGAAGTCACAAATAAAGTCAGTATCGAGTGTGTCCCCCTTGTGCATTAATCACTGCTGTGCATCTTCGCCTCATGGAGCCAATGACACGCGCATGAAAGAGAATATTGACTTTTATACGGCTTGCTAACGAGACCTGAACTTTATGGAATTCTGTTACATAACAACCTGTAGGACCCCTATTGTGAAATCAACACACAGGCATGCCTAAGTCCTGCACTATGCCATGAGCAGGTTTTGAGTGCATAACCTTTTTCTAACAATGTCAGAGAATATTGTCTGTGAATTTGGTGTTTATTTTCCACCTTCTTGAAAAAATACAGCAATTTTTACCATGCACAGTTTCTTTTGTTGGAGAGTATATGAAATTTGGCTCATAATAATCAAAAAAAGCTCTTGTCGCTTTGGTGTAATTAGTAAACCGCCACAACGATAAATGATGTTAGTATACGGAATACTGGATACCACGATGTAGCATACATGTACATGCAGTTCCATGAGAATTTACAAGTCCATTTGATTTATTGAAGGTAGTCTACTTGTTTAGTAATTATACCCTCCAAAAAATGTCTTAATTATTATCTTTAAGCTTACTTGTTATCAAGATGGTAATGGTAGTAATAATCCTGTGAAATAATTTCGTCTGAATTGGCCCCATTCATGAGAAAATTGAAAAAATTATTTGAATCTACAAAGATTTGGAGCCATTCATTCATGCACAAAAACCGCACTTGGATTTTTCAGGTATGTGGCTGAAATTTCTACCAGGTAGTTTTCTCTATCCATGCTTTCAATAGACCGATCCAGCAAGCACCGCCCGTTTTTGAATTGACCAATCACAGCCTCAGGTTGAGGTAGCCAAAAAGTGGATCTCCATTTTGGCTACCCGAGTCCTTAAAATTTTGTGCACAGAGCTACGGCAAACTGCAGCACGAGTGACGCAAAAACACCATAAACATATTTCAGATTCTCTACTAGTTCACTCAAACAGGAGTGAACCGTGTGAGAGTTTAAAATGGGCGCTGTTAAGAAATCGGTTACTTGTAAACAACGTCATTGAGTAGCTTTTTGTTTTTTAGAGGTGGGGTGGAGTGGGGGTGGTGGTAGGCAATGCAGAATTTTAGCAGCATGGATTAACACGATTAAATAGGTTTTTTAAATAATGTGAACCAAGGTAGTCAGTACACTCCTTTCGCAGTGGTACGGTATGCGCGACCTCTACTAGTTCGTTCTCTCCACCCACTGCTCAACTTCGCAATGATTCCTGTGAAGCGCGTGCGTAACGTCACCCAAGCGCTGGATAACGCTTGCCATGGTTGGCCAGATTCTGTGACCTGACACATTAAACATGTTACTTGTGTAGACTGGTTCCCGTCCACATATTCCACACAGGAGAATATAAGGACAGGTAAAGGGCGCTTCATTTTGATCTGTAATTGGTCGTCTTTGCGCGTGCGCATTGTGTTTTTTATATTTAAAAATTGGCCAAGCCCTTTGCTTTAGTCAATTACTTTATTTACATAATTGGATATGTTCGACACGCACGGCCAAGTTACAAATGTCAATGCAAAATCTGCGCACTTACTAAAAAAAAAATAATAATAATAACCACGTGACGGGCAGAATTCTGCCCGTCATGGCTGCCTTTTACCGATCCCTATATTTTCACAATAAGCGAACTAATCTATAGGGATCGGGAACCAATCTAGTTACTTGTGGAGACATGTTTACTACGTCAGGTGACAGAATCTGGCGAATTATGGCAAGTAACCGATTTCATAACAGCGCCCGTTTTAAACTCTTACACGGTTCACTCCTGTGTTAGTGAACTAGTAGAGAATCTGAAATAGATAATTTAAGCCTGGAAAGTTTGCGTTAATACAAATTTGGCAATTCCTGTATGTAGGCAGTTATATGGTAATGCTATAATTTTTTACAATTTTTCGTAATATATAAAAATAGAAATTCGAAACTCTTTTGTGACCCCCCTAAAACATCATGGCCATTCTGAACATTTTGAGCAACTCAGAGGATTTGCAGCTCTTACAGTTTGAAATACACAGATATGTTTGAAGGAGCACGTCTCATAATAAAGGGGTGTAGTCATTTTAAAAAGGGCGTGGTCATTTTCGGGTACTTCTCCACAGGTAGCAATTTTGGGACACATCCCACGTTGTTCCTCGGGGTCATATTACCTTATATCAGTTGAGTTCACCAGTTCAGCAATGCCGGAAGTAGCACTTCTGATAAGATGGGGCGTGGTCAATTAAAAGGGTGTGGTAATTTTCTGGTACTTCTCACTGGATAGTGAATTTGGCACAAATTGTAAGTTGTTCCTCGGGGTCAAATTAGCTTATATCAGTCGAGTTCAGTAGATACATGTACGGTTATGTCGGAACATGGAGCTATAGCTCCATGGTCGGAGGTAGCACTTCTGATAAGAAGGGACGTGGTCATTAAAAAGGGCGTGTTCATTTTCGGGTACTTCACCCAAGGGAGCGATTTTGAGACACATCCTAAGTTGTTCCTCGGGGTCTAATTAGCTTATATCAGTTGAGTTCACTTCTGATAAACAAAGGGGCGTGGCCATCTTTAAAAGGGCGTGGTAATTTTCAGGCATTTCGTCCCGGATAGCGAATTTGGCACACATCACACGTTGTTCCTTGGGGTCAAATTACCCTAGATCAGTTTTGAAACCCCCTCCTAAATGAAGTGCATACAAAAGTGTCACAGGTCCTAGACTATAGGCAATTTCTAAATGGGCGGAGCTTACTGGATCGGTCTATTACCAGTGGAAATCATGCCGTTTTTAACAGTATACTACCTTTAAACAGCCTGACGATCGCACGCTGGCCTACAAATACGCCCATGGTTTAAAAACTGGAGAGTGGATGTGACCCATTCAGAAATTTCAAACAATCTGTTCATTTATTTATTTTGTTTTATTTCTTCAAAATGTGTTCCTCCAGTTCTGAACAGAGTGGTAGCAAACCTAAATTAAATAGAGCAACTACATAGGGACTTTCTTTGCACTTCCAGCAGTATTTCCACATACCGTGTTACTGCATAATTTTTAATACATGTAACTTTACCATTTCACTTTGATAGAAATGTGGACAGACGTCTGGGGAAAACAACTTGGGTTAATGTACAGACGCTTATACCAATAGAGCTATGAAGCCAACTGGTGGTCCTGAAACACAGTGTTGTAGTTGTTCCTCATGGGATCGATTGGCTATCATATGATAGTTTCTTATTTAATGCGATAATAGATCCACAAAGCACCTACTCATGCATGACGCACAGTGGCAATGTTATTGCCTCCGATGATGGCTGCCGTGCAAAGGGTCTATATTTAGTGGACGTTAGTTGTTTCTGCAGCAGGATGGCAGGTTCCCTACATGTAGTTTGCTTCAAGACAACTATATTGCCTCTGCCCCTAGGTAAGTCTAATATCCCAGTTACGGACATGCAAGGGCTCAAGGGATAGGACTTAAAGCCACATCCTATACTCGGCACGGGAACTTGAATTCGGTGCACTTGACCACTAGGACATAACCCTACTATAATATTGGGAACCAAACTAAAACTCCAGTACCCACAAGAATGTTCATCAGAATGCGTGGTCACTGGTCAGTATCTGAATGGGACATTTTCTAATGGAAAAGGGTATCCAATCTTGAAGACACTTCGGACAATGTTGTTGTTGTTACTTTTATGGCATATTCGGCAACTAAGGCCCTTTATGCAATCATGCTTTATTATCAACTTGAGGTGACGAAGAAGAAGATGCAATTTTAGAAGTGGGAGGAAAAACCTCAGAGAAATCCCCGGGAGAAAACCCACGCGGTGTAGTAGTAACTGCAAACCCAATCCACATACACGCCCCAGATTCGAACCCGGGACGCCAGAGGTAAAAAGGCGAATAAAGAACCACTACGCCAACCGGACGGCGGACAATGTTTCTCGAGAAAAAGGTACATGAGGAGTCGTTACGTCACAAATTTCAACATAATTTAAAAGCTGGCATTCTGTTTGTGTCTTTGGGTTGGACTTTTTGGTAAAATTCATTAAGTTGATGTATACTTTAAACCTTTGTAATTAGTCACTGTGATTACCCCAAACCAGCTTGTTTACCGCCACTGTTTGAAAAGTTGTGTATATCTCTTATTATATTGACCAATATAGCTTAAATCAGACACAGACTTCTGCTGGCATTCCAAGTTCCTCTTTGTGAGCAAAATGTGAGAGTAGAAGGCATACAGGAGACAGGAAACTACACTGAAAAGCAAACTTAAAAAAATAAAAATTGGAACAACGGCTTTGATATACTTAGACACAAAACGGCCGCTGGAAGATATTTCTTTTTTCACTGACATGGCATGTGTCCTTTGCATAAAGAATTACGGTACATGTCCAGAAACAATTGCTTTCCGGCAACCTGTCTTAGAGCAATTTCATGTATTCTATGGAATCTTTCTTTTCTTACAGTGAGGAAGCAAGACAATAATAAAGCAGTACGACAATTTACAGACACAAAGCACCCACAAAATAATAGTAGCTAAAATAGACTATCTGGTCGCATCTTTCTAATCGGGGTTCACTTGGACAAATTCAAAACATAATTTCTCTCTCATCCCATTTTGGTTGTTTCATTTCAATGGTGATTAGGCAGCATGCCAGATATTGCGTCCGAAATATAGAACATGTCAGAAAGCACTTAGAAATCTAGCATTTTCACAAAAATCTGATGTTTCAGAAACTTCTAAAAACACTTAAATTTATTAAGTTTTGTTTAATGATGTTACTGTGCTATAATCTTAATACACCCAAAAGTGTAAACTGTGATTTTTTTTAGGGAACCATATGGAGAACCCTGTCAAATAACTACTGTATCATTTGCAGCAAATGAGTCTTTTTTTATGAATTTGTGGAGCAATGCCATCACGTACATGTACACGAATGTATGTTGTATGGCTTGCAGAAATATCAGAGACATGCACTTATATGGAGCAGGGTTTTAGAAAACCTTAAGAATCATTTCATGGTTTATGTGTTATGGGTTATGGAATGATTTTTAAAAATCCGATTGTGCATGATCATGTTTTACAAACCACTTTCAGTTTTCTAAGGTGGTGTTTGTTACGACTGCCATGTAATACATGTAGTTGAGCATTTTTTTTGGTCAACTCATGGTGGACAATTTTAGGTCACTGCAAATGATACAATAGGTCTTTGGGTAAGAATTTAGTACTCGGACGTCACTAATTTTGCCTTAAAATGATTTATTATACATCATTAAGTGCAAATATGAAGATGAAGAATTTACTAGGAAAAACTTATAATATTTCTGAGTTGTCCCATAGGCTTAGTGCATGATGGCTTATGTGACGTCCGACTTGTAAATTCTTTCCGGTCTTTGATAAAAAAAACCATTTCTTTAAATAACAGGCAATTTTTAGGTGAGAAAAACAATGGTGGATAGCAGATGAATTGCGGGTCTGACGACAAGACTTATCATGATATGGCCAGTTATCTGAGTGAACCAACGACCTCTTTCCATGCATCTACAATATAAAATGATGTGAACGTTGCACAAGCCAACTAGATCACCAGATGATGTCATCATGACAGGTCAAGAAAAAATAACCAAAAACAGGGAAAAATGCACCAAAAAAAGTCATTCATTGGAGAGATAAAAAAATTACAGGATTAAGTACCAGATTGCTTGGATTGTATGCGTGTGCGCTTGTTGGCCGCACAAGCAGAGGGTGGACGAACTTCCTCCTCCGAATCGCTCTCTATTGTAAGTGTATAAACAATACTGGTTAGGATTCATTAAAAAAAAATAAAAAATTAACAAAAAACCCTGGAAATTTGCATGAAAACAAAGTGAAAAGGACAAACAATGTTTGGAAAAAGGTTGACTGTAAAAGATCAGGAATTTGTTTCTTCAGAAGACAATGCCAGATTTGGTGCGAGTCTAGTAACAAGAGATACAAATGGATTCATAACAACCCGGCCGAGATAGGCAACACAAATTATGTACAGTAGCTTAGGCCAACCAAGAACTATGTATTCATTATGACAGGGGCTGGCGGGTTAAATGTTAGCACACACACAATGGATGATGGATTAGCAATATTTAGCGAGCACTGGGTTGTCTAGAGGGGGGTGGGAGGGACAATGCAGGGAATCATTCCTATATGACGATGAAACAAAATGAAGGGTAAAGCAGCGTTAACGTTCAATTAAACCACATCTAACAGAACAACAAAAACTCGTACGATACTAATGTATAAATCCATAACCGTGTATAGAAACCCCACTTTTTTATACAGACCATACTAAATTTACATCTGCCGTAAGTGTACATGTAAGACAGACCCATGGGAAATACGTCATCAGGGAACATTTGTTATGTCACTGCTGTGTCTATTCTTAACATTCCTGATAATACATGTACAAAAAACCTAAAGAGAATAAAATGGGCAGATACCTTTGTAAAGATAAAATTGATTGTACAAAGACAACTGCCTTTGAAATAAAAGTTCTCTAGAATTATCATACAACATCTGGTGATATCAATTTTATACCTGCATAGAAATTGTTCAGGCAATATCCATTTGTTGTGGCAAGTCTTTTCACTTGAACTAAGAGCAAGCCTATAGGCACTTGCTATATAATTATTCCCCCGATTCAAATCAGATTAAATTTGAATGGCAATCTTTCATCTTTTACGTAATTGTGCTGCCACTAATAATTTGAACTTTCCCCAAGAAATTTGTCTGGGAGTTAACTCGAGTTAGGAATAAAGTGAGTTTCATGTTTAGTTCCGATCGTTTCATTTTGGTTGGAACTGCGATGCAAACTCTAATTACAGGAACAATTCAACTGTTTCCAAACCTTTTCGAACCATTTGCATTCATTTCAGTTATGATGAAACCCGAACTATCAGATTGTGTCCTCAAATAGGAAAACAGAAAATCAAATAAAAGAGGGTTTCATTGAAATTGAAATGATTTACCATGCAGAATGAAAGTGCACAGTAAAGAATACAGGAACACTACAGCATTGAGAGTGTGTGAACGTGCATTGATCAGAGGGTTGAAAAATATCATATAGAAGTTCTGAATGAAAAATAAAACATGTACATGCAAATGTATTGCTTTATTCTGCATTTATGGCATTTTTTGTCCAGATTACTGCACATAATCCACATTACATTGGTCCCTTAATGAATACTATAATGAGAGTTTACTGTATCTATTGCGCTCTTTGGTAAGACGAGCACAGTATAAATAAAACACCCCAACAAAACAGCCAGACATATACTGGACCCGACCAATGCTGGTGGTATTGCACAGGATACAACATGGAAACTATAGAGCATGTGCACGAAACACTGATTGGACCTATCAATTTCCAGACAAATTTAGCCAAAATCTAATTGGCAAAGGTACTGTTGCCCAAAAGAAAATGTCAAACAAATCAACCCTTCCTTAAAACAAACTATTAAAAACAAAAATGTTCGAAGTGCTATCAAATTAACTCTGAAATATATCCTTTTGGAAAAAGAAAAAAAGGAAAAAACCTATTAAGTTTCATTAAAAATTACCATGACATTTACGCCAATGGACTGACTTTTCATCGTTTTGGTTGCCATGGTAACATACCTGATTCTGGTTCTTCATCTTCCTCATCTTCAAGGCTCATGATGTCTGGTTTAAGTCTGAGCTGTTCCAGTTGCCCTGATGGTGTCGGAATGAATCAAGAAAGGAGTGAATCCGAAGGCCAGAACAAAACTTTTGATGTGAAATTAGAGAATGTAAAGAATATGTGCATATGGAGGAGGAATGAAGTTTGAGTTCGAGTTTACAACATCTTGAACATAAAACTAATTTTCAGGAGGGCACATCAAGTCCACTGCTATGCCTTTATAAATTGTTGGGCTGGCTGCAAACATTGATTTGGAAGCACTTGGTTAAATCAAATTAAAGAGGAAAATCGGGGTAGAAATTGTGTCAATACAGGGTTCGAAATTAACCAGTAGATTAGATACATTGTAACTCTACTGGTCCTGCTGAAAATTTGGTGGTCCACTGGTGCTTTTCAAAATGGCACAGAGATACTGCAACACTTTCTGGTTTAAGGTAATTTTGGTATTGCTTTTTGATCCAACACTGTACTGAGGGGGAATTTGGAGAGATCGAAGAAAGAAATGTAGTTTATCTGAAAATGTGTAAAGCGATCAGGAATTGTTTGTGGTAGCCAGGAATTCTTCGCATTGAGTAAGAAGAGTTTACTGTGGATTAGGCATCAGAGAATGTTTCCATGAGTCAGTAAATGTTTTCGATCGGACCAGCGTCTTTGACAGATCTAGTGGTTTTTCTCATTTTTTTACTGGTCTCGGACCACAGGACCAGTAGTGTTAGTTTCGACCCCTGCAATACAATTTTAATTGGAAAGGGCATCTTGGTATACATTTGCAAAAGAGCACATTATATTAGTCTATGAGTTAATTGAAAATAAGTCTTGGTTTTCTCCATGAAATTGTCTGTAAAGAACTCCAAGAAGTCCAGGCTCAAGTTTAGTCTTTTGATGTAAAACTTGAGTCAAGAAGAATAATTTATGCCAGTGACTGGAGACGAGACATGAAAACCGTGACTCGACATTGACTCAACCCATCACAAACCCTCTTTCACGGGAACTCACATCTAAGTTCACATTGTTAACTTTATTTGCAATATTAAAAGTCTTTAAATCCAACTTAACAACAAATTTAGTGGGCCTGATGCATCTTTCCAGCAACTCACTTTTCTCAACCTCTGGTTTGAGTCTCTTATTCTTGATAAGAATTTTCTTCTTCAGTTTGCTGGGTGAAGGTAGCGGAACCCCAGAATCCAACTGTTGAAAATAAACAAAGAAGTGTTTGTTTATGGTACCATGTACATGTAGCTCTTTAGTATAGCAGGAATCACAGTTTACATGTATTTTGGTATTGTTTTCATAATCTATGAGGGAGCAAAAAATGCCACCACCATAACATAAACACAAATACAAGTAAAGCAGCGTTCCCACTGTACTCTTTTGCTCAACTGTAGTGGTTAATTGTGTGGTAGAATTTACCGGTATTATAAGTACCAATGGGGAAACATGGAGAACTGGTCAAGTTACCACAGCCATGATGTAGATCTTCTATACTACATGTACATGGAGCTGCGTATTTCGTGGCACAAATTTAGTCCAGGTAGACGTTTTACTCTGTACATGCAAGTGTTACGTGACACAGCAGCTACACATGTACATGTACATGTACACAATAGAGTTGCACAAAAGGATTCTACAGTGAAGTCCAGTGTTGTAGTCGAGTCACCAAAATCGAGTCCGAGTCTCGAGTCACTAGCCTCGAGTCCGAGTCTCGAGTTATTAGCCTCGAGTCCGAGTCACGAGACACTTTGCTCGAGTCCGAGTCACGAGTCATTCGTTCGCCATGTTAATGAAACAGGATCTGCTATAGTTTCGTTCACAATGTGAAATGACGACGTGCTCGTGCGCCGCTCCTGCATTAAGCATGCGAATATATATCTTTTTTCTTTTTTGAAATATGTGATTCGTGAGTTACCATGTTCGAGTCCGAATCTTTATCATATTCGAGTCCGAGTCATCATGGTAGAGTCCGAGTCATTTTCCAATGTGACTCGAGTTGAGTCACGAAAATGGTGACTCGAGTCGGACTCGAGTACGAGTCTTGGACTCGAGTACCACAATACTGGTGGAGTCACCAAAACTATAATGCATGTGTGCAAGGAGCCATTAAAATACAGCATTCAACAGGTTGGCATAGCGGTACCTTCCTTGTCTTCTACATGTACCTTTGTGGCACTGGTTCAAATTTTGTCCAATGTCAGTTCGTGGATTGGCTTTTCAATTCCTGCTTGATTATTTGGGTTCCCCTTTTAAGGGGTCAAATAATACCGCGTCATTGTTGCAGCGGTGTGCATGAGCGTTGTGCGTCTCCAGCACAGGTTACCATTGGTAAAATAAACCGTATTACGCCTGCCAGTGGCGCACACAATGCGCACGTGCAAGGAGCCAACATTGACGTGTGATAATTTGACCCCCAAATGACGTATGCAATGGGTCAATACTGTACACATGTGTAGTGGTATAAACTTAGCATTCTTCTGAGCATTGTTTTTTCTTCATAGGTTTCTTCAGGCTTGAGAGCTACATGTACAGTGCAATTGCAAGAGCACATTTGTGACCTGCCACGGTAAAATGAGGAATGTCCCCCAAATATCAAAAACACGTAATCGGCGCCTAAAGTGAAATATACTGTACGTGAAAAATATGTCCATAATCGATTTGGGGTTTTTTGCATATTTGCATTGCATAAGTATTCAAGATTCATCCTACATGTCTAGCATAGTTGTTTTTGTCAAAACGTTCAATAAACCTGTTAAAAATGAGATTTTCTGAAGTGGGTCTGTCTCATTTTTAAAACCTAAAATCAGCGCCAAGGTTCGCACAAATGACAGAAAAAGGTGATTTTCCAGGCCTTTTTTTCCAGACGATGTTCGTTGTTTTGCATAACGAAGTTGCATACCGTTTGAAATAGCGCCCCCTAGTGTACCTAAATATAGCACTGCCGTGACCTTTTAGGCTTCTGTAGGGTTACAGCTAACCTCTGAATGAAATAAGCAAACTTGCTTATCACACCGGGAAAATCCCTGTCTCGATTTCATTGGACGCAACATGTAGTCTCGCGTGTTTCCAGAGAAATGTGACGTAGCTTGCATCATAGCAATAACTGCATTTCATTATACTCTTCCAATGCGTGCGCTTTGGGTTTGTTTACTTGGGATACTTAATGTGGCAGTGACGGTTTTGTTTAATAACCCGAGTGCCATGTGCGAGTGCAAAACTAAAACCCACAACTGAAAGGGCTTATTTGGAGGCCTTTCAAACCGTTCCATTGTTCCATGTGAATCAAAGTTTGGTTATTCCTTTTCTTGTTGGTGTTGTGTTTTTGCCGTTTCTCGCTGAATTTTCGGCGTAAGTTCCTGGGAAAATTTCACGCGTTGGGAGAGCTCTGGGGCGGTATTCAATTCAATACTTAAATTAAGTAAAAACTTTACTTAGTATTTGGCTTGGCTAAGAAAATGACCTATCTCGTATTCAAAGCCTTCTAAGAATTTTACTTTAGTAAGTCAAATATTTAGATAAATTGTGACGTTACAAATGAACGCAGAGCGCAGAACTCCCTAAACAGCCAATTGAATACAGCGTAGGACGCGCTATTAACCGCGCCTTCTCATCAGCGTTTTTCTCACGCAAAACGCACAGCACGCGCACCAAAACAAAACCGGTCTAAACCGGTTGCAGTATGCGTGTGATGTATGTAAAATTTGCTTAAGTGTGCTTTCTTGCCTTCTCAAATTTAAGTAAAATACTTTACCAAAAAGAACCATTTGAATACCAAATGTTCTAAGTATTTTTCTAAAGTAAAAAACTTAGCCACTTGCGAATTGAATACCGATTTTGGCTAAGTATTTTACTTTAGCCAAAAACTAAGTAAAATTCTTATATATTTGGCTTAAGTACTGAATTGAATACCGCCCCAGAACTCTGCACGAGATACATGTACTAATAAACCTTGGAAGGCTCTATCACGCGGGTGAAAACGGTCTTCCCCCCAAAGGAAGTAAATTTTAATGTTTACTTTCAGAGGATATGGGTTCAAGGTGCTTGTAAGAAAATAAAGAAACAGAATAATGTGGGAGAAAAAATAAAATAAATATTATATCTACCATGACATTCGAACCCTTGGTCTAAAGAATGGAAGTTAGCCGCTTAGTCAGTAGGCTGTATACAATTCAGTGAGTAGAAGGACAAACTTAAGCTGATAACAGAACTATACAGTAGATCTTTAGAATCAAAACCCAGATTCGTCATTTTAAAAAAAAAAGATTTCAAAGCTATTTTTTTTTTGAAAAGTCTTTCTGTCGAATCATATTTCCCAAAGTTACAGAAATAAATGTGGTGTCATTGGAAAGACTTGGTCTTTCTTCTCGTGTATAAATCTCAAAGTTGTCACATTTGATGAATCCTTGTTTTCAGTACCAGAAAAAAAATAATATTAAAGACTTTCAACTTTGGTGTAACTGATCTCTTTTTATGACCAAAGACTTGACTTTATACCAAATGTTCTGGGAGTGGGTCCCTCAGTATGTACTCTCCCAGGTACTCCTCGCAGTACTTGGCCAACTTGTACTGCTGGTACTTGGTGCAGTGGTTCTCAAACGACAGGATGACTGGGAACTCTGACGTTACAAAAGCAGTGTCACGAATGGCAATGATGACATCCTGGCGAGGAGAGAGAAATAGGAAGATGAAAAATGATTAGCAATGGGAAAAGAAATTTAAAAAAATTACAAGAACGGATCTGTAAATCTTAAACTACGGAATTTTTTCAAAGTCTGTGACGTAATTAATTGAAGGCCATTGTTTGTTTATGTGTAAAGGTGAGCTGCTGGCAGCGGCTTTCTGGCCGGAAGTAGACATTTCTCAAGCCACCGTGAGCGGTGCGCCGTAGTGAAAGAGTTAAGTAATGAGTTGGGAATCACATTTTTGAGACCACATAACCGAAATTGCTGCAGCGTGTTCTCATCTTATAGTATACTTGAGCCCAAAGAGGAACCAGCATTTTTAACCAACTACATCTGATCACATGAAGGCGGTATATTAAAAGAGTTGATAAAACAATTTCTAAAAATCGTATTTTTTTGTTGTAATTTTCAAATGATTTTTAAAAATTGTTGCTCTTTCGTTCGAAAACTTGTGACATACATGTATGTGCAGGTGAGATATGCACTACAGTGAACTCTCGGTATAACACCCCCTGGTATAAAGCTCTTCTTGATATAAAGCTCCTTTTTCTACGTCCCAGACATTATTCTCTGCATTGTGTACGCACTGGTTATAGCGCTCTCTGGATATAAAGCTCAAATTATTTTGGTCCCTTGTAGAGCGCTATAATGAGAGTTTACTGTATATTATTGCACTATAGTATTGGGAATCACCCAAGGATCGAGATATATGCATGTACATGTACAGAGGCAAGTGGGTCCCTTAGCTTAAAAAATTGGGGGAAATCCTCAGCAAAAAATATTAGAACTGAATTGGCTATAAAACAATATAGTTGGGCATACATATAAGGAACTTCCATGATAATCTGTTAATGTGTTTTTTTGCAGCAGCGCGTTAGAATGCATGAAGCTGTGCGTAGAGGGTTACATGCACCACACATGCATTCTGATACATTGTAGACTGGTGTGATAAAAGCTCGAACATTTTGAAAACCCCCTGCAGTGAGCACATGTTAAAATCCCTCAGCAGTGCATCCATATGGGCCACTTTCGAGCGCGGCACCAGGAATCCCTGGTGCTCGCCCGAAAGCGTGTTGGTGCACCAGATGGTGGCACCAACTGCTCCCGACCTCCGAGTCGTCGGGACAACTGGGAGACATGCGCAGATGCGCGTACTACAGTATGCATGAATCGGCAAAAATGACAAGCGCGTCGTAGAATGATTCTGGAAATTTGGGTTGATATTTTGAATGTTCAAGCTTCCACATCGAATGCAAATGTTGTAAATATTTTCATGATTTATTTTCATCAGATACCTGTGATTAATTTTGTGGAAAACTAAGCTTTTATTAGCGGGGATGTAATTTTTAATGACCGTGGTGCACCAGGGATCCCGATAACGCTTTCGAGCGCGATTGTGTGTACGCATGTGTGTGACGTAACGTTCCCAACGCCAAGGTGCACCAGGGACGAGCGCTCGAAAGCAGCCCTGATTACAAAGATGGTGACGCTTCGATCCAGTGAGAGACACACTGATGTCAATGATACATACCTTGAAGTTGATGTCTGAGCACATGGCTAGCCCATGGGTTATGATTGGTTCTTGGTCCTCATTTCTCCCATCCCAGCAGTCTAGTTCCACACATCTGATTACAAGGACACAGGAAAAAAGACGGCAAAATTGACATTCAAATCACAATTCAGCGAGTACCAGTCATTCCCCAAATCAGTACATAGAGTCAAGACATTTTTATCACAAGGCTACTGGCTCCTACGGTTGGTACTTATCCCCGATGTGCATGACATGAGAGTCAATCGCAGGTTTATAAATGTCAGCAGGCCGTATAGGCTGAACTATTGCAGTGGTTCATACAGGTGAATGTTCTTTAAATTAGGGATTAAAAGTAGGTTTGGTCAGTCTTTAAAACCGGCTAGGGTCCTGGGCGCTGATAAATTGTTCCCCCCCCCCCCTCCCCCCCCCAGGCTACCCCACCTAAGAGGTGTGGATTGTCACTTTTTGCATGACAAAATCCCCACCCCTGGGGCAACATTTAGGTGACAAATCCCCATCCTCGGGTGCAAAACATGCCCGTCTTTTATACAAATGCACAGAAAAAGGGTCCAAATGCCCCATCCTGGGGCATGAAAAACGTGACCAAACCCCCACCTAGAGGGTGGGGCAGCGCGGGGGGGGGGACAAATGATACTTGTCACAGTGCACATTTTTTTTTCGGGAGCGTGCAGTTTCTGTGTGCGTGTTCTATACGCGCTGACCAGGGCGCGGGCATGAGCTAGGCACAAAAGTGTTTAAGACTGGCCGGGCCTTTAGAGATGAGTAAACTGTCTGAGGTATTTATGAATGGAGTTTATTTGCCCTTACACGACATGATACACAACATTTACTAAGTGCTTGTTTCGAAACACACACTGAAAACGCTTGACGCCTCAACCATGTTATTCTGCTATAGGTCAAAGTTATCACATGACCCACCTGCATCCTGCTAGTAGGACCTGTCTGTACATCTCCACCGATGACTTGCCGCCAAACTGTCGACCCGTCAGGTACGTGTTGTGAGATGAGTTGACGAAGTAGTGTGATAGGGGCTGGTCCATGTCTTGGTAAAGGAACAGCCGATCAAGGAACACAGGGGCATTCTCATCTGACATGAGGTATCGACACAGGCCATCTACACTGAGTTGCTCTGAAAGTCAATAAAAAAATGGGTTAAGGATGCAGTACACATGGAATACAACAGTGCATTATGCAAAGTGTGATAACTGATGAAGTTATCATGTTTGTCATCATGGATCCACCAAACAGGAATCGTAGTTTTAAGTTTGCTTGGAGATGAGAAATACTGTAACAAAGCCAAAATTGCATAGCTCAATACTCCAAAATCCTCTGCAGTGGTACACTGTATGCACAAATGGCACATTCTTTGCATGGTCATTTTGTCCAGGCGCCCTGAGCAGTGGCGCGCCCTGAGCAGTGGCGCGCCCTGAGCAGTGGCGCGCCCTGAGCAGTGGCGCGCCCTGAGCAGTGGCGCGCCCTGAGCAGTGGCGCGCCCTGAGCAGTGGCGCGCCCTGAGCAGTGGCGCACCCTGAGCAGTGGCGCGCCCTGAGCAGTGGCGCGCCCTGAGCAGTGGCGCGCCCTGAGCAGTGGCGCGCGCTGAGCAGTGGCGCGCCCTGAGCAGTGGCGCGCCCTGAGCAGTGGCGCGCCCTGAGCAGTGGCGCGCCCTGAGCAGTGGCGCGCCCTGAGCAGTGGCGCGCCCTGAGCAGTGGCGCGCCCTGAGCAGTGGCGCGCCCTGAGCAGTGGCAAACACTGACCAACCCAGTGAATCCCCATTTGCTGTGAAGGCGCTGTTCAAAACAGATGCATGCAGCTTTCATGGCAATGTTTGGGTGCATATTGGGTTGCCGATGCATTAAATATTTGTATTTATTAACCATGTCCAACAGCAAAAAATGTGCCAGTTACAGAAAATATGCATTGTACGAATATGAACGATAATGATGCCAGTGGCCAGCTGTTTGGCAACTTTACACCTAATTTTTGAATTACTCCGCCGAATGTCTAAAGTATTTTTAGAGCTGTAAATGGATTTTTCTTGTCCAGGAGGCCGAGGTTTTTTGTCGAGGTGGCAAATTTTTGTCTGGGCGATAGTGGCACATGTACCTCTGATGATTTTGTCCGAGTGGTGCACCTGGACAAAACAGCTAGTGGAGAAGCCTAATTTGTAGTTTTAAAAATGGGTTTTTGTTTTTGTTTTTGTTTTTTTGTAGCACATTAAAAGGAATATCTGACCAGCTCCAGAGTGACGAGTCTGATGACCCATATACATGTAGTTTGGGGCAAAATAACTGAAAATCTGTAGCTGACGTTTCAATAATGTGGTCAATGGCAATCTTTGAGTGATAAAGCTTAAACCTGACCAATGGTTGAGCCAGTGATTATATCAGAAACATATTTGTAGTTATGGTTGCAAAAACGCAGCCGACATCAAAGCAGTTTATATATCAAACCATGTTTGATATTGTTCTTTCCCTGTACATCTGCCATAGTTGGGGTGCATCCAGTGCATGAACTGTGCATTTTGTGATGATGCTAAGCCACATGTTGTCACTTTAACAATTTGCATGTTTATTGTAAGCTTGTGTATGCAAAGGGGGCATGTTGCATAATGCTGTAACGAAGCCCGCAAGTTCGGGTTCGGTTCGGCAAAAGTTCGGAAATTTCTTCCCGAACATTTGTTCGGTTCGGGTTCTGCAAGTATTGCCACCGGTGTGGGTTCCGGTTGAATGTGATCACGCACGTGCAACTACATACATGTAGCTTTCTTTACAAATTGGAACCTATGTATTTTTAAATCTTCAAACCCGCTCTTTTACACGATGTATTTGTCGTAATGAACAAGATAACAACTTTGGTGAGATGAAATTGACCCGGGAAACTGAACGGAATCCGCGGCTGGAGCGCGGCGCTACTGTCGGAACTTGCGGTGTGCATGCATTTTACTGATTTCCGTCAAAATGTTGTGCGAAAAATGTCTGTCCAAGAAAATTATGTCCCGATACATGTATGCCATTTTCACAATGCAAATGTATGCCACGCCGCTAGAGGGCGTTTGCAATCAAACCGTTCCGATCAATCGACAATGATCAGCACATCGTGCAGATGCGTACTGCGCGGTAACTCTATGGCTTTGGCACGTTGCGGCAATGGAGCCAATACAATATTTGATCGGCACCGATCGAACGACGTCCGTGTAGATATCGATCGTGAAGTCATGTCGATTACGGAGTCATGCATGTCGGTACGGTGGGCACCGGCGCCGGGCTCAAAATGTCGGATCTGATTTGGCACAAGAATTGCTTTGTAGAGTGCATGACGTTCAACAGTTAAACACACAGCGCTTTTGCAAGCATAAGAAGTCATTTTGAGTGGGATTCTGACATTCAGGAAGCCAGCTCTCTTCGACATTTACAGTTAAAATACGTAAGATGTGAAATCCAAAGTGAAACACTCCCGAACAGCCGAACTGAGTGAAATGTTCGGTTCGGTACGGTTCGGTTCGGAAGTGCCAAGTTCGGTAAAATCCCGTTCGGTTCGTCTGTTCGGTTAAAGCATTAATGTTGCACTTTTCATGCAAGTAAGCATGCTGTTCGATTTAACAACATAAAATGCACAGAAGTACAGTCCATACATTGGACACACCCCAGCTATGGCGGACGTACAGAGAAGAATTCCTTAGTTACCAGATTTGTCTATGTACTCAACCAAATTCTCTAAACTCACACAAATCCATACTGGGGGCTTTTAAAGGTTTGAGGAAAATGATAAAGTTGAACATGGCTTTTCTCCTCCTACCTCTTTGGACAAATTCTGGGTCCTTTTCATAAGTGTTAATAATCTTAAGGATGCGTGCCCGGTCGTAGAATGGGAAGAGAATTTCGTTTAGACGCGGATCTCGCTGTTTCTCATTGTGGAATCTTATTAATTCGTCGACCGTCAGTCCCTCTTGCTTGCTTGTGCTCCTGCAGTGGGAGTAAAAAATGAATGAAATAAATGAATATCAAAAGATGTGCTATTCACACAAAATGTACAATCACAACAAAACCTGAACTAGAGGATGGTCGCGTAAAGTGGTACATGTACGCATAATATATCCTAATATGTCCTAAGTCGTAGTACCTTAAAGGTAATTCTATAAAATCATCTCTTGAAATATTGGTAGAAATGCAATTAGAAATTTTCTGAGAAAATTTAACAAGAAATTGGAGGGCAAATATGATCGACCTCATGGGCTTACATGTATTGACCACTATAAGTATGCCATACTGAAGAATTCTGCAACTTGAAGCTGCCAGTACCGCATGCTAGGTATCCAAGTCATACATGGGACAAAGGTTGGCATCACGTGACACACAAACTTACGACTTATAAGGCATAAATAAATCAGTCCCCGAAATGCCAAACTTTTAATTTGTTGGGCAATTACAGCCAAATGATATATTATAAAGGAATAATTCAACTGGTCAACCTCTTTTACATCTGAACCATCTTTTCCTATCTGGCAACAATTTTGGAGATGCTTAAAATCGTAACAAATCACCCTGCAAATTTTACCTTAAAAGCCCAATTTGTTTTTACAATGGGACGTTGTGAACAAAATAAAAGTGGAAATGTTTTGTGTTAAAGATAGTATACATGATTGGTAAACTGTTAAAAATAGTTATATCCCCCTGTGTAATTGAAGATATGCATGATTAAAACCAACCTGAGCAAAAACCAGCTCCGTACTTCGTCTAACTTTTGAGAAAACTGTCAAAAACGGGTTTGCAGTCATGACTCATTTCACCCCAAAACCCCTTCGCCCTGAACCATTTCGCCATGAACCACAACCTTTGCACGAAGTGGTTTTGGGGCGAAGTAGCATTTGGGCGATGAAGTGTTAGGACAAAGTTATTTGGGGCGAAATGGCACTCGGGCGAAGTGGTTTGGAGGCGAAATGGTTTTAGGGCGAATTGAATTTTCGTATCATGAGAAGAAAAATAATTGTTTTACTCATTTCTCAAAGACTATAGCACTTCAGACAAAACCATTTCAGGGGGAGTTTTTTACGGTCATCATGTTTATATTGTGTAAGTTATGTGTAAATCTGTGAACATTTCTGATTCTTCGAGATACCAATCATGTACTGTATACTGCCTTTAAAGCCCTTTTCACACAAGGCCAAAAAACTCGCAAGGTTTGAGATATAGGCAACACCTCTGACAAAATATCTTCAACTTGTGGCTGTCTCTTACATTTGATTGAAGAGGTCCTCTATATCTGTCCTTGGGCAGATCTTGTGGTAGAGATCGTAGAATTTGCTAAACGGGAATGTTTGGGGATCAATTTCATCATTCTGAAACAGGAAACAGGAAAATCAAACTTGAAATAACTTGCAGTAAAGCATAATATGTTGGAACAACTTTCTATAAAAGTGGACTAACGGAGGGCAGAAAGAAATGGATGTTGCAATCTCGTGGTGGCAGAGGTGCCAGTTAGCCTTTTAACTGTCAAATGTACCCAAACTCTATGCATTAGAAAAATATGACGGTTAATATGATGGATAGAGTGTTAAAAGTTTGCATAGAATAGATTTTTTATTTTTTTATAATGTATCAAATGACCTCCCAAAAATACTACTCACGGCCAAAAAATATGAAATTTGCAAGGACCCGGTATTAAAGTGACAATTTCAGAGTACATTTTACATGTAAGTTAATGCCTGGGCTTTTAGCAACACCGAGCTATAAACACCACCACCAACTGCTTCACGTCCACTCTGAACTTCGGGATTGGATTGTTTTTAAAATAATGGTGGAGCTAAGTCATATAAGAAACCCTGCTGTGCTGAAAGTGGGGCTAGCACTACAAATTTGTGGGGCTAGCCCCACAAATTTGTGGGGCTACGTTTTGGGGAGGGCTAGCCCGGAGCTACATGTAGCCCCAGAGGTGGAGCTAATTGCGTTCTAACTACGGGAGTTTGGGGTGGAGCTAGCTCCGGAGCTAGCTCCAGAGATAGCCCCTCGTCTGAACGACCTAAATGACGCAAAGTACACATGTAATAAACAATATTGTTTTGTCATCCCATACGGTTATTTCATTTTCATGGTGATCAGGCATCATACCAAATATTGCACTTGTTATAAAATTGTAAGGAAACATCTCCAACAAAATAGTGTATTGGCAGCTTAAGAGATTACAGATGGCATTGTGCAGTTTATCTTTCACAGTGACAGTGCATACCTTAAATGTGATATTTTTAGTAACACCGGAGACAGTATCTTTTTTTTAAACACAACTTTGCAGTAAATGTCATTCCTTGCATCAAGATAATGCATCCGAATGGCAGGCTTACATGTAGTTAATATTTTACACTTCAGCATGCATCAAAGATTCTTTCGTAAACCAAATACAGTATTATCTTTTCCAGCTTTGAAAATGTGCATTAATCATCTATTTTTTTCTTTTACAAATTGCATAGAGATTCCTATGAGCAAAACTACGACGAAATCCAAAAGAAATTCTATATACAGTGTACAGTAAGATTGGTTTGTTAGTATCGCACTCTTGAGATTGAAAGAATAGGCAATACATACACGTATCCACATGCCACAATTTATGTACGTGTCCGAAAAACGTACCCAACAGAAATTTAAAGTTACAATATTGTTCGTGATTTTCAGCAAATTCAATTTTTTTCTCCAGCAAACGAACACATTTTTAAAGCATTTACTTTATTTTAACGAAAAAAATCACACTTTGTATTTTAGACATCGGCAACCCTGTGAAAAACACTGTTGTTTTTACAGCCGTTTTTTTGCGCCTTGCCGTGAGTTAAATTATTGGCAGACCGCCAATAATTCAAAATATTGACAATAATATTTCGATAACTGGGGTGTTATGGCCGAGCGGTCTAGCGCGTCGAACTCAAGTTCCTGTGCCAGTTCCTGTGCCAGTACTAGAATGTGGGTTCGATTCCCGGCCGTGACACTTGTGCTCTTGAGCAAGTCACTTAATCACACTTGTTCCGTCCTTCGGAAGGGATGTAAAGCCGTTGGTCCAGTGTGTTACATGGAACGCACTTTAAAGATCCTAGAGCATTCTTTCGTGAAGAGCAAGGGGAGGGATTCCCCGGTGTCTCTGGCCATTTCTAATTCAACTTAGAAGTTGATAGTTATTCGAATATCTGTTAATTGATCCCATTCCTGTAATTGGCGGTTCTTCCGCTGTTGGATGTGGTGAATAAACAAATAAATAAATAAATAAAACTAAACGCTTATTTTTTCGTTGATGCCTCATTTGAAAGCGAATAACTTAACACCCAAAACACATCCTAGGACAATACATGTACATATTTAAGACGAATGTACAGAAAGCCAATATTATTTCTATAAAATGATTGAATTTCAATTCTTCCTAAAATAAATGACACTTTTGAGGTCCCCTAATTACCCCACCCACACCCCACTTCTCACCTTTCCTGAGGGAAGCCCTAGCTCTTCTAGTGACTTGAAGACAATCTTCTCTGTTTTGCCCGAGGCGAACGTCCTGGTGAGATTCCGTACCGGAATATTGCCGCTCAGATTCACCTGGAAACATATCTTCATCCAACTGCATGGAAGGTCAAAGAAAGAAAAGAAGAAGTCAGTCCAATGCGGAGGGAGAGAATTTACTCTTGGGAGAAGGACAGAAAAGACCATGGTTGGTCTGCAGTCTTGGGTTGCTGACGTTATCGACTAGGCTCAGGCAATGAACTCCGGGAGTCAGTGCCCCATGGGGAAAACGTCCGGGTCGGGTGCTGAAACCATCAGCTGGTCCCCATTCATTGCAGTCTCGTGTGGCACGAGTTGGGATTGGATCTGTTACACAGATACAGAGCATGTTTCTGTGTACAGTACAGCATCTTTTCCACAGTAAAAGTTGACGTTTCACTTGAAATAAAACCCATTTGCAATATGACCGAAAATTAACAAATAATGTACTCATGAAAAAGGAGTGTGTATACTCTCATTTTTCAAATCTAGCCTACATGTATACATGGATTTTCTGAAACATTGTTGCACATACGTACATGTATGTAGCTGATATTTCTCAGCACTAGCACCAAGGGGAGGTTTTGTGCACCCCCTCGCCCCCACAATGTCATACCTGCCAACATTGCCGAGTAAAAAAAATCGGACTGTAGTGAAACTTGCAACGGTCGAGTTGGTACAACGGTCGAGTTGGTACAACGGTCGAGTTGGTACAACGGTCAAGTTGGTACAACGGTCAAGTTGGTACAACGGTCAAGTTGACCTAGTACTGCACCCGTTTTCATGTACAGTTGTACACAATACATGCGCGCGGGGAGTCAGGTCAAGTCGACCGTTCCAATTGTTCTGATTTTTAACACTTACGATAACACTTAAAGATAGTATACATGACTGGTAAACTTTTACAAATAGTTTTATCCCTCTGTGTGATTGAAGATATGCATGATTAAAACCACCCTGAGCAAAAACCAGCTCCGTACCTCGCCTAACTTATGAGAAAACAGTCAAAAAAGGGTTTGCAGTCATTTCGCCCCAAAACCACTTCGCCCTGAACCATTTCGCCCTGAACCACGGCCTGTGCACGAAGTGGTTTTGGGACGAAGTAGCATTTGGACGATGTAGTGTTTGGACGGAGAAATTTGGGGCAAAATGGCACTCTGGCGAAGTGGTTTGGGGCGAAATGGCAATTGGGCGAAATGGTTTTGGGGCGAATTTGATTTTCGTCTCATGAGACGAAAACTAATTGTTTTACTAATTTCTCAAAGACTATAGCACTTCAGACAAAACCATTTCAGGGGAAGTTTTCTACGGTCATCGTGTTTATATTGTGTAAGTTAGGCGTAAATCTGTGGATATTTCTAATTTTCGAGATTACCAATGAGGTATACTGCCTTTAATTAACAAATACGATAAAATCGGAACAAATACTATAAAATCGGACTAGTTGGCAGGTATGCAGTTCATTCTGCCACAGCCTCTTAAATTTCTGGAGGCAACCAATATTCTTTTTTTAATATGTAACACGGTTATTCTAGGAATTCATAAAAGTTTCATCTGCAAATGATAAAATGGCCTTTAAAATAAAAATCAGTTAAGGAGCATCTGAAGGCATGCGACACAAATTAATGCGAGTGGAATGTCCATCATTCAATTTTACTTTTAACGGCCTTTGAGAATGAAATCCCTGATGACTATCCGTGAACTCAATTTAAACTTACTGCTTCATTAGACTTGTCATCGGGCACACATTGTTGGCCTTGAAGTTGTGCGTGATCTTGAGGAGACCGTCAAACCACTCCTGGAAGAGGAAGACAAGACACAAAGACAGGAGCAGATGATAGAAAGATTGGTTTGAGGATTGATGGTATCAACGGTTCAGGGTCGGCCAAGGTTGGCAGCAAAAAATCAATTGATGCATTTTTAAGGGATGACGTCTGTTTTCAAGCACTTAGGCGAAAGGATGGAGCAATAAATTACAAAAGGGCCCTCGAAAATGCTTGCATTTTTACCAGCCATCATAAAGAGAGTTTACTTGACAAAAGTAGATGAAAACAGTGGAGTAAGAACATGTAATCTGCAATCTGCATGGAAAGATTGTATAGGGGAGTCTGCTATAATACGGTGCTTCACCTCACTGGAAATCTGTTTACATTACAGTCATGAGCCAAGTCCATTATTAGCAAATTCAGTTTGAACTTTTACAACCCTACACTCCTCATCATTCCTCTCAAATCAAAAAATGTTCACACACCTTGGAGAGTTATAATAAATATAAGTTAATGCAGAATTGTACATGTACATGTATGTACAGTACTCCCTCCCCCCAGACAATGGCCATTCACGGGTTGAAAATGTCAATCCTACATATGTAGACTGAAACGGATTGAAATGTTTAACCTGTGAATTATGGCTGTTCAATGCAAGGGTGAACATTTTCAAGTGTGAAACACCACTCAATTCTTACCCTGCATGAATCTTGAGCTTTGTCAAGTGTGAAAAGCCCCAGGCTTGTGCGGATAAACAAACAGATCAAATACCTCCAATATTGCACACTGATCAGCAAATGGATAATTAATTTTTATATCTGGTAATCAAAAAGACAAAAGGTAAAGCATCCGGATGTAGGCATGTACACATGTACCTTCTGAAGTGTATTGTGCAATTAATTTCTTTTGAATATGCAGAGTACCGGTACCATCACTTTTTTTGTGAACTTGGTGGGTACCCACTGTAATTTTGCTAATGGTTCACAAGGAACCATATCGTTGTTTTACCCATTAATAAGGGGTTTCAGACTATGCTGTTACCCGGGTTATCTCGGGGTTAACGAAAAATTTAACCCCAAGATTACCCGGGTGCATTCGGAGCGTTCACACTACACTTCTCGGGGTTAGAAATTCTCCGGGTTAAATGCCTTAAAACCCCACTTAACCCAGGTAATTTCTAACCCTGCTTGCGAGGTGGGTTATTATAACCCAACAATCTCGGGGTTAACAGTGGCCTTGACGATTCTCTGGGTTACCTTCAGTAGTGTGAATGCTTGCTGGGTTTTCTTCAACCCGCCGCCGGCATTGTGCACACACATGCTGCGAACGTCAAACACCTCATCTAAAGACACCTCATGGTTTCTCTTTACGTGTACCTACATGTACTATTAACTACTAATGGAAGATGCCAGTCTTTAGTGCTCGGTAAATGGTATAGTGTACTCTTTCTTTGTTGACTTTGAAGATTCAGGAGTACCGGTAGTAAGATCAAATGTTTTAGGAACTATTTCAAGATGTTATGAGCGTTATGGCTCGTGGGAGTGGAGAGGTTATGGCTATTTGTATAGTCTCAATGCGAATCACAAATTACCCGGGTATGCACTAAAGCGGGTAAGCTGATTTGTGGGGTTAAAGGTACACACCGGCTTCGTTGGGCTATTTTGGGCTCGAAATTGACCCATACCAGATTCTGAATGCCCTTCCGAAATAAACTGAACATATCCTAAAAAGAAACCACAGAATTTGGCCGTTTTTTTGCAATTTTAAAAAAACAGAGGTCACGTGACTTTTCGGAACCAGATTCTGGTTCCGAAAAGTCACATGGTCTTGCGAGTTAATTTTGTGTCCAGTCACATGTCCAGTCGCATGAAAGTTTCTTACTGCAGAACTGCACTAAATTCAACTCTGATTTTTCCACAATATTTATAAGTAATTGACAAAAGAGAGACTATTTATACAGGTATGAAACGAACATAAGTATGAACATTCGAACAGAAATGTTTGTTTAGAGAGTCCGGAGAATGGGACTCGGCGAGCGCGTGCTAGTATGGCAAACTACGGTGAAATATCCAGAGTGCACACACGGCGGGTTGGTTGGTGTACATGTATACGTTTGTGAAGAAAAAACATGATGCTAACTTCTCCAGAGAAAACGGAAATTCATAATCGGTCGTCCGGGCTGTCCAGTGAAATCGTGATCAGAAAATTGGAGATATCCCGAGTAGGAAAAGAGCGAATCGTTTGTGACAAAGTCGTGAAGATCGCGCGTAGTTGCAACTGCTGGTAAAGCGTACAACCCGTCTTTTGACCGTTTTTGTTAATTTTGCACTTCTTTAGTAAATTACGGGATATTTTGATGATTTTTTTTTTCACAACGACCATCAAAAAAGTATTGTCAATGCTGCTACATCACTAAATTATGTAAACACTAGGCCGGTGTGTACCTTTAATTTTGTAGTGTGAAACCGATTCTCCAGGTTAGTTTCTACCCGGGTATGGACTACATGTACATGTACTACCCGGGTATAGTTATTAATTACCCGGGTAAGTCGAGAGTAGTGTGAAACCTATACATTTTCCAATACAGAGAACAAAAGCTTTGAAAAATGCACACTACAGTATATCAATTTGACTTTATGCCAAAAGAAAACAAATCCCAATTTAACTGTTTTTTATGATGCTTTACAAGACTTGATGATGCAACAGTACATCTGATTCAGAATATACATGTATCTGGTAATTTCTTAACTCCAGTATTTTCCCTTTTTTTCTATTTGAAGGGGCGTGACCAGATAACATTTTTCCCATGGGTGTTGAGATTTTTATACCATATCGTATGTCATATTTTTCTCAATACCAATCTGAATTTTTGCATTCTCAATCCGTATATTTCCAAGGATACATGTACATGTATCTACCGATGTTTTGTAAACTACTGGTTCAATAAAGCAGTGCAGTAATTATACCAACCTTTCTGCTTCCGCATCCAAATTATAGATTGCAAATTTCCCGTTTTCTTCCCATGGATAGTATTTTAGGGAGGTATTTATATGATTCTTAGGTTAAAATAATCCATCATAATGTCCATTTTCTGAAAAAATCTGAACACCCTCCTTTAAACAAGCAAGCATAATTTTTACCCCCTGTGGTCTAGTAAAATCTTTTGTCTAGTAAAATGTGTGAGGTACTAGACGGTGTAGTCCAGTAGAATTTTAGCCGCAGTTTGATCCCTGCATCTCTCAGTGCACAGCTAATTGGTTGCCCCAGTACATGTACATGACATTATGAAAAACGGATGCATGAGGCGTAGAGCCATCTGCTATGCCGCCAGTATGACATCACGATTCAGGCTACGCGACCCCTGGCTGGTTGTTATGCACTTGAAGAGGTTGCTACGTGATGTCATTGAAATCATTTCAGTGCCTGAGATTCTCGCTGCGCATACGTGTGGTTGTCACTCGGGGAATTTGTTGTTTCAACCTATGCTGCTTCTTTAACGGAGTTCAAACATTAAGAGCCAGAGCTGCATAATGTTGGCTGTGTGTACTACCGGTAGCTAATGTATCACTGATGTTAAATCAGCTTTTTGAAAATTGTTGTTGTGTGTTAATGCAAACACCATTAATTGGTGATGAGCACATTTACATGTACATTTGTTTAATGCCAATCTTTGACCGAATTGGCAACACTGAACCCCGTTATTAATCCACATAATAAAAATACCACTTGCGACATATCTGCAGTGAATTTGTTTATAAAGGCAATTTTGGTTTATGGAATGAACAGAGCACAAAATTCAAATATAAATGTAGCTTGTAGAACCTAGTTTTGTAAAACTGCATTGCATGTAAATCTCGTGAACTTAATGTAAGCATGAAGGGAAGAAATTTAAAGTTTGAATTAAGCAGCTTGTAATTTTTGAATCATGTTAATAAATGAGTGAGTTTTGTCTGGCTTACAATTACATGTATGACAACTGAAAGAATAACAACAAGTGACATTTTCTGTAATATATTATTTTGGGGGTATTTTATTGACATATTTCCAAAAAAGGTCATGTCCATAATTATTCATACCCTTAATAAAGTCACTCTTAATAATCAATAGAAAGGCCTTTGTTTTTTATCACTGCCTCCAAACGGTTCCTGTATCGGCTTACAAGGTTTTGGCATGTTTGCACCGTGATTTTCGGCCACTCCTCCTTCGCAAAAGTTTCAAGGTCATTGAGGTTGGAAGGCTTCCTTGCCATCACCCGAGTCTTGCGTTCCCTCCATAGATTCTCGATCGGGTTGAGATCCGGGCTTTGGCTCGGCCACTCCAGAACATCCACATGGTTGTCCTCGAACCATTTCGTGACTGGCTTGGCAGTGGTATGTTTGTGATCGTTGTCCTGCTGGTGTATACAATGTAGGTCCAATGCTGACCAAGCTGGAGTTCTCAGCGGACTGCTTGATGTTTTCATTGATGATCTTAATGTACTGCTCCTTTTTCATTATTCCATCCACTTTGACGAGATTCCCAGTCCCATTTTCTGAGAAGCATCCCCACACCATGATGCTACATGTTTTGTACCATCTCCATGCTTGACGGTTGGGACCGTGTTCTTTGGATTATACGCTTCCCCTTTCTTTCGCCAGACATAAGCAACATCCATGTGCCCGAAAAGCTCCATTTTTTTCTCGTCCGACCACGGAATTGATGACCAGAAGCTTGGATCCTGGTGTGCTTTAGCGAAGGCTAGACAAGCTTTCCAATGTCTCTGCCTCAGGAGTGGCGTCATTCTAGGTTGGCGACCATGGAGACCTCCCTTATGCAATGTGCGCTGAAGTGTCTGCCTGGATATCTTGGTCCCAGACTCACCAAGGCTGTTCAGGAGACCCTTCATAGTGATGCAGGGATTGTTGCTGGCTTCTCGGCACACTTTTCTTGCCAGACGAGGTGACACCTTCATTGTGTGGAACTTCTTGTACTTCCTAATTATGCTCTGAACAGTGGAAACTTGCACTCTAAACTGCTTTGAAAGGGCCTTGTACCGGTAGCCTTTCCCTTCTTTGTGGCCATTGACAATAGCCATGCATGCTTAGCGCAAGTTCTCACTGAGTTCTCTTTTCTTTGCTATGCTAACCAAAAACCGAGAATGAAGCCATCAACTCCCCTCACTTTATACATGTAGCTTACAAGCAGAGTGCTATTCTGTGACATTCTTTGATTTAAATTTATTTGAACATATGTTAATGATTCAAATCTTATGCAAACGTGTTAGGATAACGGTTGAACAACAAACAGGAATCACTGGAATGTTGAAAGCAGGTGCATTATCACAGAAAAATTGTCTAAATGCCGAGATTTTGTAAGGGGTATGAATAATTTTGAACAGGCACAAAAATGCAAATCTGGTCAATACGACCGGTATTGTTATGCAAATGATGCTGGGCCAAAACGTGTGGTCTTGTGCAAGGCAGCAACTACATGTACCGGTAACTGGCCTAGGATACAGTGAAAGTTCCTTCACAATAGTTTTTGGGAGTGAGGATCGAAATTTGAAAAATGTTAGATTTTTCAAAGGGTATGAAAAATTTTGGGCACAACTGTAGGCCTAATAATGTGTTAACAACTAAGTTCAATCTTGCCACAGTACAAGTAATGCTGGATTTAACATTTTAACCCTTATTATCATAAGCCTTTTAATATATATTGATTCAGCCTCCTCAAAGTGTTGATTTAACATTTGATTAGAGTCTCACTTCAACAACTGTCCAATCATGGAACAGAAATTATACCAAATACATGTATACCCGGTATATATACTGAAGAATGATCCTGTTAAATGATAGTCATATTTCGGGTGTCCAGAAAAGTGTCAAGCAGTACTATTTTCTGTAGCATCTTTGGCAGTATCAGAAATACAAACACAGTAGTGCATACATACATTTTATGCAGAATAAGCAGGCATTAAATTGATCGTGAACACAAACAATGAACCATGAGTGGAGCAGGTGTCCCACAACCAAAGTACAGGTGTCCTTTAATTGACAACCTTTGTGAATCATGCCACTTGTTCGTTATTGCTCCCACATTACAAGTTAATTGTTGAAATATTAAAAGCAAAACAAAAATTATTACTTGGCAATCAAGGTCTGAATTTTAACACCTTTGGTGATCATTTGTTCATCTGACACCAATGACTTTTTGTAAATATGGTAAGTAATAAATCGCCTTCAGAAACCACAAAAGTCACCACTAATTGTAACTGCAGCGCATGCGTGAGCCATTAGGTGTAGCGTGGCACTAGTGCCAGATCGATCAATTAAATTTACTACACAGCGGGCACCGCCCCATAGGACACTCGAATTGCCAAATCTGTATTCGGGTAGCGTTTACATGTACACTACAAGCGACCTTGACAATTGCGGGGTTCAACCCTACCCCAATAAAGGTGACTTGAAAAAGGCGAACCCTGCAGACCCGGGTCGATCTGATCCGCCTTTTTCAATTCACCTTTTGCGTTTACAGTTAGCGCCTACCCATGGCAGCTTCAACTCCATTTTTTGAAAATTGCGGAGTTCGATTCGGCAAAGGCGAATCGAGTGTAAACGGGCCTCAAGTGAACCACTGGACCACAGAGCTTGCCGGTGTCCAATGTCAACAATTTGTATAGCCAAACACGACACTTTTGAAAAAATAATTGTGTGAATCATGTAGGTTTTTATGTACATTTTATTCTACTTTTGGACCATCTTGTCACATTATCTTATATCACATCAGTATTTGGGGTATTTTTATTTCCTACAATTGCTCAAAAATGTGTGACCTTTAATAAAACCCGATGTTTCAAATGTGATTTCAAGAGATGACAATTTAATTGGGGCAGGCAATGACTACTGGTAGTTAATGTCAATATAGCTTGCTCCTGGGCTCAAATGAAATTAATGGTGTATGATCTCCTCTCGGGATCACTGCCTGTCAGTGTCAACAAGCATACTCTTGAGGGCGCCCTTGAGTGGCTGCCTGTTACATTTTTCTGTTCGTGCAATCGCTTTTTAATCTGTGAATATCTCCCTTCGTTGTGATCATCCAAGTTTTATTTCTATTATACATCGAATGTGGAGTACTTCTTTCTGCTATTTTCGTGATCTTTATTCCTGTGTTTTGGTGTGGAGTGAGTATTCCCGGCCTTCATTTCAAGGTGACTTGTAACAAATATGGCGGCGACCACTAGTCATGGAAGTGTCAGTCCACTAGTGAAACGTGTTTGTGTAACCTGTTTCTACATCGTCCTACTTCTTGCCTTACCAGGAAACGTTATTAGGAAAACTGAACTGTGTGCAATTGAATCATGTAAATTCATTATACTGAGAAATGTGAATCAATTAGAACATGGCCGGCCTGCAAGAATTCCAGTAAGTAAATGGACAAAGCATGGATATGTCTCATTGTTCGTCCCTCATGCTGATCCTCCGGTTGACCTAACCGTTTTCAACGATGTGTCTAGGAACCCGGGCCCTGAAACTTCATCTGTATCCCGTAGACTTTGGAACACAAGAACTATTGGTTCAACTGTGAGTGAGCGTGGGGATAAATCAAGAACTAAGTCAACTATTGAATTGAGTGGCCATCTATTACACAAGGACGCGACTTTATGGTGTAAAATTTGGACTTGTGCATTACCACAGAGCTTTCCATCCCCTATGGACCATGCCGATTCAAATTTGAAGTGTGTGCCAGTTAACTTGGTTCATCAATACAATCACTCCAATAATGCCGGTTATAATCCATCACTCGGTAATCGTTGTAGAATTAAGTACAATAATGGCGAATTACATACGATAAAATATGCCAGTAAAGCCTGTACTGTTACTGTTGAAGTCAAAGACAGAATTTATGAACTTGGGCTCCAAAGACGTACTCATCGTGGATGTCGAGCAGGGAGACAGAAACGTAGGAAGATCACTGTGCATACGACTGCAAGAACCACGATTAATCGTCTTGTGGAACCATCATGTTATCTTGACAGTCGCATTAGAGTCTTGACCGCCATTTCTGAAGCCTCAGTAAATCCGAGCGTTACCATTAACAGTCGTGTCTGTCATTTTCCTTCTTTTTTTTTGACTAATGCTCAGTCATTGGTCAATAAACTTGACGAACTTGAGATCATTTTCCGCCAGGAATCAATTGATATTGGCGTTGTCACAGAGACCTGGTTTCACCACAATCTTGCTGATAAAATGACCACAATAAATGACTACCAAGTCTTTTGCAAGAATCGTAGCCATATGAGAGGAGGTGGAGTGGCGCTATACATTAAGTCTGACCTCAAAGCAAGGCAACTTTCTGAAATTACAGTGCCAAATGAGTTGGAATGTGTGTGGACTTTGGTACAACCTAAACGACTACCACGAACAGTTTCTGTCATTGCAGTGTGTGGTGTATATAACCCTCCAGGGTCCTCTCATCAGGATGAACTTGAACTTCACTTGCAAGAGACTATGGACATGTTGGCAACAAAGTACCCTGACATTGGTTTCGCATTGCTCGGAGACTTTAATAGAATGAATATTAGATCAATTGCTTGTAGTCAAAATCTTAAGCAAATTATAAAATTCCCTACTTGCAAAGAAGCCGTTTTGGATTTGATTATGACAAATATTGACAGTTTTTATGAAGATCCTTTGGTTTCTTGCCCAATTGGCAGGAGTGATCATTCTTGCATTGTGTGGAAACCTAGGGAACATCATAATCATACATTTGTCAATACGAAAAGGACTTATCGTTCTATGAAAGACTCCCAGATCTGTGAATTTGGAAGATGGGTTCAGTCCCACAATTGGAATTGTGTTTATAACGCCGAGTCAACACAGCAGAAAGCAGACGCTTTCTACTATTCTGTAAGCAATGCAATTGATTCGTTTTTCCCAGTGATGACAGTTAGATGTCATAATAATGACAAACCCTGGATTAACCAAAAAATTAAGTCTCTGATTAAGTTACGTCAAATTGCCTTTTTAAAGGGGGAAACAATTAAATTTAAATCATTGCGTAACCAAGTGAGATTGGAAATACATAAATGTAAGGTCAATTTTTATGCTAATAGGGTCCGTAGGTTACAGTTGACAGATTCTAAAAAGTGGCACCAACAAATACGCTCGATGACCAGGAATGACAAGACTGAGCTGTGTATCTCCGTCCCAGGCATTAGTGAACATGACCATGCCAAGATTGCTGAGTTTATCAATGAGACCTTTATTAAAGTGTCCTCTGACATTTCACCCTTGGATCTTGGTAGTTTGGAAGCTTTTCTTCCTGCTCCTAGTCCTGTTCCTACATTGTATCCTTGGGACGTTTATGCACAGCTGAGGAAAGTCAAACCTGGTAAATCGAGCGGGCCCGATGGCATTTCTCCAAAAATTATTAAGGAGTTTTCATATGAATTCAGTTCTCCCATTTGTGATATTTTTAATTCTTCTTTTATTGAAGGCGTTGTTCCAGAGCAGTGGAAAAAGGCTGTTGTCGTGCCAATACCTAAATCAACCCCACCACATGTTGAAAAATTACGCCCTATATCTCTTACTGATTGTTTTGCTAAAATTGCAGAGAGTTTTATTACAAAATGGGTTTTGGAAGACATCGGTGATAAAATTGACCATCATCAATTTGGTAATGTTAAGGGTATTAGTACTGCACATTATTTGACCAGTCTCATTCATTTTCTGCATCAGGGAGCTGATAGGGCCGGCAACGTTGGAACGGTGGTTTTGACGGACTTTTCCAAAGCGTTTGACATGGTAGAGCATAGATTATTGATTGAAAAGTTTATTGCCATGGGTGTCCGCAAATCCATTGTTCCTTGGCTGTGTGACTTTCTTAGCAACCGGATGCAGTGTGTTCGTTATAAACAAACTCTGTCTTCATACACAAAATTAACTGCTGGTCTTCCACAGGGTACTAAGTTGGGACCAATTGGATTTCAAGTCATTATTAATGATGCTGTTGGTGATGTTCCCCATAATATGAACCGTTGGAAATATGTGGATGACTTGACACTAGCTGAAAACCGTTCTTATTTGTGTAACAGTCAGATTCAGGAGACCCTTGATCAATTTAGCCAATGGACTAACGATAACAAATTGCGCTTAAATCCTAGCAAGTGTCAAGCCCTCCAGATTTGTTTTAAACGTGATGTACCTTCACCACCTGTTCTTAAGATTAATGACTTCCCAATTCAGCATGTTGATCAAGCTAAAATTTTAGGTGTTTGGATTCAAAACAACCTTCAATGGAACAAACATATTTCAGAGATGTCCATTAAAGTTAACCGTAAATTGTACATGCTTCGTATGCTAAAAAAGTTTGGTTTTAGCGAATTGGAATTGGTTACTGTATATAAAGGATACATTCGTTCACTGCTAGAATATGCTGATGTAGTATGGCACTCTTCACTTACATGTCAACAATCCAACCAATTAGAAAAACTGCAGCGCCGAGCATGCCGGATAATTTTGGGTAGTAGGTTCACTTCCTATAGTGATGCTCTTTTAGACTGTGAACTTGAGACTCTTTCTGGTAGAAGAGAAGATCACTGTCATCAGTTTGCAGGAGGACTTTCTAAGTCTCCCCGAACTAGGAATCTTCTCCCCCCTTCCAGATTTGAGTCCCATTTTCGCAATCTGCGCAATGCTAATAACGTTTCCCAGTTGTATACCAGGACTTCCCGTTTCAAAAACAGTCCCATTCCTTATTTTATTAGTTTATTAAACGAATAGTCCTGGTTTTTGCTTTATCCATTACTGCTTTATAACTGTCGTTTAAGCTCCCTTTGAATGTATTTTGTATGTTTGTATTTTGTAACTTGGTGTAATTTTGTAATTTTTACCGTAATTTGGCCATTGGCCACGAGTGTAAAAAATAATAAACAAATTCAAAAAAAATTCAAAGCCAAATTAACGTCATTGACATCTTGATAATCCCACCTTCAACATCAGGCTTTGACATGAGGCTGGAAGGCAAAAAATATGATGGCACATTTTTTTCATATATATACATGTATGTGTCTGTTTACAATACTGGAGAGACCTTTACCTCCAGGATTATATCTCTGTATAATGTCATTCATCTTCTCTCAAAACAAAAGAAATATCTTAAGATAGATCTAAGTAGATAACTTCAGCTAAAGAACTGCAACGAATAGTGCCACAACATACCGTACATGTACCTTCCTGAAAGCCCTGTGTGCAAATTTCCAATATATACCGTACATGTGTGTAAGGACACCAAAAAATGTCACAAAGTATGTGTCCTATGTTACATACGTTAAATAGGAAACCTGTACACGGGGTTTTCAGAAAGGTATGTTGTTGCACTCTTTGTTGCTGAAGTTATCTCCTTAGGTCTGTCTTAAGATATTTCTTTTGTTTTGAGAGAAGATAAATGACATTGCACAGAGATATGATCCTGGTAAAAAGTCTCTCCAGTATTGAAAACAGACATATGTCATGTTCATGTGACACATCAAATTTCTATTACACATACCGGTACAAAGGAGCGAAGGAAACTCATACGTTTACTTGAATCTACATCTATGAACATCATTAGCATAATACACAATTTTCTGGAATCTGAATGGTAAGCCAAAAATTACTCAGAAGGTGAACAAAAAAAAACAAAAATCCTTTTTCATTCCAATTAAATTGTAGCGCATGAGCTGTGGGAAATACGGTGGATGGCTGTTGGTTGTTCAACATTGCAGTATTTAATAAAAAATAACTACAGCCATAGAAGAAAATATTAATGTTTCAACAAACCCCTTGTTCCAACTAACCCCAGTCTCTCCTACATACATTTACAGTAACAATTTTAAAGAATTTCTGATGCTATAATTTGTATGCAGTACATGTATGTACATGTATGTACCCCCGGTACATTATGGGCTCCGTAAAAGCTTCATGTACATGTATGATTTTCTAGGTTGGGGTAGATAACATAAAACACCGTTTTTTGTTTCTAATATACATGTACAATGTACATGTAATTGGTCTAATCAGATTTACTCAACTGGATGTCCGTAAAAATTCAGTTTTATTTGTAATCGAAATGCACAATGGCAATATATAGTGGGAGAGGGAGATGACAGCCTTTTGTTTCAATCAATGTCACCTGTTGGTGTTTTGAAGCAATTATACTGTTTGCCATGTTATGATGACCAGGATTCCAGCTGGTAATTTTGAACAACATCATGCAGTGCTTTTCAAAAAATGCACATTTGAATGGCAATGTACTTTTTAGGCAGTGCTATACATGTACAGTGTATTCTGTTTGTGACTGACAGCTGGAATCTTGCATGATGATCGGATTGTTGTTGGTGAACAAATATTTGATAATACATACATGTATGTGATGTCATAAAAATTAAAGGAGCTTGTCCGGATTTTTCCAGAAAATGGATTTCGTTCTAACCTAACAATCATATTAAATACCTCTCCAAAATTCTTTCTATGGAAAGAAAACAGGAAATTTGTAATCTCCAGTTTGGATGTGGAAGCAAAAGAGTAATTCCATAAAGTTGGGCGTCTCTGTTGTAACATCAGTGACCTTTTTTACCATATATTATTAGACTTATGAATTTCATTAGCCAATAGTACGTACACAGAAATACCTTCATTATATTCAACAAACTAGAGAAGCAACAGTCAACGAAATGGGATTTTGTGCAAATACAGTTGTGACATTGAGTGTTTTTCAACAGATTTTCTTGAACCAAGCACACACAAATTCAAGGTAGACTCCTCCAAATTTAGATTAAGAAAGTGTTAATGTCAAATTCGACAAGATTTTGGGACCGATTGAAATGGGATAAATTTGCATGATGTCCCCGTTACATCAGTGACCATCATTTTGCCAAATAATTCACAATGTTGCCAAAGTCTTTCAAGACCAACCATATCGTGCAACATAATTATATATTTGACGAGTTACTGTTCACTAATTGGCCATTTTGTGGAAATAAAGAAATGTCACACTTTGTGCCCCAACTTCGTGGAATGACTCAAAAAGGTTGGTGTATCACTCCACAGCTTTACCGGTATATGTACAGCCGGATAAATTATTTTAAAAACCATCGGTGGTTTTTTGACGATATCCTTGAATGCACAATGTATATAATGGGTCTTTCTATAAATTAGGGGTCAAAAAGTGTGACATTTTGTGTCCCCCGTTACACCTGATATGTGCTATTTTTCGTACAAAAATCGTTAAGATGGCTTTTAAACCATTTTTTGATGAATTGTACTTTATGTACTCACTCTTTGAGATGGAAAGTATTTAAAGAATGTGTCCTGAATTTACAAAAACGAGATGTAAAATGTAAGAGGGGACACCAAAATTAGACCCCTAATTTATACATGTAGAAAGACCCTAATGTATTGAGATCGCGAAATTTCAGAATGGTAATGAAAAATATGACAAATGATATAGCATCAAGATCTCAACAACCATGGGAAAAATGGGGGTCAAAAATGTAATCTGGACAAACTCCTTTAATAGATACATGTACACCTTCCATTCCAAAGAGACAAATTCTGGGATGAAAAGGAAATTCCCTTCCTCATTTGCAGTGTAAACTTTAAGGTACCGATAATGTATGTGTGAAACAACGCATCTTTAGCAGGATTTCAAGTGATTGAGTAGGTCCAGCATGCTGAGGCGCTGACAGATTGCTGTGCAATATTTGCGTTGATTAAAGAATCGGCCAACCGTAAGTTAGCCTCCTACCGTGCCCGCTGGACCATTCTTTTATTGCCAGCTAAAAACAGGATGCACATTTCCTGTGCAGACAACATGCACCAGTCCGTGTATCGAACAACTGGTGCCCAACACCTGTAACACTGCAAAATGCTAAGGGCAGCATTTTGTGTTCTGTTACCATACATGTAGGTGATACCGGTTCACCGTGGACATTCGGAATATCAGGTCAAAATTAACTTGAATTTTTTAGTAGCCCACAGGACTAGTCAGATAAATGTTTTACTCCTTAATTTTTACTAGTCCGCGCCACCACATGTGATTATATGTAGGCCTACATGTATATGCATGTTCATTCAAGTTTAGAGTATTGGGATGACTTAAAACACAACAAAACATAAAAAAGATCAATAAACTAAACTTTGAGTCTCATGTCTTTTTGCCTTATTGTTGTTTTTACAATGTTGAACTGTCAAACTTTATTACTAGTTTTATTTCTTGAATGAAAGGCAGTCTTATGATGTATATTGGACTACCAGCACATATGCAGTGCAGCTAATAGTCCTCCAGCTAAAACTACTAGTCTCAGACTAGCGGACTAGTGCTAATTTCGACCCCTGAATATGCTGGCTGATTGACACAATGTTTTTACTCTATTAAAAGCCACATATTTGCAAAATTTTCGACTGGATTTTGTACAACTTCCTTTCACACTAGACATCTATCTTGCAACCCAAGTTGAAATTAACCCGAGGCTGTCTTGGTGCCACCCGAAGTTGAGCTTTGATTTTTCAACCTGGAGTTCAACCCTGCGACAATTCACAGTTGTTTAACTTGTTTTTCACAAACCCACTTCATATGCACAGTATTGTTCATGTTTGTTCCCCCATGGTGTGTTGACTCATTATGAAGTAGTGAAAAAGATGCATGCTTATATTTTGACTTTTTCTTGGAAATGCAACATTTACAGAGATATTGTATTTTCATCAAGAGTTGCTATCCAAAAGCGTTTAAGCCCTGGCCCCCATAAATTCATTTTGTTTTGGTGATCTACGTATGTGATCTTTTGGTGACACAAAAATCTAATGATTGCGCACACCCTCTACATGTAGATGTACATACAGTAGTATGTACAGGCGGGGCTCACGGGATTAAGGTTAATTCTCACGAGTTGACCTACATGTATGTAAACTACGGAAAATATGTTGCCTACCTGTGCTAATTCAGCTGAGGAGGCTACCATATGCATGTAGTTGATGTTGACGAGGTCCAAGCCACTGTATACAGTAATGGTCCGGTCTTCCACATTGCCTTTGGCATAAGGGTCCAGGATTGGTCCAACTTTACCCAGGTAACTTGGGTCCTGTAGATTACCAAAAAAAATAAAAAGATAAATTTTTTTTTTTTATTTGGCTGAGGCAAAGATCCGATTCAGCTAAAGCTGCGTGCACTTGCAGTGAACTTAATTTTACATGAAAAAATTAAGTTTTTTTATTGGCTTCTGTTGGATGGATTCGGGATGATGGGCCCATAAACAGTCACACATTCCTGGTTTTGCGTCCCGGTTGGCCCTGGTGCATCCGGAGTGTCCGTCTGCTAGTATGATCGACCATGGTTTTGGCCCCAAACCATGAGGATGAATTTCTGATTTCACGATCCTACTAAGGGCAAGCCCAATGTTCCCAAAAAGCAACAGCAGTGTCCCTGCTTTAATAGGATTGTGCAAGGTGGCACTAGTGGCCCCCTACAGGCCAGTGGGGCTATATGCAGGCGGCCCTAGGGGACCACTAGGGCTCTAGCAGGGGCCTACTACATGCAGACATGTATGTAGGTTTAATGAGCTATGATTTAAAGGGCCTGTGACATGCTAAACAACTTTGTGCCTAAGCTTTGCTTCATAATGACGGATTACTCGTTCAGCGAGACATACATGTACATGTACTATTGTTCGTTTGGATGTAAAATCAATAAAAGGTGGCCTTTTTCAACTTTGAAGATTTCACTGCAATAAATCACAGACAGAGGGCGCTGTTTTGAGTGCATCACATAAGGAAGACAGAAGGGAAAAGTTAAGAAAGACTTCAAGTTGGACTTGTGGGAAATTGCTGCAGTTTCTACCCCCAGTTTTGTCATGGCTTACAGCAGGCAACATGTAAAACAAACTCAAACAGCCATGGATTACAAAAGTTTCAGGAAAATTGAGAAAAAAGTGGAATCTTTTGTGCACAGTTCAATGTGATTTTCCTGTGTTTGCCTCTTGTGACATAGTGACCTTGGTCATGAATATGCATATTTGCATTAGCATAAAAACTAAAAACCTTTTGTTTTAACCCCCAAAGCAAGCTCCAAATAGGATTTTTATGACTTTAACCGAGTAGAGTGGTTTTAAAGCATAGATTTCATTGATAAAAATCCTAAATAAGGGGCCCTTTAAAGTTCTTCCCACTTTATCCCTGCAAAGTATTGCACGCAAAAATTCCACCGGGACATGTTGCCAATTGAAAATGGTTGGTAAGGTTTAACTGTATGGGTCACTAAGTTTGAGTACCGTACAGTCTAACTAGGATTGACTAGGATTAACTATACGATGTCCAATCCTAGTGCCACCAGCACGCAAAACCAGGAATGTGTGAATACACATATGGCACGACATACATTGTAAACCTTGGCCACCAAGACCAATGATCATAACCTGCTGAATAGGCCCCGATTGCACCTTCAAGATTTTAAGATGAACTTGGCTAGTATGCCTAACAAATTTAAGGGGGAAGCAATTTTCAACTCTTACAATTGTACAGGTCTTTCAGGTCAAAAGGTACAACATATATTGTAACTGCTGGTTTTACCTACCCTACATGTAGGCTATAAAACCCGAAGTTTAAATTTATCCACTCGAATTACACTATGAGTGATATTTTAATATTAAATCAATAAAAGTAAAAAAAATTCAGACATTTGCATATAATTAAGAAGAACGCACGAGTTTACTGAATCATTCTCGGGATATAATAACAGGAAAAAATGTTCGATTCAGGGGGCCATATTGTTTATATGCAGAGGGTAATCTAAAGCTTGGTATAAAAAAATCAACTCCATCAGAAGTGCAATGACATAAGTGAGGAGGCTGGAGGGAGAGCAGCTGAAACTTTGCTACATGTACATGTACAGCAGTGCTCCACACTATTAATAACTTCTCTCAAGCACTAAATTACAGTGTATAATGCCCTAGATTGATTTTCTTCCAAATCCCCTGGTTGTTGGATGATACCTGTACTTTCTAGAGGTAAATAATCCATTACCTAAGAAGACAAAAACAGACATCCTGCCGTTAAATCCCTAGTGTTTCTCCTTCCTGATCCTGCAGCCGAGGACAAAACAACCACCTCATCAAGGGTTGAGAATTGTCAAAGGCAGCTGGTGGTTGTCGTGGCAACAAATGAGGAGGAAGGGTTCATTTCCTTGGGAGGCTAGATGCACATTTTCGAGTATTCTAAAAACGGAAATGGACATGCGGGCACAGCTGATTTCTCTCACTCAATAATCATAAGCTGGGATATATACACATTATGGTACATATTGCTTGCAGACTGCTTCTTTTTTTGATGAGACAATTGCACCAGGCCCCTAGGACTCTAATGAGATAATTTTGGTTTCTACTTTTGGAATGCTATTTTGATGTTGACATTTCATATACGTGTATGTATGTAGCTCTGCAATTACATGCAGCCTTTTGCTTGTTTGGCATGAATACAATGTAGCGTCCGGTGTACATGTACATGTACATCCTTTCACATGCACTAAAGCTACATGTAGAATACATGATACATGAAGGTACATGTATCTAGAGGAATCAGAAATGTTCACAGATTTACACGTAACTTACACAATATAAACACGATGACGGTAGAAAACTTCCCCTGAAATGGTTTTGTCTGAAGTGCTATAGTCTTTGAGAAATAAGCAAAACAATTATTTTTCGTCTCGCGAGACGTAAATTCATTTCGCCCCAAAACCACCTCGCCCTGGACCACTTCGCCCTGGACCACTTCGCCCTGAAGAAATTCGCCTAAATGCCATTTCGCCCCAAAACAACTTCGTGCACAGGCCGTGGTTCAGGGCGAAGTGGTTTTAGGGCGAAGTAACTGTAAACGAGTTTTTGACTGTTTTCTTGAAGTTAGACGAAGTACAGAGCATACCTTCAATCACACAGGGGGATGAAACTATTTGTAACGGTTTACCAATCATGTATACTACCTTTAAGTTTTAACAAAACGCCCAAGTCATATCTGTGAAGTTGCCAGGGTTAATTACTGGGTCTAACCATTCGCTGGTAATCTGAAACGTCCACTGCTAATATAAGGCGCAGGAAAACAGTTCACTAGTTTTTTGTGGAGACCCATGTAACACACAAAGGGCCACTTTTCCTCTTTATACTTTAATTGATTATGCACCACAGATTATTTGGGGTGCTCGTCAACCTAAATTCAGTAACCAATTCAACAACCACTCCAGCTATTTCTCCAGATCAACCTGATCACCATGCCTCTAAATTAGCTTCCAGGGCTTTGGCACTATTTACATGTACTCAGCACTTTGGCTCCAACATTGAGACAGTGCTACCTATTTCTGACTACATGCTGCAGATAAATGACCGCAATTTTTGGCATGGTGCCTGATCATCACAGGTATCGAACAGCTGTTTGGATTCGAACCCGAGACCTCCGACTCACCGGGCAGACGGTCTACCAGCTGAGCTTCATTTATAAGGCACAGTGGTATACTCACTCAGGTTTTTCCTACGAACTTAATTTTTCTCTCGGTGTTGAGACCATAAACAAACTGAATATTTGGTATGGTGCCTGCATCGATCACCACAGTATACCACTGTGCCTTACAGCTCAGCTGGTAGAACATCTGCCCGGTGAGTCAGAGGATTTGGGTTCGAATACCAATTAAGCACATATTTTTTTCTCACCCCAGTTTGTTTCTTATCATTCAATCAAATACATGTATATTGAAAGTTCCTCTAGATTATTAAGCCCGCCGCACACGTGAGGTCGTTTGCTGAGCAAACGGTCATTCGTGGCCGTTTGCTCAGCACTTAATTGGCTCACGTGTGCGGTGGCTATTTTGCTGCATTTCTTGCCTCGCGAGGCCGTGAGCCAAAAATCTAACAATGAAAACCACGCGCGTGATACGAAAACAGCGCGCGCACGCCAACCCCGCCAAGGTCACCACACTTTAGCAAAAGTTTGGTGACCTTAGCGGTGCCCGCGCGCACTGTATTCATATCACGTGAATATGGGGATGGTTTTTAATTGGCCAGCTACATTCATTTTAGCTCAGCACTTGGCTCATCACCCCCGCACACGTGAGATTTTGGCCACGCGAGGCAAAAAATATCAAACAGGTTAGATTTTTGGCTCACAGCCTCGCGAGGCAAAAAACGCAGCAAAATAGCCACCGCACACGTGAGCCAAGTGCTGAGCAAACGGCCACGAATGACCGTTTGCTCAGCAAACGACCTCACGTGTGCAGCGGACTTAAGCGCTACTGGGTACATGTACCGGTACAATTGTTGCACAGGTGCAAAATAGACCGGAAACAAATGACACAGTAATACTGAACCGCACTTTAATTTCGCTCTAATAGTTTTAATATTCAAAATTGGTATTTAATATTATTCAAATAGAAATGCTGCAGAAATTACTGTCAAGTTGCATCCTGGCCTTGCTACATGTACTCTTTAGATTATAAAATGTAAATTGTCACTGTCCTTGACGGAATTAATAATCATTTCTTTGTAAGTACCACATATTGTAAAGTGAAAGAATTAATTCACTAGCTACTATATCAATGACTGCTTTTGAAGAATTATGATAATTTGCTTGGCAAATTATAATGCATTTGAAGGTACAGTATCATGCTAATTAGAAATTGTGTACAATCTGACACTATAGGCTCCTTTTTACCCCAATATATTTCTAGACTTACACGTGTACATGTACTTGGGTCTTTCCACAGTAAAGAGGGCATTTTGGCAACACAGACCATATTTTCGAGGACATATATCCCTTACAGAAATCTTCCAAGCTTGCTGCAAGCTTGCGGCAAGCTTGCAGACAATCTTTTCTGCAAGCTTGCAAGGTTCCAAAAATGCAAATGAGGGCAAGCTTGCCGCAAGCTTGCCGCAAGCTTGCCGCAAGCTTGCCGCAAGCTTGCCGCAAGCTTGCCGCAAGCTTGCCGCAAGCTTGCCGCAAGCTTGCCGCAAGCTTGCCGCAAGCTTGCCGCAAGCTTGCCGCAAGCTTGCCGCAAGCTTGCCGCAAGCTTGCCGCAAGCTTGCAGACAAGCTTGCAGACAAGCTTGCCTACCTGCTCACAAGCAAGCTTGCCGCAATCTCGCCGCAATCTCGCCGCAATCTCGCCGCAAGCTTGCCGCAAGCTTGCCGCAAGCTTGCCGCAAGCTTGCCGCAAGCTTGCCGCAAGCTTGCCGCAAGCTTGCTGCAAGCTTGCAGCAAGCTTGCCGTCTAGCTTCCTGCAAGCTTGCCGCAAGCTTGCCGTAAAGCTTGCCGCAAGCTTGCCGTAAAGCTTGCCGCAAGCTTGCCGCAAGCTCGCCTACATGCTTGCTGCAAGCTTGCCTACACGCTTACCTACCGCTCGCCAGCAAGCTTGCCCCAAACTTGCCGGGATTGGAATTTTAAAAATTTTGCAAGCTAATTTGCAGCTTTTGAGTTTTGTTGAGTAAACCTAACAAGATAAAACTGCATGTTCCTTGCTCTATGAGCAGATGAGCAGCTGAAAGGAATGCATTAATCATGTTAATTGCTAACAAATAAAACTCAGTCCTACAAAATGAATTTAGACATAAATCAGAGGTGTTATGAGAAGATCAGTACATGCACATGCAAAACCAAGGACATGACCGATTGAGAGTGCATGGCTATCCTGATACATGTATCACACCATCTTTTTTTCTGCTAAATTTAAGCTAAACTAACTGCTTAATTTTTATGTCAAATTTACACTTCCTGACACTGATACCTAGTGATATTTGTAGGTAAAATAATAATCTAAGACTAAATAAATATGTTCTGGCTAGTGTCCTACAACAATGTTGTTCATCATATGTGAACATGATGATGAACAATACAATGGTTTGTCTATACACATACATACTATGTACATGTAGGCCTACATCATGTATGATGTAGCTCCATGGTCTACACAAGAAACAAATGGTTCCTGCTCTGATCTGTGGCCAAATATCCATAAAATAATCTCTTCATTATTTCAGTTTTGTTAATTTGTGCAAGTATTACCTCAGTAAAGTAAAAAGAAGCCTGATAAAGCTGATTTCAGATGAGAAATATCACCACATTTGGATTTCCAGCCCTTGCAACACTTTCAAACCAGCATGCAGTTACAAAAGTCTGGTTCCAGCTGTCTGTATGCTCATTTGTTTAATGTTGGAGTCAGGGAACCAGAGATAGTGTATATCCCTAGACTGGTTCTCAATCTTCATTGTTAAAAGTGTAGGAGATTAGGCAAATAAATGGAACCTGGCATTGCATTCATTTTTTCTTTTTTTGGTCTAAACAAATAAAAGTAAAAAGGTTCAATAATTTTATTATCAACTAGTCTTATTTATGTTGCTATAAGCTTGTTTGTTTTCCAAACAAGTTTGGACAATTACTGTATGGACTACAGAACATAAGGATTTATATTTTTCTTTCTAATTAAGGCAATTATTTGTTGCAGATCTAGAAATTAATTTATATGAAGAAAAGGTTTACAAAAACATTTGTAAAAAAATGCTATTGAAGTGAGAAAATGCAAATAAAAAACATGGATTATTATACGTAGGAAATTATTATATGTAGGAATTTTTTTCTCATCAGGCACATGTATGCAAGCTAGCTGCAAGCTTGTACGCACATGTACATGTACATGTAGCTTGCTGCAAGCTCGCAGGCACACATACTAGCTTGCTGCAAGCTTGCAAACACACGTGCAAGCTTGCTGCAAGCATGCAGACTCACGTGCAAGCTTGCTGCAAGCTTGCACATGGCCTGCAAGTTTGCTGTAAGCTTGCTGCAAGCTTGCAGGTGGCCTGCAAGTTTGCTGTAAGCTTGCTGCAAGCTTGCAGGTGGCCTGCAAGTTTGCTGTAAGCTTGCTGCAAGCTTGCACATGGCCTGCAAGTTTGCTGCAAGCTTGCAGGCCACGTGCAAGCTTGTGGCAAGCTTGCAGGCACACATGCAAGCTTGCAGCAAGCTTGCAGATATGCATGCAAGCTTGTGGCAAGCTTGCAGGCACACATGTAAGCTTGCAGCAAGCTTGCAGAAATGCATGCAAGCTTGCCGCAAGCTTGCAGCAAGCATGCAAGCTTGCCGTTAGCTTGCGCACAAGCTTGCACACAAGACTGCAATCTTGTACAAGCTTGCGGCAAGCTTAATAAGCTTGCAGCAATCTAATCACAAGCTTAATGCAAGCTTGCGGCAAGCTTACATTTCTGTAATACCTTTGTCTGGTCTCAAAATAAAAGAAATAAGTTTGTTGTTCTGAAGAGATACACTGTAACTTGGGCCCAAAAAGGGTTACAAATAGTGTGACAACATGCCTTTCTAAAAACCCTGTGTACAATTTTCCAATAAACGCTCGTAACCGGGGCAGACACTTGTCTTACATTTTAGGCCGACCCATGTACAATGTACATGTATAATTTTGTATTGGTTCACAAAGAACCATCTGGTTGTTTTGCCCATTAAGTTTTTCAATACAGAGAACAAAAGCTTTGGTAAATTCACACTAACAATTTGACTTTATATGCCACAAGAAAACAAAATCCCAATTTAATTGTTTTGTCTGATGCTTTACAAGACTTGATGATGCAACAGTACATCTCATCAGGGTTCAGAATGCATTGCGTCCCGGTTACGAACATATATTGGAAATTTGTACACACAGTTTTTAGAAAGGCATGTTGTGACACTATTTGTAACCCTTTTTGGGCCCAAGTTATCTCTTCAGAACAACTGAAACTCATTTCTTTTATTTTGAGACCAGACAAAGGTATTTTTTGGAAAATATGGTCTGTGTTGCCAAAATGCCCCCTTTACCGTGGAAAGACTCATGTACATGGTATGCAACGGCAACACATTTTCTGAAATGAAATTTTGGTGATAATAAGACACACATGAATTGGGTAAACAAAAAAATCACATCTCTTCTGGTCAGGCATTTATAGGCAAATATCTGTATGCACACTTGGGTTTCTAAATGCAAGACTTTAAAAAAAAAAAGGAAACAATAGCCCAAAATGGTCACAACGTAACACTGGGACACAATATGGTCCAGTTTTACACATACATGTACATGTACACACATTCTTGAGAAACAAAAATATTTTCCGACTGGCCAAATAAGCTGCACCCAGGTCTGCACTGGCAATCAGCAATTTGCCTATAGTGAAGTTTCAAGCCAAAGGGAGCAATACATGTAATTGAAGCTCGTCAATACTGCCATCATGGGCATTTTCTGCAGGGAGTGTGTGCATCACATATATATTATACATGTACATGTACCTGTTGAAAATACAGGGCAGCTGCAACCTGCAATATTTCAAGGTCTAGTCATTTCTCTCAGGTTTAATGATTACAAATTAATTGAGTAAAGAAAAAAATTCACGGCCACAGATTGGCCAGATGGCTTGCTGATTAATTTACTCTCTCATAACGACTTCTCACCAAAGTGAGGGCAGCCCGACATTTGTGAGATTGGGAGACTGGGGAAAGGAAAACAAGGTTATTTTCAGACCGATATATGGTCATCCAATATCAAGGCGTAGTCAATCAGTGCACGTAATGGTATAATCAACGCTATCAGTGTACCGCGGCAACAGAAGAAGCTTCTGATAAACATAGCATGAGTGAAGTAGTATGTATGTACATGTACCGGTACATACATACATGTACAGTGACATCAATTCATAGCACGAATGAATCGGGTCCCTACCGTACATTCAATTAAAAATTGTCATATTTCAAGTAAAATTGTGCAAATGAACAATGTTATATCATTTCATTATTTTTTTCTTTGATAAAAGAATGTGGTACATGTATGCCTGCGGTTCAAACGATCTCACTTTAATAGCAAATTTCTTTCAATGTTATCACTACCAGTATATGAAATGTGCATGGAGTGGATCTTTGACAGGTATGGTATTAAAATGCAAATAAATTATATTTAAAAGACGTTTGGACCGATCAATACATTACTTGATTTACATGCATCCTGTGGTAATTTGCTACTACCGGTAGAACAGAATTGGCAAGTTGTCTTTGATAAAGATTGTCAATTTGCAACTTATTACTGGTACATGTACTCTATAACGTGTGAAAATCAATTTTGTCATTGGATGTTGTGAGACTAGTGGGTGCTACAAAGTATAAGAGTGGGATTAATTTCGTAAGAAGTCACAAGACCAACTTTGGGGCATGCATTTAATTTTTATTTTATTTTACATTTTTACTTTATTTGGGGGACGGGAAGCGCAGCAGTCAGCCAGGAGGGTCCCTGAAACGCACCCCTCCAAAGCACACCCAAAACATTCTTCAACATTATTATCCTTTTAATTTGAAATGAATGATATACGTACATGTTTTCAGACTCTCTGTTGTACATACATGTATCTTCACATAAAAAGTTACATGTACATGTACCTCTTGTAATTTTGGGAGAAGTGTTTGTAGGAAAATATTATCTCTATTAGGGCCCATCCATAAAGTACATGTACATGGACAAAATGCCAACTTTTTACAACCTTCCCCCTGTACTCAAATTGTGACGTCATCCAGTTGTTTTAACAATGGCATATTGTCTCTTATACATGTAGACCCCACCCCATTTCCATGCGCACACATTTAATGGATGGCCCGGCCCTTACAAAAAATCCTGAGGTTCTATACACCTGTGAGAAAGATATAATTCTAATTTTGTTTTGCTGTCGAATGTGCAAGTGATTTTTTGAAATTTTACAAATTGTACACCAAATACACGTACACTAATTTCAAGCTAATTGTTTTTATTAAAAACCTTTCTGGATGTCAAAATCAATTGCCTCCTACAATAATATCTGTTCCTGTGTTATCATTTGATTAAAATAAATATTTATGTGTAGCCTAAAGAAGAAGCAGCCGAATTTCTCATTTTCCATTTATGCAGATCTAATTTTACTCTGTGTGGGTGGAATTCACAAGAGGGAGGATGTATGTATAATCACTAAAGTCAATTATTTGGATTTGTGGTGTTGAAAGAAGGAGATATGCATACGGAAGAGAATTAGATACGAAAAAAAAACATGGGGAAAATTAAGTTTCTTTTTTATTATTTCCGGGATCAATTTATGCGGGCATATGGTGGATGGAGGACAAACACTATACATACTATACCATACTATACCATACTATACTATACTATACTATGTAGTTTAAGCTCCACCAGTGTCACTGGGACAAAAAGTAATATCCATTGTTTAGGGTCATGCATTGCAATATTGGTTGAACTACATACATGTACACGTGTATAGACTGTATACATTGGACTGAACACATGTCTAGTCAGCAAGGGCTCCTACAACCATCAGCACTCGGGGTATGCGTGCAGCTATTAATTGATTGTGCTTCACAAACTTAGCCCATCTATGGTTGAAGTAAATTTGGTTTGCATGACATCTAGATGCTGACTGTATGATTAATGGCTGTATGATTAATGACCTTTGAATGTATCCTATACCGGGTACTTCAATTCTTTAAAATTACTAATGATCCTACATGCATTTACACAATTAATACACGTACCTTGACAATTGCGCAGCTCAACTCGGCAATTTCAGGGTTCAACCCTACCTAAAAAGGCGACTTAAAAAAGGTGAATCAGACCTCGATCTGTCTAAATAGCCTATTGTCCCGTTTTCTGCACACTTTAGTGAAACTGTTTGGCTGAATATGGCTACATGCATACATGTGCATGCACTTGTAGCTATTTTTCAATGTGTCAAAATTGTAAATGTGGAATCCTTTTGAACATCACGTACAAGTACCGGTGTCCATAAAAGCTACCAATTTGTTAAACTCTTTTTGAACATGAAGATATTTAAAACTGCCCTAGCATTCTCAGAAAAAAATTCTCCCTCATGCTCTTAATTGAGACATTCCAAACCCAAAAAAATGCTCCCCTCCTTCTCCCTTGTTCTCTGGACGATGTGGAGAACCTTCGCATAAAAATCACAGCAACCGGAACTACCGGTACATGTACTAATTTGAATTTTAAATGACTGATTTTTTTTCTTTTTTTTTTAGTAAACATTTGAATTTATTAAGGGATTTAAATTTGAGACCTTTATTTCCTTTTAACTATGTGCATGAGTACAAGATTTAAATGCATTATGTACATTAGAAGACATCAAGACTGTAAATGTACAATTCATGTCACTGACCGAAAAGATACAAGTACACTTAAAGGCCCAATGTATCATTTGCAATGACCCCAAAAAGTAATCGACGAGTTTAATAACAGGGGAAAAGTTCCGAAAGTAAAGATTGAATTAATAGCAACTATATGTGTACCCAATGAAAGGTTTCCTCTCAAAATGATATAATTTTACCAGAAAATAATCCGTAAAGATTAAATTATTTAGATCGTTTGCAAACGATTTACTTATTTTTGGTTCGCATCTACGCGGTCCAAAATGCATAAGCGCTGTGTACTGCGTGTGCGTGTTTCAACGCGATGCATTTTTATGGATCGGCGCACACGCAGTATATGATGTGCGCCACAGAGTGCATGACGCAAGCCACATAGTACCCGATCAACCGAGAATGAATATTTGAAACACCCCGCCAAGACCAGGAAAACACATATGGATTTTCATGTTTTATTTAAACGTGGTACATTTGACAAAGCTGAAATTTCTTCGGATGAGTTTGTTGATGTACGTCTTTCTTTTGATTTATAATGGTTTTATTCGCAGAATCGCTCAAAAACAGATCATCTACAGGGCCTTTAATGAAGAATGTTCATGTACATGTATAATTATTGTCAGCATTGACAGGTGGGAATTTTAACAAACCAGACCTCTAGCTAAAGGCTTGGAAAGCAATTAACACCCAAAGCCACCTGGACCTACAATAGTGTCCTGGGCTCAAAATCTTATTTAGAGGAAAAGCCATCAATCCTGCTGCCATATATCATATCGTACTGGCCTAGAGTGATCCACCAAGTTAAACATATTTTCTAGGTGACATCACTGGACCTCACATTCATTACTGAACACTGAATGCGTAGAGTTCAGTGAGTGAACTGGACGAACTAGGATATGTTGGGTTACGGACTAATATCCGCTAACAATGTAACAGATGGCCACAACACAGAACAGATCAGTGACAGCGTAACACTCAAAACCTCTGCTATCGTGAAATTCAGTCGATAGTGGGACAGCTGGCATCCTTGGTAGACACTTAAGTATGGGATGGATTAATTGATTTGATTCAATTTGCAAATTTAAGGAGTCCATGAAGCACAGAGTTTGTAACCAGATTAACTCTTCCCTGTAAAGTAGTGATGTACATGGTCAAGATTTTTAAAAACCAGAGGTTTGCATGGTACAAAAAAATTAATGTCCAATATACATGTACACTGTTCTCTTATACTCCCTGCCACACTCGACCGCGATCACGCTGGTGCTCCCACTGCAACCTGAAAAGTATGAAAGCGTGAAGCAAAGTACTTATAAGGTCTCTGAGAATGATTTGGTGACATACAATTTGTACTCACCCCGGTACATCGTCCCTCACTTGAACAATTCGTGAGAACACGCCCCGGCTGCCCCTTTTCCCACTACCATATACGCCCCGGGGAAAGTGTCTCGCCAGGGGCCAAAATTTTCAACTCTGGTCCTGAGCAGGGTTAAACTCACCCCGGGGAATGAGAAATTAACAGGTGCCAGGTGTATAGTCACTGCAGGTGTACATGTAGGTATAATCGGCTGCACCCGATATCTGTTACATGTAATTTAAAAGGCGGCCATCTTGGAAATGACCCTGATCCTCAGCCTAATCACGTGACTCTGACCTCTCATCATTTTAAAAACCTCAGAATTGGATTCAGAACCACAACCATACATTGTAGTGCAACACCAGAATCTTTAAAATCAGCTGAATACATGTAGGTGGCTATGCATTCTGATGGCGGCCATCTTTGAAATATACTAATTAGGACCCGTGGGAGTTTTTGTCCAATGGCAATTATACCAAAATTCCTTATAGCACTAGATGCCCCAAGAGTACTAAGAATAATTTTGGCATCTTGGAAGAGGGTGCATACATGTAGGATCCTGCCAGACTATTTGGATGCCCTAGACTCCCCCGCCCACTCCCCTGCCCCGCCCCTTTTTAGGGTGTGGGTTCAGAATTTGGGCCTTTTCCCAAAAATACTCTTGTTCCCCATGAAAAACCGGTCCAGAAAAACCACATGAAATTAACTGGCACCACGGGAGTGGACCACACATGGTATTAAAAATGTTTAACTTTTCGAAATTCCTTCTCTATTACCTCGCAGTACTTTGTAAGTGCCACGTAGACCCCGTGACTGCCACACATGCCACACGTGTACGTATGCCGTAACTGACATGGATCATAGCCATGTCCCATCCTGTATCACAAAAATGGCCCTATATGTGGCCCTTTTAAGTCGTTTCACTCTAGTGTCTATACTTTTTCAATCCACTTTCACATGAAAGTTGTTGCAAGAAGTTGTGACAGATATTGTGTTTCATATCCCAAAATGTGACGTCTGTTGCCATGGTAAAATGTAACACAGAGTCAGCAGCTAAACCATCCATTGCAAAAGCACAGAGAAATGGTTTAGTGATTTTTAGTGTAGAGGCATCACTGTCAACTAACAGAAGGCGACATATTCACTTTGGCTTAAAATGCTGTACCCGAGGTCTAAGAGATGTACTTTATCATTTTTTCAGTTAGTGACATGTTAAATTAGTGAAGCCATTATCTGTGCCATGCCAAGTCCCCAGTCTCGTCGGAGATCTTCCAGCTGAGCCAGGGTGGCGGCAAGCAGCCGGAGGCCCTCCATTTTTGACTACATGTACATAAATCCCTCAGTGAATGGCAGACGCTTGCGTAACTGTCGATACTCCCCCCTAACCACCCCCCTCCCCCCAAAGCCTGGCTTTCCAGAGCAGACGATAACGACAAACTCAAACCGCCTCAGCTCAACAAGCCGTATCATACACATCAGCCCAAGGGGGTCAGGAGGAGCTGTACCGGGGGAACATTCTCATCCTTGTTAGCAGAGGCCTTGACAGGACAAATTTAGAAGCCTGAAGTGTGACGTAGGTACGAGCGGACTAGCATATACTGAGAATACGGGTCCCTGCTGGGAATTGGGCCAACTAGGAGTATCGAGTTCGGGAAGGATTTGAAAGTATCTGTGCATCTTCAAGTGCATTTGATGAGAGTAGATTTGGAATCTAATTGAGGATGGGGGATGAGGAGGGAAGGGGATTGCATTCAGTATGAGCCTGCAAGATAGAAGGGGTCGCTGCACTAAGCTGTCAGTTCTACATGTACATGTGTAATGTACATGTACGTATAGAGATGACCCACACTCAAGTAAAAAAAAAGAGCACATGCTGACAATTTTTAGATGATGTGCCCGCCCTGTTTAAATGATGTGCTCGCGCTGTTTCGCTTTAGTAGCAGAATTCGAAATCGGACTGACATGACTAAAGTTGGCTTTTCCGACTATATTTGATTAGTGCTAATAGCTGTAGCATAATTTCTACTCACTTTGGAACCTCCCGGTAAAATATCCGAATACACAAGATCAGTATTTCGACTAGAAAAAGACTTTTAATGACCCTATTTTTTGAGTGGAACGATCGACTCGTGTGTGGATCGGAAGACACTGGCTGCTGCCCATTCATTTGCCATGTTACACCGCGCTAAGCTAGCTGGAAACCCGTTACCAATTGCAAGTACTAGACTGGTTTCTGCTCCACAAATTCCACATACTACGAATGATTCTAATATCCAGTCTAAATCGCCAGTCTAACGGAACAGCGCCACCAACAACACAAATAGTCAGGTGCATCTTGTGCGCTGTTTGTAATTTGCGCAAATAAAGCCAGGGTACCGGGCTGCTTTGCCCCAAAAAATGTCAAAGTCGAAACCGTTCCCAATTAGTTTATGCAGATGCAGATGTGGCGGTGTGTTCATAACTGTTGAACACCCTGCAGTCCGCTACCGATAAATTAGTTTACACAAATTTGGTGGTTTTTCGACGATATCTTCGGAAATATGCAGCCTAGAAGTGTGGGAGTTTCAGATTCGTAATGATAAAAATATGACGGATGTTATGATATAAAAATCTCATAACCCATTGGGTATAGCCCTGGGAATTATAGGTAAATAAATGTGATCTGGTCACACTCCTTTCACATTTATTTACCCATTTCAGACTTGACCCAAGCAACTTGACTGGTCGACAACCATGCAACAATCATGGGACAAGTAAGATCTGATTGCTCTTGGGCCAGCACAAGTGCAAATGCAGCACAATTCCCCTTTACACGCCCAAGGTTTACAAACAGAAGCTTCCATTAGTAGACCTATATCTTTATTAGATCCCCAAACCAAGATGAACTTCGGCCATGAAGCACCATCCATCACGTAAGGAGTAAAACAGCAGTTTTTTTTGCCTTTGTTGACTGATCCTAGCGACTCATTTGTCTAGGGCACCATTAAGCATGCTTTCCTGGCCACTGTCTTTAAAAGCTCATTTGTACAGAGGCACGCTCACTGTCCACACAGCCACGATTAATTGAATTACTAAATGCCACTATCTGTTTCCAGCTTGGAGAGGTAATGTAGATAGATATATGAACTCTGTTATTTTGCTTGCTCGGGACAGAAACCTGACTTAGGGGAAAATGCTTGAACATCATCAGTGTCACAGCTTGGTATTGTGTACGATCACTCAGGCTACAGTACCGCCTCCTAATGACCAGAAGCTTTTTAACAAAGGTCGTGGACTAAGTATAAAGTACAGGAAATGCATCAGAGGCTTTCTTTAATGGTAAATCATTTCCTCTCAGGGAACCCTTGGCATTTGCTATGTTCAAAGCTTGTAAACAACATTTCCAAACATCAAAAGCAAAACTACCAAATCATATTGCCTGATTTGTTTTTTATCAATCCAGTGATCGTTAAAGCCAACCCTATATACCGTAATTAGAAACACCAGACTTGAAAAGATGTCTCTGCATTCAACTAGTTTGCATGCTGTTTGCTATGTGTACACATAGTTTTCTCTGGGGTATGTGCACATGTAGGGTAAGTCAATAATTTATGTGCCTTCTTATTTGACCTGCAATGCATAAAATATATATTAAAAAATAGTGCATTATAAATCAAATAGTGCATTATTCAAATGTGTGCTTGCAGGTGAGCGTAAAAAAAAAGAAGCAAAAAACAAGTTACTTGTAACATGCTTTAGTTAACGTGTGTATGGGTTTACGGTAGCACCATGTGAATCTCATTTGTATATGTGTGGTTCTGAAAAGAACTGGTGAGTGTGAACTCAACGTTTCGAACAGCTAGCGTGCTCTGTTCGTCTTCAGGAGTAATGCCGGACTCGTGATGATGCAGGGCTATAAGTACTGGTTGAGGGGTTTCAGTGTACAATGTGTGCACTGAAGCGGCTTGGCTTGGGTGGAGGAGGCGTGGTTGTGTTAGGATCCTAATACTGTGGTTGGCACCAGTGTGCTCACTGAAGTGCATGACACTGTGGCAGTGGCTGTCGTGGGTGGAGGACCTTGAGTTTCCTTACTCAGAGTTCACACTCACCGGTTCTTTTCAGAACCACACATATACAAATGAGATTCACATGGTGCCACCGTAAACCCATACACACGTTGATTTCCACCATGCATAGCCTTAAAGGGCCCCTTATTTAGGATTTTTATCAATGAAATCTATGCTTTAAAACCACTCTACTCAGTTAAAGTCATAAAAATCCTATTTGGAGCTTAATTGCTTTGGGGGTTAAAAGAAAGGTTTTTAGTTTTTATGCTAATGCAAATATGCATATTCATGACCAAGGTCACTATGTCACAAGAGGCAAACACAGGAAAATCACATTACACTGTGCACAAAAGATTCCACTTTTTTCTCAATTTTCCTGAAACTTTTGTAATCCATGGCTGTTTGAGTTTGTTTTACATGTTGCCTGCTGTAAGCCATGACAAAACTGGGGGTAGAAACTGCAGCAATTTGCCACAAGTCCAACTTTAAGTCTTATGTTTTTTCTTAACTTTTCCCTTCTGTCTTCCTTATGTGATGCACTCAAAACAGCGCCCTCTGTCTGTGATTTAATGCAGTGAAATCTTCAAAGTTGAAAAAGGCCACCTTTTATTGATTTTACATCCAAACGAACAATAGTATGTCTTGCTGAACAAGTAATCCGTCATTATGAAGCAAAGCTTAGGCACAAAGTTGTTTAGCATGTCACAGCCCTTTAGGTTTTACCTATGCTTTAGTTAGTGATCATGACTGCAGCAACACAAATTTTTACCAAAACTGACTTTATCTTTCCATTTTGTCTTGACTGTTAACTTTTTCTGGACGGGTGATGGCCAGGAACAGTAAAGACTTGATTCTGGGAAATAGTGTTCCAAAAATGCACTGATAATTTGCTTAAAATCTGCTAAAAAATCTACTTACACATGTACTCAAGCATTTGACTCTAGAGACCAAAGAATAACCATAGCCAGATGAAAACAAATATGTTTGGTGTTTGGGCAAAACACTAGGATGGCAGGTCAAGTACATGCAGCATGAACAAAGTACATGTATCAGACAAACGTTTACATTACAGATAGACATGGTCCAGTAAGCATTTTGAGTTTGCTGGGCTTCTTGTTAAAAAATACTGTACCCATTGGCTTGTTGAATTTTACTCCGCAAAAAAAATTCCAATGGGTGGGCATTTAGAGGCGTTTTGAGGCACCTGGGAATGACCTAGATATCCGTCTCTAGATATTGTGTACTTCAGGTATGTACAATTCCACAGTGAAGCCACCTGTCACTTACATTGTACCTGTAGGAAAAATCAAACCACCTTTGTCTGCCCTGAAAGAAAAGAATGTGTCAAATGTCTGCTATCTTTAAGCACCTTTTATAGGCACCCAAGATACTAAACCCAAAACACACAAAGTTTAGAGATAAGTCTGCAGAATGAAGTGCTAATGCATATTGTACCGGGTATGAACAAGGAGAAAAAATAAGTCAGCAGAACACTGGCATTGGTAAGAAATATGGTACTTGCAGGTTATGAAATTGGACAAGTGTATCCTTCAGTCATGACATGGCTGAATTTGATTTTGTTTATAAACAAAGTATGACCTCCGCATCCTGAATCAAACAACGCCTTTTAATACAACCTGTTGATATCACCGAATACATGACAAGAATGATTCAGTAAACTTTGTGCAATCTTCAAAATGCAAATTGCAAGAGTTGGTAAGGCACCGGGCACGGTTCACTGCATCCAGATTTCACAAAATCATGGACATGAACTACAAATTCGCAGGGACTCCACACAGTGGCACTTGCGTGCGCGCCTCAGGTTGAAAATGACATCAGGATGTAATTTTTGTTTTCACGAAGTGACAACTGTACTGTATGTATCTTAAAAACAAATTAGAGAGTGTTTTGGTTACATTTTTATATTCCAAATGTTTTTCATTTTCCATGCATTTTCCATGTTTATTTGTCTAATAAATCTACCGAAAACTTGCGTGTCACTTCGTAAAACCGAAATCTTTGCGTTTCGAGTTGTGTGCGAAGAGTGCGCCCGAACCAAGTGGTCCCCAACTGTGCGTTTCCACAAAGTGACACGCAACTGCACTAGTGGGTGTCAGTTCGTGGTGTCGGCGACGAGTTGTGTGAAATTTTAAAAACTGTTGTTGATTTATTGAAATTTCTTTTAGAATGTATAGATATTATGCAAGAGCTGAAAAAAGCCACCTCTTACAGTATGTCATAAAACAATTTTCTTTAATGTTATCAAAACTACATGTATGACACCAATACAAGTTTAACTGTTTATTTTTTATTTTATCTTAAATACATGTATTAGTACGTTGAATAACTACTTTTCCCGTATTAGGACGACCGTTTTGGGAAGAGTGCTCTGTGGAACCACTAAAACGGCAAATTTGTCGGCAAGAAACTCTGCCGTTGACACCCATTTTTTCGACTTAAAGTTCTCATAAAAATGTTTTTCAACCTAGACGAAAATGGTTACAAACCTAATAAAAATGGTGAGAAACCTAATAAAAATGGTTTTTGACCTAATAAAGATGGTTTTTAAAACACTTGGCGTTAGGACGACCGGCTATCGGTCGCCCTAATGTGGTCGGTCGTCCTAATACGCCTTTTTTACCCATAACCGGTCGCCCTAATACGGGAAAGGTAGGTTAATTGTTACATGTATATTGCACAGGAATTTCTTTTTAAAATTACCTTGAAAAAGCCAATTCTACAAACCATTAAAATTCCACACTTTATTAGGCTCAGGTTTTTATGGAAAGTCTCTTTCTTATTAAAGGCCAGTTCAGGCTTAATGCAAAACCAAATGCTAATTTGACATGAATGACATTGAGGTTTAATTTGTTTTAATTTACAAAATTGCCTATCTCATATTCATGTTCAAGTTCACATTTGTGCAAAGCATATGAGATGAACTTTTACAGAGACCATGATCGAAGGCCAATGGCCTCTAAATCATTACATGTATCTGATGAGGCACCTGGGGTGGACTGCAACATACATGTAACCATCTTACAAAGTACATGTAAGTCTAAGACACATCATCTGTCATTATTTAATTTATGTGTCTTAAGTTTTATGCATCTCAAGATGCAAGTTATGACACATAAATGTTTATTGTACGACAAAATTAATCTATGTCTTGAAGGCCCTATACATGTAGATGATCTGTTTTTGAGCGATTCTGGGAATAAAACAATTATAAATTAAAAGAAGGACATCAAAAAACCTATCTGAAAACATTTCAGCTCCGTCAAATGTACCATGTTTTACAAAAACAAGAAAATCCATGTGCGTTTTGCCGGTCTTGAAGAGGAATTTCAAAATGATTGTTCGTGACTTATTCTAAATTCGTCTCTTTGTTCTCAGTCGGTCGCATACCGGTACATACATGTACGTATGCACTCTGTGGCTCGCATCATACTGGTTGTGCGGGCGACCAGTCTAGTGCACATGCACAGTGTAACCACGGAAGGTGTGCGAACCTGAATCATGCAGCGCGCCTTTTCGGAGCGCCCAGATGCAAGCCAACTACATGTACACTATGTACATGTACATACATGTATAAGTAATTTCAATCAATATGAGGGTGGGTTTCTGAGTAAATCGTTTGCAAACGATCTAAATAAATTTCATCACGGAATATTTTCTGGTAAAGTTATATAATTTCGGGCGGAAACATTTTATTGGATCGTTGCTATCAATTCAATCTACATGTACATGTAGGTTTTCCTAGTCAACTCGTTGATTAACATTTTGGGTCATTGCAAATGAAAATTTCCTGTTTTCTTCCCATGGATAGTATTTTATATGATTGTTAGGTTAGTTCTAACAAAATCCATTTTCTGGAAAAATCTGAACACGCTTAATACATCTTAACTTTTTTTTATTGCAATCCACCCCATGTCTTAATTGGTCTTGGTGTCTTTTTGTGTAATACCTTTTCCAGCACCATGAATATTTACACCAAGTACTATACATGTACATAATTGTACATCATACATGTCAGTTTAAGCATTATATACATGTAACACCCCGCTCCCATGTGTACATACACATGTACACCCAGGGGGGCCACTGCACATTGACAAGTGAATATGCCATGCATGACCAGAGGTTTTCAAAAACTACCCTAAACACGTAATTTCTACAGTCCAAAAATGCACCCCTTAACATATGCTTAACAAGTACAAAGACGTTCCGCAAAATGCACTGGTGTATTCCACAAAGGCAGACCTACATGTACATACATGTATATGTACATGTATACATGTCGATCTGCACATTGATTGTATTTTCTGCCCATTTTGAAGCCATGCAGGCAATTAACTAATTGAGACAAAATGAAACATTTTATGATCCCATTGCAAGTCCTCTCAATTAAAAGGACCCTAATTACGTACATGTACCCTTTTTAAAGTACCCTTTATTCAGTTTTTCACGATACGCAAGTACGTGCCCACAATCGTAAAAAAAGGACCCTTTTTACTTGGATTTCTGGTCACGGATGGCATCCAATTGTCAATGGGCAGTGCAGCGCCCCTGGGCATGTACACCACTACCATCATCACCCAAAATGGTAAACAGGTCTACCCGAACCATTGCAAGGTGTACAATATTAAGTTATGTTTTAAGCACACCAGTTTTAACACTTGGTTGCATACATGTACTTTGTATTTATACCTCCGACTGTACATGTACATGGGTCTTTCCACGCTAATGGGCCTATTTGAAAAATAAGTCAGTTTAATCCCTTTCAGATGTCTTCAGTTTATCTCAAACTTTATAACGAAATTCCCTTGATACTGTTCTCAGCTAGGAGATAACTTTTGCGCAAAAAAGTAAGAAAATGCTGCCACAACATACATTTCTGAAAAACTTGTGTATGTACGTACAAAAAAAAATTGTGACTTTTTGTCTGTCCACGTTACATTCGTATTATTTATAAGGGAAAAATTGTGCACGGGGTTTTCAGAGATGTATGTCGTGGCAGCATTTTCTTACCTTTTTGGGCAAAAGCTATCTCCTGAAAACAGTACAAGGGAATTTCTTTAAGTTTGATTTAAACTGAAGACATCTGAAAGGAATTATTGACTTATTTTTTAAATAGGCCCATTAGCGTGGAAAGACCCATATGTACATACTTACGTAAACTGAAAATTTAAACATGAAAAATTTGTCTCATAAGCACACATGTACCCGTACACATATACAGCCCAACAGGTTTCATTCTAGAAATAGAACACACAGCTACATGTACATAAACGGTCAAACATAATGTGGGTTTTCTAGGAATTGTCCCAGGAGTAGATGCAATAAACCTCTCTCTGGAGGGCTAGCACATGACGCCGTCAGGAGTACACACCGCAAATGAGATATGGGAAAAAAAGTGCAATCAAGAGAGCTCTCTACATAACTAGGGGGATCATCCTATAGCTGACTAGGATTCTAATCACTATGGCAACAGTCTCCATGGCAACAGCCCAATACGTGTACGCTTCATCCCGGTTATAGCACGCTTCTGACGTCACTTGCAATAGTTTGCATGTGTATTAAGGAATGCCAAGGTGCGACTTCTTATTGTTTTACATAATAAAAGCAGCTGTATATATGTGGGGTGTTATGGCCGAGCGGTCTAGTGCGTCGAACTTAAGTTCCTGTGCTAGTACTAGAATGTAGGTTCGATTCCTGGCCGTGACGGGTTGTGGCACCTGTGCCCTTGAGCAAGGCACTCAACCACACTTGCTCCCATTCCTGTAATTGGCGGTCCCTCCGCTGTTGGATGTGGTATATAAATAAATAAATAAATAAATATGTATGCTTGTTCAAGTTGGTGTAGGAAGTTTAAGGCCTTGCAGTTACCCACAATTTTGATAGCAATGTTAACAAAAACTATACAATTTTTCCCATGTAAAATGGTACCCTTCTGTAAGAAATTGCCAACTGGAGGTGGTTAAAAAAAAAAGAAGTTTGGAAACAATTGTTTTACCATTTTATTCAAAACAAAACCCATGCATGGATTTTTAAGGTTTTCTGCATCGAAGTACATGTATTACTGCATCGATCTACATGTATGTGGCTGAAATTTCTACAAGGCAGTTTATCAACATTAATTCTTTAGTTATGTGATGCTGTCATTCCTGTTTTTAAAAGTTTTCCAATCATGTAATCTATCTTTAAGTTGAAGGCTTATTCATGATGGTAGTAGAATAACAAAGATATTAATCTGTTGTCTCATAATGCAGTCACCAAAATTCCCAAACATTTTGACCATGTCCTTTTTATAATATGACAGAAGAAGATGAACCGTTATGGGTCATATTGTGAAAAAGAGATGCAAAGTGAAACATTTTGATAAACTTGTAAATCTGTTTTATAATATTCGAGTAAAAAATAAATTACTGGGTACCTCTACCGGTAGATCTGCTGGTTTAAATCTGAATGCTGGATATCATTTTGAATGATAATTACAAAAAAAGGCTTGTCACAACATAAGGCACAGTTTCATGGAAAGAACCACGGAAAGAACACTCCAGAGACAGAAGTGCAATCATGTATGTGCAGCAGTCAAAATATCAGCTCGTTGACTACATCCTGAGATAACAGATTATAATTACTATCTCAAACTTTAATTAGAGAAAGGAGTTGAAGCCAACTATACGAGTTGGCTGGGTTTAATTAAAAGCACTAGCTCTTATGAACACCAACGATTCGGGACACTAATGTAACGTTCAGGAATTGAGTTGCTAAATATAGCTTTCCCACATGCATTCTAGGGCTCACTACCGGGATATGATGCCCAAAATAGACTGACATTTTCAACACCATCTGACAAAATGTAGCACTTATACATGTACATTAAAGGGTTTGGCAACATGTAGGGGCTTTTAGTATACATTGTACATGTACATAGTATGTATAACACTGTATTGGTTACAATTTATCAGAAGAACACTGGTAATCTGGACTGGTCAAACCCTTTAAATCCTTTTCAAAAGAGAAGGTACATGTGCAGGGCATAATTTATCCGGTATCGCATCGCAATTTGAGATGCATTTGACCCTCCATAGCGATGCAATTTTGTCCTTGTGTAGCAATGATTGCGATGCATTAATTATAATAAAACATCAGACGAGTATATGTTTGAACTTCGTAATAAACCAATTCGTAATAAACCCAATTTGGCGAGTGCGAACGTTTGAAAAATAGTTCTATGAAAATTACGAACGTCGAAATGTTTTGGGCGCCATTTTGAATAGCGATCACACGCGCGCTGGTTTCCATACACATACCAGTATATCAATCAACACGCTGGTGCCCTGCAATAGTAGTATCGATACTGTACTAACCGAAAAACTTGTTTACGACATATACCTGGTTCCCAGACGTTTTCAAGCATATTATACCAACATAAGTACATGATAATAAAATATCGATTCCCGTATTTTTCGATGTTTCGGTTACTTTGCAATAAAATCAACAAAAGTACATGACAAAAAGTATCGATCTCAATCAACGCTGTACGCATACGGTGCGACTAAAATGGTCGCATTGGCGCCTAAAAATGCTCACATGCGACCAGTGATTAAATTCTTATCGCCATTGGCGACCACAAAATTCGCACCTTAGTCGCCCAAGGTGGGCATCAGTGATGTTTACGGGCGGTACAATCTAGTGTTCTGCTCTTTTAAATATACTTGCGGCATGCAAACGACGATTGCGCATCGCGATCACTTCATTAATTTTTCCATTTCGCCACGTGCGACACACGGCCACAGCTTGGGTGTGCATTGTGTCCAACGAAGCTTGTGTGCAATATACGTGCATACTAGCAATACACGCATCTGGTATCCGACTGCGGCCCCAGACTGGCTCAGCCCCAAACTTGGCCCCAGACCAACTCAGCCCCCATTGCCTTGTGTACAAACTCGGTCCCAGACTGACTCGGCCCCAATTGCCTTGTGTACCAACTCGGCCCCCATTGCCTTGTGTACAAACTTGGCCCCAGACCAACTCGGCCCCAATTGCCTTGTGTACAAACTCGGCCCCAGACTGACTCGGCCCTAATTGCCTTGTGTACAAACAAGTTGAAAAAATAAAAATGCTGGCGCCCATCTTTTTTTCCTTAGGAGCCAGTGGCTCCTTATTTTATTTTTCTCTGTACAGCGTTGATTATTCTAATTCGGTTGTCAAAACAAATATTAAGGCGAAAATTTTGAAATTCGTAATTTTCAAGAGCAATTTCGTATTTTCGTAATTTATTAATAAATTCGTAATAACTACGTAATAGTTGGCAGCTATGAAAAAGTATCGTGTCATTTGTGACACAAAAGACACCGGTCTGATTCTGAATAAGTGCTCTTTTCTCATTAATTTAACATTTCTATGATGATGGTTAGTAGTAGGCCTACTAGTAGTAGTACACAACATTTTAAAACTGCTACACAAACTTTCCAAACTGCTACACAAAATCAAATATGTATAGCAAAATTGCTATACATTTTTTTTGCTGTAAATTATGCCCTGATGTGTACTAAATGCAAAACTGATTCTGTAAAATTCTTTAGTAATTCTTTAGTAATTCTGGCAGTGCAGCTACATGTAGTACTTGTAAACTGTTAGATTGTCCTGATGCATTAAAATGACACCGTTTGCCGTATTTTTAAAGCTGTCAAACATCAATATCACTACAGTAGGTGCGGCCGTATTTTCATCCAAAACATGACAGAAACGACATCGAATGATATGAATGTCATCTACCCCCGGTACATATGTACGCTGGATACAGCAATTTTTTCAACCTAATTGATTACCACCAAAACTGGTTGGTCCCAACAGCAATTTTACAGCACATCTTCTGTCGATGGAAAGACACCGTGGCCGCTACCGCTCTACTGATTTTTTTTTCAGACACTGCGCGAAATCGAACGAAGGCGCACAACACGATGTACTGAGTATACACGATGGCGTTGTGTAACGAAATTGCACTACATTCTTCTGAGCACGCACGTACCGGTATGTCAAAAATTGAGAGGATTTGGCGCATGCGCAAACCGTGACACAGCCCCTCTAATGTTCTTTTTATTTTAAAATAAAGAATTATAGCACTACATGTACAGGGAGACAATTTCTAAACTGAAATACAGATGTGCAATGTACATTGGCTATAGTAATATGAATGCAATAGCAGATGAATCTGTATGTGATAGTGTCCAACATTACATGTACATGTACATGTAGTACATGTACATGTGTATATCAAAACTTGATACCAAAAGTCCTCTAAGATACAGTGGCCATCTGGAAAAAAAAGTACATGTACTAAATCTATACTGCTCCCTCTTCCTTTTTGTTAAATTTTTTTTGGGTCAAATTCGTATAATTTGGTGAAACAATTTTTAAAGGTCGTGTACATGATCGGATAAACCATTACAAATAGTTTCATCCCCCTGCGTGATTGAAGGTATGCATGATTAAAACCAACCCGAGCAAAAATCAGCTATATACCTTCGTCTACCTTTTGAGAAAACAGTCAAACTGGTTTACAGTCACTTCGCCCCAAAACCACTCCGCCCTGAACCACAGCCTGTGCACGAAGTTGTTTGGGGGCGAAGTGGCATTTGGCCGAGGTAGTCTTTGGACGATGTGGTTTTGGGGTGAAATGGCCTTTGGGTAAAGTGCTTCAGGGTAAAGTGCTTCAGGGTAAAGTGCTTCAGGGCGAAGTGGTCCAGGGCGAGGTGGTTTTGGGGCAAAATAATGTTTACGTCTTGCGAGACGAAAAATAATTGTTTTGCTCATTTCTCATAGACTATTGCACTTCAGACAAAACCATTTCAGGGGAAGTTTTCTCTCCTTATCGTGTTTATATTGTGTAAAGCCCCTTTCACACTAGACGAATTCCCCGGGAATTCCCTGGGAAATTGCCGGGGAATTTCGGTCGGTCTGTTCACACTACCAAAGAAATCCCCGGGAAAAAGCTTTTCCTCGGGAGTAGGGTTAAAGGAGAAATCCCCGGGGTTTAACGTTTTTCCCGGGGAAAAGCAACAAGTGTTTGAACGTCGCAGGGTTTGAACTTTCCCCACGATTTTGCGTCCACGGGTAATCGCGAAAGGTCACAGGGTCACAAATAGCGCGCCAAGTAATTCGCGCGGTAGCTTAGTATTGTGATGCAGTACTTTTCAAATTTTTCGTAAATAAATGTACAGTTAAGTACAAAACACAAATAATAACGTTTGAAAATTATACAAATAATTTTATTTTAAAGAATATGAGCAAAATGAATGGTTTTAATTTGTAATAAAAGAAGTGTCGTGAACAAGACTGTGTTTAGCTTCCTTCTCGTGTACGTGTATTTATAATGTCCCGTGTGGTTAGGTACCAGTCTTCTATTTTCTTATCCGCATGATGCGTGACTTCCGCCCACAATTCATTTGGGAACTTCCTGATGGGCGCCCTCAGTTTACACATTTCCCGGGGTTTGATGGCCAGTGTGAAACGACCGTGCATATTCCCGGGAAATAGTGTCCCCGGGAGTTACCAAATGGGTCTAGTGTGAACGGTTGCTGGGGTGTTGGTGGGGTAAAAAATCCCCGGGAATTTCCCGGGGATTTATTTCCCGGGGATTGGCTCTGCAGTGTGAAAAGGGCTTATGTTATGGTATCTTGATTCCTCAAGATACCAATCATGTATTCTACCTTTAAACACCTTGTAATTTGAAGGATTTTGCAAATCAGGAATTTAGTTTCTGACATTTTGAGGAGTTAACTTACCTTTGGGGCAATTCCCTTTCGAACATCATTGATTTGTGAAAGTTCCAACACCTGACCTTCCTGTTAAAATGAAAGCAAAAATCCAAGATATTATTACAAAAACAATGCACCAGATTTAAATGTAATGTTTTATGCTAAAGGTAAATTACAATATCTGTAAACAAAAATGCGATGATTTTGAAGTCATTCATCACCAGGATAAATCAATACCAGGATAACTAATAATAATAATAATAGCAAAGCACTTATTAGGCGCACAATTAATATCTGGAGGCCATTCAAAGGCGCCAGGTCAAGAAAGAAAGTCACTATAGTTGTTGTGAAAAGCCTGGTGAAAAAGAAATGTCTTTAAATGCCGTTTAAAGACAGAAAGATCACGTGTGGCTCTCAGCTCATCCGGCAAAGAATTCCAAAGACTGAGTGCATAACTGGAAAATGCCCTATCCCCATAGGTTACCAGACAGGTTTTGGGGACATATAGCGTGTTACCTCTTGACCTCGGTCTCACTGTCTTGAATGTAAGATGGTGCATATATCCATGAAGGGCTTTAAATGTCAACAATGCAACTTTAAATTGAATCCTGTACCTAATGGGTAGCCAATGAAGTTTGAGCAGAATGGGAGTTATGTGATCACACATTGACTTTCTATTGATGATACATATCTCAGTTAAAAACTTTTCCTTTATGATATAGCAAGTAATCAATTTTTATTCCAATTTATTTCTCAAGTTGAAATATACTGACACATACACTTTAGTAATGCAGGTAAGAAGAACGATAAGGCCCAAACAACATTTGTGAGTGGCAAAGACATAAATTTGTCAATAAGGCTGGGTTACTTTGAATCTCATCCATATGTTCCCAATATGAAAACAATTGACAAAACGCAGTCTGCAAAACGCAGAAAATTCTGTGCAGCTGTCACAGGCATGCAAAATCATGTTTAATGCAATGCACGTGCAACACGAGTACCTGGATGCATTAAAAGCAAGACACAATCAAGAGATGCCATGCACTCGCATCAAGTGTGTGTTTTGCGTTTGTAAAGTTTGTCAGTATAGTACCTGAACATACATTCATGTACATAAAATATGTACATGTACATGTACAATACATAGTAAAGAAAACCACATGTACATGTATGCATTCGACACTAGAAGGTACCAGTACATGAGCATGTTGAATAAGAGCGTACGTGCAATGCACTGTGCTTCCAGTCCTGCTCGTACATTAAAGTACGTGTATACCGTAGCGTTCTCTTTACCGGTACATGTACTGTACATACTGTAAATGTACTGTTTGAGGTTTTTTTTTATTAGAGCGTAATCCAAAACTGGTAAACGCTGGATAAACATTTTACAATTTCCTATATTAATCAAAATAATACCTCAAACAATAACAAAAATGTCCATATTTTACAATCATATTACAAAAACTAACAGAATAAATTTGGCTGGGCACACTGTGCCATCACATTTTCAAGAAATAGTTGAAAATGCATATAAAAAATTGTAATTTTTGTCAATTTTATTATAACCTACATGTACAATGTACAAGTCAATTTTAACATGTGATAAACTGGGTGTGTGTATTAACATCAGTTGACTTTAGTTTTCATATGTTGTATTGATTAAGGAAAGGCATTTGTCTCCTAATTTCCGTCCCTCACGTGAGGGACGGAAATGGATCACGCTCATTATCAAGTAAAGTAGGCTACTGCTCCATAGGAAAGAACGTTTTGTGTTGTTAATGGTTTAATTTTGATCTTCCTAAACTACATGTACAGTACATGTACATGAAATCACTTTTTGGCACTGTCAGATTTGTTGGCACTGTCAGTTTTTGACTGTCCACATTTGCTACAAACACCCAACTTGTTTTTAGTACTATAGCCTCCAATTTACCAAATTTAATCAGTTTGCATTTTCCCCCCTCGAGGCACATCCATTAACGGGTCCCTGTTTAGGCAGTTGGTGTTCAGACAGTTGGTGTTCATTCCACAACCTGTCATCAATCTTCCATAGCCTTATGCATGTATGCATTTTCAGTTTCATTTGGAAAGAGGTCCACATTAATATTCATGCTTTTTTATCATCCACCAACATAGGGGAGGTAAATTTGGGGTCTTAATTTTTGGTATCCCCTGTAATATCTAATGGCCGCGGTACATGTAATTTCAGGACACACTCACCCAGAATGGTTACTGAAAAATGGATTGAAGGCAACCTAAATGACATTTCTATCGTTTTGGCAAATTGCGCAGGTACAAATGTACTGTCAGCTGTAATATTTTGGATACTAAAATGTCTCACTTTTAGACCCCAAGTTTATAGAAATTACCCATAAATTGTTCAATATTTCGGTGTTTTGAGTGTAGGGTCATTCCATGTCAAATCACCCAATGGATTTAACCCTACCCTCTTTAAATTTGCTCAAATTTGGTTTATAGGGTAACTTTGGCTCAACAAGCTCAAATTTCAAAATTAAAAATTCATCCGACTTACGGTTTTCGCGATACGGCGCGTGCTTTTTTGATGATTTCGGTCAAAATGACTCAACCGTCAACTTTCAAACGACCATAAACCCAGTAACCCCTGGTTCAAAATGGCTGAAATTGGTGTTTTTGGAAAGGGAATTGCATAAGGAATCCAAATCTGCCATTATTTTTATGCGTTAACATGGTATGTTTTCCATGACCTTTGACCTTCACTTTGACCTTGAATTTGACCTCGTGGATCACGTGATCCGGAGGTGAACTTCGGTGAAAATATTCCCCCATATGTTTTCTTCATAATATCAAAAAATCAGAGATATAATATTTTTCGTTTGCTTTCCAGCTCTTCTCAAAGTTGCCATGTTTAGTAAAAATGTAATATTCCTATGCAAAGTACATTACATATGCAAGGCATGCAATACATACACATGTACAATCTATACAGGCAGTGGGCAAATTTTGTAAATCTTATGGAATATACATACAACATTTTAAGAAGCAATAAATTACATATTCCAATATTCCACATGGCATTCACTGTGACTATTAGATCATATTACCATAGATTATGTCTTTAAGTGATCACTCGGCTAAAGTTATTTATCAATTACGATCCAGTCTGGGTACACTCTTGAAATAACAGCAATAACTGTCAAAGGAACTCAGCAATTCCTCGGGTTTGTCCCAGTCTCCAAATTAATGTTAGGCCTACAAGTGTACAAATTAAGTAGTCAAGTTAGCCCGCCAGCTGTAGTACCAGTTTCGCACAGCAATGATGTAGAACCAGCACCAGAGGCAGCACAGGATTTTGATGTAATACAACAAAACTTTGTCTGCTGCATTTATGATGGCTTTCCGTGGTGGAGAACATTTCTGAGGAGTTTGGTGACTAGTATTAATTTTATGCACCCTCATGGACCATCCAAACAGTTCAAGTGGCTATTGGAACCTGATAAATGCTGGGTAACTGAAGCCAATGTTTTATGCAAAGTCAACACCCCATCACTGACATCCTCGTCTTCCAGAAAGTATTACATCTCAGCAAAAGACAGCGCACAAATTTCAAGAGTGTACCCAGACTGGATCGTAAATGATCAATAACTTTAGCTGAGTGATCATAATCTATGGTAATAGTCACAGTAAATGCCTATTGGAATATGTAATTTATTGCTTCTTAAAATGTTGTATGTATATTCCATAAGATTTACAAAATTTGCCCACTGCCTGTATAGATTGTACATGTGTATGTATTGCATGCCTTGCATATGTAATGTACTTTGCATAGGAATATTACATTTTTACTAAACATGGCAACTTTGAGAAGAGCTGGAAAGCAAACGAAAAATATTATATCTCTGATTTTTTGATATTATGAAGAAAACATATGGGTGAAAATTGTCACCGAAGTTCACCTCCGGATCACGTGATCCACGAGGTCAAATTCAAGGTCAAAGTTAAGGTCAAAGGTCATGGAAAACATACCATGTTAACGCATGAAAATAATGGCAGATTTGGATTCCTTATGCAATTCCCTTTCCAAAAACACCAATTTCAGCCATTTTGACCCAGGGGTTACTGGGTTTATGGTCGTTTGAAAGTTGACGGTCGAGTCATTTTGACCAAAATCGTCGAAAAAGCACGCGCCGTATCGCGAAAACCGTAAGTCGGATGAATTTTTAATTTCGAAATTTGAGCTTGTTGAGTCAAAGTTACCCAATAAACCAAATTTGAGCAAATTTGAAGAGGGTAGGGTTAAAAATTCCACATTTTTTGGGTGATTTGACATGGAATGACCCTGTAGCATTAAATATAGCCCCTTAAAGGAGCGTGTTCAGATTTTTCTATAAAATATATTTTGTTTTAACCTAACAATCATATAAAATACCTCCCCAAAATACTATCCATGGGAAGAAAACAGGAAAATTGCAATCTCCAATTTGGATATGGAAGCAAAAAAGGTGGTGTATGCACTGCACAGCTTTACAAAACATTGGCGAAATTTTAGAATTTACCAATGATAGTACATGTACACCACAGTATGATATCAAAATCTCAACACCCATGTGAAAAATGGGAGGCTCAAAAATATTATCTGGACACGCTCCTTTAAAGTCACAGTACTCTTTCTGTAATTTCGACGAAAAAAGCCAATAACTGTAAGATTTTATTTTATAATCTAAAGATAAACAACTGCATACAAAACAATGAGGAAACACGTTCATAAAAACCGTATCACAAATCAAGTAACGTTGAACAGACATTGACGAATCACGGTATGTATGTCACGGTATGTATGTCCGCTCGTACAAAACGTAGGTACCGTACATGTACGTGCAATTAAGCGCCAGGAGGTATATTGCCCTAACCTTTCTCGACTCGGAATGAGGGCACGAAAAATCAATGAGGTATGAACGACAGTGAGGATTCCGTTTCCTCCCACAGTAATAATCAGGGGTTGTACAGCTTAGTGTATAATGAGCAGCGCGGAGCTGGAATGAAATGCAAGGGGGCAAAGTGAGCTCATCTCCCTATGCTAGGTAAGCACCGTTGAGTGGGGACGGCGGCAAACATGGCAAAGGCAATGATTACATGTACTGGTTTATGTCAGATCCATACAAATCACTGAAGTCCGTTCTTTTTCTTCTTCTCTGGTTTGACATTCTATTCAATATTTTTGGCATACATGTATGTGTACTTGTTGATAACATGTTCCAGTGCCATGACTTAACAATTATCACTTTACGCACACATGTAAATTTCATAATTAGGCTAAAAAAAGCGCGCGCACATTATGTTTTTTAAAGGTTTTTGCGCATTGCAAATTTTTTCCCCCATAAAAATAACAATGATGATAATAAAAAAAGTGTACTTGTAGGTGGGTCTTTCCACAGTAATGGGGTACATTTGAAATATAAGTAAATAATTCCTTTCAGATGTCTTTAGTTTTTCCCAAAATTAAAATAATTTCCTTGTACTGTTCTCAGGAGATACATGTAACTTTTGCCCAAAAAGGTAAGAAATTGCTGCCACAACATGCATTTTTAAAAAGCTTGTACAAATTTTCCTATTACGTACATGTATGTAACGTGGACAGATCATTTTGTGACATTTTTTTCTGTCTTTGTTACATACGTAATAGGAAAATTTGTGCACGGGGTTTTCAGAAATGTATGCTGTAGGACTATTTTTCTTACTCCTTCGTGCAAAAGTTATTTCCTCAGTTCAGCTGGATAATTTAAAGATAAAATTAAGACATTTGAACTGAACTAGGACCTGAGATCTTGCATATGTCACCCACGTCTCCAATCTTCAGACTTTCTTTAGCTTATTTAATGGCCTTTCATGCACATAAACAATGTATTTTCTTTGTTCCTTTCGATAAAAAAATGTTTGAGCGGTGCAACAGGTGCCGGGTGCGACGCCAGTCATGACAGTTGACAGTTTACAAATTACAATTCATACGGTACATGTACATAGTGCCACCAGAGGGTATTTTCTAACAGATCTGGTCTCGTCTGTTGCTTGAAAAGTGAAAAGTGCATTTGAAAGTAATTGCCAAATGATGTAAAAATAGGAATTCTTAAAATGGGTGCTCTCATCTGTTCACTACCGGTACTGTACTGTACTGTACCTGCGGCACCTGCCCACATTCAGCTGATACATGTATGCAAATTATAAACAACAGTAAAAGCGTACGCTTTGACATGACATTTGTGACGTTTGCAAGCGGCAAGAACCTCACTTGGGGCTGAACCTAAACCTACTTGTTTCACATACATGTACATGTACCAAATGTTTCAACCTGGGGTGACAGTTTCACCCCGGGGCAAAAAATTTCATCCCTACTACGGAGCAGATTGAGTTCAACCCGGTTGAAATCAATCTTTGCACTGCAGGGTTGGTTCTGGGTGGACAATTTTCAAGTGTGGAACATCGCTTTTTTTTCAGTGAAAAGGCCTTGAGTGATGGCATGTGTACATACATTGTGTATGCCAAAGACACCTTGATGGAAATTACTGTTTTAAAAATTAAAGTCATTAAATTTCAATGCAACATGTATTACATGTACCGTACGTCATGTATGACACCTGATGATACCTACACTGTACAATACATCAAAAGGCCAAAAACAGCCTTCCATAAAAAACGAAAATGCAGCTTTGGTTATCACGTGGCCCTGGGAAGATATTGCTAATGGACTGAACCAAATAGGCCTTGTAGTACATACATGTACATGTACATAATTTTGAATTTTGTTTCATGTTTTGAGTCAAAAGTACATACATACCGGGTACATTGTATACAGTGTGTACATGCATGTATACACTTTACGACATTATGTCAAAAGTTGTTAAATTTTGCATTTCTGAATTTGATACATTTTGGAGCCGACCTCATTGCATCAAATCTTTCATCATCGGCTTTCTTGCTCAATGATTACATTTATTTTGTCTGGATCCCAAGAGCTCCATTATGAGAAGATATACACTAGTAATGATAAATCGTCATGGCACCAAGTCCAAAGGCCTTCTCTCTGCTGGCCCAGCTGATGAGTGCATTACAGAGCGGCAACATTCAGCTGGTATAATTGTCATCTCCCAAAAATGCACTGATTAATGATGGCCAAGATTTGCTAAAGCTACCCGTAAATGTGAATGCACAGGCACAACTGAGCACTGCAATTTGAGATGAGATGTTTCCTTAATTAGGAAACTTTTATGCAGGGACGTAGGGAGTTACTTGGCACTTCTGTTGAGTTGTGTTACTTTGCATAATTGTATTGATTTATTGATTTACTTTTTTGATGATTATATTTATTCAACTTGACGTGATACTAAAGCGGGTGATATTAATGCTACAAATAATCACCTCTATGTGAAGCCTGGTAAGGCTAAATATTTAAAAAAAAGTGTTTCCTATAGCCCACAAGTGATAACAACCCTCTCCGCATGAAGCATGATGGGATTAAATGAAGTACTTGTACTCGCTGCTCATTGTGTTTGTGTTGTACGTCAAATTTACTGTAGTTTACATTGCATTCTTCAATTGATTGGTATGCAGCAGGGGCGGATCCGGGGGGTGGGGGATGTTTAAAAGCATGAAATGGTGAAGACAATCAAATGGCAAGCGCGGGGTCCGGGGCCCACTTACATGTAAGTGCTCCGGAAAATATTGGATTGTAGATGCTCTGTACTGTTATCTCAAGCAATATTTAACCACTTTTTAAAGTGAAAATGTGATGTCATATGAGGCAGATACCCTAACGGTTATTGATATTTTTTCAATCCCCCCTCCTCGTTTATCACTCTGTAGGGTTTGCTACCGTAAGCTCACGTGATAGCCATTCCCAATCAGTGAGAAACAACTGCACTTCTGTGATTTGAGACCACCAGTTGGCTTCATGCAGCTCAATTGGTAGGGCATCTGCACGTTAAGCAGAAGGCCCGCGGTTAAAATCCCAGTGGAGCCAAGTTGCTTTTCACTGCATCCTGATTTCCAAAACTCATGGACATTTTTCCACATTTGTATCAGATTTATTGACCCCGCGGCAGTCATAATTCCCTAAAATAATCACTTATTCATACTCTAGAGTAGATTGTTAAAAAATTTCAAAATTTTGCAAAAAAAAGGGTTGCGGTATCACTCAAATCGTCAAACTCAATCAAAACAAGGGTATCGAACAAGCAACAACAAGTCTTGCCCCTGTTGCAAATAAACGACCTAATAACCACTCGGCCATGACACATCATCTACAGTGATTAGTTTCTGCTTCTAACAGATCTATCCTCACCTCAACACATCTCCCTTCTTAAGTGGGAATTCTTGACAGAATAACAAGAAGCAATGTGGATTTTGCAACAGAAATTTTACAAATGGCAACAACTGATAAACATGATAAATGGGACCTGTCAGCAACAGTAACCTTTATTTTCTTTTCTACTCCAGCATGATAAGCAGGCCAAAAGAGTAAAGAGGACTAAAAATAAAATGTTATTCGCACCTGCTACATTCTACATTGTAATATTGTTCACCGATTCCTGAAATTATGGTAGAGTACGTAACATACATGTAATGTGCACTCAGATCATTTGGTATAAACCTAGCCCAGGTTGGACTCCTTACCGCAAGTATACTGATTACCGGTACATAGTGGACAGAGTCCAGGATATCAATTCCAGCTGTCATAGCGAAATGTTTTTGTCACACTTTTACCTGTCACATATACATACACCTGTAGTTGAAATTTCGCTCATGTTTTTTGCTCATGTTTTCGAGTGTAGTGCACGGTCTTACGCATGAAAATAATTCAAAAACGAAACACTCAAAATCATTTAGATTTAAAGAGCAACTGTTATCCTTTTTAAACGTGTAAATTTTACAACCATGAATGCGCGCTGTGAAGCTTGGCGCATTCAGTTTGAACAACTGAGAAAAAACTGCAACCTCTCAAAGTGCCATTAAGCTATTTGGGCTTGTATGTTTAAAAAACCAGAGCCGTGTGTATTCATAAACTCGCCCAACTGGAAAATGTCCCAATACCGCGTGACACTCGTACACGCACACGCCCACTAGCGTTACCGCACCTGCGTAAAAAGAAAGTACATGTACCGGTAGTTGCTTAGCGCGTACGCACGTATGATTTGTTCGTATACCCATGACTGAATGTTGACATCAAAAGCATGGAGCTGCAATATATTTTCAACAAAAAAGTCGCCAAATTACTGTTAGGTATTTACGATTTCTAAACCTAGCATTTGTGTAATTCTGCACTCAAGGAACGTTTGAGCGAAATTTGTTGTAAAATTTTTCACTATGGCAGCTGGAATTGATATATCCTGGACGTCATTCGCAAGGCAATGAATTGGACACTGGCGATGTCCAACCCGGGCTAGTGTAAGCCCAAGGCATGTGCAAATTACATGTATGAGCAGTCAAAACATAATTTCCAAATACAACTCAAATGGATTCATGAAAATAATTTGACAGACATGCCTTACTGTGCTTGTATGCATTATTGTGTCGTTTCTTTTTTTATCAAATTTACATGTACCGGTACTACTGAATAAATTCACTCAAATTAATGTGCCAATTACTTTCTGCCTCCTTGTGACAATCACGTCATGCTCATCAAAGCCGAGAGTACGTACTGTACGTACATTGTAGGAGCATGGAGGTTCCTTCCTCCATGGTAGGAGGCGTACATACTCTCACTTGAAATGCGAGTGTCATTCGAGCACCAAATGTTACATGTAACATACATTTGTAATTGCATGACAGTCCACGCTAATGGGCCTATTTGAAAAATAACTCCTTTCAGATGTCTTCAGTTTATCTCAAGCCATAACTTTTGCCCAAAAAGGTAAGAAAATGCTGCCACAACATACATTTGAGTCTTTTTGGCAACACAGACCATATTTTCCAGAAAATACCTTTGTCTGGTCTCAATATAAAAGAAATAAGTTTAAGTTGTTCTGAAGATATAACTTAGGCCCAAAAAGGGTTACAAATAGTGTGACAACATGCCTAAAGTTCTAAAAACCCTGTGTACAAATTTCCAATATACGTTCGTAACCGAGACGGCCTAAAATGTAACACAAGTGTCCGTCCCGGTTACGAGCGTATATTGGAAATGTGTAAACAGGAATTTTAGAAAGGCATGTTGTCAAACTACATGTACATGTAACTCTTTTTGGGCCCAAGTTATCTCTTCAGACCAGACAAATGTATTTCCTCCTAAATATGGTCTGTGTTGCCAAAATGCCCCCTTTGCTTTACTGTGGAAAGACCCATTTCTGAAAAGCTTGTGTACAAATTTCCCCTTAAATACGTATGTAACGTGAACAGACAAAATTGTGACATTTTTATCCGTCCACGTTACATACGGTACGTACATGTGTAAGGGAAAAATTGTGCACACGGTTTTCAGAGATGTCTGTCGCGGCAGCATTTTCTTACCTTTTGGGGCAAAAGTTATACTGAGTACATACAGTACAAGGGAATTTCTTTAAGTTTGAGATAAACTGAAGACATCTGAAAGAAATTATTGACTTATTTTTCAAATATATAGGCCCATTAGCATGGAAAGACCTGTACATGTAGTATGTGCTCATTTCTAAGGCATAATGTAGACCTATACATACATGTAGTGTACACCTGCGGTGGTGATACATGTACTGTACCGGTAGTTCATTTTACAATAAATTTCTGGTGATGCATACATGTGTAGAGTTACGGCATCACAATCAGTTGTCAACGTATACAAGAAGCGATGAATTCCGAGAGGGTGTACACTATACACGTGTAAAGTGGGCTGGGTCTTTCGTGGCCGAGGCACTATAAGCACAAAACAGAGGTTTCGCATATTTTTTTTTCTAGTCGGGTAAACTCACAAACTGTGTTTGTCTTTCCGCATTAGAGGATCCCAGGCCAGTAATTTGCATGATTCTAGGGGCCGGTCACATGTGCTGAGATTCCACAGAGAAGACAATTTTTTTAATTGCATGCACAAGCCCAGCATGCCCAGTGTACATAAAAAGCTCGGTGGCCCACCAGCTTTTATTTGCCTTTATACACCATTTTAAAAATGTTGTCACAAGATTTCCCCCCTCCCCCCAAACTACATCTACTTTTATTTATTTATTTATTCACCACATCCAACAGCGGAAGGACCACCATTTACAGGAATGGGATCAATTAACATAGATATTTGAATAACTATCAACTTCTAAGTTGAATTAGAAACAGCCAGAGACACCGGGGAATCCCTCCCCTTGCTCTTCACGAAAGAATGCTCTGGGATCTTTAAAGTGTGTTACCTAACACACTGGACCAACGGCTTTACATCCCTTCCGAAGGACAGAACAAGTGTGATTAGGTGCCTTGATCAAGGGCACAAGTGCCACAACCCGTCACGGCCCGGAATCGAACCCACATTCTAGTACTGGCACAGGAACTTGAGTTCGACGCACTAGACACTATGAGCAACTAACAATGGAAATTGGGAACAAACTATTGTTATTAACAATGGTGTGTGCCAAATTTCCATTGTTAGTTGTTCATAGTGAGATCACTCGGCCATAACACCCCACATGTGCATGTACATGTACCTCATGGAAAATTACAATGACCTGTGGTTAAATTACCATAATCTTACCATGTGTTCCCATTGGCCAAATTTAATTTCAAGAATTTTAAAAGTAAACCCCATCTGGTGTAAATTCTTTATTACTAACGTGGAGCAAAAATAGTACCAAAATGTACATGTACGGTAGCTGCCATTTCGAGGTGCTCGGAAGTCGATGAGTCTTTTGGAGTCCCGTACATGATATGTACATTCCTGGGGTCACCTTACATGTACTTGATACATGTATTACATAATTGTGCATCCGTATCCAAACGCAACACTAAATGCAAGACTAAAAATGACCAACAAATAGCCAGTTAAGCCTTCTATTTCTCTGCTTGAACACTTTTCCTAATCTGCTCTACATGTATGCCTCATTTGAACAATTTTTCTCCCTTTTCTCTTCCTATAACGTCTTTAACTGCGCCTTTTTTCTCTCCTACTGTACATGTCCTAGAGTTTCCGGGTTAACACAGATTGCCAAGTAGCTATTATTCTAGAGGATATTTACTGACCAGGTTTTCGCAGCTGCTCAATTTCCTAATTACCGGTCACCCTAACCGGACATTTTACCCTGATAGTATGCATTACAATGTACACATGATGTAGCGGTGCGTGGTGTCACAACTATGAGTGGTGTCACAACTATGAATCGGCCTGTTCAGAACACGAATGCTGCATATAATTACATGCACTTGCTCAATAGGGGTTATTCAATATTGTGTCAAAATTGAAACTTGCTAATCGGCATACATACTCTACGGTACATGTAGGTCATCTCAAGGAAATCAGGGGTCGAAATTAACATTGGTCCTGTGGTCCGAGACCAGTAACAAATCAGAAGGACCACTAGATCTGTCAAAGACGCTGGTCCGATGGACCAGTGAAAACATTGACTGACTCATGGAAACATTCCCCGATGCCTAATCCACAATAAACATTTCTTACTCAATGCAAAGAATTCCTGGTTATCACAAACAATTCCTGATTGCTTTAGACATTTTCAGATAACTACATTTCTTTCTCCGATCTCTCCAGACATGCCTCAGTGTGAATTATTCATTCATTTTCAGTATGAATATTCACCATATTTAATTAAATTGAAAGTAGATACCGGTATATGATAGGATTGACAAAATTGGTCGGCATGGATTTGCCCCACTGCATTGTTGGAAAAAGAGTGGCAAGCACGAGATTGTCGTGATGCTCCGACGGGATGCCCAGATAGCTCAGTTGGTAGAGCAGTTGGCCATGTATGCCAAGGACTTCGGTTCGAATCCCAGTCAGGGCACTGCAATTTTCTCGTGTTTCTAATTCATCTCCATATTTAATTAGAAAATTTGAACACAAAATCATTCAAATTTGCACAGCCCTAATGTAATGTTTTATAAAAATCTTACCCTTCCTTCACTCTTCCATATGATGAAGAAGGCATACTCGTCCACTCGAAAGTAGCAATTCTGCTCAACAGTTCCCATGTCCTGAAAAAAACGAAAACATTCACTACATTACACTGCAATACTTTCTTAACAAATTATTATTGGGAATTGGCTTGATAAATTCTTACATACACTGTAACTTTGAGCAAAATTTCCGAAAGTTGTGGTTTGACTACAGAAATACACCGTGTTTATACTCGAACCGGCAAAGGTGGATACAGATCCAGCATTTTGATTGCGACCACAAAACTGAACATTTGCCGCGTTTACACTACACCCCAAATCGCTTCAACTCGCCTTCAGAAACCGCAAAAGTCACCACCAAATGTAACTGCAGCGCATGCGTGAGCTGTTAGGTGTTGCTGCACTAGTGCCAGATTGGTCAATTAAATGTACTACAGGTACACTGCGGGCACCGCCCCAAGGACACTCAAATTGACGAATCTGTATTCGGGTAGCGTTTACACTACAAGCGACCTTGACGGTTGCTGGGTTCAACCCCGCAATTGCGGGGTTCAACCCTACCCCAAAGGTGACTTGAAAAAGGCGAATCAGATCCGGGTCTGATCCGCCTTTTTCAATTCACCTTTTGCGTTTACACTTAGTGCCTACCCGGCTTCAACTCCCCTTTTTAGAAATTGCGGAGTTCGATTCGGCAAAGGCGAATCGAGTGTAAACGGGCTGTTAATGGTCATAATGATTCGGAGAATTCGCTATCGGTAGCCAACAAACATAAATCCTCCAAAATCACTATGATTTTGGGTTCACCCGACCCCTCTCAGTTTGTATGAAAAATCATCTTGATGTTCACACAGAGGGAGTTATATTTTTTCTTAACTCCCTCAGGATGTGTGAAAAATCATATTGTATGTACAACATTGTACAGTACAACACCATCAAATTGAAAACATATTGTTAAATACCTTTTTAACGTACTGTACAATGAAAGTTACAAGGTACATGTAATGTGTAACTATTAAACTGCCATTGAGAAATCAGGGTGGCTACAGTACAAACCGAAATGAAGTGTTCAGCTTGTGCTACCGTACATGTACCCCGGTATATATCGCTATTATTTTACTTCGCTAAACGCAGACTGGTCTCTAATAAAGCTGTGTCCGCATTGTACTTGTTTTTCAACAGGTTTTACCGAGACGATGGTAAAATGAAAAATGGCTAAATATTTACTGCTGTCCGCATTTTGACTATTTAGACATGGGCAAATTTTACCGAGACCGTGGGAGAGCATGCGCAGTGTCCCTTCGCAGTATGACCTTCACGGCTCGGACGTACATTGTACGCTTCCAAAGTGCTTTTACCGACTCGATGTGTCTGCATTGGACTTATTGTCCCGGGAAAAGTCCCCTGGTCAATTTTCCTGGGCAGAAGTTTGGGGGGGTGTCAAAATAAGCCCTGATTCCCACTGGCAAGTCTAACCCCCGCCCCCAGGTCTGCATTTGCTGCTTTGACTGTAAATTGCAGCCTCTGTTCCTGAATATTTGTGGTTGGTTGCAGTCTCCCAGGCTAGGATCAATCTAATGGGTGTGGGTTGATAATTTATGTTGAGAGGAATTCTAAAGACCTTAGGCAGACTAGGCTTCTCTTTGGCCACCACCTACATGTCCAGTAAAGTACCATATGGAATGCAAGCACACATAAATCGTAATGATAAAGCCTTTGGCATTTTCCACTCCCTGAAGCTACACATACATTCATGATCCCTGTGGCATGGACTGAAAACATTCTTCCTTGTCACAGCATCTCCATCAATTCATCATGTTACTCCCAGCCTTGTTTACCCTTTCATGACAGATCACCCCATGTACATAGGGTATTGATATGCTGCTCCTGAGATTATGGCCAGTCTTGGTATTATCCTTTGAAAATGCAGCATTTAATTGCTAAAGCAATAGTTTTACCACACACCTTCATGTACATGTGTATCGGTATAATACAGGGTGTCCATAAAAAAAGGAAACCCATCTTTAAATGCAAATTATTCGAAATTTGTGCAATATTTCAAAAAGGTGTGTATGTATAGGGAAGTCCAGACTGTCCTCTGTCCAATGGTACCAGGGTAAATATGTACCAGTAACTGAATGCATGACTGAGCAAACATGGCCATTATGAAAGGTGGTGAAATCATCACTGTGACAAGTTAGCACTTCACTTGAAAGTGGGATAAGGGCAATGAAGTGAACAACATTTCTTTTCAAACCTGACCTTACAGATAAATTCAGGGGTGTGCCCTCGACATGCCCACCATTTCCCCTCAATACACAGCTCGCATTGTCTCCTCATGTCTCTGACTGCTCGTCTTATCATTCCATGGTAAAAGGTTTGAAAAGAAATGTGTTCTTTCATCACTTCATTGCCCTAGCTTATCCCACTTTCAAGTGAATGCTAACTTGTCACAGTGATGATTTCACCACCTTTCATAATGGCCATGTTTGCTCAGTCATGCATGACAGTTACATAATGACCCTGGTACCATTAGACAGAGGACAGTCTAGACTTTCCCTACATACACACCTCTTTTTAAAATATTGCACAGATTTCTGATAATTTGCATTTAAAGATGGGTTTCCTTTTTTTGTGGACACCCTAAGCAATTCATACACAGCCTGGATTGGCAGACACATACAGGTCTGCTGTATTTACACTTGAAACGGCAAGGGTGGACACAGACCTGGCATTTTTGTTGCGAATGCAGATATGAAAATCTGTCGCAGATGCACTACATGTATTGCACCTGTACATCTTGATTCGGCTTCAATCTTTGCCAATTCTAAGCACAAAAGCCACTGGCACTGGATTCGTCAGTTAAATCTACATATGTACGGTGACACAAAACCCAATGCACAAATGGGCCACTGCAAGGACGCTCAATTTGCTGAAACTGTATTAGGGTAGCGTTTAGTCAGTAAGCTTTCCTTTCATAAAGTGGATTGTTGTCATTTTGCCTCGAAATTAGAATCACACCAAAAAATGTCCTCCTAGTTGTGTCCTGCAGTGGTTTGAGATGTCCATGATTTGAAAATAATTGGAAAGAAATACTTACAACATCGTTTTTGAAACCAAAATGTTCTTCCAGGTTCAAACTCAACAGTAGTTTATGTCGTTGCAGTTTAAATAATTCTGGACGTGTGAGAGGGCGCTCTCCGCAGTGTAAATAAGGTACAATTCCAAGTGCGCAACTGTACCTCTCACGTGCCCTCTCACACGTCCAGAATTATTTAAACTGCAACGACATAAACTACTGTTTGAACCTGGAAGAACATTTTGGCTTCAAAAACAGTGTTGTAAGTATTTCTTTCCAATTATTTTCCAATCATGGACATCTCAAACCACTGCAGGACACAACTAGGAGGAAATTTTTGGGTGTGATTCTAATTTCGAGGCAAAATGACAACAATCCACTTTATGAAAGGGGTACCTTCTGTCCCTACGGGAAATCCCGTAGGGACAGAATCATTCTGTCTAGGTAGCGTTTACACAACAAGTGCCATTTAACAAGTGCATTTGCGGTGTTCAACCCTACCAAAAAAGTGAACCAAAAAAGACAAATCAGACCCTGCCCTTTTCAATTGACCTTTTCTAGGCTACCCGGCTTTAACTCGCCCTTTTGGAAAATTTGGGGTTCAATTCGGCAAAGCCATATTTAAAATGTAACCGAGCCTACAATGTACATTATAATGAACTTGTATTCCTTTTTGAGTTACAGGTGCATGCAAATGTACAATGTATTGAAATGAATGCATGGAAACCACCCATGTGTGTTCAGCATCATCATACATTTTGTTGTAAATTCAATACACACTGAAACTTTGATTAAAGCCGCGTTCCCATTCGACCTTCTCTTCATTAACTGCCTCACGGAAAGTTACTGCAATATGCAGTACATTGTATGCCTACATTTCATCAGACAATGGTTATACAATAGGAAACACATGACGACATAATTCACACATTTTGCAAAAAGATTCTTGCTGTCATGTATGATGCACCATTGCAACATATTTTGCAAATGAGGAGTATTTAATTAGGAAATAAAAGTGGGTTTGACCAGTCTTAAACAATACGTTTAAACCGGGCTAATGGCCAGGACTCGTCCAGACCCCTAGCCCAAGAAGGATGAGGGTTGGCAGTGGTAGTTGAAGGAAGTGTTGGGAGAGACAGAAGAAAAGAACTATATAAGAAAAGAAAACATACGTACATGTACATGTAGGAAAAATTAAGTTTCTTTTCATTATTTCTGGGATTAATGGTGGATGGAGCACAAACACTAGTTTAAGCTCAACCAGTGTCACTGGGACAAAAAGTAATATTGGCTGGCTTTGAGGGTGATATGAAACTATATCTCACAAGTCATGAAAATATGGGACAAGCCGAAGGCGAGTTCGGTATTTTTATGACGAGTGCGGTATATATTCTCATATCACCCAAAATGACATAATCAGCAAGCAGGACCCTAGCCGGTTTTAAACGTATGTTTAAGACTGGCCAAACCCACTTTTATTCCCATTCATAAATATACCTTTTTGAGTTAATCAGTTTTGCCCCGTTTTGCATCACTTTCCTATATGTGCTGGTACATGTACATGTACATGCATGACATCGCGTTCGTTCAAACTGCTGTGCGTCGAGTTGTTTTTGTTCGATGCGCACGTTACGCATAATTCAGGCGTGTTGCACGTACACGCACACGACCGGGTACTTGTCACAGTACACATTTTGCTTTCGGGAGCGTGCAGTTTCTGTGTGCATGTTCCATTCGCGCTGATAGGGCACGAGCTCGAAGATAGGCGGTATATACCGGTACACTGGCACATCATGACAACGCAACCCAACTAAACTGAAAGTAGGGCCAAGTTTTTCAGCACTGCTGAAAAACTTCAGACTACCGGTAGTTCAGACAACTTCAGACTAGAAGCGACTGATCTGACTCCGATTTGAGTCGTGAAGTGGTGTTCACTAACTGACTTTCATCAACCTGACCAACTAATAGATAGTTCGCTCCAGTTGAGTTGAGTTGAGTCGTGTCGGCCGAAAAAGTGCCAGTGTACATGTATACCAAGCTTTAGACTGGCCACATGACATGCTCTCAGCCAATGAGGATGCGTAAACTGTCTGAGGTATTTATGAATGAGGAATAAATGGAACACCAGAATGCAATACCAACATTTTTGCTTTTTCTACAATTAAGTACGTCACAGCTTTACCAAGATTTTTCTTCAGAACTGGAACGATTTTAAGATTGTGTTTTTCATTGACATTTGTATACATGTATTTTTGGGTTTCACTTAGCTTGACAACGGTTGCTATCCGCCATTACTGTGTCCATACTATGGCACGCCAAAGCAAACAATTATTCAACACTGTTAATTTAATGTTGACGCATATTTTCGCAAATGTTGCGCAAGAAAAAAAAGGTTGGCATGACTTTTAAATGTTGACAGATTGTTTGAAACTATGGCATACGTAATGGCGGATATGATAGTTGTTGACGTCATGCGTATGGCACGCCAAAGCAGAAATAAATCAACACTGATAATTTTGCCATCAACCCAGCAAAACAAACCTCAACATTTTTAAAAACTTGCCAACAAAAGCACGGTATGCCAGTTTCAAACATGCAGTCTATCAACATTTAAAAGTCATGCCAACCTTTTTTTTTGCGCAACATTTGCGAAAATATGCGTCAACATTAAATTATCAGTGTTGAATTATTTTTCGCTTTGGCGTGCCATATAGACACAGTAATGGTGGATAGCAACCGGTTGTCAAGCAAAGTGAAACCCAAGAATTTGTTTAGTGAATACACAGAGCAGGGGCTCTTAGAGCAGCGCTTCAAAACTGGCCACCGATGTTGAATAAAAATCTTTTATCCTGCCTAAATAAAGCATGTAGTATAATTATTAATTTAATCAACGTGTACATTACTCACCATGTAATCCATACTTTGTTCAAACTTGCATTAATCAATATGCAATTCAATTATATGTATCGTACATATCGTACATCGCCAAATGCCAAGAATATTGGTTACATACTGCATGAGTTAAGATATTTGTGCCATATGGTATAATGTCATTTAAGATCCTCCAAAGAATGCATGCACACTGTATAGAAATGTAATTTACACGTACATGTACATCTCAAATGGGAAAAATTGACACCCTTTTCACCTAACTCAGAGCAAACAATTGTTGGAAATAATTACATGATTTGTTAAAAATACAACCAACCTATTGTCAATGCATAATTGTTTATAAGAATCCTGTGAATTTCTTTTCACTGTCGGCAATATGCTTTTTAAACTTTGCAACAAATTTGGCTAAGTGTGCATTGCTCCATGATTTAAACTTTCCAGACTTTTTTTGGAGGATAACATAAACCATGCAACAAGTTTTAATGGTTAATTACTCCATCTTGTTTCCCCGACACAGCATGTCATGATGAAGTATATCATCTCTGTAGTTATTCTACTACTGTACACTACATGCAAGGGTATCAGATGAACAACATGCGTATTAATCCTAGCATGCATCGACCTTGCAACAGGAAGCAACTCAACTGATCAGTTGCTGTTGATGTGTGCGTAGCGCGCACATACATTGTACATGTAGAAAGCAACTACCGGTAGTTACATGTAGCTGCGCAACTACATGTAGCGACAACTGGAAGCATCCAACCATGTCTGCATTTCCAAAGTGCGCACATCAACACGGCAACTTGGTAAAGCCTAGATTACATTGTTATTCAGGCTTACCCTTCAAGTTTATTTTGATGTTGGCGGCATCAGAATTGTCCAAAAGCTCATGGTACTGTATGTTGCTTGTGAGTTGTAAACAGTTTTTGTGTCAGGGGTCATCACATTTGACAAACATGTAATCATACCAGTACACACATTGTACACGCGTATGGGCTGAATAGTGGGCGCACCGCGTGCAATGGAAAAAAATGTATGGAACAAAATTGCACGGCAACTGGAACAAAATTGCACGGTTAGTGATGTAGCAATAAATGGATTAAATATCGAACGACATGTGACCTGCTATCGTCCAATCAGATGGCAAGGATCTACTTGCATGGGCGTTATATAAAAGAAACTGCAGTTGCTGTCGATTTTCGCCCACATGATCAGACACACTCATGCAGCCGATAGCAACTAGTTGCAAGTACGCGTACATTGACGCAACTGACCGCAACTGGATACAACTAGTTGCCAGATTGTAGAACACGCATGAGCAACTCGCGGCAACTAGGATTTTACTACCGGTAGTTGCCAGTAGTTGCAAGTGCGCGTACAATCATCAACCTTTTTTTGACCTTGACGTGATTAAAATTACTTGAGACTTCAAAAAAACTTGGGTCTTCACAAAAGAAGGTTCAGCAACAGACAAATTTCAACAACCTATACTGATGAGCCACTGAATTACATTGAGCATGTCTTCATTTGCAAGTGTTATTGCAAACGTCCTTACAGTGACTGTTCATTTAAAACATTAGACCCCACCCCCTAGTAAAAGTGGACGCTACCACTAAACGGAGCGAGGCGCGTGATTGGCTGTTAGTCTTGGCAACAGCGTCCGTAGCTATGATGCATGCAGTTTTGAATGTCGTGCTACGTGCACGCGCGCTTTAGTATATCGGCACCGCGATGACCACGCAACATGCGCGGCGCGTGATTGGTCAGTTGCGATCACTGTCACTTGCTAATCAATATTCCTCAATACAGCCTAGCTCAACTCGTTTCAGCAAGGGTTTTGGGAAACTCGGTGTGCAGCAAAGACCCATGCGAAAGAAAGATGTTGTTGCACATTTGTCTTAGAACTGCTTGGCTGTATATTACCAATACATACATGCCGGTATGTACATCTCTTGCACTTGAAGATAATTCATTAGGTTTGGCCAAAGGGTAAAAAGGAAATATCCTGGAACATAAAGCAATATATTGCTTTATGTTCCAGGATATAGAACCCCACATGTTCAAGCACGTTATGATAACATTGAAAGAGTCATAGAATGTCAAACATTTCCGGATTAACGACGGGAGATGAGCATAGCACCTGCAGTAAGGTTCATTAACCAGCTTGGATCGGTACAAGCCATTTATTGATCAGGTGCACTCAGATCTTCCCGGTCCTGCTGCCATTAGAATTTGTCACAATTGACAGGCTGTCACACAACATTCCCTTTCAGTGATGCCATAATAATTTGTTTTTATGGTTGGTTTCAGAGTTGAATAAATCCCAAGTTCATAATATACTCCCCCCCCCCCCCCCCCCCCCCCCCCACCCCAAAATCCACAGTTTAACAGAAATAGTTAACTTGTGAAAGGCACTGATCGACCAACCACTTTAAATTGCTTTCATGACTGTTACGCCTCAGTGATTTTGTGCAGGTCCAATTGGATCTCTTCAGCCCTGTCCGCACCAGACTTGCTTTTGGTAAAGCAAGACGATGGGTAAATGATCTAAACAATTTCATCTTCATGGATTATTTTCCAGTAAACATATATGATCTCGGGCGGAAACATTTCATTAGATAATTGCTACTAATGCAATTTTTACCTTGAGGAAGGTTTTCCCTGTCTGCTTGTTGATTAACTTTTGGGGTCATAGACTGCCGAAGTGAATACGTCATCTTTTGTTGGTTCCCTAGGCAATTGGCTTTAAACTAAAAATCACTGAACCGTGTCCCTACATGTATGCTTTTGCAATGGTACTTTTTCCGACAGCCATGTTAGTTTAGAGCCAATTGCCATGGGTTAAATAGCCCCATGGGTTAAATAGCCCCAGCTATGGGTTAAATAGTGAAGCCATGGCAGCAGGTGGTGGATTTCCTGTACAGGCATCTGTGGCATCTTCGCAGCAGTGGCTAGCAGGAACTGATTTCGGTCTTTGATCGATACTGCGGGGCAGTCACTGCTCTGACCCAGCTGTCGGGATCCTTTCCTGCCGCTGGACTCATCAGTCAGTGACCCAGAGTGTGGGGAAAGTACCTACACAATGCTCTCCTCACTTGGAAACCCTGTGCAGGCCTAAACGGCAAACCCCCTCGTCACAAAGCAACAAGCCCCCTTGTGGTACCAGCAGGCTTGAGAAGCCAGCAGCTGGTAGCAAGGACTTGCATAATTTGCGCGGTCCAGGAGTGATGGTCGTGGGACAATGAGGGTGATAGTGTCCCTACTAGGTCCTTCCTGGACGACCAGGAGACCATTTTCAGGGAAGCCCCCGCCTGCCTCAATTCAAGGACGCCTCTGGAAAAGGTGAGGTAAACAAGGCTCACCCACCAACAACTTGGCTGGCTGCACATGGCCAGCGGGTCTCCAACACAGTGGGTGAAATTGCAAACCAAAATTACATATAGCATGCTGGAATGTGCGAACTCTGCTCGACTATAAACCCAAGGAGGAGGACGGCATTACTGAGTAGGGAGCTTGAGGCCTATCAGGTGGACATTGCTGCTCTGTCTGAGATGAGACTGCCAGATTTTGGAGAAAGGAAAGAGAAGTTTCACACCTTTTTCTGGTCTGGCACGGCACAAGGCTCCAGGCTCCAAGGTACGTCCGGCACTGGCTTCGCTATTTCAAATCGTCTGCTTTCTCAGCTCTCCGAACTACCAAATCCAGTGTCCGAAGCAGACATTGATGCATTTTATACACAGCTCAAGGAAACATTGAAAGCAACAGGACTACGTGGCCGAAAGTGCAAGGGAATCATGGACGGGGTTCCATTAACAGCAACGGTGAGCTCCTTCTGCAAATGTGCAATGAGTTTGAGCTCGCCATCACAAATAGTTTCTTCAACACGCCTAGCCTGTCTACCATTTCTACTCCTGGAAACATCCTAGGTCAGGTCACTGGCATCTACAGTGTACTGGACTACATACTGATCAGCCAAGAGCAACTGAAGGATGTCTGTATCACCAGGGCCATTAGAGGTGCTGACTGTGCATCTGATCATTACATGATCCAGTGCCGCTTGAAACTTACAGTTGTACATCACGTCAACAGAAGAAGCAGCGCAAAACCACTAAGGAAATTGGCTGTCGGCAAGCTGAATGATGCTGCTGTCCGAGCTGAACTCTCCACTTTAGGCTACATGTATCTCACCTTAGGTGTCTGATGATAAGTGGAGCAACAGAATCTCTGACGTGCAAGTCCGTAGGCGTGCTGGCATGGTGGGCGTTGAGGCGTTGGTTACCCAGAGACAACTACATGTACATTGGATTGACCACGTAGTTAGGATGGAAGATTCTCGGCTCCCCAAGGCAGTCTTCTATGTTGAACTCCAGAATGGGAAAAGAGGCATATGAAGACCATCAAAGCTTCGCTACAAGGACTGCCTCAAGCAGCATCTGAAAGCTTGCTGTATCAATGTCGATACGTGGGAAGAAGCAGCTTCGAACCGCTTAGTATGGCGCCAACATTGTAGGAACTCTGCCCAGATCATGGAGAATCTACTTAAGGAAGAAACAGAGCAGCGTAGCCTGGGGAGGTCAAGTACATGTAGGGTACACTCCACTGATGCGCCCCCCAGGTCAAGTCAGCTGTCCTGTCACTACTGCGGGAGGATCTGTCTACACCGCATCGGGCTGTTGTCCCATGAAAGGAACTGCCGGTTACGTCATACTCAATATGAGTGACAGCCAGAGAGAGAGAGAGCCATGGCAACCACGTCACACTTCGGCTGTCTATTGCAAATGATACAGTGGGCCTTTAACAAATAATGGCAATTTTACCAATGCATCGCACTATGGGCGCTGCAATTTTTTCCGAATACTAGGCAAAAAATGACGGCATTGCGAACAAGTCCTTCGTGTATTCCTATGGAAAATACATGAAAAAGTTGTACGCAAAAACGTCATTCTAAGCTTTAATTGCCCAGTATTCGGACAAAATGGCAGCGCCCTTACTCCGAGGCATCGCTGCAATTAATTGCCATTCTTTGTGAAGTTCGAATCCGCTTTTCAGTAGGTAGTATTTCTTGTTCTTTGCATTACAATAACATACGAGTTGTACTTGTTGAGTACAATGTCTTTTGTTTCTTAGGGAAGTTGGGTAAAAACATACATGTACATTAGCTAAGATAATCTCAGCTCTTGCTTTATCATTTTTCATTGGGATGTGGTCTTTTCACCAGTAGAGCTGAGAAGCTTTAAGAACATGAACACGCTATCACAAAACAAATGTGTCATTTTCTCACCGTGACACACTAATTCCCCCTAAAACTCACCCAAACCTTGTCAGGCATAACCACTACGCAGGTCCTTGAGGGAAATAACCAGCCACGATGAATATTTTGCCAACAATTCCAGCGAAACAAACCGGTATGCTCACAGCCTACCGGTAGCCGTTGTCTGGTTGTTATGTTGTGTTCAAAAAGTCTATCTGCCTAGTCTGTGTACAAAGGAATACCAATGCGCATTGGTGACCAGACGTGATCTATGACACATTTGTTTTGTGATAGCGTGTTCATGTTCTTAAAGCTTCTCAGCTCTACTGGTGAAAAGACCACATCCCAATGAAAAATGATAAAGCAAGAGCTTAGATTATCTTACCGGTAGCTACATGTATATGTACATAATTCCCCTTTAATTAACCATTGTGGGGATGAACAAATGTTCCCCAGTCACATAATGTACGAATCAATATGACCCAATTCAATAAAAAAATTCCTGTGATGTGCCACCCTTCGAATGTCAAATTTAAAGGCCAGGCTAAAATGTTTCCCCGGGTACCAGAGGGTCAAAGTTCACTCCATATGGGGCATTGGTAACCAGGATACATGTACACAACTAAGAACAGGTGAAACCTGTGCTCAGCAAAATGGTTTCTGAGGAATACTAAAGTGTGACATCAGTTGACATCGGTTGCCAAGGTAACTGGGTCTAAACATTTGCTGAAATGTCCATCGCTAAAGCGTGGGGCGATGAACAGTTCACTGGTTTTATTGTAGACCCAGTAACCTTGGCAGCACACAAAGGGTAACATTTCCACTTTATAGAACTTTAGTAGCAGGGAAAATTCCCGATAGCATCAAAGCAAAAGCCATCATGCCCAAACCGTTTGCCGTGCTGCACTCTTCTTTTTGACAGCCACGGCGACATCAATTTGCAATGTCCCTTTTTGAAAGCACCAAAGTGCCCTGGAGACAAAGTAGGGCCTATCTCGTTGAGAAAAAAATTAATTGCATTTCTTGTTCTATTCTGCAGCTGTAGCCTTGTCAATTACGTATGGTTGTGTTTAACGTTTCTGTGACTTGTTGATGTCATTTTTATTACGGAGATAAGCATCACTACCGGTATATATATGTTTTTCACATCTTACACTTTCCTAAACATCTTTGTGATACCATGAGAAACAATAGACAGCCAAAGTGTGATGTGGGTTGCCATGGTAGCTCTAAACATCATGGCCGTCGGAAAAAAATACTATTGCAAAAGCACTGGGACACTTCTGTTATTTTTAGTGTAGCCATTGGCTAGGCAACCAACAAAAAATGATGTAGTCACTTCGGCAGTCTATAAGATCCACTGAATTATTCTGCAGGTTGATTATTGGTCTCGGTGCCCTTTCAAAAATTCTGACTACACACTGTACATGTATGCCTATTGTAATACATGTAGGCCGTATTCCTGAACGTGTGAGGGTGCTGTCAAGTGGCCCGTTAAGTTCGAACACAAAACGCGCTATGCGCACACGCCTTCCAAACGTGTACTTTAAATGGAAATCAACATGCCCACGCCACGGGCCTGCACTCCGCGTACGTGACTTTTTCCACGTACGGACGTGTAATGATTTACCTCATTTTTCACCGTCTGCGATGGCCATTTCCCCCAAATCACCTAGTTCAAGCGCCCTCACACGTTCTGGAATACGAGCCATTGTTGTGGTATGGTGCATCCTCTTGTAGAATTGTCAAAAATTTCTCAAACTTGGGATGAGAGAAAAATTGTAAGTTCCTTATCAGGGTTTGGAACCTGAGACCTCTGACTTACCAGGCAGACGCTCTAAGGCACTTTGGTTTTCCATATGGTTTTCCCTATGGACCCAATTTTTCTCTAGGTGTTGCATGGTAGCGCAACTGCATGGGCAAAGCAACGATCGAATGCAACATCTGGTATGGTGCCTAATCAACATTGAAATGAAACAACCAAACTTGGGATAAGAGAAAAATCGAAAGGGCCTTATCGGGATTCGAACCCGGTGGCTCTCTGCTGAATACAACACCAGTTTGTCATGAAGACAATTTTGCAGTGCCCCTTTTAATAGCCTTTTCCAGAGATTGGCTAGGCAATCAAAAGATTTAATCCAGAGGTAATTACCTACATGTACATGTAGGTTTAAAGCCCACCATGCATGCCCACTCCTACTCTCGGTGTTATAAATTATAATTATGTACTGAACCCATCTGAAAACTGGGTTATTAACATGTATGTACATGTACATGTACTTTTAAATATGGGAATGCATTTGGAGAGGGGAGGGAGCAGAGTTAATTTTCCTAATCTAAATTTGTTGACTGCATATACTGTATGTACATGTACTGAGTCATTAATTCGCTACATTGTGTTCCAATACGACAGAACAGCATTCCCATCTCTCCTCTTAACGTTTTAGCCTCACACCTGTTGCAAACACTGGTTTATGAATAACGACGATGTGACAATTAACATCACTTGATTACATCACTTGATTACATCACTTGATTACTTACATATCGGTCGCATTTATCTTTAATCAGATTATCACAAATTAATTTGCTTTCAGTAGATAATTAATACACAGTGCACTCAATGTGTGAATCGATTTTAATTGTCAATTTTGAGGAACATCAGTTTTTGTGTGTACATATATGCATGTACATGTACATTGAGTTTTTTTTAAGCAGGGGGAGGGGTTGTGTAGGGAGCTGCATAAACCACCTGATCTACATGTACATACCATACATGTACATGTACCTTTACATGTATTATAAACTGCATCTTAATGGCAAATACTTGTGTAAAACAACAGCTTTAAAGATAGTACATGTACATGTATGTATGTATACATGATTGGTAAACTGTTACGATTATCACCCTGTGTGACTGAAGATATGCATGAATAAAACCAACCTGAGCAAAAACCAGCTTTCAAAAAAGAGTTTGCAGTCATTTCGCCTCAAAACCACTTTGCCCTGAACCACGGCATGTCATGCCTGTGCACGAAGTGATTTTGGGGCGTAGTAGCATTTGGTCGATTTAGTGTTGGACGAAGTGATTTGGAGCGAAATGGCACTCGGGCGAAGTGGTTTAGGGGCAAAATGGCACTTGGGTGAAATGGTTTTGGGGCAAATTGAATTTTCGTCTCATGAAACGAAAAATAGTTGTTTTACTCATTTCTCAAAGACTATAGCACTTTAGACAAAACCATTTCAGGGGCAGTTTCCTACGGATGATCATGTTTATATTGTGTAAGTTACATGTAATTAGGCGTAAATCTGTGAACATTTCTGATTTTCGAGATACCAATCATACTGCCTTTAAGACATGTACATGTAACATGTAAAACATGGCCTCACTGGTGCCATAAGGGGTGCATTTCAGATAATGATGCTTTTTTTTAACACCACTCCTTCCTTAGATCTACCAGTAAATAATTAGGGGTTTTAAATTATCACTTCAACTATGTGGACTGCAACGTGATGATGTCGATTTTGAAGCTTTGCGCATGCGTCAAGTCATCACTCTCACCCACTGCCACAATCGAGAATGCCAAAACGTACCGCAGTCGCTGCAGAGTGTGATCCAAAACTGGTAAACACTGGATGAAGATTTCAAAATTTATTATTATTAAATTAATCAAAATAATACATGTACCTCGATCTGTAAACATGGTAAAGAAATGTCTATATTTTACAATCATATTACAAAAATTAACAGAATAAATTTGACTGGGCACACTGTGCCATCACATTTTCAAGAAATAGTTAAAAATACAAGTAAAAAAATGACCTTTTTGTCAATTTTATTAATTACACAAGTATTTGTCCGTCACGCATGAAAACAACCATAAAACTGTAAAGTCAATTTCAACATGTGATAAACTGGGGGTGTGTATCATCAGTAGAAGGTAAACAAACAGGTTCACTTTAGTTTTCATTTGTTGTTGACTATAAAGGAAAGGCATTTGTCTCATGAAGGCATGGATCACGCTCTGCATTCTTGTGGCGGTGGCAGTGGATGAACATGTACCGGTAGGCGACTTGATGCGTGCCTTGGCAAAGCCTCAACATTGATGCGACAATCTAAAAACTCCCTATTCACTTAAAGATAGTATACATGATTGGTAAACTGTTACAAATAGTTTTATCCCCCTGTGTGCTTGAAGATATGCATGATTAAAACCAACCTGAGCAAAAACCAGCTCCGTACTTAGTCTAACCTTTGAGAAAACTGTCAAAAAAGGATTTGCAGTCATTTCTCCCCAAAACCACTTCGCCCTGAACCATTTCGCCCTTAACCACGGTCTGTGCACGAAGTGGTTTTGGGGCGAAGTGGCATTTGGGCGATGTAGTGTTTGGACAAAGTAATTTGGGGCGAAATGGCACTCGGGCGAAGTGGTTTGGGGTGAAATAGCACTTGGGCGAAATGGTTTTAGGGCGAAATGAATTTTCGTCTCATGAGACGAAAACTAAATGTTTTACTCATTTCTCAAAGACTATAGCACTTCATACAAAACAATTTCAGGGGAAGCTTTCTACGGTCATCATGTTTATATTGTATAAGTTAGGCGTAAATCTGTGAACATTTCTGATTTTCGAGATACCAATCATGCCTTTATATGAGCCAGATTCTGTAACTATGGACCAATTTATACAAGGGGGTGATATCACCATTTTTTTTGTGGGTAGATATATCATACAAACTGACAAAAATCATGTTTTTTATCCGAGGACTTGCTCCGGTAGAAAACTATACAGCCCTTTATAGGGTAGGGGTCCGAAGGGCCTAATAATTAAGTACCAAAGTCAAAATCTGGACTATCTTGGTGCGCCCTCAAAAAGCCTCCTTGATCTTATGGTACATGTATATAAATATATGGGTGGAGTTGTTCTGAAAATGTTATAATTTTCATGGCTAATTGAGGGCGCCACCCATAGGTGGCGCTTCAAATCGCAACTTTTTGCATTTTAGACCATGTTTGAGGCCCTCCCAGTTCCTGCGCCCTCATAAAGCCTTGCTTGTTCATGTTTATTTGGACACATGGGGACCTTTTCTTTCCAAAAAAACATAAATGGCAGAGGCTTAGTGAGGGCGCTTGTGAATAGAGGGCGCTTTTTGCCGTAAGAACGCGATTTTGGGCAATTTTCGTCAGGCTACATGTATATCGCAGTGCGCCCTCTATGGAATTCAGTGAAACTTGTTTTATTGTGTTTCTCTATATATATACCCCACTAATCATAACAAAAATAACTACTGTAGGAGGCTTTTTGTCTCATTGACCCTTTATGTGCAAAACCTATAGGTGGCAACAATCATTTGGGAGATTTATTTGAGCATTTTCAGAGCATAAAAAGCATAACAATTTATTAAAATCAGCAACAATTTATTGAAATATACCCAAACTTTAAAGAAAACAATGAACAAGGCACCTTTGGTGCTGAAAAAAGGCAAAAAGCGCCCTCTATTCACAAGCGCCCTCACTAAGCCTCTGCCATTTATGTTTTTTTGGAAAGAAAAGGTCCCCATGCATGTGTCCAAATAAACATGAACAAGCAAGGCTTTATAAGGGCGCAGGAACTGGGAGGGCCTCAAACATGGTATAAAATGCAAAAAGTTGCGATTTGAAGCACCACCTATGGGTGGCGCCCTCAATTAGCCTCGAAAATTATAACGTTTTTCAGAACAACTCCACCCATATACATGTATTTATAAGATCAAGGAGGCTTTTTAAGGGCGCACCAAGATATTCAGAGGACAAAGTCCAGATTTTGACTTTGGCACTGTACAAACTGTATTAGGCCCTTCGGACCCCTACCCTAAAAAGGGCTGTAGTTTTCTACCGGAGCAAGGCCTCGGATAAAAAACGTGATTTTTGTCAGTTTGTATGATCATGGAGGAAGAAATGATATATCTACCCACAAACAAAAATTGGATGGAATATTGAACGGTGATACATGTACATGTATATCACCCCCTGGTTGAATCTTACAGAATCTGGCTCTTAAAGTGAACAAAAATCACAGCCAGTAAACTGTATGTGAATGAAGTGATAAAACTTGACATTTTGTTACACATCATGTACATACATTGTAGGCCTACATGTTGTTCATGTACGTTCATGTACGTACATGTACGTGTACATGGACCTACAGGTACTACATGTAGGTACATGTAGTATGCATACAATATTCACCCAGTACTCTACATGTATACATACATACGGTAACATTATCATTTTCCAAATGCAGCATGCAAGCAGTATAATTGCTCAAGGGTTGACTGATATCAAGATCAATATTCTGTCTCATATTTTACACACATGTATGGTATTTTCAAGGATGGTCTGCATGACACAGAACATGGGAAAGGATCTCAGCTCTGATGCGTACATTACATATCGGGTATATACCAGGGTAGGAATTTCGTTACCAAAGGGGCACGTACTGCCATTTTTGTGTTTAGAAAGGGCACTTCCATTGGAAAATCAAAAGGTGGAGTGATTTAATGGAGCCTTATGATCAGGGGTAATGATAGTGTATGTAGGCGCAATGATAGTGTAGGCGCCTTGATAAGGGCACAGTATATGAGTAGGTTCATGTATATAAACGTGTACATACATGTACATGTACATATACACGTTTTTATGGGTTATTTTTCAAGTTGTGTCAAAATTTTGTATGGAATTAGTACCTGCATTTTCTGTCAATTTTATTTGTTATAAAAAAACAAATTAAACAATTTAATTAATCAAAAAATTTAAATTTGGACATAAATTACATGTAACTTTGTTTTACCCATTCTTTAGAAAAATCACATTGATAATTTTTGAATTTGTGCCATTCATACAAAAAATGCTAATGCTACGGAAACTTTAACAGCCTTTTTTGTGCGTGTGCCCTCTACTGGCCCTCAACTTCTCTTCATCCTGCCATCCCCAAAAAGGAAATTTCCTCCTCCCTCTATGACAGAAACTATACGAATATAACCAAGCTGAAATGTCAATCCCCATATTTGAGTACGTCGCTGAGGGGTGTGAAAAAAAGCCTTCTCTAGGGGTAGCAAAATTGTACACTTTCTAAAAATAGCTTGCAAGCGGAGCCCGAGATGCCTAGAAGCAAGTGACTGACGTCAGACCGAGGCGGGATTGATGCAGGATGCCAGGTTGTCTTTGCTGACTGCATCCCCGCTGCTTACCATCTTAACGTTTCTCTACTTTAATGGATTCGGCCCCAGTTGGAAATGAGAACCGTCCAATTATCATGCTTGCAGATCGCGGGGAGAAGGGAAACTGACACAATGCTTTAACTGATGCAGTTTATCTGGCATCTCAAGTCAGGTCATCCCCTGGGTTTTTGCATCAAATCAAGTGGTTGTTCGCACCATATTTGGTCATCACACCAAATTTGATCAGGTTTTAAATTACATATATATAGTATTAAGGTCTGGAATTTTTTTCCCAATTGACATTTACAGTTAATTTGTCTAAGTATTGTGAGGGATATTATTGGTTCTTCTATTTAGTAAAGGCCACTCACATGATGTAAAACAGCCTTTTACACAATCTAAAATTTGTGATGTTTTCCCAAAGGTGATTATACACAACAAATGTACGTTTCAGGTACGTTTCAGTAATTTTGTATTTTTCAATGATTTTTCAGTAAAAAGATATGCTTGTGTGTGATTTTGTACATGGGCCTTTCCACAGTAATGGGGTATTGAAAAATACATGTAAGTCAATAATTCCTTTCAGATGTCTTTAGTTTATCTCAGAATTTAAAAAATGTCCTTGTTTTGTTCTCGGGAGATAACTTTTGCCCAAAAAGGTAAGAAATTGCTGCCACAACATACATTTTTGAAAATTACGTATGTAAAGTGGACAGACCATTTTGTGACATTTTTTCCGTCTTTGTTACATGCGTAATAGGAAAATTCGTGACAATAATCTACTATTACCTTTTTTGTGAAAAAACGGTGAAATTGTGGCTCACAATGAAGCTCTGAAAATACTAAAGCATTGCGATCGGTGGTTTTCTCTCTGACAGAGACAATTTCTCAGAGTTTTTTGCGTGTAAACGTATGGAACTGTCGACCGTGTTTACTCATGTTTCTCACTAGTCAAGATTGCATCACGGGGTCATGTGCATATCATTAATACCTAATGAGCGTTTCAGAAATTGCAAAAATTTCATTTTCGAAAACCGCACTTTTGCTTGCGATTTATCCACATAAAATGGACAATTTGAAATAAACAGCGGTATAAGTCGGCTGGAGGGATATGTGGACTATCGAAAAAGGTGCAAATGCTGGACTTTTCGTCAAGGGGGATATTACAAATGTACGTGATTGGTAAACTGTTGAAAATGGCGTGATTTCCACTGGTAATTGAAAGCCTATGTCGAGAAAACTACCCTGTAGAAATTTCAGCCACATAGATGCAGTAATACATCCAAGCATGATTTTTTTTGCATTAATTAATGAATGGCTCTAAAAAAAACAGGCAATCTTTGGAGATTCAAATAGTTTTGTCATTTTTCTCATGAATGGGGGTACTTCAGACAAAATAAATTCACAGGATGATTACTACTATTACTATCTTGATAACAAGTAAGCTTTTAGATAATAATTTAGACATTTTTTGGAGGGTAATTACCAAACATGTAGATACATACCGGTACTACCGGTACCTTTAACACATAAAGTGTAAGTTTTACCCTATCCAATGTGAACATACCGTACATGTAGGCCTACATGCAATCTTAAAATTTGGACAAGCAGCATCCATACGATAAACGGACAAGTCTGTCTTTTTAGTTTTCTCAGACTCCTTCAAGAAAACGTTTCAAAGCATCTGGCAACCTATAAATTGCCTAGACTTTGAAATCACTTTGGTATTTTGGTCACATATTCATCCAGTTGAATCAATAAACACTGCAGCCTGCTTCCCCATTTCCAATTTATTATGACTTTGGCATCTACTGTCTGCTCATAATTAGGCATTAATCAATACTAGGATGACAACATTTCCAAAACAACCTTAGAAGGTACGGTACACGTTTTGGTACTGTACTGTTGTGGAAACATCTCAGCAAAATGTCTTTAATGTTTCAAGATACACATGTAGTATGTTTGGATCAGTTTCACATGTGGTCCATTTGAAGTTGGTGCTATATATGATCTGGCCACTAACGGAACCTACCGGTACAAACTTTGCCAACTTGGCCTTTTCACATCCCAACACGGGTTAAACTCAACCAGAGGCGAACCCCAAGTCTGCCTCGGGTTGAGCTTTCAACCCTGCATCTTGTCACACTTGTTTCGCTCAAACCATGTTTGTCTCACCCTGGGGACAGATCAACCCCAAGTTGGATGGGGAGGATTGACAATTGTGCAGCACTAGCCGGGGCTATAGTGCTGTCAGAAATAGTGCCAGCGCAAAAAAATTTGTGTGACAGCTAGTACAGACAGAAGATCTGACATTGCAATGCCAACAACATTGCGACAGTTTAAACCCAGGGTGAAAAATCTCAACCCTGGTCCCGGGTTGAACCTAATCTCGGGGATGACGTGGGGTTGGCGCAAGGTTGAACATTTTGAAGTGTGAAACATTACCAAGTGTTGTTGTTGACGTACTCAAAAACTGCACCATGTACATGTATGTGCATGGTACCAAAAAATTAGTGGAAGTCAGATTGCAGTGCTAAACCCCACAAGAACCATTTGAGTCAAAAGTCTGTCCATTTCCCATGTTTATGTACGTAAACTAGACTGGTTTTCGCCCAACATATTCCACATATTCCACATATTCCACATAATTATCATGTCTCGGAAGACTTTCTGAGACAGAAGAAACAGAAGATAGGAGATTTGACAGGTCGCCGGCCCGCAAGGCGCACTCTGCGCTGCGCGTTGCAGACCAAACACGTGAGTCAGACTTGGGCAAGTCTACGCCTTACCACGAGTTGATTAATTGGGGGACCGCCAATAATTCGTTTCATGAGACGAAAAATAATTGTTTAGGGTCCTAATTAAGTTACGTGTTAATCTGTGAACATTTCAGATTTTTCGATACTGCCTAGATACTGCCTAAAATGTCTGTATTTAATGCCTGGAATTTCCATTAAAATACCAAAACACAATGGAAATTCCTGGCGGTGCCCAGATACCGCCTGAAATGTCTGTATAACGCCTGGAATTTCCATTAAAATACCAAAACACAATGGAAATTCCTGGCGGTGCCCAAATTTACGTGCTTGTAGATCCGTGGCTGTACGTTTGGTCCAGCCACTTGCTAAAATCATTTCGGTTAAACATGATATTTCGCAGACCTCTGCATATACCGTAGGTTCGATTTGGGCTTTTCTTGCAAGGCGTGCCCAGCGAGCCTGTTGACCACAATGTGGTTGTGCAAAGCACATAATCTTTTAAAGTTCAGCGTTCTGACGTCGGGTGGTGTGCGAACGAACTTGTAGTGCTGTTTTTCGCAGTATGCGATACTTGGAGTTCATTTAAGCATGCGTGCATTGCTGAACTTGAATGCCCAGTCCCACTCTTGGTTGGTTTCGGTGAATTTCTTTGTGCCTTTTGGTGGTGCGTTCCACCGAACAGAGCCTTCTTTAATCATTCTTCGTATGAAGCCATACTGAATTGATTTCGTTGTTTTCCTTCACTGTGAGTAGGCAGGCTTGGAGTGCGTAGGTCAGTCTCGCTCGGACCGTACATGCAGATTACAAGATACACACTCGGATAGAAAGCGTAATTTCCTTGTCAAGGAAAATCTGTTTGAGGCGAGTCCAACTTTCCCAGGCACTACCAATTTTATGCCAAACAGTGTCGATTTTAGGGTCGGTTGTTATGAGATGGCCCAGGTATTTGAACGATTGGACATTTTTGATGTCCTCCTCTCCTTATATGCAAAATGTTCAAAATTTCTTTGCAAGTAAGAAAAGATGATGGCATACAAAATTATACATGTATAGACCGTATTGAATAGCTGCCATCTTGTAGGGAAGTTTCTTGAAGACATGCATGGTTGCACATGTTGTGCTTATAAATACACATGAAGATCCACCCTTGCAACAGCTACTGCATGTACATGTACACAGTGCATGATGTTTTATGCACGAGGGTGCATAGTGTATGAAAAAAATATTAGTTTTTATCACTCAAACTCTGTTTTTTTATGCAAAACATATGTGAGGTTTTGTTGATTTAATATATATGCAAACTGTCAGTTTGTTAACCAGGCTTTTGATACAATATAAAATGTGTGTGCATGGGCCGCCATACACAAATTTGCTATATCCAACACATTCGTGACATACATGTATATCCCATTATTGACATGTGTGCAACGCATGGTGCAATCAGTGGCGGTGGTGATGAACATCACAAAACGCCCAAGCAGAGAAGAGGTGAATGATGATATTGATGGAGCAAGAACACCATTGGGAATACCGGTACCTGACATTTGCTCATGTTTACGACAAACTACTAAATATATACATGTTATGTATGTAGTTGTCAGAAATGAAGCTTTTGCATGCTGTAATGGAAATACCATTGTTTAAATATGCATGGGCAGTACAGTGGAAAGTGGGGTTTGCGCGGTGTTAAATGTACACACTGTTACATGTACACCGTCACGTATGTATGTACAATGTACATGTAGGAACTGGCACTAAGAAGTTGTAGAAAAGCACACAATCATGACAATAGTCACGTTTACATAGGCAATGAAATCCAAACACGTTCACAGATGATCCTTGGACATGTTGGACATACAATGTATTGGGGGTTGTAAAATCTAGTCAAAAAAAAAAGGAAACTTACTGTACTCAGTCGAGGTGATAGTTCGTCAATTAATAGTCTTTGTGCAGCACATACATGTAAGCAAGTAATTTTGCCGGGAAAATAACGGCACTTATGACTTTCACTTGTATGACCATGCACAACCTGCTGCAAAGCAGCAAAGTTTTGCCACTATATAGCGAGGTAACTAGAAATCGGTCTTTTCGTGCTCGTGTTTTGTGTGCGATCAAACTGGTTGTTAGAGAAGTGCGCGTGAACCATTGTCCAGGAAACGCCCATGACCTGGGAGGAAGCTGTTGTCACACTCTGCCAGCAAATAGTGGCCACAAGATAAAGCGACCACCTGCTTATAGTGGCCACTCGTCTTAGAGGCCACCTGTACTGCTTAGTGGTACAAATACAGTACATGTACATGTACATCAATACACTGTACCGGTACATCAATGCAACCTTTATAGAATGGCTAACTGTAGCCTGTTTTTATGGACCAGGGGGTGTTACCGACAAAATTGCATACTCATACTGTACATGGACAATTTCCGTACGTATTTCACACGTAAATGTAGGCCTATACATACATTTTTATTATTATTAAAACTTTATTGTCCCATCAAAGGGAAATTCAATGGCCTCTGCACGAAAATACATTAGAATAAACATTAAATTTAAACACCACATTACTACACTTATATAAAATATTAAACATTACAAATATTACAAATACAGCTCACTTGTCAGTTGAAATTAAAATTGAAATTGAAATTGTCGACGCCTCTCTAGAGCTTTGCATTGTACCACCCGATAGCGGCTGGCACAAAGAAATTGCTATACATGTATCTCTGTGTTCTAATTTTGCGTTGCAGGAGCCGGTTGCCTCTAACACTCCATTGGAATTTATTGACAAGTGGATGGGAACTATCGGCAAGAATACGCTGAAGTTTACTGCCCAACAAAGATTTAAACAACTCATCTGGGAATTTCTGTTGAAAACCAATAATCTTACTAGCTTGTTTGACCACAGACGTCAGTTTAGTTTGGTCTCTAGATCTCATGTTACCAAACACACAGATTAAACAGAAAGTAAGAACACTCTGTAAAACTGATTTATAAAACAATTGTAAAATTGTGCAGTCTACTGCTGTAGTAGAATTTGTACTTGGTTCCAGACAACCTTGTCCATTTGCGAACTCTTCTCACATTCCAGGGAATTGTCTCCGGTTACCCCCCTCGGACTGCGGCAGTGTAAATTGAACCACATCTTCCTATCATACCAAACTATGTGTACCATTTTCCCGGTCAGACTCTTTTGTTATGGTTGCAATCTCAAAAAATTCCCCACGGTGATCAACGGATAGAATGAACCAAAAAAAAATATTTAAATAAAAAAATTAGAAACCGCATCCTTGACGCACACTATACTCTGTGTCGTAATTGTACAGGTGCCGAGCTGATGAATATTGCATACTGATGGAGAGATGAGAATGAGGTTTCGTTGTGATGGATGGAGTTTTATGTCGGCTGACGTTACGACACTCAGGTATAATGAGGTGTAATTTAATTCACAGGCAAAAGGACCCACACACAGCAACATTTGATATGGCTGCGCAGTTGTTGTGGGATCTTGCAGTAGTATAGAACGGCCTGTACGTGTGTACTATGTATACATGTAGGCCTAGCTGTTATGCACGTATCAATTGTTTAAGTGCACACCACTTAAACAAAATAATCCATTTTTGAAGGAAAAAAACTTCACATGCACACATTTTAAGTACTGTATCTATGTACACGGACATGCGAAATCTATTGACTTTTTAATATACATTAATTATATGTAATTTTCAAAGATGAATATTTATAAATTGTTAAATGCTGAATAAAAATTTATAATTTTGGAACATTACGCAAATGTATACAGGCATACTGTACACGTACCGTAGCAAGGGTTCGAGGTTTGGAGGGCAAGATGTTTTTGCTTCTTTTACCTTTGGTCTTTGCCTTTATTTGCATTAAAATTATTTTGTAAAAGAAATGCCCTAAATTGCAAACTTCACAAGTGCCTTTCCAATGGTTTTCCATTTCATTAAAAAAGAAAAGGCACATTTCTACGGGTTGTTCTAAAACCCCCTCGACCGGCCCCCACGACCCACGACCCACAACTCACAACCCACAACATTGCCTTTAAAACACATCGAGGCCGCGCACGCTTATCGCGCGCGCTTATCGCGCGCATCAACCCAATCTAGATTTGTTCACGGCTCGAATTCGGCCGGGTGCGGCCCAAGTTCGATTGCGGCCCGAGTTCGAATGTCGACTGTACACACGCGAAAAAAGGGGAACAGCACGCGAACCATAGCACATTATGTAGTACAGTGCTCACATACGACGTACGTACAGTTGATTGCCCGGTTCCGCAAACGGAAATTGTCCGAGTCGCCCGGCGGCACAAAAACTTACTTTTATGGAAAGGTAGTCAGCCAGAAATATCCCGAATTTATTCAGCTATCTAAGACACTAGACATTTACAACAGTCAGTTGGAAGACCCCCCGAGAGTACCAAACAAAGCACGCGCGTTGTTTTCACGTGCCCGCGGACGTCAGGCCTGTGTTCACAGCCCGATTCAGAATGCGGGCCAGCTCGGCCCAGTTCGAATGAGCCGCGTCGTGAATTAAGTTCCGGGAAAAACCAGAGGAATCAAATTCCTGCAAAATACACGAGTTTGAAATGAAGCACTGAAACCATTCTGAGCTAGCGTGACACGCGCGCGCGCACCGCGCACCTGGCCGGCCGTGTCGGAAATACAATACTTTTTTTATATACTAGGGCGCTATTTGCGGAAACGGCAAACTATTGCAAAACTGGGCAATCTTCCTGCCTCTGAAAACTGCTCGAAAGCATTTTTCTTCCAACCGACTGTTGATAGCTGAATAAATTCGGGATAATTCTGGCTGACTACCTTTTCATAAAAGTAAGTTTTTGTGCCGCCGGGCGCCTCGGATAATTCTGTTTGCGGAACCGGGCAATCAACTGTACGTACGTCGTATGCGAGTACTGTATACTGTGTGCTACCGGTAGCTATGCTATGGTTCGTTCGCGTGCTGTAAACGTTTTTCTCGTGTACGGGCCGCAATCGAACTTGGGCCGCACCCGGCCAAATTCGAGCCGTAAACAAATCTAGATTGGGTCGATGCGCGCGATAAGCATGCGCGGCCTCGATGTGTTTTGAAGGCAAGTCGAGGGGGTTGTGGGTCGAGGGGGTTGTGGGTCGTGGGGGTTGTGGGTCGTGGGGATTGTGGGGGACGAGGGGGTTTTAGAACAACCCCATTTCTACAAATTGTACATCCTGTTTTGGGCTTATATACATGTACGGTACCGCGAGTTCATTCTTGGGATGGTGGTGTCCATTACCATAATACAAAATTTACATCTGGGTCTTTCCACGCTAATGGGCCTACATGTACATGTATTTGAAAAATAAGTCAATTCCTTTCAGATGTCTTTAGTTTATCTCAAACTTTTGCCCAAAAAGGTAAGAAAATGCTGCCACAACAGGTTTCTGAAAACCCATGCTAAATTTTTCCATACAATGTACGTACAAGTATGTAACGGTATTAACAGACGAAATTGTGACATTTTTGTCTGTCCATCGGTACATATATACGTACCGGTATATGAAAAAATTGTGCACGGGGTTTTCAGAGATGTACAAAATGTATGTTGTGGCAGCATTTTCGTACCTTTTTGGGCAAAAGTTATCTCCTGAGAACAGTACAAGGGAATTTCTTTAAGTTTGTGATAAAATGAAGACATCTGAAAGGAATTATTGACATATTTTTCAAAATATTAGCGTGGAAGGACCCACCTCCGGTACATGTACTTGTACATGTACAATTTACGTGTACATCAGCGCAAGCATGTACCTGTACATTTATTCTCACATGACTTTTTTACGAAGCAGAAAATGAGTTGCTCCATAAAAAAGTCGATTGTTTAATTACCAGTACAGTGTCCTTTCATTGCAATTGGTGGCATGAACGTCTACCGGTACATACACATGTACATGTACAATACAGTTCTGTTCCAGTTGCACAGGGATTTCTTTTTTAAAAAAATAAAAAATTATACATCATAATGTCTCATTCTGGCTCCCATTTTTATGGAAATATACCTAAACTTAAAGACTGACGTACATACATTGTACAATGCATGCATGTACATTGTACGCTATCATATACCCGGTACCGGTATGTCTGTGTGGTTTGAAATGACAATTTTTATTTTCTGGATCGTAGCCTGGCCCCTATGGAATTCACATTAAATGTTTTACCAGCCTCCAGAGGCCAGGCTACTGGTACATGTACATGTTGCACCGTGGCATTTGGTAGCACAATTGGTATGGGAAAGCAGATTCGATGTGACCATCTTAAAAATCTACCAGTACGTGTACCTCAAATGGCATTCCGATAATTCCATGCACAGGAGGACTAATGGGTGTTTATAAAAGAAAATGTTAATGGCTTAAGGGAAAAAGTTGATGCTAGGAATGGACTTCTATTTTTATCAAATGAACAACAAGCCAATAGGATACATGTATATAGTTTTAATTTTCCTGACCACACATGAATACATGTACATTGTATTTTGTACATTATACTACATACACATACTGTACATGTAGACAAACAAAAACAACTCGACCCACAGCTCTTTGAACGAATGCAATGTATACATGTATGTACCAAAAGTACACTAAAAAATGTCAAAACAGCGAAGTTTACTTGTCAAAGAATTTTGGCGAGTGTATGTATTTATGAATGGGAATAAAAGTGCGCTCAGGCCATTATCAGCGTCCAGACCCCTACCCGGTTGTACATACATGTACTGTTTAAGACTGGCCAAACCCCCTTTTATTCCCTAATAGACCGTGTAAGTTGACTTCGAGAACTTGCGGTACGCTGCGAGATTCATCGACTTCCGGGAACTTCGGATAGGAGCTATGTACAGGTACATGTACATGTACATGTACGTACATGCACATGTACGTACATGCAAAGCGCGTGCAGCGACCGGTTTTTTACTTTCAGCTGCTTTCAGTACCATTTTGGCTCCACTTCAAAATTTCCTAAAATCCCATTTACATTGTGGACAAAGTTAATTCAACAAAAAGTTCATGAAATTATAAATCTGACCTTATATTAAAACCAAGACAAACTACGGTACCTGGTAGGTAACTCTGGACATAATACATGTACATGGTAGTCCGCAAGTGCAGCGAATATTTTGGCGCCAATGTTTTGGAGCGAAAATGATGCATTATATGGCTGTTTTTAAAATCACTTGATTCGGTTTTAGCCACATTAATATTTCTGAGATGCACCAACTCTGAGCTTGTAATTTATAAAGAGTACTAGTAAACCGGGAACTAAAGGTAAAAGATTTAAATTTTTTTGTGACAAGTTCAGATAACATTCATGTATCGGTTTATTTATTGAATCGATAGAATTTAAGGTGTCTTTTCAAACGCCAGTTTGGGTGCTTTAACATGTACATACAAACATGGTGAGGTAAGGTACCGTAAGGTTAAAATCCTGTGGTGTAGTATGGTAACGTTACCGGGCTAACGCGGACCATTTGACCAATGATTGCATAAAAAGCGCTTGATTACAAACAAGATGGAAAGCAAGAAGGCTTATTAAATTGCATCTTTTAATAAGCCATAGACCTGAGAATGAATTGGCTTAAGATAAAGGTAATATGGAAGAGGACATGATCAATCATCTTCTCTTCAATCCGTCTGATGATGTTGATTTTGCATGCAATGTTCTGAATTGATTCAAAGAAACTACCGGTAACTGGCCTGAATGTGTGCAGTACATGTAAATTAGTAATTGTTTTCACCTTCTGCCAAAGAAGTATGTACATGTATGCACATTTTGACCCACATTGTACCGTTACATATGTACTAGTGCTATATAATGACAAAACTCATCAAGTCCAGTCCAGGCAGCTCAAGAATTGTTACTGTTAATTACTTAAAGGAACACACCACCGGCTTTGGTGGGCTCGAAAACAATGTATAGACCCATACCAGGTACATGTACATGATTTTGAAGGTTTTCCCGAAATAAACTGAAAAGATCCTGAAAAGAAACCACCAAATTTGGCTGTTTTTGAGCATTTAAAAAATTAAAAAATCAAGGTCACACACTGCAACGGGTGCCGTGGTTTGTGGAGCTAGCGAGGCATTGAACATGTGATAGGGGCATGGAGCCAGTCCGCCGGGTGTGTTCCATCCTTAGGTGTTCACCTATCTGTTACCCGGTAGCTCCAGGTGGAACTGTCACAACCGCCGGTTGCTCCAGTGGTACGTTCGTGAACCTTGATGTCAACTCCTCCCAAAAAAACCCCCAGAAAAACCTATTCGGTGGTCCAGGCCGCGTCCAGTGCATGAAATTATCATCGGAAAATGCTAGATATCCAAAGCAAAGCAAAGCAAAAGCTGCCAGGAGGAAGGGCGAATCGTTTGCGACTAAGTCGTGAGGCTCGCACGATAGTTGCAACAGCTGGTAAAGCGTATAACTGGAATTTTTACCTCTTTTGGGTCTTTCTAAAAATTAGGGGTCCAAAAGTGTGACACTTTAGTGTACCCCGTTACACCAGATGTATGCATTTCGTTTTTATACAAGAATAATTCAACTAGCTTTCAAACCATTTTTTATGAACTGTGCTTTATGTACTCACTCTTTGAGATGGAAAGTGTTTAAAGAATGTGTCTTGAATTTACAAAACCAAGATGCACATTTGGACCCACATTGTACCGTTACATGTACCAGTGCTAATGACATTAGAGTTTTTTTCATAAAACTCATCAAGTCCAGTCCAGGCAGCTCAGGAATTGTTACTGTTAATTACTTAAAGGAACACACCACCGGCTTTGGTGGGCTCGAAATACAATGTATAGTACATGATTCTGAAGGTTTTCCCGAAATAAACTGAAAAGATCCTGAAAAGAAACCACCAAATTTGGCTGTTTTTGAGCATTAAAAAAAAATAAAATAAAGGTCACACACTGCAACCGGTGCCGTGGTTTGTGGAGCTAGCGAGGCATTGAACATGTGATAGGAGCATGGAGCCAGTCCGCCGGGTGTGTTCCATCCTTAGGTTTTCACCTATCTGTTACCCGGTAGCTCCAGGTGGAACTGTCACAACAGCCGGTTGCTCCAGTGGTACGTTCGTGAACCTTGATGTCAACTCCTCCAAACAAAACCAGAAAAACCTATTCGGTGGTCCAGGCCGTCCAGTGAAATTATCATCGGAAAATGCTAGATATCCAAAGCAAAGCAAAAGCTGCCAGGAGAAGGGCGAATCGTTTGCGACTAAGTCGTGAGGCTCGCACGATAGTTGCAACGGCTGGTAAAGCGTATTTAACCGGAATTTTGACCTCTTTTGGGTCTTTCTATAAATTAGGGGTCCAAAAGTGTGACACTTTAGTGTGTTACACCAGACGTATGCATTTAGTTTTTATACAAGAATAATTCAACTAGCTTTCAAACCATTTTTTATGAACTGTACTTTATGTACTCACTCTTTGAGATGGAAAGTGTTTAAAGAATGTGTCTTGAATTTACAAAACCAAGATGTCAGAGGTACACGTACATGTAACAGGGGACACCAAAAATGGACCCCTAATTTATAGAAAGACCCATTTGTTAATTCTAAGCTTTTTTAGTTAAAATTACGTGACATTTTGATGATATTTTCACAACGACCATCAACAATTTTTTGTCAATGATGCTACAGCACAAAATGTAAACAGTGAGCCGGTGTGTTCCTTAGTTTAAGGGGCCGTCCAAAGTTGTCAACATTTTCACGGTAGTAAAAAAATAATACTTCGGGGAGAGGAAGGGGCGTCTTGAAAAATACTACACTCTGTAGAACTGTGAATATGTTGACAACTTTGGACGGCCCCCCGAGTTACTTTTACTGTCCAACCTCTTTTTGACATTTTCAAGGCCAACTTAACCTGAATCAAAGAAGCATGTGGCGTCAATGAGAGATTTAATTAAAGAGGATATATGCCAAGGCGGTGTCAACTTTTCTTAACCCTTGGTACCGCGGTACATGGTATGCATGCAGATCTGAAAAAGAACTACATGTACATGTACGGTATACTGTAGCAGGGCCTTGTGCCTTTTGGGTGCGTTCAAACATGGACAGTAACGAATGCATGAATGACCGAGTGAAGACTGGTCAAGACAGAGTTAAGACTGGTCATGACCAAGTCAACTTTGAAATTCGCGTTCACACAGTATACATTGTACAGAGGCAAAGCGTGACTATCCATATCGATCCAGTCTCCTGTACTAGCCGTCTTTACTGGAAGTTGGCTCAATTTATGCAAAGCCATGGATGTGTGAGCCAGCAGAAGCCTTAAGGACGGTGTACATAAAACAAAAACAGCTGATCAACAGGACAATGGACACAAATCAATCTACATGTACCATACATCAAGTGATGGCACAGGTCACACTTACATACATGTACATGTATGTAACACTTCCAGGGCAAGTGGGCCAGACCACTTTTTTTCCACAACTGTGTTCACACATACACGTTGTTGTGTGATAGTGATGACCGAGACCCGGAGACTGTAACTCAAAATGTTACAGTACTGTACATGTATTGCAAGGGTGAACATGCCCCTAAATTGCTTGGGGACAGCTGACCGCTGACCCTGCAGCCTACACAGTATATGTAACATCGTTGTTGGAAAGATCTCTGGACGCAATATACAGTACAGTTGATTATGAATGGCACACAGGGCACAACGATGCCATTCGACATTTAACAATATACATAATATACAACATTCAACAGTACAGCAACGTCCAATGCAAACACAACTTATGGACAGAGAACGGCGGCATTGCGGCTAATATGACAGCGGATGTCATGGTAAAAACAACCAGCATACGTATAGTCTCATGCCCAGACCTGACATGCATGATGGGAATGCTCACGAACCCAACAGGTCTGTACACTACCAGCGAGAGTTCATCACTGATTGGCCGACACTAGAGACCTTACCCTTATTCCTTTGAAGTCAATCGTAGTTATCGTTTTTTAAAAATTATCTGTTGACTTGTTCGAGGGGTCGGCCGTCGCAGCAACTGGTACTGCAACTGCGACGATGACAGCAGAGAATGCCAACCACCAGTATTTTCCTGCCGCTCAGGTAGCAAAAATGCTACATGTACTGTATATTGCACAACCGGTTGTGCACGTTGCATTAAATACAAAACCTAATAATCAGTGCAATTAAGCCAATCAAGTTCGTAAGCGGGTGCGCCGTTGATTTCCAGCGCTCATGAAAGAATGGGATGTACCGTACCGGTACATCAAGAAGGGTTGTACCGTACGTCAAGAAGGGATATCCTGATAATAAAGGGTGTGTTTGTTTCGTCGCAGATCTTAATCTAGATCCCGAGCTGAGTCACAGCACGGAAACAAAACGAAACTGCTCTCAACTGTGATCTCAAATCATGTGAATAGCAATTTTTTTACCTACATTGTAATTTGTCTACATTCTGTTAACCACATTTCACTCACGGCATTCATCGTAAATAAAAGAACAGCTTGGGGGAGCACATGCACGTCCCCAAAAATAATCCGTAATCCAACTATTTAAAAATAATAGCTTTCTTACAAATTCCAGAATGTGTTTCTTTAAACATGTTAAAATGTATCTTTAAAATTTTCCAGCTGAAACCTTGAGAGTGAAAGGAATTTGCCTTACCTCATCATATCGGTCAAATGTGGCTCCGTTGAGCAGACCGTCTGGTACCGTTATCTGCCACTGGAAATCATACAGTTTAGCCATACTGGCAAGAACGGGGATTGTCGAGCTGCTATCAGCTCCAGTCTCTAATGCATTAATCCAGGATATCTGCAAGGCTGGTTCTCCAGCGTCCAATCCCAAATAACTCCTTACATGATATGCGGTCCCTTCATGCTCAACAGAGTGCAAGACCGAGGTTGTGCTTCTACCTGAAGTCGTCAATAAAACAGTCAAAGTGATCCCAAATTTATGGACTATAAATATCAAATTGTAGTGATGGTTTGAGAAAGACAGAAAAAGAGAGGGAGATAGAGAGGGGGAGTGTTGGCTCACACGTTGACGTCCCTCGTGGGCTCTAGCAGAGTACTCCTGCGGTCTAAGCAGTGACCTCTGCACGATGCTCCCGGCTACGGAAGCCAACAAACAGCGCAGCGATCCACGGCAGTATTTGCACTGATGGCCGTGCTATCAATCTTTCCTGATGGAATTTGTGACAGTCTTTAACGGCCCAACACCTTGCTAGCAGGTTAGCTCACTGGAGACCTGTACGTCTGGCCACCTGCAGGTGGGTGTTTGGAGGAAGCCGGCAGCTTTCCCAGGTGTTTATTCCGACTAAGTCCACTCCCTGGCGAGCACTACGTGTCTTGTCCCCAGACTCTCTGCCTGGGGCCCTGCCTCATTTGGTAATGGAGCTCCTCGCTACGACAGGTTTCCGGAAACCCCTGAACATGGAAAACAACAAATTCAGGAAACGTGTTTATCGTGTGATCAACCTAAATGTACAATATAAAACACCCAATTTGGGATCAGCGATGAGCTCTCATCGTGATTCCCCAGATCTGATGGGCCGAGCATCTCCAGCAGGTCGAAGTACATGTACATGTATGTATGTATGTACAAGACTAGACCTGTGTTTTTATAATGTGACATCACAACTTTGTTCATGAATATGTAAATTACATTAGCATAAAATCAAAACCATTGATTTTAACCCCTAAAAAACTTCCAAGTAAGGTTTTTATGACTGTAAATGAATGGAGTAGTTGCATACAGATTTCATTGATAAAATTACCATTTCAGGGGCCCTTCAAGTAATGTTCCTTGTTAAGGTCAAAAACTATGAATGCTAGGATAGGGCGACATTTTGTGTGTGAAAAAGCTATATTAGGGCGACACGCTCAATAGGGCGACATTTTGGTGTCGCCCTAATATTTTTTTTTTTTAATAATTTTTTTTAGGTCAAAAACCATTTTTATTAGGACTAGTGCTGTTTCTCTTTGGTCTGGAACCATTTTTGGAAGCTTTGGGTAAAAAAATAAGGTGTCATTTTGAGTGGTTCTTGTCGAAATTTCGGTGGTCCCCGGGGAGAGTCTTCCCGAAATGTCGCCCTATTGCGGCATCCAGAGTTCTTACAATAACTACCGTAGAGTTATCCATTAGTATTTATATCCATCCTCACTGAACCCTTACTGAAGATTTGAAAGAGAATGAGTCAGGCAGGAACTTAAATTTCTCTGAGTTGAACATGGAAGAAATATGCCTACCTTACATGTACATGGCGGTTTTGGGCGGTTTGAGGAGAAAGTTGCAGGTCAGTTTTGGGTGCTTTTGTTAATGACTTTTAAAACTGCTTTTGTTCATATTCTATACAAAATTATTATTTTTACATCATTTTAAATGATTGAACAGTTAACCAAAAATACAGTTGTACATACAGTATCATGTATAAAATGATTTTAAAGTAAGCAAAATTTCAAAAACATACACACGTATGTACAACATGAAATTTATTTGTCCACATTCATTTTCTGATGGCATTTTACGAAACAGACTTTTCCTCGTGCATACATGTATACCAGGTTAAACTGGCGGGGTGCTGAATAACACAACATATTGATTTTTACGATTGGTCCACTGTACACTGTACGCATACTGTACCTGTATGCATTAGCCTAGCCTGCATGTTCGGTTATTATAGAGCTCAGTGTCTGGGCAATATGGGCTGTTTATAATACCCATGGATGTACAGTGTATTTGGGTAATATATTTCAGATGGCCTAGCTGGGCTGATCATCATGTCATGGCTAGCTTACGTACATACATGTACTAGCTGCAGTCAGATTACTGTACATTGTACATGTATCACTGAAGGCCCATATTAACAAAATTTGCATCCAGCAAAGAGTAAAAATAAATCTGGACTGTAAATTAATCTTAGCATGATTGATCATGTACAATGCAGTATGATGCATGATGATGTGTCAATTTCCTGAAAATGGAATTCATTAACAATATAAATTTTCCTTTTTTTCTTAAAATACTACCTTCAATCGTGTCAATCTATCAATGTACATGTATGGTACAGTACACTGTACATGTATGGATTATAGTTTCATCTTGAGTACGTACATGTTGGGGTGGGAAACTACTGGTACATATGTGCATGTACGTGTACCAGTAGGGAACTGAGTACCGTACAGACCAGTACAAATGTACTTATAGGAACCACATCTTGTTTCCTCTCTTTCCTCGCATACCGGTACTGTATCAGTGAGTTTTATTTTATTTATCAGCTGTACAGACACTATACCGGGCAATTCCATGCAAAATGTAAATTTCCCATTAAACCAGAAACTGAACCAATAACAAATTAACACATTATACAATGTACAAGTACTTAAAGATATACAGTCCGTGCGTTTTGGGTGTGGCACCTCGAAAAATAAAAATAAAAATTTGAATTGATAATTTTCTAGAAAATGAGACATTAACGCAAAAAAATCAACTAACGTTTAGTTATCAAACAATTACCGGTACTGTCAATATTTCGAATTATTTACGGTCCGCCAATAATTCAAGGTGTAGACTTGCACAAGTCTGACCTCCCGTGCCTGCTCTGCAATGCGCAGCGCACAGTGAGCCCTCCGGACCGGTGGCCTGTCCAATCTGTTTTCTTCTGTTTTCTCTGTCTCAGAAAGTCTTCCGAGAGAAGAAACTAGATTTGAAAGGCTACCAGTCGAGAGGGCGCGCTGCACTCACTGCAGACCAAACAGGGAAGTCAAACCTGGGCAAGTCTAGGCAAGGCGCAAAAACGGCCGAATAAAAATGACGTTTTTCACAGGGTTGCCAATGTCTAAAATACAAAGTATGATGTTTTGTCGTTAAAATAAAGTAAATGCTTTAAAAATTCGTTCAGAGAAAAAAAATATCAAATTTGCTGCGAACCACAGACTGTATCTTTAAAATTGAAATGTGTGAATTTTAATTGCAATAATGATCATTCATAGAAAAGAGATAGTACAAGGATGGCACAAACGTGTGTCATATTCCATGTACCGTACATGTACACGCTTACCGGTACATGAAATGAAATCCCTACGTAGATGCATACATGTACGTATACATGTGTACATTGTACATAATTCCCAAAATTAGGGGTCCATATAAGTGTGGCATGCTTTTAAAGATTTTCAAGTGTGTTTAGTGATTGAAAGGAGTTTTCCAGTAGAAAATATTTATTTTTATTTCCATAAATGCCACTTAAATTTAATGTAAGTGTGTGGATAAGACACCAAGGTTAATGCAAACTCATTCTACAGCAAATTTTCATTGGTGTACAGTACATGTAGGTACGCGAGAAACCAATAATTTTTCGATGAATGGAGATATTTAGAGGGTATACCGGTACATGATTCTTAACCCCTGAAAAGAATGTACAGAGCATAACTTTTAGGAAACTGAGTAAATATGCAAATAAATGGTTTTACAAAATAAAGGATGAATGGTGATGATTTATGGATTTAGGGCCTAAAATGTGCATGTCACAAGTTGGTACCCTAATTTATGGAATCACCCACATGTAACCTTTAACATGTGCAGTTATATTGGAGAATTTACTGTAGTATGCATGTACCGTCCGCAAAAGAGAAGAGTCGGTTCAAGAATTTTTCATCTAAGCGCTTTCCATCTTCTTACAGACGCGGATTAATTACTTCTTCCGTTCAAGGTTACTGCCTTCCTTGAAAGGATGGCAAATTGTATTCCCTCCGGGGAAATTTATGAGTGCTTTCATTTTGTATCGTTCTATAATGCGATTAGGCATAAATAACTGTGGCAGTACAAGAAATTGCAGTCTGGCTCGACAATCTTTCCACAATTATCAGCTCATGATGAACACAAACTCACATCTTGAAGCGACAAATCAAGCGTCTTTAATTTTAATGTCAGTCCTCAGAATGTGTTCATGTACCAATATTAAAGGAGCTTGTCCAGATTTTTCCAAAAATGGATTTCGTTCTAGCTTACACGTAACAATCATATAAAATACCTCCCCAAAATACTATCCATGGGAAGAAAACATGAAATTTGCGGTGTGTAATTTGGGTACGTTGGTGTAATTACTGCACCAGCTGCTTTACAATGTACATGTACGTGTAACTGGCTAATTATGTACATTGTACACTACATGTATGTAGTTTACAAAACATGGGTGGTTTTCACGATATCCTTGAAAGTACCGGTACATACCATAGCCTACAGATTGAGAGTGCGAAATTCATGATAGATGTGAAAATATCACAAATGATACACATGTACAGGTATGGGGGGAGCTAGGAGGTGTGTCAACAAATGTGAAAGTTCTGGCACTTGGATCGATTTCACAAAAGTTAATGCGTCCTAATTCCCATACCAACGTCCCAAAATAAGACGAGTGCCCCTTTCTAATACGCGTCTTAGCGCTTTGTGAAATCGGCTCCTGGACACACTCCTTTAATAATCAAAAACAAATTGTGAAAAACGAGTATAGTGACAAAAGACTTATGCGGCGGTCACACATTCAGGATTTTTACTGCCGTCCTTGATAGGACCATTCCTGATAAAAATTTGTTAAAAGTCTAATCAAGATCATGTGATTCGTGACGGGAAATTCAAATTTTTTATTAAAATTTGTAAAAACATTTATTTAATCACGACAACAATCAGATATTGTTCAGGAAACGTCCCGATTCAGCCGTTCCCAGCCGAATTCATCCCGATTCTCCAGTTCTCAATCCGATTCTGATCCGATTTGTATCTTTCGCAGGGTAAAAAACGATCGAATCTGTCCTGACAGCGTCCCGATTCTCCCGAATGCGATCCAACAGAGATCAGACAGTGACCCGACAGTAAACCGACGCTCTGGACGCAATCGGCAAGAAACTGCAATGAAAAATTTCTCAAGACATGCCCGTTCATCACGACAGCGTTCCGATCCACCATGTCCACAGGACACCGTCCAAACACCGTCCAGACAACACAGGACATTGATACAGCAGAATCGGTCACGACATAGTCACGATTGTAATCCGACTAGACAAAATTGGCAGAGTTTCCCGAATGTTACAGGACACACCTACATGTACATTGTAACTGTCGGGAGTGCTTAGCCGACCTCTCCGGACCATTCTCGATCCGTAGGACTCTGTTACGAACGTATACGACTACGTTCAGACAATGATAGGACAATGATAGGACATTCCAGATCATTGAGGATAGTAATCCGACTTTTTCACTTTTCGTGTCGTACATGTACATGTAGCGCTGTCTGATCTCAAACGGGAGCCATAATCGGCACTGTGTGACCCCGGCATTAATAATAATTTTGATTTGTTTAAGGTACTTACTATGTACATGTATGTACATGTATGTCCCTCAAAGTTTCTTTTAAAATGGCAATTTATGTCTATAGTGGAGTTGTGCTACCGGTACATATGTGCGGGATCGCATGCTTCCGAGCAACAGTGATTTGATTCGCTTTTGCGGCCCCAGACCCGCATAATGATTGTTTTTGTGTGACTGTCAAAGTGTTACGCATGGGACACAAACATGTACATTTACATGTATTTCCAAAATGACATTTCTAGAATGAAATTTGTGGGTACCCAACATACAAGATATTTCAAAAAAACTGGGGCGCGTTCAATAGCACAATACGTATGGCATTCCTTCAACAGTGAAGGTATCTAGGGAAATACTGCGTACCGGCATACGTATTGCACTATTGAACGCGCCCCAGGTGAAATACAATGTACCCGACAGTTATTGCTAAACAGCCTGTTAAAGGGCACGAAAATTTCACTTTTTAAACATTCCATAACTACCAGTAACACCGCGAACCATGTGTACACTCGAACATGTCAAACCGGCAAAGGTACGGTAGATAATTACAGACTCAGCATTTTTATTGCCACCACAAAACTGAACATTTGCTGCGTTTACACTACCTCGATTCAGCTTCAACTCGCCTTCAAAAACGACAAAAGTTGCCACTAATTGTAACTGTAGTGCATGCTTGAGCTGTTGGGTGTTGCGGCACTAGTGCCAGATTGGTCAATTAAATCTACTACACGGAGGGCACCTCCCCAAGGACACTCAAATTGCCGAAAATGTATTCGGGTAGCATTTACACTACAAGCGACCTTGACAATTGCGGGGTTCAACCCTACATGTACCCCAAAGGTGACTTGAAAAAGGCGGATCAGACCCGGGTCAGACCTTTTGCAAAATACTTATATAGCGCCTACCCGGCTTCAACTACCCGTTTTGGAAATTGCGGAGTTTTGATTCGGCAAAGGCGAATCGAGTGTACGTACACATGTACATGTAAACGGGCCTTAAAAATCAGTAGCAGTTTCAAGGTCATAAAAATATGAAAACACAGTGGAAATTCCGCGGGGTACCTGGATACCGCCTGGAATTTCAAGGTACTGAGTCAGAATTTCCATTGTATTTTCGTATTTTAATGAGCCTGGATCCGCCGCTGATTTTTAGTATACCATAAATGCTTAATAAACTCAGCCCAATCTGTGCGATATCCAGTTCTTTTTCGTAGAGCACTTGGTTGACAAATATACCCTTTTACTGTAAAAATACCCACTTTTATGTGGTAACAATACACATTTTGATAATTTCCTCAATGGGAACTGATTGTGCACTACAAGTGCTATGTACATGTAGGAATAATAGTTGGACAAAAACAAATGAAGGATTAAACAATGAATTAAATAAATAAAATATTTTCCAAACAAAAACCATGCTTCTTATCTTATCATCCAAAGAAAATATTGACTACACAAACCAAGTAAACTTTCGGTTCTGTTAATCTGTTAACTGAAAAAATAAATCAATCGGCCCATGTACAGTACAGTACATTGTACAGTGTACATCGTTCCCGCATTTTAGAGAGATGACAAATTGCTTTAATTTTTTGGGGCAATTAATTTGATTCAGAAAGTCAAATTCGAGATACACGTAATTCGTCTATCAACGGTCGTTGGAGTTACACCTATAAATATAATGGCTAGGAGGCAGTAAAACCACAGGGAATTTCTAGAATTAGTGGACATGACCCAGTGTTAACAAATTTCGATATTTTTTCGAAATTGTGGGTGGGTACGTGGATCAAAAGAAAATCGAAAGTCGTGCTTTGCTTCTTTTGACCTTAGTGAACCTTGTTTCGATACTGTTATACCCTTTGAGACACGACGGGGTAACAATAGAAGGGGGTACATGTACCCTCTGCCAAATATCGTGTCGCATACATACCGGGTATGGATACCGTACCTCAGCTCCTTCGCGCACCCCGAGATCGCGTAAACAAAACGTCGAACATGGGGACAACTGAATGCACCGGTATGATGGTTAGTCATTTACGGGCACAATCCACAGATGTACATGTATGTATCTATGCACAATCGTACAAGTCATTGTACCCATCACGTATTAGGCTCTTCAAACTCAATGTTATGTTTCCCGTAACCCGCCCGCGTTTGGATTTTTCGGCCGCATTTGAAATGCCAAAATCCTAAAACAATTCATTATTTTGTATTTTCCCCCAAAATATCAAGTTTTTAATTTTTTTCTCTTGCCATTTTGGTTGGATTTTTAAAATCAGTGCTCAAATTTCACATTGCTCATTCTCGTCCTCCCGCCAAAAAAATGTTAACGTAATTTTCTTCCTCCATAAAAAAATATACCCCAGAAGCAGAGTATTGGCGCGGCTGGTCGCCGGCACGTGAACGTTTTAACAGTGATTTGCAATAAATTCCTGGAGAAGACATAGCGCTGCAATTTTTGTGCATCATGTACCCGGTGTGCAAAACCCTGCACGTACGTACGCGCAAGCCCGGCGCGCTGCTGTACAAACACAATCGTCCGCTCCATCGTAGTTATTAGATCGGTGGTTTGTAGCTGCGAGTGCTAGCCTAGAACTACACAAACTACACATGGGCGATTGTATTTATCGTTAGCGAGCGGCGCGGACCACAAATGGGCCATCGTACATGTACGTAGGCCTACTGCGGCTAGCTTTATACTACTGTCGATGCGTAGAATCGCATCGTTTGTCGTGTTTTGGAGAAGGTTGAATCACGCGAGACAGATAAAATGTTCGTGTCAGTGAAGATACAGGAAGGGGGTATAACCAAGATGCCATGGACTATCACGACTGTGTCTCAAACGTGCACTTTGTTGCAGTTAATTGAGTCAATTGTCGAACTCGGAAACAACAGTGTTATTAAATAAAAGTAGAAAAGCATGGGTGCAATTCCCATTTGAAATGTGTGGACTGATATAGGCCTAGGCCTAAAAGTGTTCTGTTATTTAAAATATATCTTGATCCTTAAATAAATCATAAATACCTGGGAAATGGTGAAGGATATTTTAATAAATACAAATTTGTGTATAAATTGATCAGGTTGTGTTTTAACACACTATCAGAGGGTATAGAGCGCGCTAAGTTTTGATCAAATAGCCGTTATTTTGCAAATAATGAAATGCTACAAAATAATGAATAATGAAATATACATGTAGTTGCCTCATTTGGGCTTGACAAAAATGTTACGTGAAACATAACATTGAGTTTGAAGAGCCTTAAGTTGCCATCTTACTTGGATTTGTGCTGTACGAAGCGAGGTGAATTCGTCGTTTAAAGAAAACAGAAGGAACGTACGCACATTTTAAGAGTACTAAGAACACTACCGGTACGGTACATATGTAGAATGTGGGGAGATTTTGATTTTAACCTGAAAATGCAGTCATGTAAAAGAACGGGATGAGAGAAAATTTTGTATTTTCCTGAAAGTGACCTAAAAAAAGGTCTTCCAAGTTTAAAGCAAAGGTCACTTTCAGCTACATGTACATGTACATGTATCTGGAAGTACTTCAACAGCAAGTCCATTTGAAGGCACAGGCTCGTCAATGCGCATGCAAGGCAAAATTCAGGCCACGAAATACGTAGCCCCATGCCTTTGCTATGGATCGGAGAACTTTGCGTATTTCGTGGCACGAATTTGGCCTCACGCACGCATTGACGAGCCTCTGCCTTTAAGCGCTGTAATCAATGATGACATGCTGCAGAGCAGCGATCGTAACTCTGGATAGTTCGCTGTGCCATGCAATTGGCTATTCGCAAGCTCATTAACAATAAACGTACATGTACATACGTATATTTATGTACCGGTAGGCCTACCGGTACCTACCGGTATAGTGGCCAAACTAGTCTGTGCACACCCTTTTAATTCATACCGTTATGCCGTTTCTCATTTTGCCTCGAAATTGGAATAACACACAATAATTCCCAGCTGGTTGTGTCCTCTAGTACAGTGGTTTTAGATGATTGAAAAATAATTAAAAAGGAATACTTACATGTACAACATCGTTTTTCATGTTTTTGAAGCAAAGATTCTCTCTCAAGTGAATTTCCGACGAAGCTTTTCTCCGCAGACTTTTCTGTACGTATGCTGAACGGTGAGAGCGCTACATGTATATACGTCACAGCCTGCAAGCTAGCGCAACTTTGATCAAGCGACTATAGTCAACTAGTGTCCCTCGAATAACGGATAATTTCTGTTACAGTCGCTTGATCGAAATTGTGCAACTTGTGCGGGACACAACCAGCTGGGGATTTTTGTGTGATTCCAATTTCGAGGCAAAATGACAACCAGCCACTACATGAAAAGGGTGTGTTCTAATTCTGCAGGGCTTGAAATTAATGGAGGCCACGGAGGCCATTGCCTCTCTTGCCCCTGGCCCTGCTCTTGGCCTTGGTGCCCTTTTGCAATCCTCCCATAGACTTTTTCCTTTTCCAATGAAAGTGCCCTTAGTTTTTAAACTCCAAAAGACGATTCCAAAAACAGAAATGGCAGTGCCCTTTCAGTGACGAATTTCAAGCCCTGGTTCTGTCCCTACAGTAACCCGTAAGGACAGAATAATTATGTCTATTTTATGGCCAAAAAAACATGAGCCGATAAGGCACCTAAAATAAAAAAATGTAACGTAACTAATCATGCAATTGTTAGCCAACTAATATATTTAGCCTAGTTTACCTCCCTACGTTTTCCACATTTGAATCATTTTTTCATCAACCCGTCGAGCAAACGTCCCTCTTTCTGCTTCTCACCCGATTTCGGCAAAAGTATCCGCTTGACACGAGGATGTGAACGGGCAAGCGCTGGACAGATAACGTCTGAACGTACATGTAGTGATGTACAGCCTAGCAGCAAGTTTGCGTAAGCGTAATACGTTAGATCATAAGCAATATTTTCTCCCTTTCGTTGGCCGACCTCAGTCAATTTTCTTTAGTTTTATATATCACTGAAATGGCAGCGTCACTTCACCGCACAATGGCCGAATGGCGGACGGTGAATGAGAAACATCTGGACACTGATGACGCCAACTATCGACCAACAAACAGCTTGACAGAACGACATGAACCAAGAAGCATCTATCATTATATTCTATCTCTATCTCCTCCTCCCACTCTATCTCCAGATATGTACCTAGTCCTAGCTTTGTGTACCGCCGCGCGGAGGTACCAACCGCCTCCTCTCCTCGCTTGCCTGATACCTGTCCTTCCCAGCCCTTCTCATTGCTTGCACGGCACTTCATGAGGTTTTGTTGTTATCAGGGGAACCAGACGAGTGTTCAACTACTCCTTGATTTTTCGTGGTCACGAAAAAACAAATGAATTTTTGCAAGGTCTTGTAATAGCGCCACCTTGCATGCAATGAATTTCGTCCTCTTTTCATACAAACGATGGCGCTACAGATATAGATAGGCCCTGGGGTAGCCCAGGTTGGACTCCGTCACGGTACCGCATACTACATATGGGGATACGGAGTCCAGGGTATGAAGTTCCAAAAACAGGGGGAAAATTTTTGTAAAGAAAAATATCAATACAGTTGATTGCCCGGTTCCGCAAATTGCCCGGTTCCGCAAAATCGAAAAAATGGACTTCGTTTTTAGAAAGACGAAAGCACCGTCGATCGACTTGGGTCGTGATACTGTTTGAAAGGCTATGAAACGTATTTAAGGAAAACGTATTTTACTTACCAAACAACAGCTAAAATTTAGCGAAAATCGGCCTCGACCGTTGTTGGCCGACCGCGCTACACCGACAGTGCGCGTGTGCATTATTATTATTATTATTATTATTATTATTTATTCATGCCATTTCATATACAACACAAACAAGATGGGCATAGGAGAGACAAAAGCGATAACAATCACTGTGGCCAAAGACCTGCCACTCCACATCAAGTAGTGAATTAAATAAAATTAGCATATATATACATGTTTTTTTTTTGTGTTTTTTAAAAAAGAAATTACATTTAAAGGTTATAAATGGATAAATATCTCTATAAATAAAGTATTCATTACATGGCAATCAAAGGAGTCAAGAACTTCAGACCAACAAACAGACCAAAAACAACCCAACACCCCAACAAAAACAAAAACAAAAACAAAAACGAACAAACAAACAAGCACCATAACAAACAAATTTAAACAAGCACCACAACAAACAAACAGCGATGGAAAATAACTAACGTTTACAAGTAGAGAAACGACGTGAAATTCATTACCCTGGATTGGAATACCAGTAGATGTGATTATGAAAAATGTAAAAAAGAAAATTGAGTGAAATAGAAAGGTAGACCTTTAGGGAAAGAGAACACTGTTCTTGAGAGTGGTAAGGAAGCTTGGGAAAGGCTGTAAAACAATAGCATTGCGAACATGTCCTGGGAGATTTGACCAAAGACGAGGGAACAAATGAACACAAGATAAATGCAGAGATTGAGTCCTAGCTCGTAGGTGGTTAAACGTTACAGTATCGACATGGCGAGAATTAACAGTAATATTATGTACACATTCATCACAATCAGCTAAGTTAAACAAACACTTGGATACAAATGACAGCACTGCATAATTACGACGACTAGACAAATCCGTCCAGCCCAGGGTTTCTAACCTATCCGTGTAGCTCATTACATAACCACGCCTCTGGCCAAGGATAAATCGGGTGGCACGCTTCTGAACCCTTTCTAAGTTATCTACATGTTTCTTCTGGGTCTGTGGAAGCCAGGCAGGTACACCATATTCTAGTATAGGAAGGACAAGAGCTTTATACAAGGAAAGTTTAGCTGATACAGACGAGTTGAATGCAACAGTGTTGATGAGGCCCAGAGTGCGATTTGCAGAAGAAATGACAGTTTTGACATGATCATTCCATGACAGCTGAGCATTTAGGGTGACCCTAAGGTATTTGACTGAAGGTACAGCTGTAAGTGGGTTGTCTGAAAGAAGATACGTAGGGGGAAAAAGGTGTCGTTTGCGAGAAATGTGCATGATTTTTGATTTACTGGAGTTGAAAGTCATACCATTGAAATCACTCCAAACACTCAGCTTATCAAGGTCCTGCTGGAGAATAGAAATATCAGAGTTAGAACAGATTGAACGGTATGTAGAATGTCATCGGCAAATAAAGCACAAGTTGAGTCAATGTTATGGGTGATGTCATTAACAAACACATTAAAAAGAAGTGGTCCGAGGACACTGCCCTGAGGAACGCCAGACTTCACCATATATACACCACTCCGAGGTTTGTCCGACAAAAGTTACTCTCTGGTGACGACCCACCAATAAATCTTTCATCCACCTCCAGAGAGCACCCTTTACGTTACACTTAGAAGCAAGTTTATGAAGAAGAATATCGTGAGGCATGCGGTCGAATGCCTTGCTCATGTCAAGAAACACTGCATCTACTCTGGGTGGATTGCGCTGATCAAGTGCAGATGCCCAAGTATGATAAACGTTGAGCAACTGCGTGACACATGACCTACGGGGAATGAATCCATGTTGGTAAATGGACAATAGGCGGTTATCCTGTAAATGGGCTAGAACATGATTGGAAATAGTTCTCTCCATGATTTTACACACAATGAATGTGAGGGCAACAGGCCTATAATTAGTCAATTGGCAACGGTCACCTGTTTTAAAAACCGGAGTAATATTTGCAGTCTTCCATGCTTGGGGAAGTTGGCCACAGGAAATTGAACTGGTGAAGATTCTGCACAAAACTGGTGAAATCGAGTCAATAGTGTTACGCAAGAATCTCACACCAATTCCATCTGGCCCAGGCGCCTTCCCCAAGGGCATGGAATAAATGATCTGACGTATACTACCAGCTGAAAAAGAAACAAAGGAGAGACTATCAATTGGGAAATCACAAGGAGGTGGATTATCAGGAATACAATTAGCTTCCGAAAAAACAGAGGCAAAGTAGGAATTAAATGCATTGGCTATGTCCTGTGGATTAGAGATGAGGTTATTACCATGTATAAATGACAAAGGAGTAGGAGAGCGTTTCCTGCTTCTAACAAAAGACCAGAATCTTTTCTTATTATCGTTTGAAAGAAACAAATTGTCAACATAGTTCTTATATGCTTTGCGGGTCAATGATTTCAATTGGTTGCGTACAGTCTTGTAGGTTTCCCAGTCTTCCAGTAGACCATAATTCTTGGCCGTTTTGAAGAGACGGCGTTTCTGTCCACACAGGCGCTTTATATCGGCATTAACCCAGGGACAGTTCTTCCTCTTTCTTGATTTTGTCACTTTCGTGGGAAGTGCGTCCTTCATGGCTGCATCGACAATGTCAAGGAAACCTTCCCATGACTGGTTAATGTCAGTTGGACCAAGAAACAGATCCCAAGGTGCGTATACGTCAATAAGGAGTTGAGGTGCTCTACTGATGCCGGGTCATACGTAAGGAATTTCCTGAGAGTTGAGGGAAGAGGTGGAGAATGGCGACAATTGAGGGTGAAGTAAACTGCATGATGATCACTACAGACAGGGTTCGGTACAGTTTCAATGTGCGATATGAGGTGAGGGGTTCTGCAGAACACAAGATCAATAGGCCGTATTCCTGAACGCGTGAGGGCGCTGTCAAGTAAACAGCTGGGGGTACGGTGCTCTAAAGCTGCTCTGCAGACTAGACGTGAAGCGAGAGGATCGGATGGTTGAATTGAGGCCGACCGATCATCGAGTGCACGAAGTGTAGTAAGTATTTCTGAGAATTTTATTACGTACTTTTTATTTATTTAGTACGGAAAGAATGTAGGAGGTAGACATGGACGAAGACGTAGCGGGTTCAGCTTCACACTCGCCGCCACCATGGTCACCAGTGTTATGTTAATTTGTGCACAAACATTTTGGGGAAGAATTGGGAAGTTGATCATCAAACAATTTTCCACACAGATTTCGCACTGCAGTGGCCTGGCTATAATAGTTTTCACAATGATGCATCAGTCATCACTGACGGAGGCAGATATTCCTGGTGCTAAGCTCTAATGGTGATCTCTCCACGGCAACGGTGATTCAACTGAAACGATGGCTAGCATGCAGAAAGGGAGCTTCAACATCTGGTATAAAGTCAGAACTTGTAAATAGGTAGGTTAGCTCAAGGTAATTATTTTGTTTTGGATTTTTTTACCAGTTATGACAGGACCTATAGAAGCATGCAGATCGATGGCAGAAAAAGGGAAGGGCTGTAAAAGCTGACCATGGCTTCAGACCACCCTTTGTACAAACTATATGAGTGAGATAGGAAGCAATTGAAAAATTTTCAGCCTAACAAAATCTTAATTTTTTTCACTTTAAAATGTAGGTTTTTCCATCAAATTCAATTACTGAAGCAAATGAATCATTTAAATTTCTTACAAATTTCTCCACTCTTAGCGAAAAAGCCTTTAGACCAAAATACCTTGGACAAAGTTTACATGTGGGTCTGTCCACAGTAATGGGATACATTTCTGTAACATTCAAGATCTTACTTTTTAGGTCCCAGTTCAATTAATGTTATCTTTAAATTATCAATAATCAAAAAATTGTCTGTCCACGTTACATACATACAAATTTGTACACAAGCTTTTCAAAAATGTATACATTTGTGGCAGCAATTTCTTACCTTTTTGGGAAAAAGTTATCTCCTGAGAACAAAACAAGGACATTTCTTTAATTCTGAGATAAACTAAAGACATCTGAAAGGAATTAGTTACTTATTTTTCAAATGTACCCCATTACTGTGGACAGACCCATGTACATGTACAGTATGTAATAAAGCTGCTTCTTTACCTTTCTTGGGGGCCTTAATTGTGATTTATTATCTTTGATTTTAGAGTACATGATTATATCGATGGAGGCCTTTCAGAACTATTGCTGACTGATCCAGATGTTGGAGAAAATACCAAAGAGAAACAAGATAGAGGAGGAGTAACATCATGTCCCGCTATAAGTACTTTATCAACCAGGTTTCATCACCCTCCGAAGGAAGGCTGGACCAGTGACTTGTCCCAGGTGAGCATGCACTTCATAACACATGGGATGCATTGCCAGGAGGTTGTTTTAAATTTAGTTACATTAAGCGGCTTTTGTTATCTCGACTCGCCTCCTTCAGATTGTGAATTTTCATTTTGGGCGTCAGGTTTTTATTATGCCTATAAAAGGAAATTTGTTAACATTGTGAAAGTGTATTTAGAACATTTTACACAATGTGTGGAAACACGCATGATGGTGCTGAACACGTATGCTTCCTACAAAAAAACTTTTTACAAGAGGGGTCTGTAGAGAATCAAAAATATATAAATAAACTTATCGCAGGTGTTTTTTGTATCCTTTTGTTTGATAGGTTCCAGGTGGAGTATCATATGGAGCGATGTGGAACTTTCTCGTAAACCAACCACATTTAAAGGAGAAGGCAAAGGGATGTGACCGACAGTTTGGGAAGGGGTATCGACTTTATTGTTCAGGGCACGTTACGGAAATTATGTATCACCCTATGTCTGCAGTATCTTCCTTTTTATACCTAAAAGCTACAGTGCTGCCATCAATGAAGAAAACCAAAACATACACAAGCTATATTTCAGTATGGCCATCAACACACCAAATACACTCGGCATATTGTACATGCCCTGCAGGACTAACTGGCATTTGTTGCCATGTGGCAGCATTTTTATATGCATGCTCGGGTTCTACAATCCAAAGCAACACAAACACGTGTCTATCTACTTCTTCCTGTACATCCCGTCCTCAGCAATGGCTTGTGCCTTCCAGAAAGAGAAAAGTGGATAACTTCCCTATCCATGAGGCATTGTTTCAGAAACATGACCCTACCAAACCAAAGAAGAGGACCCCAAAAATCAGATAGATCGACATTCACCTCCAGAAAAACAACCGCGACACGGTACATCAATTGCGTCAAAAGCTGGAAGACTTAAAATCACAAGGCAAGTCCTGTGCATTTCTCCACGTCTTGCCATTTGCTCCATCATTGTCGGCCATTTCTTCTGACCACGATTACGCAGCATCCGAGTCCACATGTTCAACAGATTCACCCACTACCTGTGATTCAAATCAGCTCCCAATCATTGAAACAACTGTAACTCCATCTTCATCCAATACAGTCGGCTCCCATCAATCCAATGATGCTTTGATTATTACATCCACTTCCTTTGGGATTTATGCAATGCATAATTACTCAAAGCTACAAATGAGGCCAGATCCATCTGAGAAGCTGTCGCATGATGAAGATTTCAAGACAATGTGTCGCAAGTATGAGATGGCACAGAAATTGACAATTGAAGAAGTTGAGTATATTGAACAATCTACCAGGGGTCAGTCAAGCAATGAAAACTGGTACAAACACAGGCAGGAAAAAGTGACAGCATCTGTTGTTGGGACTATCATCAACAAGAGAAAAACCACACCCCCAGATAATCTTCTTAAGCGAATAATGGGATATGAGAACCAAACATTTATTTCAAAAGCCTGCAAACATGGAATAGAATGTGAACAAACGGCTGCTGACGCCTATGTAGAGTACATGAAAATTGAATGGCCACCTGGAAATTTCGTTGAAGGAAGCAGGGTTTGCTGTCTTGCCAGAAAGTTCGTGGTTATGAAAATCTCCTCGGTTAAAATCGACGTTTCTCGGTTAAAAAATAAACACTCGCATTTTAACCGTGAATTTCTCGGTTAAATATCGTGTTAATAGGCTGCTGTAAATTGCTCACAATTTAACCAAGTCGTTCTCGGTGCTTTCTCGGTTAAAACATGTGTAATGAACTTTCCTCGAAGTTTAACCGAGTCGGGTTTCCTCATTAACTTTGCGGTGAGTTAATTCAATCATAATGACGTATCCAAATACGTGAAAACTGCGCGGCGTTCGCGCCAATTAAAGTATTAAGGCCCTGTCACAAGAAACCGAATCGCAAGAACGTTCGTAAACCTTATTGAAAAATTAATATTTTTCTAGTACGGTGGAGAACGGACATAAAATGCAATTCATCAACTTTCTCATACCGCCCCAGTACCGTTCTGTTTCCGTACCAGTACCGTATACAGCATAAAATGGTCAATTTGATCCAGAATCTAGCAATTTTGTCCGAGCCGAGACAGTACTGTTGACGAATTCACCGTTGCTAAACCTAACCATTACCGTTCTAAGACCGTTTTAAGACCGAACACACGAATCAATACCGTTCTATAAACTGTTGCGCACCGCACATAACTTACCAAAACCTTACCAACACCTTACCAATACCGAACGCATACCGACCGGCAACCGTCGGAAACGGGTGGCTAGCGAGTGTATAAATAAGCGTCTCCGTTCAAATTAAAATCATTACAGTTCCGGATATCGACGAGAACACTACGAGAACACTACTAAATCATTCTCCAGATTCAAGATGGGCAAAAGAGGACGCCGTGCTGGTAGATACACGGTAGTAATAAGTTTACGACGTTGTAAGGAACGGAGCGAACGGGGAAGGTAAGGTGAAGTGCGGTATCGGCTCTGTATCAGAACTCTATCCAATCGTTCGTGATCCGGTACTGGTACGCTGATATCAAACCTTGCCGTATCAGTAACGGCTTATAAACGGCAAAACAGATCCAATACCGAGCTGATAGCGTGCAAGTAACGACCCGTTAACGTGCTCCAGTTCGGTGGCAATTTTTGAACATGTTTAAAACTTTTTTTCAGCAATTCCGTGCTGTCCTTATAACCCCGAGACAGCCAGTGTCAATAACTTATCAGTAACGATAGAGAAACGACCACTTACCGATCACTCCTTATCAATACCGATTCCACATAAATCAGTACGGTACATGAACGGTAATGCAATTCGGTTTCTTGTGACAGGGCCTTTAGCGAAGGTGCTAAACAGTGATTGACAGAGTTTACTATTCACGTACTAAAAGACGGGAAAACTTTGTCGCGCTTTTCGGGAGTTGTGAGGTGATAATTGGTTGACCACAAGCTTTATGCTCGACTACAAAAAACGTGGAAGTCTTGCCGCGGTAATGTTTTGATCGGACGGAGGTGTTAAATAATCCTTTGTTGTAACATCACAGTGGCTTATCATTGAACGATGGTTCAACAGTTAACCACACCACGTAACGGTACGTATTAGTATCAGGCTTATATCTAATTGGTGGCGATTAGATTTGTAAAAAGAAGGCTTTGAATTTTGAGCCCGTTGTTTTCTTAAAATACATTGTATTTAGTAGGCCTACTTTTTTGCCCTTGTAAGACAAGAGCTTTATACAAGGAAAGTTTAGCTGATACAGACGAGTTGAATGCAACAGTGTTGATGAGGCCCAGAGTGCGATTTGCAGAAGAAATGACAGTTTTGACATGATCATTCCATGACAGCTGAGCATTTAGGGTGACCCTAAGGTATTTGACTGAAGGTACAGCTGTAAGTGGGTTGTCTGAAAGAAGATACGTAGGGGGAAAAAGGTGTCGTTTGCGAGAAATGTGCATGATTTTTGATTTACTGGAGTTGAAAGTCATACCATTGAAATCACTCCAAACACTCAGCTTATCAAGGTCCTGCTGGAGAATAGAAATATCAGAGTTAGAACAGATTGAACGGTATGTAGAATGTCATCGGCAAATAAAGCACAAGTTGAGTCAATGTTATGGGTGATGTCATTAACAAACACATTAAAAAGAAGTGGTCCGAGGACACTGCCCTGAGGAACGCCAGACTTCACCATATATACACCACTCCGAGGTTTGTCCGACAAAAGTTACTCTCTGGTGACGACCCACCAATAAATCTTTCATCCACCTCCAGAGAGCACCCTTTACGTTACACTTAGAAGCAAGTTTATGAAGAAGAATATCGTGAGGCATGCGGTCGAATGCCTTGCTCATGTCAAGAAACACTGCATCTACTCTGGGTGGATTGCGCTGATCAAGTGCAGATGCCCAAGTATGATAAACGTTGAGCAACTGCGTGACACATGACCTACGGGGAATGAATCCATGTTGGTAAATGGACAATAGGCGGTTATCCTGTAAATGGGCTAGAACATGATTGGAAATAGTTCTCTCCATGATTTTACACACAATGAATGTGAGGGCAACAGGTCTATAATTAGTCAATTGGCAACGGTCACCTGTTTTAAAAACCGGAGTAATATTTGCAGTCTTCCATGCTTGGGGAAGTTGGCCACAGGAAATTGAACTGGTGAAGATTCTGCACAAAACTGGTGAAATCGAGTCAATAGTGTTACGCAAGAATCTCACACCAATTCCATCTGGCCCAGGCGCCTTCCCCAAGGGCATGGAATAAATGATCTGACGTATACTACCAGCTGAAAAAGAAACAAAGGAGAGACTATCAATTGGGAAATCACAAGGAGGTGGATTATCAGGAATACAATTAGCTTCCGAAAAAACAGAGGCAAAGTAGGAATTAAATGCATTGGCTATGTCCTGTGGATTAGAGATGAGGTTATTACCATGTATAAATGACAAAGGAGTAGGAGAGCGTTTCCTGCTTCTAACAAAAGACCAGAATCTTTTCTTATTATCGTTTGAAAGAAACAAATTGTCAACATAGTTCTTATATGCTTTGCGGGTCAATGATTTCAATTGGTTGCGTACAGTCTTGTAGGTTTCCCAGTCTTCCAGTAGACCATAATTCTTGGCCGTTTTGAAGAGACGGCGTTTCTGTCCACACAGGCGCTTTATATCGGCATTAACCCAGGGACAGTTCTTCCTCTTTCTTGATTTTGTCACTTTCGTGGGAAGTGCGTCCTTCATGGCTGCATCGACAATGTCAAGGAAACCTTCCCATGACTGGTTAATGTCAGTTGGACCAAGAAACAGATCCCAAGGTGCGTATACGTCAATAAGGAGTTGAGGTGCTCTACTGATGCCGGGTCATACGTAAGGAATTTCCTGAGAGTTGAGGGAAGAGGTGGAGAATGGCGACAATTGAGGGTGAAGTAAACTGCATGATGATCACTACAGACAGGGTTCGGTACAGTTTCAATGTGCGATATGAGGTGAGGGGTTCTGCAGAACACAAGATCAATAGGCCGTATTCCTGAACGCGTGAGGGCGCTGTCAAGTAAACAGCTGGGGGTACGGTGCTCTAAAGCTGCTCTGCAGACTAGACGTGAAGCGAGAGGATCGGATGGTTGAATTGAGGCCGACCGATCATCGAGTGCACGAAGTGTAGTAAGTATTTCTGAGAATTTTATTACGTACTTTTTATTTATTTAGTACGGAAAGAATGTAGGAGGTAGACATGGACGAAGACGTAGCGGGTTCAGCTTCACACTCGCCGCCACCATGGTCACCAGTGTTATGTTAATTTGTGCACAAACATTTTGGGGAAGAATTGGGAAGTTGATCATCAAACAATTTTCCACACAGATTTCGCACTGCAGTGGCCTGGCTATAATAGTTTTCACAATGATGCATCAGTCATCACTGACGGAGGCAGATATTCCTGGTGCTAAGCTCTAATGGTGATCTCTCCACGGCAACGGTGATTCAACTGAAACGATGGCTAGCATGCAGAAAGGGAGCTTCAACATCTGGTATAAAGTCAGAACTTGTAAATAGGTAGGTTAGCTCAAGGTAATTATTTTGTTTTGGATTTTTTTACCAGTTATGACAGGACCTATAGAAGCATGCAGATCGATGGCAGAAAAAGGGAAGGGCTGTAAAAGCTGACCATGGCTTCAGACCACCCTTTGTACAAACTATATGAGTGAGATAGGAAGCAATTGAAAAATTTTCAGCCTAACAAAATCTTAATTTTTTTCACTTTAAAATGTAGGTTTTTCCATCAAATTCAATTACTGAAGCAAATGAATCATTTAAATTTCTTACAAATTTCTCCACTCTTAGCGAAAAAGCCTTCAGACCAAAATACCTTGGACAAGGTTTACATGTGGGTCTGTCCACAGTAATGGGATACATTTCTGTAACATTCAAGATCTTACTTTTTAGGTCCCAGTTCAATTAATGTTATCTTTAAATTATCAATAATCAAAAAATTGTCTGTCCACGTTACATACATACAAATTTGTACACAAGCTTTTCAAAAATGTATACATTTGTGGCAGCAATTTCTTACCTTTTTGGGAAAAAGTTATCTCCTGAGAACAAAACAAGGACATTTCTTTAATTCTGAGATAAACTAAAGACATCTGAAAGGAATTAGTTACTTATTTTTCAAATGTACCCCATTACTGTGGACAGACCCATGTACATGTACAGTATGTAATAAAGCTGCTTCTTTACCTTTCTTGGGGGCCTTAATTGTGATTTATTATCTTTGATTTTAGAGTACATGATTATATCGATGGAGGCCTTTCAGAACTATTGCTGACTGATCCAGATGTTGGAGAAAATACCAAAGAGAAACAAGATAGAGGAGGAGTAACATCATGTCCCGCTATAAGTACTTTATCAACCAGGTTTCATCACCCTCCGAAGGAAGGCTGGACCAGTGACTTGTCCCAGGTGAGCATGCACTTCATAACACATGGGATGCATTGCCAGGAGGTTGTTTTAAATTTAGTTACATTAAGCGGCTTTTGTTATCTCGACTCGCCTCCTTCAGATTGTGAATTTTCATTTTGGGCGTCAGGTTTTTATTATGCCTATAAAAGGAAATTTGTTAACATTGTGAAAGTGTATTTAGAACATTTTACACAATGTGTGGAAACACGCATGATGGTGCTGAACACGTATGCTTCCTACAAAAAAACTTTTTACAAGAGGGGTCTGTAGAGAATCAAAAATATATAAATAAACTTATCGCAGGTGTTTTTTGTATCCTTTTGTTTGATAGGTTCCAGGTGGAGTATCATATGGAGCGATGTGGAACTTTCTCGTAAACCAACCACATTTAAAGGAGAAGGCAAAGGGATGTGACCGACAGTTTGGGAAGGGGTATCGACTTTATTGTTCAGGGCACGTTACGGAAATTATGTATCACCCTATGTCTGCAGTATCTTCCTTTTTATACCTAAAAGCTACAGTGCTGCCATCAATGAAGAAAACCAAAACATACACAAGCTATATTTCAGTATGGCCATCAACACACCAAATACACTCGGCATATTGTACATGCCCTGCAGGACTAACTGGCATTTGTTGCCATGTGGCAGCATTTTTATATGCATGCTCGGGTTCTACAATCCAAAGCAACACAAACACGTGTCTATCTACTTCTTCCTGTACATCCCGTCCTCAGCAATGGCTTGTGCCTTCCAGAAAGAGAAAAGTGGATAACTTCCCTATCCATGAGGCATTGTTTCAGAAACATGACCCTACCAAACCAAAGAAGAGGACCCCAAAAATCAGATAGATCGACCCCAGACCAATTCACCTCCAGAAAAACAACCGCGACACGGTACATCAATTGCGTCAAAAGCTGGAAGACTTAAAATCACAAGGCAAGTCCTGTGCATTTCTCCACGTCTTGCCATTTGCTCCATCATTGTCGGCCATTTCTTCTGACCACGATTACGCAGCATCCGAGTCCACATGTTCAACAGATTCACCCACTACCTGTGATTCAAATCAGCTCCCAATCATTGAAACAACTGTAACTCCATCTTCATCCAATACAGTCGGCTCCCATCAATCCAATGATGCTTTGATTATTACATCCACTTCCTTTGGGATTTATGCAATGCATAATTACTCAAAGCTACAAATGAGGCCAGATCCATCTGAGAAGCTGTCGCATGATGAAGATTTCAAGACAATGTGTCGCAAGTATGAGATGGCACAGAAATTGACAATTGAAGAAGTTGAGTATATTGAACAATCTACCAGGGGTCAGTCAAGCAATGAAAACTGGTACAAACACAGGCAGGAAAAAGTGACAGCATCTGTTGTTGGGACTATCATCAACAAGAGAAAAACCACACCCCCAGATAATCTTCTTAAGCGAATAATGGGATATGAGAACCAAACATTTATTTCAAAAGCCTGCAAACATGGAATAGAATGTGAACAAACGGCTGCTGACGCCTATGTAGAGTACATGAAAATGAATGGCCACCTGGAAATTTCGTTGAAGGAAGCAGGGTTTGCTGTCTTGCCAGAAAGTTCGTGGTTATGAAAATCTCCTCGGTTAAAATCGACGTTTCTCGGTTAAAAAATAAACACTCGCATTTTAACCGTGAATTTCTCGGTTAAATATCGTGTTAATAGGCTGCTGTAAATTGCTCACAATTTAACCAAGTCGTTCTCGGTGCTTTCTCGGTTAAAACATGTGTAATGAACTTTCCTCGAAGTTTAACCGAGTCGGGTTTCCTCATTAACTTTGCGGTGAGTTAATTCAATCATAATGACGTATCCAAATACGTGAAAACTGCGCGGCGTTCGCGCCAATTAAAGTATTAGCGAAGGTGCTAAACAGTGATTGACAGAGTTTACTATTCACGTACTAAAAGACGGGAAAACTTTGTCGCGCTTTTCGGGAGTTGTGAGGTGATAATTGGTTGACCACAAGCTTCATGCTCGACTACAAAAAACGTGGAAGTCTTGCCGCGGTAATGTTTTGATCGGACGGAGGTGTTAAATAATCCTTTGTTGTAACATCACAGTGGCTTATCATTGAACGATGGTTCAACAGTTAACCACACCACGTAACGGTACGTATTAGTATCAGGCTTATATCTAATTGGTGGCGATTAGATTTGTAAAAAGAAGGCTTTGAATTTTGAGCCCGTTGTTTTCTTAAAATACATTGTATTTAGTAGGCCTACTTTTTTGCCCTTGTAAGAACGATAGGCCGGGCGAAAGGCCCGTGTAAATGCAGAGTTTTACTGGAGGTTGGGGTGGAAGCCCGGGGTGGAGGAAAGAGAGCAACTGATAGTCGGCCGATTTTGTGCAACAAAAACGTTGGACAGCGCGAACACCTTTGTGATCGGACTGCCCGCCAACAAGGGACCCCAAAATAGGGTAGACAGTCTGACATGGCCGATTATTAGGCCCGATTTCGAATGTCCAAATATTTAACAATCGATCATCAATTATCGAAAACCCTTGCTCAGCTTATGCGGCCACATATCCCAAGTCGGCCCAGGGCGGCCCCGTGATTTTGGAAGTGTCACGCACGCTCGATCAAGCGCGCGAGCGAATGCCTATTTTGGCCCGAACGCCCGCTCGGTCGCCATGTGATTGCGGCAAGTGGACGGGTTCCCCGGGCTTCCTGAAGGGGCCACGGATCGTTTAGACTGGTTCCCGCTCCACATATTCCACATACAACGACTGAATATGAGGACCGGGTACCGTGGTGTTTAGAATAGCACTAAGTATTACGTCATGCATTTATTTTTAGGAGCGCATAACCGTTAATTTTCAAAGCGCGCTGCGCGAGTGTATAACAATTTAAAAAAGGTTAATCCATATTTGGCCAATAAAGCACATGCCCATTATAGCATCACAAATAAAATTCAAACCTTGTCTTTATCATCGTAAAATAAACACGCGGCGAAAAACTGACGAATCGTACCCGACGAAACACTGACGAATCGTACCCGACGATAAACGATAACGTCCGCACGTGCATTCTGGTAACTTCGAGAACCTTCGGGAAAAGGAGGAATTCCTCCTGTTTCAATATGGCGGACTAACATGTGTAATACTGGCCGTTGTCGGACCTTAAAATCAGTCGGATTTTTTTTCCCAGACTACGGATCGTTGTGTACGTGGTCAGTAACATCTTTGGACCAAGCTACATATGGGTTGTTTACAGAATTTGGCCATTGGCTACCTAATGGTCGTTACGGGTCATTTTCTTTGGAATGACCCAAATGCTGTACCGATATGTGCCAATATTTGCCAAAATCCTTTGAAACGCAATTTTTTGAGGTGGTGGTCAGTGGTATCAGCAGTGGCCGAAATTTTCAACTTCGTCCAAATGGACTTTGCATGGTATTTTTAGAATCTACGTTCAATGGCGGGCTAAAAAATACCAAACATCGACAAAACTGACCACTGGTCAGTTTTGGCCGAAATTGTAAACTTTGTCGAAACTGACCAATGTTGGTATATTTGGAATCTATGTTGAAAGGCGAAATCAATGGTACCCTACTGAAGGTCATTGGTCAATGGCCAGTTTTAGTGGTCCAATTTCCGGACATCGTCGAACGTCACTTTAGAGGGTATCAGCGGTGGACTTACATGCACTGGTTCATGTAGACTAAAAAACCTACATGCAAAGAACTTAAACAAATCAGAATAAAACAAAAAATGTATTTCTTTTTGTCCAGTCACTATTGGAACTCGCTGTCTGTTTATATTTCATCAATGACAAAATAAAATTCAAAAGTGTGATACTCTCACCTGGTTTTATAAATCACTATTGGGTGATTCACAATACATGTACATGTATCGCGCGCAAATTTACGTATGAATAGAGCGCATTCATGATCATCGGCGATCGCTACACACAGTATAGTAATATAAGTCATGCACGTGTTTGTACATACAGCGGTGGCCTATATAGGGGGTATATCCATTTGCTCAATTGCGATACCCCTACCGGTAGTCTTTTTCCTAGTCGTTTTATGCTACGCGCTCACGCGCTGTATTGCTCGGATGATGAATTGCATGTAGCCGGAAGGTATAGAAGAAGGGAGTGTTTAGAAAACGGCCACACTCGCGTCTACGCACACAGCGGCATATCGGTACATTCTTGGCAATGCTGTACGAACGTTCATGCTGGTCGACGGATCGATCATGCGTTGCGTGCACAACAAACTTCCGGTGCGCGCGTTGTGACAAGTAAATTGTCTACATGTATATGATTGGTTCAACGTGGGCAAATATACCACGGATACGTAATTAGGCCTACAAACGCTTTCATGCACAGATGAAAAAGAGGAGGCCCACATGTACCAGTGCGTACGTGCATCCGTCTAAATCGACCGCTGGAGGGTATTTTTTAGGTCACTGGAGCAGTGCCAGTTCAACAAAAATATATATGGATCTTGATTTCCAGTCAAATGTTTGCCCAACCTTCTGAATTGTTCAAAGGTCAGAAAAACCTTTCATAAAATCTATGTCAGGCTGATATCCGTGCTTCGCGTAAAGCACATAAGCTCTAGTTATTTCTGGTTTTTAATCGACTGGCATTGACCCTTGACGGAATTTTACATTCTTGGTACCAAATAAAAGCTTGTAACTTTTTCCTATTCTGGAAAAATAGCAATTTAGCTTAAAAACATTTTGACGCTCAAATCGGCCCAAAATCGGGCAGTGAAACCTTAAGGTGCCTTTTTCCATTTATTGGCGTCTGGGCGTTTACAAACGCGGTACGGTAAAGTCATAATTCAAAGAAGATCGTCGCAACATTAAAACCCCATTGCCATTCCCTGACTGGTCTCCGAAAGTGTGACCCGCTGCGAGACTTGCACTATTCATCCGTCGTCCAAATCGAAAACTCCCTGTATGGAATGCCGAAGTGTGACGTACGTGTTTTATGGGTATGGGTAAAGCAACGACGTCTAAAATTGAAGCCACCGTCCGCCATTGTAACCCACCAAATACAGTGCCTTGCCTAGACTAGTCATACTGTCCTCTCTAGTCTACATCGTGGTCTACATGTGTTCAGTGGAACGCAAGCGATCGTATGAACCGGGGAGCAGTCTAGGCCAAGCATTGTTCGTGGGTACAATGGCGGCCGGCGCGTGGCTTCAATAGACTACTAAAGTGAAAACGTCACCTTTTGTGTGTTGCCATAGTTTTTGGGTCTACACTAAAACCAGTGAACTGTTTTCATGCGCTATACCAATGGACGTTTCCGATTACCAGCGATATGATTAGACCCAATTACCATGGCAACCGACGTCACACTTTGGTAGTCTATAGACAGCCGAAGTGTGACGTGGTTGCCATGGCAATTGGCTCTATTATTATTATTATTATTATTTCTTTCTGGTATTCATACCAAGGATTCCTCAATAGTGCTCATTGCACTGTCACTCGCAGCGTGAGGAAACCCAAGAAGAATTAGAATTAGATCTGGCCAGAGACACCGGGGATGATCCCCCTTGCTCTTCACGAAAGAATGCTCTGGGATCTTTAGAGTGCGCTTCCATTACCTAACACACTGGACCAACGGCTTTACATCCCTTCCGAAGGATGGAGCAAGTATGGTTGAGTGCCTTTCCCAAGGGCACAGGTACCGTAGCCGTGGGGAGGTTCGAACCTACAACCACAAGTTTTCACCTATGATTGCGAGTCAATGACCTAAACCGCTCGGCCACGGTACCCCACAAACATGGCCGTTTGAAAAAGTACCATTGCAAAAGCGCAGGGACACGGCTCGGTTATTTTTTAGTTTAGAGCCAATTGCCCAGGCAACCAACAAAAGATGACGTATTCATTTTGGCAGTCTATTCTCGTATAGCCAACTGATATTGCATACTTCATCCAATCGATGGTATGGCTGCCGGATAAAACACTATTGCAAAAGCACAGGGAAACGGTTCAGTGATTTTTTAGTATATATCGAGCCATTGCCCAGCAAGCAAATAACAATAGGGTGACATATTCACTTTGGTTGTCTATTATCGATCGACTACGACTAAACGCCTGTGCTGATCTGCATTTTACGCACAATGGGTTAATGAGGATGTCTATACATGTATTCACAATCAATAATATACCAGCCATCTCCATATCGACTGTGATGTGCACTGTGTAAAGCGAGATACAAAATGGTGGCTCTTAAAAACATATCGGCCTGTTGAAGTAAAAAGAAAGTTTTTATGCAGACTATTACTGTCTGTGCCATACACCGTTTGGTTTGCCAATAGACCTATGAGACATAATGACGTCACGCAATGTTTACCGCGGTGCATTATGGGTGAAATGTGGGAACGAAATCTCTGCATCGCTAGTTTGCACAATTATTGCAGGGCCATTTTCGCCACCTTTTGAGGCCTTAAAAGTTAAAACCATAGTATCGCCGTCCGTCGTGGGCATAAAACTCATTATGGCATAACTAAGTGGACACGAACCATTTTATAAAATTGCGATCTTTGTTTTTGACGGGGTTTTTTTTGCCGGCGAAGCGGTTAGTAAAGTTTTATTTATTTATTTATTTATATCTGATCTTTAATCAGGGTGACTCGTTCACATTAATGTGGTCTCCCACGAGGCCCTGAATGTAAAAACAATACTATAAAAAAATTAAAGTAACATAAGATTCATTAAAAATTAGAAACATTAATAATAATAATAATAAACATGCAAGAAGTTTTCGTTAAATTTAGTTTAAATAAATAAAACAGTGCTTTAAAACAAACATAAAATAATCGACGAAAATATACACAAATGACACAAAAATCACACGAGAATAAAGAAATTGAGAATTCCTGGATAAAACATATAGTATAAATTAACAAACAAATAGACGGACGGGTTAACTGACAACAGACTGACCAATTAGTCAAACGCACAGAGGGAGGGATGGACAAATATACCAACGGACAGACATACAAACAGATGGTACGACGAGCAGACGGACAAACATATACGGATAGGATGACAATTCAATACAATGGATAAAATATATAGTAAAAACACAGTTATAAAATACTATACAGAGATGAACTAAAACAATTATACTTAAAATGTAAATTAAACAAGGGTATCTTTTAGTACTGACTTGAATGAGCTAATTGATGCTGCCGATCTGGTGTTTTGGGGAAGATTATTCCAGACAATTGGATTAATGGTTGGTTATACAATGGTCTAAAAACGGTTTTGGGGTAGATTAATTACCTCTGGGGATATTTGTTTATTTTTCCCCCGGGGAGGCGGAGTTTACCGATTGTACTCCTATAGTGTTTAACCCTTTAAAGATATGTCCAGTGCGTCCTGAAGTCATCGACTGCAACATATCGGCCAGTCAACGACCACATTATCGATTGATCACGACTATATGATGCCTGTGTCTGCATACGCACAATGGGTTAATGAGGCTGTCTACTAAATGTCCTTATATTATCCTGTGTGGAATATGTGGACGGGAACCAGTCTATATGCTGACGACGTACGTGAAAAACAAAAAAACACAGCCACAACTCATGTCAACAGAAGGTGTAAAAAGCATTTTTCCCTTTTTGACCCCAAAATGATGCGACATCACAATTGTCCAAAACTTTACGTATATGAGGTCACATTGACAATGTTGATAAAATATAAAAAAATGTTATCTAAAAGTTTGAATAAATTTTACAAATCCTATGCTAAAAGTGCTATTTCATCTTTACGGATTATTTTCTAGTAAAATTATATCATTTTGAGCGGAAACCTTTCATTGGGTAGTTGCTATTAATTAAATCTTTACTTTCAGTAACTTCGGAAACACGACTACTCGTAGCAGACGAAATATTTCCCGTCGTCTGCTAAAGATGAAACATTATAAACGAAACTGATATGTTTTTTTTCTTCACATTTCGGGGATTTTGTTTATAGTTAGTGGTCAAACAACTCCCCCACCTGTTATAACTTCCTGTAAATTGTTAATTTTTGCTTGTGTGGATAAAATATAGCAGTGTTGAATAGAACAAGTATATAATATGGCGAGCACCTGATTTTGAGTTTTTCAGACACCGTCGCACAATGGGCCAGGTGGGAATGCAACTGTGCCAAAATAGGCAAATTGTGATTTTTCTAAAAATTTAAAATGTTACATTTGTTAGGCTTGTGTGGGTCTGTACAACTATTTTATAATAGAGGTAATCTCCATAACATTTGTAACTCTAAGTAATACCGTCTTAAACAGGCGCGGATCCAGGAATTTTGTAGACGGGGGGCACAACAAAAAGGGAAAAATGCGAGCGCGTAGCGCGAAGCCTTTACGGCGTAGGGTCCGGGGCCCGCTTAAGGGCCCCGGGAAATTTTGGATTGTAGATGCTCTGTGGTGCAATCTAAGGCGATTCCTGGCCACTTTTAACTGACTTTTTTAAGCAAAAGTTTTGAAGATTGTTGTGTGTTTTGAGAATTGTGTGTATGAAGAATTATTTTCGCCATTAGTTTTAGCCATTATTTTCGCCCGGTTAAGTTGACAAAAATCGATAAAGTTTCCCCCTTCCCAATTTGGCATTTAATATGCAGTTTTTACCCATCATCATTTCTTATTTTTTCGGATTTTTTCTTGGTTTTAATTCAGTCCAGTTGAAAAGTTCAAGAAAAGGACTTGATTTCAGACTGTTCCTTGCCCTAATGCCCTGTGTTAAACAATCAAAAAAATAATACACGGTTTCATTTCTGAATATGAACAAATATGGCATTGGATATCATGTCATTCAACTTCAAGCAAGTCATCAATTGTTTTCTGTTGGTTGTGGCCATTTAACCAGTTATTATACTCCACCATGGGGATTAGATGTTGAGGGAGGAATTCAGTTCCATGGCATGATTGATTACCTTTTTTTTCTTATTAAATTTTTTCAGTATTTTTAAAGCCAAAAAGTATACGCAGATGTTAAATATCGGCATCGGTATTTTTTTTAAGAAGATTGCCCTCCGATTTCTCTTTTTTTTACTGCCTTTCCTTCCCCCAACTACTTGCCCCCCCCCCCCCCTCCCCTTTTTTCTGTTACCTCCTTTCCTTTCCGCCCATTTTTTTTTTTTGACTCAATTTGCCCGGGGGGCACGTGCCCCCTCGGCCCCCCGCCCCCCCCCCCCCCCCCCCCCCCCCCCCCCCCCCCCCCCTGGACCCGCGCCTGTTAAACCCGACGAGAACAGGCAAACCACGGGAACAACCACGTTATTCTATAATATTTTAAACGGCCATTACGACCGCTGTGCAAAACATGAGGTTATGAAATTTAGCTTGAAATTAGAGAACATTCCTTATTTAAAGACAATTAAATCGATGGCAAATTTATTATTTCATCCGAAAAAACACAGACAAATAGTGTAAAAAGGTAGTGTGCTTTATTCATTAACTCTGGAAATAAATATTCCGGCCGATTCCCGCCTCAAGTCATATTTTTTTCGAGAAGCCAAGACCCTCAACAATATTTTAGAACCAAATTTGGACTGCTACAATTATTTGCTACCCTTGAGGTTGTTTAATTTTTTGTGAATCCCCCATTTGATAAACTTGGCTGTGTGTATGTTTGACCGGTTATGGTCCCTTTAAGGCTTTTATTCGTTTCCTCTGTCATGTGCAACCACGTGGCCATATTTTGGCGCAACTTTTTATTGCATGAACTATACGTTTTTAAAACAAACCTCCGTAGTTTGTTTTTGGTAAGTTTACCATTATAGTGACGTCACAAAGATTTAACATTTTCACCATTGTATTCTACGGGTTTTAAAACCCTCAGAACTCCACTTTCCACTAAAACAGACAAATATTTAATGTTGGCACACTTTCGTTTCATTCTGGCCCACTGCACTGTGCGCCGTCTGGTCGCAAGTGGTCGTGATTTCCCAAACAATGCCATGCGCTGGTCCCTCCGAAATTTTACAACTTTAGACGAATGGAACTAAAGGCGATGCAATGCAGAAAGAATATTATATTATTGTAGATGAAATAACAAGTGGAAATACATGAAGTGAGGCAACAAATAGCCGTCTCCAAGCACGCGCAGCCTTAACCGTGCCTCGACCGTGAAATAGCGCTTTTAAAACTCCGTTACTGCTTGCGCTTGAGCAGTTTTGTTACAATTAATATTTTTTTATATTTCTCTCATTCATCAGTTGAAAGTCTGTTCTAAACCATCGTACGCTTACCAACTCCTGTCGAACTTCTAACCAATCAAACCAATTACACTTTCGTTTAATTGCGTGTAGCCTGCCGAGTTATGCACGGTCGACCTGTGTTTATTTAAACAAAATACAACTCGTAAATTTGATACTATATAGTCAGCATATTTGTAACTTATTGACATTGTTACATGAATCCTTTCTTTACACTTGCTGAAATACCACCACCAAGTTTAACAAATAATACATAATTGGAGACTTCTTGACCCAGGGTAAAAAACCAGAGATAAAACTAGATAAGGTAAAACACTCTGGAAAACCTTGTGGTCCTTAATCAGAAATATATTATTTGTCTTAGTGATTAAGAAAAACATTGTGTCCTTTCGTTGAAGTTACAACCAAAAACTTTGCCCTTTGCAAACTTTTAAATAAAAGCTGACCCGTGCAGTATGGCTTCCGAGGCTAGAATGACTATATAATGCACGGGTCTATCTCCACCTCACTGCACCCTTTGTGCAAGCACCTGTACATTCCGGCCCTTTCATTCCAGACCTTTCATGCCCGGACCAAATCAAGCGTATCGCTTGAGTGCAACGCCCAGACATATTTTCCCCGCTATACTTCGTAACGCGGGGAAATACATTTTCTGAGTACTATTGGTTCATGGGGTTATCGAGGGGAAAGACGAAATAGGTCCTAGGGTCATATAGTTTTGGATGTAACACGGAAACATTCCTCAACTTAATGCAATGACTCAATACTTAGTACATGGCCCCTAAATTTGCACGTAAAAAAAAACACACAAACAAACAAACACGCAAGCCCGGTTCATAATATTTCACGCAATTGGCAAACGTATTTTATTATTATTATTATTATTATTTATTCGGCCTTCAACAACAAGGTACAAAATACAAACATACAACATACAATTCCAAAATAAACTAAACAAAACAACCCTATCCAAGTTGGCCTGGACTGACAAAAGTATAATAAAACACTTTGACTCGAAAGCCTGCCAATCCTAACTTGAAGAGGTAACACACAGAATAGAAGTACATGTATATAACTTAAAATTATTTATATATAAATGCATAAAATATATATTTGATAAATTTAACTCAGAAAATACAGTGAGGAAAGAACACTAATATTTATATAATACATTGACGAAATATTGGATGAAGGATGAACGACAGCAAATCATAATGGGAAAAAATATATGTATTTATATAAATAAATAAGTAAATAAATAAAAAATAAAAAAAAAAAAAATTTCTGCAAGTGGCAGAAATTACTTCAAACTGAAAAAGTGCACAAAGATGACTACAAATGGGGTAACTAAATCCTTCTTTCGGTAAGAGAATACAAGAGTAGAAAAAAATGTATTAAAAATGAAACAGACCCACAAAACATGTACAAAAACTCTTGGAGTAAAAGCACAATTAAAACCACAGGACGCTAACCCCACCCCTTCCAAAATCCCCTCCCCCTTCCAAAATGCCCTCCCCCTCCCCCTTCCAAATTCCCCCACCCGGAGTCCAAACTAAATGTCTGCAAGAAATAGCACAAAACAAACGAACAAATAAACACCACAAACAAACACCACAAACAAACAAACACCACAAACAAACAAAAACACCACAAACAACACAAACATGTAGAATTAACTACCAACTGAATTTTAAAAATGTCCCAATAAATTTTTAAATGGAAAATGCATAAATTAAACAGCAGCAAGAAATGAGATGAATGTCAAACAATAAAAGCATGAAGGTTGCACATAATATAATTGAACATGAATCTTACTCCCATGGAAGCAGCTGTCAATCGTGTCACCCGAACCCTTGCAAATAATCTTCATAAAATGCAAACCACCGACCAAGGCACTAGACAACTGTATACCCCAGGTCTCGCTTTTGCAACGAGACCCTGAATGCACAATTAGCCTGTTAACCGATCGGCGGTCTGCACCTCACAGATTGAGATCTGAATCCGATGACACGACCAACAGCAAGGTGGTCTCTAAATGCAATGGCATGCACAACACATCACAATACAAAAGAAATTTCTGAGCCTTTACTTTACATAAAAATGAGCAGATAAGGTGGTGTTAAAGTGAGTAAATGAATCGATTAAAAGAGAATCCTTAATGTGTGACGGCAGACTACTCCAAATTCTGGGGAATACATGGCAGGGTGAGTTTTTGAGCGTGAGAGTCCTGGCATAGTGGTGATTAAAGGTGAGTGTGTCCTGGTGTCGCGTGTTGACCGTTGTGTTAATTTTAATAGACCGACAGTCCACCAAATTGAAGAGGCATTTCACTGTAAATGAAACCGTGTGTTTTTGTCTTCGCGAATCCAGTGTCATCCAGTTAAGTGTACGTAGTCTGTCCTCGTATGGCATTTCCCCCTTACGCTGCTTGAGGCACATCCTACTAGCCCTCCTCTGCACCTTCTCCAGTTTAGCAGAATTGGACGCTGTGTACGGGCACCATGCTGGCAGTCCATACTCAAGCACTGGCAAGACGAGAGAGCGATACAGGGAAGCCAAGGCCTTGGGTGAAGCTCCACCCGCTATCTGCCAAATAAAACCTAACGTCTTATTGGCCTTTGAGACGACGGTGTTTATGTGATCGTTCCAGTTGAGTGAACTATTGATGGTGACTCCAAGGTACTTGAATGTGGGAGTGGGAGCGAGTGATGTGCCGTGAAGTTTGTAGTTGGGAAGAATAGCTGGTTTCCGGGATCTTGAGATGTGCATGATCTTGGTTTTTGTGGTGTTCAACTGCATGCCATTACGTTCACTCCATCGTTGAATTGCAGTGAGGTCTTCAATGCCAAGTTAAGCACTAAACAGCACAACTTGGAAAAGATACACCAAACGGTGCATGGCACAGTAATAGTCTGCACAAACACTTTCTTTTTACTTCAACCATAGAGGCTCTATGCTTCAACAGGCCGAGATTTGTTTAAGAGTCACCCTTTTGTATCTCGCTATATACACAGTGCACATCACAGTCAATATAGAAATGGCTGGTATAATTGAATGTGAGCTATAGACAGCCTCATTAACCCATTCATTGTGCGTAAAATGCAGATCGGAACAGGCATTTAGTCGTAGCTATATAGTCGATCGATAATAGACTACCAAGGTGAACACGTCACCCTATTGTTATTTGCCTGGGAAATGGCTCTGTACACTAAAAACCACTGAACCGTTTCCCTGTGCTTTTGCAATGGTGTTTTATCCGGCAGCAATATCGATAAATATACATTGGGTGAAGTTGGCTATACGAGAATTAAAGCCACCGAAACTTCACGTATGAGGTCACATTGACAATTTTGATAAAACATCAAAAAATTGTAAAGTTTGAATAAATGTTATAAATCTTACGCTAAAAAGTGCTATTTTGATGGACTTTGCTTGTGCACAAAAACGTAAAAAAATAAATTCATTTTTGGCCAAAAAATGACGATGCGACATAAGAATTGACCGAAACTTCACGTATGAGGTCACATTGACAATTTTGATAAAACATCCAAAAATTGTAAAGTTTGAATAAATGTTATAAATCTTACGCTAAAAAGTGCTATTTTGATGGACTTTGCTTGTGCACAAAAACGTTAAAAAAAAAATTCATTTTTGGCCAAAAAATGACGATGCGACATAAGAATTGACCGAAACTTCACGTATGAGGTCACATTGACAATTTTGATAAAACATCCAAAAATTGTAAAGTTTGAATAAATGTTATAAATGTTACGCTAAAAAGTGCTATTTTGATGGACTTTGCTTGTGCACAACAACGTAAAAAAAAAAAAATTATTTTTGGCCAAAAAATGACGATGCGACATAAGAATTGACCAAAACTTCACGTATGAGGTCACATTGACAATTTTGATAAAACATCCAAAAATTGTAAAGTTTGAATAAATGTTATAAATCTTACGCTAAAAAATGCTATTTTGATGGACTTTGCTTGTGCACAAAAGCGTAAAAAAAATGACGATGCGACATAAGAATTGACCGAAACTTCACGTATGAGGTCACATTGACAATTTTGATAAAACATCCAAAAATTGTAAAGTTTGAATAAATGTTATAAATCTTACGCTAAAAAGTGCTATTTTGATGGACTTTGCTTGTGCACAAAAACGTTAAAAAAAATATTCATTTTTGGCCAAAAAATGACGATGCGACATAAGAATTGACCGAAACACTTCACGTATGAGGTCACATTGACAATTTTGATAAAACATCCAAAAATTGTAAAGTTTGAATAAATGTTATAAATGTTACGCTAAAAAGTGCTATTTTGATGGACTTTGCTTGTGCACAACAACGTAAAAAAAAATAAAAATTCATTTTTGGCCAAAAAATGACGATGCGACATAAGAATTGACCAAAACTTCACGTATGAGGTCACATTGACAATTTTGATAAAACATCCAAAAATTGTAAAGTTTGAATAAATGTTATAAATCTTACGCTAAAAAATGCTATTTTGATGGACTTTGCTTGTGCACAAAAGCGTAAAAAAAATGACGATGCGACATAAGAATTGACCAAAACTTCACGTATGAGGTCACATTGACAATTTTGATAAAACATCAAAAAATTGTGAAGTTTGAATAAATGTTATAAATCTTACGCTAAAAAATGCTATTTTGATGGACTTTGCTTGTGCACAAAAGCGTAAAAAAAAAAAAATGAATTTTTGGCCAAAAAATGACGATGCGAGATAAGAATTGACCGAAACTTCACGTATGAGGTCACATTGACAATTTTGATAAAACATCCTAAAATTGTAAAGTTTATATAAATGTTATAAATCTTTCGCTAAAAAATGCTATTTTGATAGACTTTGCTTGTGCACAAAAGCGTAAAACAAAAAAATTCATTTTTGGCTAAAAAATGACGATGCGACATAAGAATTGACCAAAACTTCACGTATGAGGTCACATTGACAATTTTGATAAAACATCCAAAAATTGTAAAGTTTGAATAAATGTTATAAATCTTACGCTAAAAAATGCTATTTTGATGGACTTTGCTAGTGCACAAAAGCGTACAAATCAAATTTTCATTTTTGGCCAAAAAATGACGATGCGAGATAAGAATTGACCGAAACTTCACGTATGAGGTCACATTGACAATTTTGATTAAACATCCAAAAATTGTGAAGTTTGAATAAATGTTATAAATCTTACACAAAAAAATGCTATTTTGATGGACTTTGCTTGTGCACAAAAGCGTACAAATCAAATTTTCATTTTTGGCCAAAAAATGACGATGCCAGATAAGAATTGACCGAAACTTCACGTATGAGGTCACATTGACAATTTTGATAAAACATCCAAAAATTGTAAAGTTTGAATAAATGTTATAAATCTTACACAAAAAAATGCTATTTTGATGGACTTTGCTTGTGCACAAAAGCGTACAAATCAAATTTTCATTTTTGGCCAAAAAATGACGATGCGAGATAAGAATTGACCGAAACTTCACGTATGAGGTCACATTGACAATTTTGATAAAACATCCAAAAATTGTGAAGTTTGAATAAATGTTATAAATCTTACGCTAAAAAATGCTATTTTGATGGACTTTGCTTGTGCACAAAAGCGTAAAAAAAAAAATTCATTTTTGGCTAAAAAATGACGATGCGACATAAGAATTGACCAAAACTTCACGTATGAGGTCACATTGACAATTTTGATAAAACATCCAAAAATTGTAAAGTTTGAATAAATGTTATAAATCTTACGCTAAAAAATGCTATTTTGATGGACTTTGCTAGTGCACAAAAGCGTACAAATCAAATTTTCATTTTTGGCCAAAAAATGACGATGCGAGATAAGAATTGACCGAAACTTCACGTATGAGGTCACATTGACAATTTTGATAAAACATCCAAAAATTGTGAAGTTTGAATAAATGTTATAAATCTTACACAAAAAAATGCTATTTTGATGGACTTTGCTTGTGCACAAAAGCGTACAAATCAAATTTTCATTTTTGGCCAAAAAATGACGATGCGAGATAAGAATTGACCGAAACTTCACGTATGAGGTCACATTGACAATTTTGATAAAACATCCAAAAATTGTGAAGTTTGAATAAATGTTATAAATCTTATGCTAAAAAATGCTATTTTGATGGACTTTGCTTGTGCACAAAAGCGTAAAAAAAAAATATTCATTTTTGGCTAAAAAATGACGATGCGACATAAGAATTGACCAAAACTTCACGTATGAGGTCACATTGACAATTTTGATAAAACATCCAAAAATTGTAAAGTTTGAATAAATGTTATAAATCTTACGCTAAAAAATGCTATTTTGATGGACTTTGCTAGTGCACAAAAGCGTACAAATCAAATTTTCATTTTTGGCCAAAAAATGACGATGCGAGATAAGAATTGACCGAAACTTCACGTATGAGGTCACATTGACAATTTTGATAAAACATCCAAAAATTGTGAAGTTTGAATAAATGTTATAAATCTTACACAAAAAAATGCTATTTTGATGGACTTTGCTTGTGCACAAAAGCGTACAAATCAAATTTTCATTTTTGGCCAAAAAATGACGATGCGAGATAAGAATTGACCGAAACTTCACGTATGAGGTCACATTGACAATTTTGATAAAACATCCAAAAATTGTGAAGTTTGAATAAATGTTATAAATCTTATGCTAAAAAATGCTATTTTGATGGACTTTGCTTGTGCACAAAAGCGTAAAAAAAAAATATTCATTTTTGGCTTAAAAATGACGATGCGACATAAGAATTGACCAAAACTTCACGTATGAGGTCACATTGACAATTTTGATAAAACATCCAAAAATTGTAAAGTTTGAATAAATGTTATAAATCTTACGCTAAAAAATGCTATTTTGATGGACTTTGCTAGTGCACAAAAGCGTACAAATCAAATTTTCGGCCAAAAAATGACGATGCGAGATAAGAATTGACCGAAACTTCACGTATGAGGTCACATTGACAATTTTGATAAAACATCCAAAAATTGTAAAGTTTGAATAAATTTTACAAATCTTACGCTAAAAAGTGCTATTTTTATGGACTTTGCTTGTGCACAATTTTAAGCGCACAAATAAAATTTTCATTTTTGGCCAAAAAATGACGATGCGAGATAAGAATTGACCGAAACTTCACGTATGAGGTCACATTGACAATTTTGATAAAACATCCAAATATTGTAAAGCTTGAATAAATGTTATAAATCTTACGCTAAAAAGTGCTATTTTGATGGACTTTGCTTGTGCACAATTAAGCGTAAAAAAAAAAAATTCATTTTTGGCCAAAAAATGACGATGCGACATAAGAATTGACCAAAACTTCACGTATGAGGTCACATTGACAATTTTGATAAAACGTCCAAAAATTGTAAAGTTTGAATAAATGTTATAAATCTTACGCTAAAAAATGCTATTTTGATGGACTTTGCTAGTGCACAAAAGCGTACAAATCAAATTTTCGGCCAAAAAATGACGATGCGAGATAAGAATTGACCGAAACTTCACGTATGAGGTCACATTGACAATTTTGATAAAACATCCAAAAATTGTAAAGTTTGAATAAATTTTACAAATCTTACGCTAAAAAGTGCTATTTTTATGGACTTTGCTTGTGCACAATTTTAAGCGCACAAATAAAATTTTCATTTTTGGCCAAAAAATGACGATGCGAGATAAGAATTGACCGAAACTTCACGTATGAGGTCACATTGACAATTTTGATAAAACATCCAAATATTGTAAAGCTTGAATAAATGTTATAAATCTTACGCTAAAAAGTGCTATTTTGATGGACTTTGCTTGTGCACAATTAAGCGTAAAAAAAAAAATTCATTTTTGGCCAAAAAATGACGATGCGACATAAGAATTGACCAAAACTTCACGTATGAGGTCACATTGACAATTTTGATAAAACATCCAAAAATTGTAAAGTTTGAATAAATGTTATAAATCTTACGCTAAAAAGTGCTATTTTGATGGACTTTGCTTGTGCACAAAAACGTTAAAAAAAATATTCATTTTTGGCCAAAAAATGACGATGCGACATAAGAATTGACCGAAACACTTCACGTATGAGGTCACATTGACAATTTTGATAAAACATCCAAAAATTGTAAAGTTTGAATAAATGTTATAAATGTTACGCTAAAAAGTGCTATTTTGATGGACTTTGCTTGTGCACAACAACGTAAAAAAAAATAAAAATTCATTTTTGGCCAAAAAATGACGATGCGACATAAGAATTGACCAAAACTTCACGTATGAGGTCACATTGACAATTTTGATAAAACATCCAAAAATTGTAAAGTTTGAATAAATGTTATAAATCTTACGCTAAAAAATGCTATTTTGATGGACTTTGCTTGTGCACAAAAGCGTAAAAAAAATGACGATGCGACATAAGAATTGACCAAAACTTCACGTATGAGGTCACATTGACAATTTTGATAAAACATCAAAAAATTGTGAAGTTTGAATAAATGTTATAAATCTTACGCTAAAAAATGCTATTTTGATGGACTTTGCTTGTGCACAAAAGCGTAAAAAAAAAAAAATGAATTTTTGGCCAAAAAATGACGATGCGAGATAAGAATTGACCGAAACTTCACGTATGAGGTCACATTGACAATTTTGATAAAACATCCTAAAATTGTAAAGTTTATATAAATGTTATAAATCTTTCGCTAAAAAATGCTATTTTGATAGACTTTGCTTGTGCACAAAAGCGTAAAACAAAAAAATTCATTTTTGGCTAAAAAATGACGATGCGACATAAGAATTGACCAAAACTTCACGTATGAGGTCACATTGACAATTTTGATAAAACATCCAAAAATTGTAAAGTTTGAATAAATGTTATAAATCTTACGCTAAAAAATGCTATTTTGATGGACTTTGCTAGTGCACAAAAGCGTACAAATCAAATTTTCATTTTTGGCCAAAAAATGACGATGCGAGATAAGAATTGACCGAAACTTCACGTATGAGGTCACATTGACAATTTTGATTAAACATCCAAAAATTGTGAAGTTTGAATAAATGTTATAAATCTTACACAAAAAAATGCTATTTTGATGGACTTTGCTTGTGCACAAAAGCGTACAAATCAAATTTTCATTTTTGGCCAAAAAATGACGATGCCAGATAAGAATTGACCGAAACTTCACGTATGAGGTCACATTGACAATTTTGATAAAACATCCAAAAATTGTAAAGTTTGAATAAATGTTATAAATCTTACACAAAAAAATGCTATTTTGATGGACTTTGCTTGTGCACAAAAGCGTACAAATCAAATTTTCATTTTTGGCCAAAAAATGACGATGCGAGATAAGAATTGACCGAAACTTCACGTATGAGGTCACATTGACAATTTTGATAAAACATCCAAAAATTGTGAAGTTTGAATAAATGTTATAAATCTTACGCTAAAAAATGCTATTTTGATGGACTTTGCTTGTGCACAAAAGCGTAAAAAAAAAAATTCATTTTTGGCTAAAAAATGACGATGCGACATAAGAATTGACCAAAACTTCACGTATGAGGTCACATTGACAATTTTGATAAAACATCCAAAAATTGTAAAGTTTGAATAAATGTTATAAATCTTACGCTAAAAAATGCTATTTTGATGGACTTTGCTAGTGCACAAAAGCGTACAAATCAAATTTTCATTTTTGGCCAAAAAATGACGATGCGAGATAAGAATTGACCGAAACTTCACGTATGAGGTCACATTGACAATTTTGATAAAACATCCAAAAATTGTGAAGTTTGAATAAATGTTATAAATCTTACACAAAAAAATGCTATTTTGATGGACTTTGCTTGTGCACAAAAGCGTACAAATCAAATTTTCATTTTTGGCCAAAAAATGACGATGCGAGATAAGAATTGACCGAAACTTCACGTATGAGGTCACATTGACAATTTTGATAAAACATCCAAAAATTGTGAAGTTTGAATAAATGTTATAAATCTTATGCTAAAAAATGCTATTTTGATGGACTTTGCTTGTGCACAAAAGCGTAAAAAAAAAATATTCATTTTTGGCTTAAAAATGACGATGCGACATAAGAATTGACCAAAACTTCACGTATGAGGTCACATTGACAATTTTGATAAAACATCCAAAAATTGTAAAGTTTGAATAAATGTTATAAATCTTACGCTAAAAAATGCTATTTTGATGGACTTTGCTAGTGCACAAAAGCGTACAAATCAAATTTTCGGCCAAAAAATGACGATGCGAGATAAGAATTGACCGAAACTTCACGTATGAGGTCACATTGACAATTTTGATAAAACATCCAAAAATTGTAAAGTTTGAATAAATTTTACAAATCTTACGCTAAAAAGTGCTATTTTTATGGACTTTGCTTGTGCACAATTTTAAGCGCACAAATCAAATTTTCATTTTTGGCCAAAAAATGACGATGCGAGATAAGAATTGACCGAAACTTCACATATGAGGTCACATTGACAATTTTGATAAAACATCCAAATATTGTAAAGCTTGAATAAATGTTATAAATCTTACGCTAAAAAGTGCTATTTTGATGGACTTTGCTTGTGCACAATTAAGCGTAAAAAAAAAAAATTCATTTTTGGCCAAAAAATGACGATGCGACATAAGAATTGACCAAAACTTCACGTATGAGGTCACATTGACAATTTTGATAAAACGTCCAAAAATTGTAAAGTTTGAATAAATGTTATAAATCTTACGCTAAAAAATGCTATTTTGATGGACTTTGCTAGTGCACAAAAGCGTACAAATCAAATTTTCGGCCAAAAAATGACGATGCGAGATAAGAATTGACCGAAACTTCACGTATGAGGTCACATTGACAATTTTGATAAAACATCCAAAAATTGTAAAGTTTGAATAAATTTTACAAATCTTACGCTAAAAAGTGCTATTTTTATGGACTTTGCTTGTGCACAATTTTAAGCGCACAAATAAAATTTTCATTTTTGGCCAAAAAATGACGATGCGAGATAAGAATTGACCGAAACTTCACGTATGAGGTCACATTGACAATTTTGATAAAACATCCAAATATTGTAAAGCTTGAATAAATGTTATAAATCTTACGCTAAAAAGTGCTATTTTGATGGACTTTGCTTGTGCACAATTAAGCGTAAAAAAAAAAAATTCATTTTTGGCCAAAAAATGACGATGCGACATAAGAATTGACCAAAACTTCACGTATGAGGTCACATTGACAATTTTGATAAAACGTCCAAAAATTGTAAAGTTTGAATAAATGTTATAAATCTTACGCTAAAAAATGCTATTTTTATGGACTTTGCTTGCTTGTGCACAAAAGCGTAAAATAAAAATTTTCATTTTTGGCCACAAAATGACGATGCGACATAAAAAACTTCACGTATGAGGTCACATTGACAATTTTGATAAAACATCCAGAAATTGTAAAGTTTGAATAAATTTTACAAATCTTATGCTAAAAAGTGCTAATTTGATGGACAGACATGGAAAATGAATTGAATATAACATTCATAGCATGTATATCCATGGGTGCAGGTCAACTCGACCGTTTGCCTACACAACTCGTGTTGTTGTGCGTTTAACCATATCCATCGTTTAACCATGGAGGCAGTGGTTTAACCAACCGACGTTAAATCTTAGCACAAGCTAAAATTTCTTCAAATTTGCGGTACAAACAAATATTCCCTTTGTAATCTGCATTGCGCGGCGCGGTCAATCAACGCGTGACTTTCCGACGATCCGACACGTTTACGTGACATCGATTTGTGTACGCACAGCGGTCGAGTTGGTTAACGGTCGAGTTGGTCAGCAGACGAGTTGGTCAACGAACGAGTCAACTCGACTTTGAAGTCGACCAGGTACAACGGTCGCACAACAGTCAGTCGAGATGGTTTGACTCGATTTGGCAAACGATCAGCCAACAGTCCACGTAGACACGTGCTGAAATAGCGGTGACCGTGGCATCGCTAGCAGCGCGTGTCCACCTACGTACCTGTACCCTATACTGGAGCCGACCGCGCGCTGCAATGGCCGGTCCCATATCGATAGCGGGTATGCGGCCATCCTCTTGCAACAGTGCCTCTTTAACGCACTCCCTCACTCCTAGCGTACGTCGCTTTGCAGAGTAGAAATTCCCTGAAATCTCAGGATGGTATGCGGCATGCATCTGCTAAAATTGTCTTGTCACTCAATATACGCTACCACTACCAGTCTGCGTTTCAAATCAAACATTCCAAGGGTATTTATACCCTTTTTTTTTAAAACGAACGCTATATAGTGTCTTTTATATTTGTGATAGAAACTGTGGAAATGGCAGCGGGAAAACACGGTCGCTTTTACACGGTCGTAATTCGCAGAAAAGTTGGATGAATTCGTCAAAACGTTGACCGATCGCCGGTAGAAAAATTGTTCAGTACCACGGTTACGTACGCGTATACGTATGGGGCGCCGTTCGTCAACTAATTATTTAGGCGAATTATCCCTTATAAAAAAGTACCATGGTATAACCATGGTACTTAACCATGGTAAATTGGCCCAAGTATTACCATGGTATTTCATTACCATGGTCAAGTACTATGGAAATACTTTGGTAGGACCATGGTAGGATCGTGATAAAACCATGGTAGTACCGTGGTAGTACCATGGTTCCACCACAGTAGTACCGTAGTAGTACCGTGGTAGTACCGTGGTTCCACCACAGTAGTACCGTGGTATTACCGTGGTACTGCCACAGTAATATCGTGGTATTACTGTGGTACTACCACAGTAGTACCATGGTATTACTACAGTAGTACTTTGGTATACCGTAGTACTACCAAGTAGTACTATGGTAGTACCGTGGTAGTACCACAGTAGAACTGTAGTACTACTATGGTACTACCACAGTACTACTGTGGTATAGTACCACGGTACTACCATGGTATTACCATGGTAAAGAAATACCATGGTATTACTTGGGCCAATTTACCATGGTTTTAAAAGTACCATGGTTATACCATGGTACCTTTTTTATACATGTACCGCTGTAACATTCGTATCACCATGGAGAAAGTTTGGAAAGGTGATTCCAATAAAATGTGATTGGTAAAATGTGGCCATTCATTAATCTGCATGTACACTTTGACTTTCAATTGACATATTCTTCAACCCAAATAAACAAAAGAACCCAAAAGAAACACATCTTGGCAAACATCTTTACAGTACAATTGCATATATATTATGCTGAAAACTCTGTACCGGGCATGAGAACACGTAAAAAAAAAAATTAAAAACAACCTGCTTGGTATCGACTATGGGGTGGATGGTACCGTAGACTTAATTATGACCTTTTAAAAAAGCCTCACATAATCGTTGAATTCTGTGCAATCCCAGCTAGACTAAAAATAAAGCCTACATACATAACATATGGCATCATCCACCTTTGTACATGATATAAAGCATTTTTCACCTGATCCCGTGCAAATCCGTTTGTTTATTTTGGAAAGAATTCAGAAGTTGATCAGATTCCGACCTTGTGTGCAAAACATATGAGACAGGCTGAAAAGGTGTTTCTTTACAAAATCTTAAATTTTCCCACTTAAAAATTTAGGTTTTTCAAGATATCATTTAAAGAAAATTCTGATCAACTTTTCAACTCTTTATGCTTACAGGTATTAATAGTTACTGCGAATTTAAAAATAGTTAACCATTAACTAATCCGTAAGTTTTGAAAATAACAAGTACCGGTACTCAATGGACCTAAATCTCATAAATGTGTTCTTTGAAAACCTCATAAACTAGCTGGCAAGAAACAAATTGTCCTCAATAAATTGCATAAAATTGTGTCATCAGAAGCATCATATAAACTGTATCAGTCGTCAAAAAGGTTAAAAGTCAGTGGATAACTTTAAACTCCTCCATCGAAGCATTGATTTTTAAACTGAACACCAGTCACCAAGAAGCTTAAGGCACCAAATTAACGGACCTCGACTGCATGATGCACAACATTTAAACTTATCCTGGTGAGACAAAGTCGCATGACCGGCCGTGCTTCTGTCGGATCAGTCCTTGATGAAGCGAAATTGTGTGGAACAGTCTTTCAGTGCTTCGGTGTCCCGGCCTAGTGGCTCAGCCAAACCAGCAACAAACAGGTAGTTTCTTCTGGCTGTGCATCTTGTACGTTTGCTGATAAAAAAGTCGGCTCCAACTGAGATCTGTGTGTAAAAGGGCAAAAAGGAAAACCAATTAATGCAGTGTATATAGGCGCGTGTACGTATTTTATTCCTTCATGGTATGTGTGCCTGTAACTGTGTTCAAAACTGCGAAACTGCGTGCTTTCATCAGGTCATAAACCTAGCCTAATTTTTATTTTTATTATATATAATAAGGCTCATCTAATAACTGCCAAAGCTTGAGTGCCTTTCGTGATAACTTTGTTTTTGCACAATCAAACTACATGTAGGCCTATACACATAATAGCATATTCTTCAATTTCCATATGGAACATCACGTAGCAACTAGTATTTTACAGACGCCAAATAACTTGATTTATAAGAAGTGTGACAATATATACTAACCTTAATTATTAACTGAAGTTAAGAAAAGCTTCAATAACGCTCACTCCAAGTCATAAGCTAGTACTATTATGTCTCGCCCACTCCGATGATCGCTAAACCGAGTGCCAACATGTACATGCAGACAGACATTCACAGTTCAAATTAATAGTGCGTGTGTAGCATGCACTAGCACTAACGGTTAATAAAACACTGACCTCTGACCAAGAATGTGACCTTCAGGGCACATGGTTTAGAGTTGCACTGCAAGTGTTTATACTGTGGTGTGCAGTGTGCAAGTGATATTGCAAAGTTCAGTTTCCAGCATTATTCTTTGGTGCTTAAAAACAATAGGGGATGGCAGGTAAAGTGGATTCAAAATTAAATGTGGCTTGCAATTTACTTTTGGGTAAATGTCGAACAGAGAAATATACCTACATATAATCCGGCCGGGTGCATATTTTATTTGCACATCCTGATGATCATGTCTTTTGCTATTTCAATTATTTAACAATTCTTCATTTACTTTTATTTATTTTGGTGATAAAATTAGTACCCATACAAACACCATGGTTAAACCATGGTAAATCCATGGTGAACCTAAAAAATATTCAATAAAACCATGACTCCAGTTTGAAACCATAGTAAAACTATGGTAAATCCATGGTAAACCTAAAAACTACAATAAAACCATGACTCCAGTTTGAAACCATAGTAAAACTATGGTAAAACCATGGTTAATTTTAAGAACCATGGTAAAACCAAAGTAAAACCACATTTTCTAGCATTTTGCTTAAAACACTATGGTACAGCCATGGTTAACCATGGTAAAACCACGGTAGAACCATGGGTATAACATATGAATTGAATTACCATAGTTTTACTATTGATTTACCATGGTAACCACCATATAACCAAGGTTATTATAGTAAAACCATGGTACTTTTTTATAAGGGATAGCATGTTTTTTCCATGGTTTATCTTAATTCTGTGTAAATAATGCATTTGTGTCAAAGGCCGTTTATGGTTTACAAACAACTCGATTCTTTACAAAACAGGAAATATACTTGTAGCTGTGCAAATTCATTATTTACAAATAATGAAAATTACCTCGGCGTTCCATACTTTATTAATGAAACCGACCAGTGTACATTTCAATGGTTTACAAACAAGAGAATTGTATCGTTCATAGACAATTCCATGGTTTATAAATAATGAATACTGCACATTGCTGCACGTTTTTCTGGTTTACAAATAATACAAAACTATCCAGTGCGCAATTACATGGTTTATAAACCAAGAAACTTGCACCGGGGTCTGATTTTCTATGGTTTATAAATAATGAAAATTGGTTAGTGGACGTACAATTCCATGGTTTATAAACAATCTAAACTGCGCCGTTCTAATCAATTTTTCAGGATTCTGTGGTTTGTAAACAATTACAAATAGTCAATAGGCGTGCATTTTGATGGTTTGTAAATAATTGAAAGTGATCGTTGGCTCACAATTTCATGGTTTATAAATAATGAAAATGAACTAGTTAGTGTGTCGCAAAATTTCATGGTTTACAAACAGAAAAAAATAAAGCTTTATACACTTGTCTGTCGTTTGTAAAGGTTGACTATCGATAAAATAAGAAGTATTATGCACTCGGTACATCTCAAAATACGATCATTGACGAAAAATTAAAGGGTTTGTAAATAATGAAAATGGACTAGTTAGTGTGTCGCAAAATTTCATGGTTTACAAACAGAGAAAATTAAAGCTTTATACACGTTTCTGTCGTTTGTAAAGGTTGACTATCGATAAAATAAGAAGTATTATGCACTCGGTACATCTCAAAATACGATCATTGACGAAAAATGGAAGGGTTTGTAAACCATGAAAAACACGCTTCATAAACGTTTATTATAATCCAGTAACGTTGCGAGAGCAATGGGTGCGTTCAATTAGCTATCATCGAGTCATAGGGGTGCTCGTTCATAGTGTGAACAGTCCGGCAGACCATGGCAACAAAGGTATTTATGTGTACAGCTCATCGAACGCCACGGCACAGCCTTCAGCGCGCGCGCGGGAAATTCCAGGTTCATTACCCGACTAAACCTAGCCGCGTATTGGGCCCAAAATCCAGCCGCGGTCTTAAAATCTCAAACGGATGTAGTAAAAGGTGATAAAATCTTATTTTTTATTACACGAGTTCTGAGACTCTGGCAATGAAATTGTTAAAATTCTCATGGAAATGTATTTCTTGTCACGGTGTTACCTAACTCAGTCATCTACCGGGCTGATTAAATTTTAAATGGTAATTTTAATTAATTAATTTTTAATTAATTTTAATTAATGAGGAGTCTCCATTTTCTACCCCAAAAGTGCCGAAAACTTAATACTGCCGACAAAATGGTCCCTTTAAAAGAAAATGTACACCACATAGTTTCAAAAATTAGCATTTTTATTACATAATCTGTTTGATCCGTCAATGCTGGGGCACATCAAATTTTGGATGAAGCCAAATCGGTCCACAAATTAGTGCTTAATTAAATGGCTAATAAGGAGTCTGGTTTCCACTATAAAAGTGTCGAAAACTTAATACTGCTGACAAAATGTCCCTTTAAAAGTAAATGTACACCACATAGTTTGAAAAATTTGCATTTTTATTACATATTCCGTTTGTTCCGTCCATGGGGCAGATCAAATTTTGGAGGAAGCCAAATCGGTCCACAAATTAGTGCTTAATTAAAGGGCTAATGAGAAGTCTCCATTTTCCACCCCAAAAGTGCCGAAAACTGAATACTGCTGACAAAATGGTCCCTTTAAAAGAAAATGTACACTACATAGTTTCAAACGGATTATGTAATAAAAATGCAAATTTTTCAAACTATGTGGTGTACATTTTATTTTAAAGGGACATTTTGTCAGCAGTATTAAGTTTTCGGCACTTTTTTAGTGGAAACCAGACTCCTTATTATCCCTTTAATTAAGCACTAATTAGTGTACCGATTTGGCTTCCTCCAAAATTTGATCTGCCCCATGAACGGATTAAATGGATTACTAGTATGTAATACAAATGCTAATTTTTAAAACTATGTGGTGTACGTTTTCTTTTAAGTTTGTGGCACTTTTGGGGTAAAAAATGGAGACTCCTCATTAATTAAAATTAATTAAAAATTAATTAATTAAAATTACCATTTAAAATTTAATCAGCCCGGTAGATGACTAAGTTAGGTAACACCGTGAAAAGAAATACATTTCTATGAGAATTTTAACAATTTCTTTGCCAGAGTCTCAGATCTCGTGTAATAAAAAATAAGAATATGTTTACATAGATAGATGGCGCTTTACAAATGCATGTGTTATTATTATTATTATTTTATCACCTTTTACTACATACGTTTGAGATTTTAAGACCGCGGCTGAAACCGCGGCTGAGACCGCGGCTGGATTTTGGGCCCAATACGCGGCTAGGTTTAGTCAGGTAATGAACCTGGAATTTCCCGCGCGCGCGCTGAAGGCTGTGCCGTGGCGTTCAATGAGCTGTACACATAAATACCTTTGTTGCCATGGTCTGCCGGACTGTTCACACTATGAACGAGCACCCCTATGACTCGATGATAGCTAATTGAACGCACCCATTGCTCTCGCAACGTTACTGGATTATAATAAACGTTTATGAAGCGTGTTTTTCATGGTTTACAAACCCTTCAATTTTTCGTCAATGATCGTATTTTGAGATGTACCGAGTGCATAATACTTCTTATTCTATCGATAGTCAACCTTTACAAACGACAGAAACGTGTATAAAGCTTTAATTTTCTCTGTTTGTAAACCATGAAATTTTGCGACACACTAACTAGTCCATTTTCATTATTTACAAACCCTTCAATTTTTCGTCAATGATCGTATTTTGAGATGTACCGAGTGCATAATACTTCTTATTTTATCGATAGTCAACCTTTACAAACGACAGACAAGTGTATAAAGCTTTAATTTTTTCTGTTTGTAAACCATGAAATTTTGCGACACACTAACTAGTTCATTTTCATTATTTATAAACCATGAAATTGTGAGCCAACGATCACTTTCAATTATTTACAAACCATCAAAATGCACGCCTATTGACTATTTGTAATTGTTTACAAACCACAGAATCCACAAAATTGATTAGAACGGCGCAGTTTAGATTGTTTATAAACCATGGAATTGTACGTCCACTAACCAATTTTCATTATTTATAAACCATAGAAAATCAGACCCCGGTGCAAGTTTCTTGGTTTATAAACCATGTAATTGCGCACTGGATAGTTTTGTATTATTTGTAAACCAGAAAAACGTGCAGCAATGTGCAGTATTCATTATTTATAAACCATGGAATTGTCTATGAACGATACAATTCTCTTGTTTGTAAACCATTGAAATGTACACTGGTCGGTTTCATTAATAAAGTATGGAACGCCGAGGTAATTTTCATTATTTGTAAATAATGAATTTGCACAGCTACAAGTATATTTCCTGTTTTGTAAAGAATCGAGTTGTTTGTAAACCATAAACGGCCTTTGACACAAATGCATTATTTACACAGAATTAAGATAAACCATGGAAAAAACATGCTATAATTCGCCTAAATAATTAGTTGACGAACGGCGCCCCATATATACGGTGTCAATCACGCTCGGGCCGCTGATTGCGACGTAATACATTTATTTATAACGGAACACCGCTAGGCCCATACTCGGTTAAAACTTGTGCTTTCTTAATTTGATTAGCCTGGCGCATTTCTCTGCATAACAATGGGAAATCGGGGCAAACCTAGCATGGTTAAAACACGGTTAAAACTCGGTCATTTGAGGCATGGAACCTGCACGGTTGAAACACGTTTGAATGTCGGTTGCTTTTTTTTTAACCGAGAAACGTCGATTTTAACCGAGGAGATTTTCATAGCGCGGGGCTAGTGTAGACAGAGTTGTTGATGATCCTCTAAGTGAACCCAATGAAGGAAATGTGGAAATCAAATGTCCAGCATCAAATCTAACAATAGCAGAACTGGCAATTCAGCGTGGATTATCCTTTCCACTACACAGAGATACGAGGAGTGAGTTAAAGCTCAAGCATCACCATGTGTATTATTACCAAATACAGTGCCAACTAGGAGTAACAAAGAGAGCGTGGTGTGATTTTGTCATGTATACCTTAACACCTCAGGGCGGAGACATTCATGTTGAGCGTATTATGTTTGACAAAAAAGCATGGAGACACAGCATCTTTCCTAAGGTAAAGGAATTTTACATTGGAAGTGTCGTGCCCGAGATCCTGACAAGGCGCATTAGGCATGGCTTCCCTCTGTTTCCTGAACTTTTTGAGTATAAAAATTCGAAAGCCAACAAAAAAATTGAAGAGTAGGGATTTTGCTGTACTGTAAAGTGTAAACGTGGGTGTAAGAAAATTTGCAGACATCCACTAGGGGAGTAGGTCCTGTCGATTTTAGACCATTTCAAGTCCGAGATCACATACTTCACGAATTATGGGAAGTACCCTATAAGCATAACTGGGACATTATACACAAAGTCAGACTTGAAATAAGTCTAAACACGACTAGACCTATCCCCCAGTGGATGTCTGCAAATTTTCTTACCCGTATCCCCTGACATACTTGTACATTTTTCAGTTTGAATCTCGTTTCACCAAGTTCAGGAGTCCGACAGGCTCATTAAATCACAATGACAGGACTTTGTCTACCTGGAAGGAATGCGTCTTAGGCCAAAACTTTGTGTTGGCACGCACATCACTTTCAACCCTGTGTATCAAGGTTTTTTAAAACTTAGACATGCACCGTCTGTTGAGTGTTTCAATTAAAAACATGTCTGTTGGCTGCATGTCAACTTGACTTTATTGCTTGGAATCCACTTGCCAAAAAAAGCCGCTTCACCGCATCATTTTGGGAGACTTCAACGTACGCTAAACAGTACTTTTTTTATAAGCCTAATCTGTGATGTCAGGACAAGCATTTGCAATATATCAGATAATGTGTTTTGATAGACCGTGAAATGTGTGGCAATCCAAAGAATATTTATATTTATCTCCATGCAAACAAGAATATATTTTAACATAAGCTATACAGTTTAACATATACATATGTGTACAAATGTATATGCATACAATTTTTATTGTACATTTGAGGGTAAATAGTATTTATTTATTGATGTAAATAACTAAAATTAGTAAGGCTACATAAAACATATTGCTTGTTTCTCATCAGAGCATGGGTAAAAATTGTACGACCCGGGCAATTTATATTTTATAATTTATATATATTTTGTGTGCAACGTGTAGTTGGCGTTATGCTATTCACATAATGTTAATGTGGGTTAGATTGGCACATATGGCAAACGCAGTGCTCTGTGTGATTTTTATTACTATGCTCGACATGACATACACGTTCATGACGCTGCACAGTGCATGTCATGAACAACGTGTATGTCATGTCGAGCATACATGTAAATATAAATCCCACAGAGCACTGCGTTTGCCATATGTGCCAACCTAACCCACATCAACAACATGTGAATAGCATAACGCCAACTACACGTTGCACACAAAATATATATAAATTATAAAATATAAATTGCCCGGGTCGTACAATTTTCACCCATGCGCTGATGAGAAACAAGCAATATGTTTTATGTAGCCTAAGGACAACAGAAGAGATCAACAAGCATACGTAAACAAAGGAAAAAACCTAGCAAATTATTGGTGAGCAGACATTGGCATGTATCTTTACGACGAACAAGCATTCACACAATCACACTTTAGTAGTGAAATCCAAATTTTATTTTTAATGTTTGCACTTATTTAACTTTTTTTGTTGTGGCTTGGGAAAACGGTTGAAATGCAATAGCATGGACGAATTTATGTTAAATAAAAGTCGGATCAGTACTTTGTAATAATTATTTTTTTGTGTGAATCATTGGACACGTTCTCGGTAGAAAACAAACTTATTAAGGTTTAACATACAATGCATTAAAGGGAAGTCGGGCCAGTGCTGGCTGTACTTTTACTTTGCCTTTCACCTGCATCAACTACATGTACATTGATTGGGTTTAGTCCCAACCTAATAATAGACCTTATACATGTAATTAACAGATTGACATTCCAGCTTGTTTACATACAAGTAATCCTATGTGGAGGTCTCAGGGTACCAGACGGCATAGGGTTATACGAAGTCGTAATGTAATTATTTTTGGGGTCTATTTTGTTGGTTTCCTCAATAGGAGTGAGGATCTGGGTGAGCGGACGGTGAAGACAGTATTGTGCATTCAGTCAGGAACTTTACCTACATTTATACATGTACCGTACCAGTGTTGTACATTTAGTTGAGTCCATCACACGTCCTCGCAAGCTTTTACAAGTCCTGGAGTCTTAATTCAAGTCAAAAGCTTTTCAAATGAACTCCAACAAAGGCATTCTTTTAAGTGTGTTCTTTCCTTGCTTCTTGTTACTGAACATAATGTGACAGACTTGTGATTTTTTCGGCTCTGGACTTGTGATGAACTCAACCCCTGATGTATAATAGAACAACAAGTGTAATGGAACCAGAAGTAAATTCTGCGATCAAAGTGAAGAACAAACTTGAACACTGTCGGAACTCGGGAATGTCTGTTAAAGACAGTGAGAGTAGAAAGAATTCTTAGAGATAATTTTTACATTAACAAATTCATGGACAGTGACACAGATAATTTGTATACTGGGTTTCCTGATTACATGTACGACAGATTTATGATTTGTGTTGATTTCTTCAACTATTCACACTTGTCAACAAGTTGGAAACTAGCACCATTGATGAACCTTTTTTGGGGGGGAGAGGGGGGTTATGGTAGGCTAAGACTTGATCTCTGAGAGAATGATCTAGCTGAAAGATTGTTTGTTTGTTTGTTTGTTTTTATTCGACAATCTCGGATATTACATACATGTACATAATACAATCAATTAAATTGACCACATGTATACAAAACAAGTATCCGAGACACTGTCGAGGATAACACAAGAAAGCTTTAAAAAGGGTTATTTCCATTGTGGTCCTCTACCTAATTTCGATTTTATATAATAAAATACAAATAGTTGTTGCTCATGGCATGAGACAAACTTACAGTAATTACACTAAAGGTGACTGGAAGTTTGTGAGTAAAGCACACAAAAAAAACATTTGATTTGCTATCCCACTCATACATACAGGAATTGGCCTGTCAAAGATGTGGTAGTTCTTAATCCTTCCCATACATCTTTCCACATGGATGCGTAGTGAAGCGATGTTGCGTGTCTTGACGACATTTTCAACAGACATTTGTTGACCTCCCTGCATGAAGGGTGGGATATTCAGAACAGCCCCTCTTGCTGCAAGTAAATCTTGGATGTCAAATCCCTTGTCTGCCATCACTCCATCGCCAGGTTCCAGTTTACCTGGAAGGTTGGATAGGGAAGTGAGTTCTTTGTCTGAAACTGATCCAGGAAAAATGTCAAGTATATGTCTCCACTGCACTTCAGTCTGCAAGTAATGCCTTGGGCCCTGTACATGCACCCCCTCGCTATCCTTCTCAAATTTACGAGGGAGCTACTTAAAGGCACAGGCTCGTCAGCAATGTGCGTGCGCCAAATTCGTGCCACGAAATACGCAGCCCCATCCCTTTGCTACATGGAGCTGCGAATTTCATTGCACGAATTTGGTGTGCGCGCATTGCTGACGAGCCTGTGCCTTTAATTTTTGGATTTACCCATTTTGTACCGTTAAATCACTGTAACAGCTCATCACCTGTTTACCTGTATAAAGATCCGACACGAAAGACACTGCCCCACTCGGTGTAATGCCAATCAGCCCCTTGACCGTGTTCCTGCATGCTTTTGTAGCTGGAATACGTACGTTGCAGACTGCATGTCCGGTGCTGAGGGTCTCTCCATTTGTATTTCAGTAGCATCAATGATGATTCTTGTAGATGGATACTTGTCGTTGAAACACCTTGGCATAGTTTCATTAATGAATTCCCGGGTAGGCCAAATATCAATCTCATTTAGTTCGTGATACATTAAATTTATCCAGTGTGTAAATATTTTTGACACACTTGACTGGTGGATATCAAATCTTTCGGCAAGATCATTCTCGAGGAGACCAAGTCTTAGCCTACACATAACCATAAAAAACTGGTTTAGTGGTGCTAGTTTCCAACTAGTGGACAAATGTGATGAGAAAAAATCAAAACAAATCTGGAACCGGTTGTAATCAGGAAACCCAGTATAAAAACAAATAGCTCTGTCACTGTCTTTAAATTTGTCAATGCCGAATTTGGTTTTGGAAATTCTTTGAAGCTCCGACTGAGTCTTAAGTAAACACTCTCGACAGTCTTCAAGTTCTTTTTTCAGCTTGATCACATCATCGTTACGTTCTACTTCTAGTTCTAGGCCTACTTCTAGTTGTGAAACATCAGTTTGGATTTCGACATCCACACGAGTAAAACAAGATTCTGAGACCTGAGCACCAGTTGATCTAGAAGATGAGGAAGCTGTTGGTGGCTTTATTTCCCTCTTTGCAGGCGGTTTCCGAGGTTTAGTTATTTTTGTCCACGGAAAAATAGTTGGGATAGCGTCCCGGTCAGTCTTACGCCCTCCTTCAAAATGTGCACTGCAGATTCTCGTGTGTATCGACGCAGAATTGAAGTTCTTATTTCTGCAAGCAATATCGTATATCTTCTTTAATTTTTTGTCTGTTGGAATTCGATAAAACTGAATATTTTTTTGGCGATCAGTATTACTACAAAGAGGCACACAGCAGCTTCGCATGATTACGTCTAAACTAAACTGCATACAAACCGCCCGCCGATACCCCCAGCTGTTAGGTGACAGCGCCCTCACGCGTTCAGGAATACGGCCTATTACGGAGCCAGTAGAGTTAGATGCAGTGCTAGTGCTTGGACGAGTAATGTCGTTGACCAGTTGTATAAGATTTAGTGAGTCTGTGAAATCACATAGTGAAGAGTGATTCGGGGTGCTGGGGATGTCAGGGTTCCAGTCTATGTTAAAGTCCCCCATAAGGAGAATGCTGTCATACTTAAATACTGTACGGTCCAGTTTAGTTGCCATCTCAGCAATTTTATCCCAGAAGGCTGTGTTCTCATTTGGTGGACGGTACAACACACCAATCAGCAATTTGAATCTATTTAGTTTGACGGTGATCCAGACGAGCTCTATGTCAGGGGTCTCAAGATCCTCCAAACGAACAGGATGCAGACTTTGTTTGACAGCAATCAGGACACCCCCTCCTCGTCCCTGGCGATCTCTCCTGAAGATAGCATAGTCCTGCGGGAGGCCTAAAGTCGATTCGCTGTCCTGCGGGCCCAGCCACGTTTCGGTCAGACCAAGGATGTCCGCTTCACTGCATTACGCGCGTCCCGCGTTTGTCGTTCTACAGGACGATCGTCAGGGTCATTTTTTTCCAAACCACCGACCACACTTCTGTCGGAAAATGTTGACGATCCCCCCAGAAAAGTGTGAAGTATGTATTCTTTTAAATCTTTGCTCTTCTGGTGTAAAAGTAAATGTCAAATATTTGTCCGGTTCCGCAAACGACTTGTATGCGGTTTTTCGTGTTGGGCAAGGCAAGCTATATGTATACGTGTATACGTGTATTGTGGTCCTGTCGAACTTGTTACATGCTGTGCTGTGCTGTACTATAGTGTGCTATCCATTTTTTCTTCTGACAAGTAGGATGGTGGTTATTTATTTAGCCTCTATATTTTAACACAAATGATAATCCAAAACAAAAAGGTATAATTTGACATCATTCTTTCATTCTTATCTTTATCACAGACGGCACACTTTTTTGCCTGTATCTCAAGTTTTCCGTATTTTGTTTGCAGGTTTGTCTAAAGATTCCTAGAGATTTTGCCCATGCCTTTCTGTGAAAAAAGGTAAATTAGAAATTGTCTTTGTAATAATTAACTTGGACAACCAATGTTTCATTTCACGACAACACGTGAGCGACCTGAATAAAATTTGCCTAAAATTGGCAATTTTATTAAGCTTTTTATTATTTTTTTCTTCTTCAGATTCCAGATGAATAGACCTAACAGCATAATTACTTCAGATGGAGAGATAAACATCATTACCCTTAAGACGAGTGTGATTGATTGAAGAAGTTCATACATCATGCATGTAGTACGTTCAAAGGATCACAAATCCGTCAATATGTCTACTCCAGAAAAACTAAACAATGTTCCTCCGTACGCTTTTAAATTTATTTTAGAGTGCTGTTATATACATGTACAAGTGTTAACATTTTAAAACTTTAAACCGCTATTAAAGACACATACATGTATTAAATTCCATTTGTACAGTTGTTCACCGTTTCTTAATTTATAAATTCGGTTAATGTGTCTCTTTATCTTAAATCCAACATTTTACATAACTATATTATGTACACGGTATTGATAATAATATGATACTCTACGCTTTGTTTTCATGAGTTGCATCGTTCATTGTTGCAGAGTGCATTTGTTTCTATTTTTCTTTTGTTTAACAGCCATGGATATAGGTAAATTGTTTATTTTGTTTCTTTTTATCCCAAACTTTTTGTGAACTTGCAAATAAGCAAAACTTGCTGTATTAAATGCTTTTGCTTACTGCATAAATAATTCTGCATTTTTATGTTTACATACATGCAGTAGTTTTAGAAGAAAAAACATTGCTTATGCCTATATACATGTACTTAATATGCACACGTCCCAAAACAAAACAAAATTTTCAGTTGGCCTTTTGTGTGTTTGCATAGCCTCACATAGACTTGATGTCAAGTCTGTAACTAGACCGGTTGTTTCGTAAACGGCAGTCTAATCGACCTCTAGTTACAGACTTGAGAAACCTGTTTCCGTTTTGTACACGGTCTATGGAGATTGCTACCAGAATTGGACGTAGAGAGCTGATTGGTCGAAACGCAGGACGACATTAATATTCATGGCTCCTCTAAATGGATTTGTGTTTTTGTGAATTTTGAATTGGGTTTCATCTCCATCGTAATAACGCATGCAGCAAGCTAGTCTTGGTGCAAGACGATACTGACCGCCGCGAGAGGGCGCCATACACTTTACTATGAGGACAGGAAACCAGTCTACGTCCGTGCCTGCAGTATCGTCTTGGGACAAATCCTGACTGTTGGTATGTGACACCATGTGACCTTTGACCTAAGCTTATACATATGCATTAAGAGGTCAATTTCACCTGGCATAATGAGACTGCCAGTCTGGCAACTTGCAAAAAAAGGTGGGAGGGTAAAGTTCTGACGACATGGTGTGACATGTAGTCTGTCTAGTGTCATCATGTGTACAATTATAGCTCCATGGTACAATGTATGCGATCGATCGATCGATCGTTGTTGTGTCTTATCACGGAGGTAGGAAAAGATGTCTAGTGCAGTCTGTTGTGAACTGTGTAAACAAATAAACTGCCAAGTTATAATTAAAGTTTAAACAACCATGCCGCCAAGGTGGCGCGGTGCACTCCAGTTTACTCCATGTGGCCGTGAACACGTGGACGGACGGACCTGCCCTGGATGGGAAAAAGCATTAAAATGTTGCCAAAAGATTTGCAGAACAACAATGCATTTTGGTTTATGCCAGGGGCTCTACTCCTGCCCCTGTTGTGAAGCACGTTTTTTTTAGCAATAATTTATACTCAAACATCATTGTTTTTTCCTTACAATGACTTACATGTATTATGCATCAATAAGTGCAAATCCAATGGAAAACAAAAGGATTTTAGTGCAGCAGGGCTTATGTGATGTCCGACTTGTAAATTCTTTCGGTCAGCGAGACCGAGAATCAACAGAGAGTAGGAAACATGGGTTGGTGCGAAAGAGCAGTTTAAGAGATGATGTTTATTAGGTTTAAACGCAAGAACGTTTTCCCAGATGCACTCACAAATTTGGATAAGAATGAAGTTGACCATAAATATTTTCGCCCATAAAATGACTGATTTTTAAAGGAGCGTGACCAGAGTTTCTGGAAAATAGTTTTCGATGTAACTTACCAATATTATCAAGTAACTCCCATACACACCTCCCATGTCCCAAAAACCCGAAAACATTCGCAATTTCCAGTAAAAAATTGAACAAAACTATTGAGTATGCTTTTAGCGGATAAACGTTGATACTGGAAAATTAGTTTACAAATAACCGGTGGATTTTCGACGATATCCTCGGAAATATGCGGCCTAGAAGCGCGGGAGTTTCAGTTTCGTAATCAAAAAAATATAACGGATGTTATGATATAAAAATCTCATGACCCATAAGGTAAGTCCCGGGGAGTTATGGGTAAAAAAAAGTGATCTGGTCACACTCCTTTAAGCACTAGATTTGATAGAAAAACGCAAATATTTTCTGGTCAACTCTTCTTTCCCTAGAGAGTTCCGGTGTTTTTAAGGTTTGTCTTCATTGGCGGATCCAGCCTCATTAAAATACAGAAATACAGGAATACAAAGAAAACGCAGGGCTATAGCCCACTGAAATCCATTCTATTCCTGTATTTGAATGAGGCTGGATCCACCACTAGTCTTGATGGTCTTTGTCATTAAACGCTGGAGTGTAAAGTCCTGAATAATTTGAAATTACCACTGGTATTTCATGACGTGACCGGGTCGGCAACACTTGGAGTCAACCGCTCCCGTGACTAACATTGCCAGAACGTGTTTACCGGTACACATCCTCTGCCTCCTCTACCTGGATGTGTGGTCGTAAATACTTTAGACTTTACATTTAACTTCCTCTTCCATTTTTTTTGTTCACTAAACACTAGGAGGTTTGCATGTAAAACGTGAATGTGAAATGGCTTGAACCCAGGTTCGAATTTTGGTCACGGCAAAAGAGTTATCTTGCCACGAAAGTCACATTTGTGGATTTTTGTTTTCGTCTGTTGTAAGGTTTCCTCAAAGTAACGACCAAGTGCTCACAGCATTCCATGTTCGCATTTTACGTGCATCTAATCATTCATATTATGTCCTTGCATCACAACCCTACTTCATTTACATGGTGCTACATGTAGAACCATGGACAAAGGAAATCCACAGGCTCAACTGAGGGTGACAGTTGCAATAGGAGATTTTTGAGACGCATGTGGCAGTAAACAAACCAGTCCATTATTTACGTCACATTGGAGCTATAAAGTGTGCATGCTCAATGTGACAAACAATAGAAAAGGACCGGTTTGTTTGATGCCAACATGTTTCTCAAAAGTCACCCATTCCCGAAACAACAGATATTGTGCTGAACTTGGCCCGCTGAAAATCAGATACAAGCTTCATAAAGTACATGTACATAGCAATTGCAGCTACATGTACTTTGTGTAGCATGAGCGCCACCATTTTGTTTAGAAAATTTGTAGACAGCTCCGTCGTGTACTCCTTTTGCAGAAATACGTAGTTATTGAAGTGCCTTCCAACTTATTGAGATTCTGAAATAATTTATCGCAGGATGACACATATTCAGTGTCTAAAGTTCAAAGTATGTTTTTTCGTTTAAAGGCACAGGCTCGTCACCAATGCATGAGCGCCAAATTCGTGCCACGAAATACGCAGCTCCATGCCATGGAGCTGCGTATTTTATGGCACGAATTTGTTGAGAACCACAGACTGTATATCTTTAAACAAACAAAACTTCATACAAAACTACATAGTTTATTTTTATACAACCAGAACAGACTTTACAGTTTTAAGTAAATAATTATACCATGTGTTGGGGCATGGAGGTACGAAAAGTTATGGTTGGGGTTAGCACACTCGAGAAATAATGAGTTTGTTTGCATTTTTAACTGTACAGTATACCGGTACTTTAAGATTGGAATTAACAAGAAACTAATGGGGCCTACATTAAATACAATGTATTTATAAGTAAGTAAATATTGCATGTGAAAAACTTCTGGTCTTTATCATCCTTCGCTAAGAATGAGTAAACGGGCTCAGGTGTTTCACAAAAATTCACATGTACATGTACATGGAAATACGTATTGTGCTTATGTGCTATTTACATGTAGTTGTAAATTTCATTGTATACAAGCCCATGACACTACTTGATTTCCAAAGTAAACGTTTACATTCACTGACTCATACATGTAGGTGACATTTATGCAAATTGCAACAGGGAAAAAACATTGGCTGTCACACATGTTTAAATTTGACATTGGCAGATTGTAAATACATAGTTAAATGGTTAAAATTGTGTACAACAAACTGGCGTACATGTAGCATGGGTAACATCATTTCAAAACGAACACTGGCTACTTGCAAGGCAGTCATGTTTTCCGTAAAAAAGTCACAATTGTTAAAATTTCTATTTAAATTACTATTAACTATCTAAAAGTGTACATGGCATTACCTTTGTATAAATCAATCACAGCAGCTAGAGCATTGTCAATGATCGTGTATGGCATGCCTCAATACATGTATTTATATGCTTCATAAAAGATTTCCCACATCTACTAAATTCACTATTAGTAAGAAACATAAATCAAATATCGCAAACTTTATACACCTGTGAAACTTGGATCAACTACAGTACAGTACTGTAACTGTCCAATCACTCCACATAGACCTTATTGCAAATAACGCTTGGGTGAGTTTTTACAAAAGCGGCAATGTATTGTGGGAAGGTTTTCGGGGCAGACTTTGCCCCGTTTTCCTTCCCACAATACAGTTGTGCTTTTGTGCAGACTTGCCCAAGGGGTATTACTATTAGCGATAAGGTCTATTAGTTACTCCCCACCACCACCTCTCTGGGCTCCATCACGGCCTGCCCTCCCGCTCAACTGCATCAAGTCATCTAGATGTGATGGGTGACCTACCAATATTACTGTGTGAAGTCCACACACATCAATCCCTAGACCGAATGCAATCGTAGCAAACAAAATGCGCACCTCTCCATCTTCTCGTGAAAAACTGTCAATGATTTTTCGTTGTACATCAGCTTCCGTATTTGTGTGGTACATTTCAAAGTAACGATGCAGCTCCTTCGGAAGAAGAAAACGGAAGAGAGAATGAAGTTCACTGACAACTCTGCGAGATTGACAGTATAGAATGATTCTCTCCATGGAACCGCCTCTCTCATTGATCCCCTGTGCCATCCATTTAAACATGGCTTCAAAGTTCTTGTCGTCAGACTTCAGAACAACATACTTGATGTTCAAGCGTTCAGGGCTCTCCTCTATCATGCCATAATTCCGGAGTGCCAAGCTCTCAACGATCGTTTGTCTCACTTTCACAGTTGCAGTGGCTGTCAAAGCTACAACGCGGGTAGTGGGTTTCACCAAAGATCGCAAATCTCCAAGTCGACCATAGCACTTGCGGAATACTGTGCTCTCTTTTGATGAATGACCCCTGTAATTAAAAGAAAACAAAAATTAAATGTTATCGTACAAGTAAATTAAGCTCAAACTGAATTCACACGAAGACATTCATAATGGCCTGTGGGTATTCATGCTAAGACATTCATTCTTGAGTACATTGTACAATGTAACTTCAACTTGCAAGAAAAAGTGGATATATGGGAACCAGTCTATTAGTATTGGTACACCCGACCTTTGACGTGCATTGTGCGCAGAAAACTCCGAAAAGATTCATTGATGAATGTTTTCCTCTCAAAATGATTAATATACAACTAATGAATTGTTATGAATGCAATGGGAGGAATATTTTCATGAGGTGAAAGATGGAATGTTACATTCAACGAGGAGAAGCCGAGTTAAATGGAACATATTCCATCTTTCACCGAAAGAAAATGATAATCATTTTTGTGTGCTAAAACAAACAAAGTGCTTTTTTTTTACACTGCGAAATTTTGCACAAACATAGACAACAATCTCCCCAAACTGTCGCTGGTTTCACAACTGGACCAGAAATCTCACCGTCAAACTGTTCCTTGCTCTATGGTCAAACTAACATCTTGCTGTGTTCCATTTTTAATATTAAAAAATAACGTTTTAAAAATAAATATCGTCAGAAAGCATGGAAAGTTTATCATTTATTTTCAGTATCTATTACAAAAGTTGGAATTGAACAAAGCTGTTCCCAGTGATTTAGACCTAATTAACCTACCATTTTGATACGCAGTGACTTTCGTCAACAAAGATTCCGCAGCATCTACTTTTCACCGACTGAAGTAGCTCCTTCCCCTTAGGTCCGCAAAGGGTCTCTGGGCTGGCAAATAATATGGAATACTTGTCTGCTTGCTCAATGACACAATCCGGAATGACCGAGGTGATGTCGGCTGCCGCTACACCGAGCCGACTTACTCGTTCTAACTGGTTCACCGCCAGAGCCTTCAGCGGGAGAACCACAATGACAAGAGCATGGTCGCCGTCGTTCGTACTAGTTTTTCCCTCAGTCTCAGGCCCGTCTTGCAAAAAATCCACAACAAATGGAGCAGCTTGAAATATCACGCTTTTCCCGAAACCGGTAGGTAGATTAATAAACAAATCACTGCCCTGTGCGAATTGCCGGAGAGCATTTATTTGGTGGCTTTTCAGTTTCTCAAATCCTAATTTCCTGGCAGCAAAGTCAATAGCGTCGTCCACGCTAGCCGACATTTTTTTCTGAAGCAAGTGCAGTTAGTACATGTACATTATAGCTTTCCCTGTTTGTACCGTAGATGTGCATATTAGACGTACAGGTACCAGACTGCACAGCGCTGGGCTTAACTTATGTTAATAAGCCACGTCATAGGTATGCATGGCATAATGAGCAATGCGTGGAATGCGCTCGGAATTTCCCGAGCGATTCAGGATTTGTCCCAAGACGATACTGCAGGCACGGACGTAGACTGGTTTCCTGTCCTCATAGTAAAGTGTATGGCGCCCTCTCGCGGCGGTCAGTATCGTCTTGCACCAAGACTAGCAGCAAGCTTGAAGTGCAAATTTTTTTTTTGCTATATAGGCTACATGTACGTATGTAAGCCTATTCGACTTGATCAGTTTATGCGAATTTGCGATCGATGGTTTTTGTTTAAAATATAATCGCAAACGCTGATGATTGCATGATTGTCAGTTCGTGGTTTTGGAGAAAGATAGAGCTGAAATTTTGAACAGTGCTGTCAAGCATGCATGGGCGCCAAATAATGGGGTTGTCGGCCTCGTTGAAGCCGGGACTTGGAAATCTGTGACATCATCAACCACGCAGTCGTGACACTATTTATTGGTCAAATCCGTAAACCGAAGTTTGCAAGCTGAAATTTGAAATGCGTGAAATTGCACTGTAAATAATGCTGCCTTTAGTTTCTGTTATTTAATTTGCCAGGCGGATTTCTTTTTGGTACAGGCCTATTGGGGCTGGATTTCTTTGTATTTGTGCCAAATATCACGCAAATCAACCTGTGCAGTGGTGAGATTTTGCGCCCCAAAATATCACAAAAATCGGCAGTTGGCGGGCGCCGTCAACTACCTATAGTCTTGATTGAAGACACCAAAACAGGCATGACTACAGTCATAACAAAGCCCGCGCCTATATAGTGTTTCCTTATCATGCTCTACTTGGCACCGCTGTTTATTGTCAGTTAAATTGATGGCGCCCTGTTTACAGTCTGCTCTTGAAGGACAAGATAGATATAAAACGCTTGAATTTAAAACTAACCAAGAAAAAAATAACGTACGTGCTTCGTGCCAAGGAGGGCACTTTGCATCACATCACAATTTTTGAAGTTGCTGTCTATTCATTTTCATTGACGATTCCGCACGTAAATTTGACACGTTTTAACAAGCATAAAATAGGAACCGCTTGATGAATTTTTGCAACAAAAGTATTTTTGATATCTGTTGCAACTTGTCTGTTGTGTGAAAATGGTTTTAACTCAATATATAAATTTGTTTCCAAGTCGCTATAAGCAAATGGGGCAGTTTTAATGTGCTTTTCAAGCTTTCGGTCAAATCTGTCACCTTCTCAACATTTGCCAGGACGCAGATCTTCGATGGTGAGGAAAGATTTGTTTGCAGGACTTTTTCTAATCTGGAGCGAAGATCTGATTTATTAAGACTGTAATATTTCTTGCAGGATAGCTAGTAAAGTCGTGTTACAAACTAAGCACGCACGCCACTTGTGGGTATTAATGCTTGCCATTTTAGCCACCAGCAACACGTTTTGAAAATCAACTAGTCGAAGAAGAATGTTACAAACAAAAACCAAAATCCACTTTGTAGTAAAAAAACAAACAAACACCGGGCAAAATTACTGACCCGCTAGCTTGAGTTTGGAAAGTTGGCAGTGCGGTCTAGATCCCTTTCAATTTTACATAAAGCGTGTGGGGATTATAGGCGTCAGACGGACCAAATACGACTGTCTAGAGACTTGACCTCAAGTCTAAGCCTCACATTGCAAAACAAATGTGTCTGGTCAAGTGGTTATTTAGTGTACATGACTACATGTATAAACATGTAAATGGCTAATTCAGACAGCCTCTTCCCCATGTTTTGTGATTGAAAATTACCACTGATAGGCCTAAATCTTTAAAATTTTAGGAAAGCAGTTACACCAATTCCTGATGATGTTCGGTATGATCCTCTTCAAGGATAGACTTGGTTCCAAGTCCGAGATCCTGTTTTGTTTTCCGTTTCCGATTTTTGAAATGTATGGACAGGGAACTAGTCTATTTCGGTTCAGTATCTCGGACTTGGGAATCCTGCACGCCAGCTACATTCATATATTCACCAGTGGATTTACATACAGCGCGGTTTCCGTAGCGACGGCCAATTGGAACTTATACAAATTCGGGTGGTCGGGTCTATAAGCTTCACAGGTAAGATGCGGTTTACCATTTTTGCAGCCTTCTTTTTAATACTGTTTCTGTGGTTTGTTGTTATGAAGAACTAGTGCCATAAGCATGAAATGTTGTAATATTTTGAATGGAAATAAAAATAAAACGTACTCCTGACACTTACTCGTGTCAAAATACACAACAGTTACCTTTTGATAGAATGGAATAGTCGCTTTGTAATCCTCTCAGTGCATGTATTTTAGCGTAACTGCTGTTGCTAACATGGGTGCGATAAACTTGAAAATTTTTGTGCACTTGTTTTCAAGGCAAATGCCGAGACCAAAACGCGAAAAAAACCAGGTACCGGGGTACATGTATTCATGGTATTTGTCAAAACTGGAGACACGCAACAGCAGAACCTTTCTGATGACAAAATCTACATGTATATTCTTTTGAAGCGGTTTGAGAGTGATCGCGTTACCGATTTGCCCGGCCGATTTGATAACGTGTGGCCCCGGCGAGCTCCCCGGCCCCGCACCCGTGCAAATGACGAGGCGACCGTTTGCCAACTCGACCGTAAACTATACACTCGTAAAACCTGTCAGTCAATCGGTGGACGTAAAGCAAAGTGATTTGTTGCATGCACTGCGTGGTCGAGTTGGTTCACGATCGAGTTGGGCAAACGGTCGACTTGACCCGAGTCCATAGTATTATACAGCATCCATTTCGTAACAAATTTACCTACTTTCCTGATGAAGAGTTCGACGTCACATAAGCCCTCCTACATTTAAACCGGACAACTCAAGAATCCTTCTGCCCGACTCCCAAGTCAAGCTGCCTTCGAGTCTCAAGTCAAGTCGGGCATATTGGTCTAGTTTGCTGGTTAAAGTTGCCTTGCCCGTGTTTCGGTGAAAGGATTCAACAAATTAATTTACACAAGCGAACGAATTTAGAAAGCTTACGTGTCTCTGTAACAAAAAATATCAAAAACTTAAATTTCCGACGTCGGAATTGGAGATACAAGCCTTTTTCTTGAAACGTGCTTCACATGTTGTACATGTGCGCGTACGCTATTATGTACATAGTATGTGTACAATGTACACATGTACGCGCACATGTACATTTACGTCATAACCCTGTCGATTAAATGACCTGCCAGCCTTTTAATCCTTGACGGATTTTTACGTTCTTGGTACCAAATGAAAGCTGATAACTTTTTCTATTCTAGAAAAATACCTATTTAACTTTAAAAAAATAATTGTACGCCCAAATCGGCCCAAACACGGGCAGTGCAACTTTAAGTCAAGTAGTCACGACAATAAATTGTCAAACTAATTTCAAATTGAGTCTAAACACTGAAACTCACATGCTTTTAGCCAAGGTTTCTTTAGTGCTGAAATTCGGTCCCCAAAATAACGTAAAATTCATAAAAGATTTATTTTATTTTTGGCTGAATCAAATAACAAAATCTGACTCAAGTCGAGTCTTTTGAGTTTCGAGTCTCAAGTCAAGCCATATCATTTGGAGTTGGAGTCTCGAGACCGAGACCGCCTGCACAAAATATGGCAAATTTTAGCAATCATGTTCAAGATCAACATTCAATTTTATTTGGGGCTCTTTTAAACAGCATGAGCAAATATGCTTGCAACACGGTTGTAATTCATATAGTTGGTTTTATACTGCTGTATTCCTTTGAAAACAAAAAAATGCTCTACATTAAACATTTTATAATGTATTGCTTAAAATGCCTCCCGAAGAGATTGTAGGTTTAAAAATTTGTCACAATTTGTATATACCCAGCACGATTTGGGGCCTATATGACTCAACACACTCTCTTCCCTTTTGTTAATGCACCAACCACCCCTAAAAACTGAAAGGAATTCAGACACAATGGGGGGGGGGGGGGGGGGGGGGGACAATGGGGGGACAATGGTAGGGGGGCGGGGGGGCGGGGCGGGGGGATGTACCCTCGGCCCCATATCGTGCTGCATATTAATTTGTAGGCACAAAATGGGTATAAAAAATCGCCCTCATTTTTGCAGCTTGTGAATCTACCTAGTACAAGAAAAAGGAAATCAAACAAAGATCACAGCAAATTGAACAAAACCTATACGAGACAATGTAATTGTACAGGTTTATCTTAGTAAATTCTACTTCAAAAAATGTTAGATGTACCTCAGTGAAACAGAGTGAAATATATGTTTTTAAATCTGGCTAATTAACCTAGGAAGGACTGGGGGCCTCTTCAGAGGCCCCAGAGACATAAAGCCTTGGGAAAAAAATATTGGACCACCTATGTCTTGAATTATTCAAAAAATTCCTCAGCAACCAGGCTTATGTTTATGATATTTGGTCTTAGACAATAGTCATTAGCTCAGGAGGCTTACAAGGCATCAAATATGTACGACATGCCCTAACAAATTCTTACATACATGTACTTATTTTTGTTGTCAGGTTGTAGGTGGTCCAATAATGTTTTCCCAAGGCTGTGTGTTGGAGCTATAGGATGTTGCAAAGTACTCAAATTGTGCTCTAATCACCGTAGGAAAATATCATGCTGTCCATATCATGCTGAACTCCTCTTTAAGTTTTGTGCCAGTTCCTTGGTACCCCAGTTCCTTTCAAGCTTGTACTATGTGAATAGTCCCTGAGAATCTGCAACTCATCACAAAGGCATTGCCAAGGCTTACAGTGAGTTAAAGCTGAGCTCTCGAAGAAGTCCTGCCAGCCTCAGTTGGACTCTGTGCACAATTACAAGTAAAAAGGTTATTGGTATAAATTACCATACTTTGCCTTTCCTGACATATACATGTGTCACAAGAGCTAATTAACAGATGCAGTTTTTGGATGCATGTTTCTGAATTAAGAGCACCTGACCAAAATAAAAATAGAAAATCAAGACAATATACCAAAAATTAAGCTTATTTAAAAAGCACCCCCCACACACCCCTCCACCGCCCCCAAAAAGTGAATCTACGTAAATCTACCTGCTTGTGCTTACTAATTAGGGTAATATTTCCTCTTAGGTGAGGGTTTGGTAACATTTTTTCATGCACTCAGGGTGAGGATTTTGACAAATGGAAATCAGATTGTCTGTGCAAAACGTGCATGATTTTGCATCGCACACCCGTACCCCTGGGTGAGATTTTGTCACCTAGATTTTGCCCCAGGAGTGGGATTTTGTCACTTGAAAAGTGACAATCCCCTTCTCTGAGGTGGGGTAGAGCGGAGAAGTGGTTGGGGAAACCATTCATAAATGTGCATAGGGCCTATATCATTACATGTAAGCTATATGTTTTGCCCTTTCCCAACTATGGAATTATTGACGGTGTACAAGTATACTAAATGTTTTCCCCCAAGATACTATCGGGAAAACTTCATAGCGTACGTGCTCGGATCAGGTGGGATTTGAACCCACGACATCCAGCTAACAAAGCAGATGCCTGCTTCTAGCTCACTAGCATCTGAGCATGCTTGCTCAAGTTTGACTTTTTGGCAAGATTACCCGAAAGAATGGAGAACTCTGGCTTCAGTCTTCAGACAATGTCAGACCTCAGGCCTATTACTTATTTTATTAGGACAACATATAAGAGATTGGCTTAAACAAATCTGTTTCTTGATAAAATCGTTAATTTTTCTTATTCCTAAATTTGTTTTTTTCATCAAATCAGCAAGTTACTGTGGGGGTGCTGGTCGATTTGGTTGGTTGGTTGTGGTAGGCACGTGGTATGGTGACAGACCACACGCGATGATGCCTCAACTTAACAAGACAAAACCCACCAAGACGACCTGGGTTCAGTTCACACTGGAGATCTTTTTAATGGAGCTGCAAATAGAGCGCAACGCACAGGCCAGCAGCGAGGGAAATGGCGAAGTGGGGAATCGCCCAACACAAAAGGACAGGGAGATAAAAATACAAAGAATAATAAGTACATGTACATGACTACTAGCATTATATACCCAAAACAGTGAGTGCCCCTTTAAGATAATATACCAATAGGAATATAAATGGGCAGCGAGTGCCCCTTTAAGATAATCTACCAATACAAATGTGAATGGGCATCGAGTGCCCCTTTAAGTAACGTTCATGTACTGGTATGAGTTGGCGAGTTCTTAATTAAAACCGAGAAGTGCCAGGCGCTGATGCAGCTGATCTGACTGTAATTCTCATAATCAAAATGCCTATTGAAATTAATCTCTTAATTTAGACTGAACCTCCAAACTGACAGAGGGGCAGTGGTTTCACCTAGTTGCCCCGGTAATGTCAACAATTACTCTAAGTACATAGATAAATGACTGTGGATCAATTCACTACTGTACCAAAAAAGGCGGCTCCATAAGTACAATATATACCTACAGATCACAGCCTAATAATTCAGGTTCACACAACAAACCATTAATTTACCACAAAACCAATTAATTACAAGCATTTTATACTCAGCAAACATCTATACTAGTACATGGGCAGTGTTATTGAGCCATATGTGCACATCATACACATGTCCAAGGAAAATGGATATACAGTGACTGAAATGGGGCACTTGACCTTTTATAAAAACACCAAAATTACATGTTTTGCAAGAAAATAATGCATACTGAACGTAGGGTGCATGACTGACTGGCTACAATAGATTCTGGAAGTTTCCGAAACACAAAGTCAGCTATTTATGACCTTTTCTGCTTTGGCCCGTTTGTCAACTAAATATAAGCTATACGTTATCAAAAGTTACATTATCGTGATTTGGTCTCAATATGATTACAATAAAAAGGATATTTTTACCTGCAAATAGAGCGCAACGCACAGGCCAGCAGCGAGGGAAATAAGCCAGTTCGGAGTCTCGACTGCGCATGCGTCTCCCGACTTTGGTTTGAGATAAACAAAGCGGTATGCATTGTGTTTATCTCAAATGACCTGTGTTTATCTCAAATGACCTTAACACAATCCCATAGACGTTCATTGCGCGCGCGAGATTCCGAACTGGCTTATGGCGAAGTGGGGAATGCCATCTCCGCCGCTTGGTGGCGCTGTTGCTGCGCACCGTGAACTTCGATCTCGAACTAGTAGTGGGCGTGGCCTTATACACTCACCACATAAGCCTTATACCATAGAGTTGTATAAGCCGTAGAGTTGTATAAGCCGTACACTGCAAAAACGTTGAGTAAAAGTTTACTCAACATTTTACTCAACGTTGTCTAAGTATGTAATCGCACAGTTGTTGAGTAATAAAATGTACAACCCTGTTGTCAATTCTGTTTACACAATAGTTGATTAATTAATTTAACCAACAGTTGCGTAATTCTAGTACTCAACAGTTGCGTAATTCTAGTACTCAACAGTTGGGTAATTCTACTACTCAACAGTTGGGTTTTGGTTTACTCATATGTTGAGCATTTCTATCTACGAAAGCGTGGAAGGGACATGATTAAAACATAAGTCATAGTTATGACTTGTAGCACAAGTCAAAAATATGACTTATAAGTCATAATTATGACTTAGCACAAGTCATCATGACTTACTTTTATATTCATAAACAACTGTTTATAAATTTGTTGTGTGCAGGATTTCTATGTATTGTTAAGTGATTTCAATTGAAAGGCTAGGGAAATTAGATATAGTAAAATGGTTGGGTAAAATTATTTTACCTCATTTTGTGTGAAATGTGTGGTATTGTACCCTCTTGTTGGGTTTCGAACCTTTTACTATAAAAATGTGCTGTTTATGCACACTTTACCCATTTCTTTATCGGGCAATTTCACGCTGTGGTTGTTACTGACCAAGGTCAAACGTCCTCCAAGTCGGTTCAGAGGACATGAAGACACATCTCACGGAGTTGAGGCTTGTTCGTGTAGTGGAAGACACTCCACTGGCTGTAACACACCGGGCTGGGTTACGTTTGGGTGGGCTTGTATACTACGTGTGAAAAAGTTGTACTTTTTATCTTAAATACACTGCAAAAACTGTGGTGTTAAATAACACCAGTGGGTGTTGTCTTATATAGATTCCAATCCTGGTGTTAAATTTTAACACCACAAGTGTGCATTTATTCCAAATGTGGTATTAAAAGTAACACCTACGGTGTTAAATGTTAACACCATGCTTGGTATCTATATAAGACAACACCACTGGTGTTAATTTAACACCACAGTTTTTGCAGTGTAACTTTGCAATTTTCCGACGGATTTAAACCACAATTTTAGATCATGTAAACAAGGCCTGATAAATATTATTGAGCGAGTTTTATCAGCTTTTTCATAGAGAGCAAGATTTAAAAGCCATACGAAAAACAAAAGTCAATTTGTACCTCTTTGTGGTTTGCAAACATTAGCGGGGATCCTGCAGCTCGCACATTCCACCACTGTCTCCAGCAATGTATTAAATCAGGTCAAATCAAAATAGCGAATTCTGAAATTGATCTATTTTTGTCTGGCTTTCAAAATCTCAGCCTCTTGGAAGAACCTGATTAAACTCGCTCAATAACAATAATCAGGCATTGTTTACATGATATAAAAGTTTGGTTAAAATCCGTTGAAAAATTACAAAATTATTCAAGATCAAAAGTAGGACTTTTTGACACGTAATACGTCCAGTTGTCCAAGAGATTCGGTGGCACCGTACCGTACGTATATCTACATGTATACGTGCACTAATACATACATGCATACGTTTACGCGTACGTATTTTGTAACACGGCGACATGAAAATGGCCGCATGCATGTGCTAATCGCATGTCACATAATCTCTTCAAGTACTGAACGTCTTTTTAATGCAAACATACCCTGAATAACGTGCCACAGTGTGCCCCAGTTATCCTATTTACCTATGAGTGTCCTCCACTGCCTGAACAAGCCCAACTGTTTAGGATTTGTCTTCATTTTCTCGGTATCGACTTCGACGATGTTTTAGCTCCATCATTACCAAGCACACAATGCGCGCGCACATGACGTTAAACTGTTGGGTATTTTTTTACACAAATGTTGGCTAATTTTTACCACGTGGTCTATATTGCTCAACTGTTGTCAATTTTGTTTTCCCGCCGCTCACATTCAATCAACAAATGTGTAAGGAAACGCAGCTATCCAACTTGTTTATTCAACATCTCTTATTCAACGTTGGACAATCACATTTGTTCAACATAGTGCGCAAAATACGCAAACTTTCAGCATATGTTGCCTAAAACTTTGTTCAACAACTGATTAAAGTAATTTAACCAACGGATTTTATACAACTTTTTTGCAGTGTAAGGCTAGAGTGCGTAGTCGGACGTTTTGGCGGCCCCGCATGTAGAGCGGCAGCCATGTTTTGCCGTGGCAAAAGCTTTGCTCTGCAGTACGTGTACTATAGTGCATCGCGGCAGAAAGATCATTCAAGATGCCGAGATCGTGTGCGTGCTACGGTTGCACAAACCGTAGCATTCAAGGCAATGGTATTTCGTTTCACGAGTGAGTAATTTTATTATTTTAATCCACCTATAATAAAGCAGATATTTTAGTAATAAAACAGAACCCGAAGGGAAGAATACTGCCGTCTGGCATGTCACGTCTGGCCATGCGCCTCGGTCCCTTGGGCTGGCGTGTCGATGTCGGGTATCAGAATTGTCTTCTTTAAAATGACTCATCTAGCATTGGAATGTGTAGATGATGTGATGAAAAACGCTTAGAAATTTTGGTATTTTTTTCGTATACATTAAACAAAGATTTTTAGGAAATTTCCTCCTGGAAGCAACACATTTAATTTTAAGATATAGGCCTACTTCCCACTTGCACTTTTGTCGCAAATGTTGCTTTTCTGTAGAAAAATCACGTTTTCTTCTTTAAAAATTGCCTTCAGTTATGCACCTATCAATTGTTTCCCCCTCCCCCTCCCCCGCACTGCCCCACCTAAAAGGGGGGGATTGTCACTTTTCGCGTGACAAAAACCCAACCCCTGGGGCACAATTTAGGTGACAAAAATCCCCACCCTCGGGTGCAAAAAAATATTTTCAACATGTATTTCAACATGTTCAATGTTCAATGGGTCAAAGTCCCCACCCTGGGGCACGAAAAAAGTGACCAAACCCCCACCGAAGGGGTGGGGCAGCGCGGGGGCGGGAGATAATAATTAGTGCACAAGATAATAATTCGCAGCGCCCTCTGTTGTCGCACTTACACACAGACCGCATTACTTTATGCAGTAATTTTATCATTTATTTATCTCAGAAATGCAACATTTGCGACCGAAGTGTCAGTGGGAAGTATATCTTATAGAATTGAATAAATTCACCCAAATCCGTGTTCAATGTATATGAAAAAAAAATCCGAAATTTTTAAGCCTGTCTCATCATGTGGGTTAATTAACATAGGCCTAGTTTATAAATTGTGTATCTTGTCATAACATGATAAAAGGGAAAACCCTGGGACTGGGTGTATGAGTTCATGGTTAGATGGTAATGAACCGTAATTTATTTCTGCCACATTGCTCCATCACCATTTTGCCCCATCAATATTTGTATTCTCTTCATTAATTATCATTTAGGTTTCCTCTTCAGAACCACGAGTTACTGTCCCAGTGGCTAATAAATATCAGCAGAGAGAACTTTCACCCTACAAAATACCAGTTTGTGTGCAGCGAACACTTTGTTGCTACTAATTACGTACAGGGTAAGTATAGCAATCCCTTGGGGATTATATTTTTAAAATTGAAGATAATCCATCGTAATGTATACATGGTTTACGATGAGAAAATGTTTGTGAAAGCGATCTTTACTAAATTGCGATATGAGATTTGAATTTAGTGATCGCTTTGGGCATGATCACAAGGGAAAGGCATTAATGAAATACGCCTCCGAGTTATAAATACCGCACACCCCCGCCACTAACTCGTCCTAGTGACATGATAAATCCTCAGAAAGTGTAAAACTGTTAAGGAAACAGGATTTTAGCATTTTCTGATTCATGTCATGATCCATAAATGTACTAGGGGGCCTACATGGAGTCACAGCTGGCGATGGTGTATGGTAGTTTTCCCCGCCTCTGACATGTTAAAGGCACAGGCTCGTCAATGCGCGCGTGAGCCCCAATTAGTGCCACAAAATCCGGAGCTCCATGCCTTTTTTATGGAGCTGCATATTTCGTGGCACGAATTTGCCCTCACGCGCGCATTGACGAGCCTCTGCCTTTAAAGGTCATGTACATGTACATGATTGGTAAGCCGTTACAAATAGTGTCATCCCCTTGTTCAGCACCGTTTTGTTTCTCAGTTGACGAAATTCACATCAGCCTGTTCTGCGCACTTCCGTGTTGAAGCCAAGGTGTAAGTCGGCAATATGTAGGCATGCGTTACAAGTACAGTATTGTACAGTGATAGACTTTTATCACGGTGCGTCCATCTTTGTCTTGTTCATGTCGGTACGATAAGTGCATCTGCGCGATAGCACGATTAATCTACTGTTGAGAATCACTGTCCACGCTACCCGCTAGCTCTCTTGATCGCGCAACGCCTGTGACATTGTGATACGTACACAGTGATAAACAATTTCAAAACGAGACAAAACTATTTTTTCTGCAAGCCTCGCTTTGGTTACGTTCATTTTAATAGGAGAAAAAGGAAGATGGCCGCACTGTGATAAAGGTCTATTGATTGTGTACATGTACATGTACATGTATGTTGATGTGTTATATGCTGCATGACATGTAGGACTGAGTACGTATAATGCATTTATGTGCATGTGTACATGATTGGTTCACTTCAGAGCTTGATAAAAGAGGCTCTTTTAGTTTGCAGATGGGTCCTAAATTGGTTAACTTGGGATTCGTATAAAGTATAATTTTGATTCTTTTGGTGTAATTTGTCTGCAGGAGTTCATCCCAGAGATAGCAGAGATGTTCATAACCGACTTCTTGCCAAAGCAGTGCCAACAGTTTTTGCTGCTCATCCTGCACACAAGCAGAAACTTTGTAAAATGCGACATCTACCAACAAAAAGGCCCTTCCAGGACGTGTCTCCATCATCAGGACCACCACAAAAGAAAAGACCAGCTGAGGTTGTCATAAATGATCATGTTTACAGTGCATCTGCTGATAACATTGAAGAGGAGCTTAGGCACACTAAAGACAAGCTGAAACTTGTACGCCAAGAATGCAAATGGCTGAAGAAGAAGCTGAAGAGAAGGGACACCACCATCACAAACCTTTTGACCACACTGAAAGAAAAGAACATGATAAACCAAAATGAACTTGATCTCCTACATCAGAACTTTAGAGAGAAAACATTTACTCTCATCCAAAATGAACTGAAAGCCAAGGATACAGATAAGAATGGTCTGAGGTACTCTGATAAACTTAAAGAGTTTGCTGTTACTTTGCACTTCGCAAAATGAGTACACAAAGGAATTGCCCAGATTCCAGACAAGATGGCGATGTCCATGTTATACGGTGTCACTGAAGTTGCCATTCTTTGTGAAACTTGTATCTGATTTTGCTTTTGTTGGATCACCTATATGTACATGTATTGCATGCAGTGCTATGCACATGGGTAAAGTGATGTACATTTTTTGTCACACTGTGTTGGACTTACTTTCGGGCATGTGCAGTTTTTATGGTGCTGAACACCAGAAAGTTGTTTAAGACCAGGGGCCAATTTCATAAAACATGTTAGCACCCGATTTTTGATTAGGCGGCGAATTAAGCGGTTGATGGCATTTTATAAAATAATTAAGCAGTCGTTTTTTGCTTACAGCCCATATTTAGCAAGCCAAATCACATGCTAACGCCGTCGCTTGAGCAAATTTTCATGCTACGCTTAATTAAGCATAACATGTTTTATAAAATTGGCCCCAGCTGTGGCATGACCTCCACCAATAGGAATGCACAAATTGTCCAAGGTATAGACTGCCGAAGTGAATACGTCATCTTTTGTTAGTTGTCAAGGCATTGGCTCTACACTAAAATTCACTGAACCGTGTCTCTGTGCTTTTGCAATGGTGTTCAGAGCCAATTTCCATGGCAACCCACGTCAAACTTCGGCTCTCTATTTATGATGTAGAAGCTAGTTTACAAGCGTGTTCCACCTAAACATCAAGATGAATAGGTGGGTGGTGCCATCGGCAGCCAACGACCACAGACACTTACTCTTCACGAAAGAGTACCTCTGGGATCTTTAAGTGTGTTACTCAACACATTGGACCAAAGGCTTTCCTTCTAGTTCTGAAAGATGAGCAATTGTGGTTAAAGGAGTGTGACCCACCCTTTTTTTTTCCATGGATGTTGAATTTTCATTCTGTACATTTTTAAGGATGTCTTTAAAAAACCACCAAAGTTTTGCACACTTATTTATCAGGATCCATAAAGCAATGCAGTAATTACCCCAATATTTTGGCTTCCATGCCCAAATTGGAGATGGCAAATTTCCTGTTTTCTTTCCATGGATAGTATTTCGGGGAGGTTGTAACTTGTTAGAACAAAATCCATTTTTCTGAACATGTTCTTTTGTGTTCCTTGCTTACGGGTAGATTAGGGCCCTAATCTACCCGTAAGCAAGGAACATAAAAGAACCGGGGAGGGGGTTGTCAGAGCAGGGGATGGGTAGAGGATTGGGCGGAGAGGACAGGAGTAGGGGATTGTGGGGGATGGGATGCCTTCAGGGAATGGGTAAAGATTGTAAAATTTTTGCTTGCATGTTTACAGGAAGTAAATGTTGTAGTACTTTTGCTTTAAAGAATGACATTAAATTAGAAAGTTTTATAAATACATTTATTTCAATTTGGAATATTTGTCATTCTACGTTTTTTTTTCACTGTATATTTATTTTAGAGAATGAGGTTGGGTGGAATTAAAAATACTCGAAGTTAAAAATATTTTCATACTGCTTCTCCACCTTAATATTTTAGTATACCAAATGGAAGAAGGAAAACAACCTCTATGATACATCTTTTGCAGGAGTTTACCGGAACAGTTCCAGTAAATGTCCTTGCACTGTGTCTTCATCACTGTTTATGATGACCGGCCGGCACTGTATAGTTCCATACAGGATTCAGTTTTCCTCAATTGTAATCAACGATTTGACTAAAGATTAGAAACAGTTCAACTTCTAGGCCCCAATTATCATTTACAAAAACAATAACAACGGACTAAATGTCGGCGTATAGCCGGGAAACCACCCTTAAAAAAGGCCTACATTTGAGATTTCTGAACATTGCTTTGCAAAATTCCTCATTAAAATGGCCAGTTTTAAATCCATTATGTATTGCCAAAAGTACCGTTACATTTTTGCATGGTCTGATATCCCTCCCAAATTTAAATTACAAAAACAATTAATTGGATAATCGTGTCTGGGTTGGAAATAATTCCGTTTATACTGCTGGGGCCAATTTCATGAAGCTGTTTAGCAGAAATTTTTGCTTAATCAAAAATTTGTTCGCTTTTTAAAAATGGGTCTGCAGTAGTCAAAATTGCATGTCAATTTGTGTTTTTCACAAGAATATCTGCTATTCTTGCTAAGAACACAAATTCACAAACAATTTTGACTATTAACCAATTTTTATAAAGCAAACAAATTTTTGATTAAGCTAATTTTTTTTGCTAAACAGCTTTATGAAATTGGCCCCTGGTAACCCTCATTTATATACTAGGCCTATTTTTGTTTAACGACTCGATAAAAACCATGTCCACAGTGCGTAAATTAATATCTTGAAGGCAAGTGAAATCCAAGCATGGAGGAAGAAAACAACACGATTCAAGTAAGAATGGCATGCTAAAAAGTAGTACTACCAGTATTTCCTATTTTGGAATGAGGATTACAGACCAAAATATGTTTTAAAATACCGAGAATATCGCCACGCGCACACAAACACTATGACATCCGGGTACTTTTTGCGTGCAGTTGCCACGGCATAACATGGCGCCGCCTGGAGCTCCACGGTGGGCCGGCGGCTTTGTACACAAGGCATGGCGACTACGCACTCTAGCCTTACGGCTTATACAACTCTATGCCTTATACGTATCTGGCGGCCATCTTGAAAATAGCGCCACCATTCGACTTGTTGGAGACAGTCAAAGGGAACACTTTGGCTGCTGGCGCTCGTGGATTACGCACGTTTGTATGGTCATAACAAATATTAGGTAGGTTTATTGCCAGATTTTGCAATTTATGCTCATTGTGCATGCCTTTTGTGCCAATTTTTGAGTTTGTACGGTAATATAGAAGGAGTAAAAGCAAATTTTATCGACTCATTTTTTGTAATTTAGACAAAAACATGGATCAAACAAATAGTTGTTTTGCCCGGTTCCGCAAACGAAAATTGTCCGAGGCGCCCGGCCGCACAAAAACCTACTTTTATGGAAAGGTAATCAGCCAGAAATATCCGGAATTTATTCAGCTATCCAAGACACTAAACATTTTTATAACAATCGGTTGGAAAAAATGCTTCCGAGCAATTTTTAGAGGTAGGAAGATTGCCCGGTTTCGCAAAAGTTTGCCGGTTCCGCAAATAGCGCCTTAGCATATAGAAAGTCTTGTATTTCCGACATGGCCGGTCGTGTGCACGCTCGCGCGTGTGTCACGGTAGCTCAGAATGGTCATTGCTTCATTTCAAACTCGTGCATTTTGCCGGGATGTGATTCCTCTGGATTTTCCTGAAACTTAATTTGCTTTTTTATCATTTTTGTAAAAAAATACTTAACCAACAAGTTGATGTGATGTTTCCTGATGGAGGCTTTGCCAACTAAATATCTATCAGATTCAGATTTGGTGGCGACTTTGGGGTTGCCAAAATGCAGGGATTTTAACAACTATATAATGCTGGTTATTTTTAGCGATCGGCCTAAACTTGTACTTCATCCATGCTTTATCTCTGTTTTATTCCAGACCATCATTGCAGAGGAATAACATCATCAGGATTTGGTGCAACTGCTTTCCTGCATTTTTAGAGATATTATCAGTGGAAATTTTCACTCCCAAAACATGGGGAAGATGCTGAATTAGCCATTTGCATGTTTACATGAATACTTCATTTTTATACATGTAGTCATGTACACTAATTATCTACTTCACCAGACAAAAATGTTGTTGCTATGTGGAGGCTATGCAAATGTAACACTCAAAAGGCCAATTGGATGAAATGAAAACAATTTACCTCTGGCTATAACAAAAGAAAAATAGAAACAAATGCACGCTGCAACAATGAACGATGCATGAAAACAAAGCGTAGAGTATCATATTAGTACCGTGTATTATGTCGAACTATGTAAAATGTTTGATTTAAGATAAAGAGACACATTAACATAATTTATAAATCAAGAAACGGTCACCAACAGTATAAATGGAATGTAATATGTCTTGTAGCTGTTGAAAGTTTTAAAATGTTCCGACACATGTATATAACAGCACTCTAAAATAAATTTAAAAGCACACGTTGGAGGAACATTGTCTAGTTTTTCTATTGACAGATTTTTTATTCTTTGACCGTAATATATGTTGTATGAAATTCTTTAATCAAACCAACTCGTCTTAAGGGTAATAATGTTTATCTCTCCATTAGAAGTAGCTATGCTGTCGGTCTATACAACTGGAATCTGAAAAAAATAAAATAATAAAAAGCTTAATATAATAGCAAATTTTATGCTTCATCATTCAGGTCGCACACGTGTTGTAGTGTGCAGCTACAAGACTTTATATGCTAAGGCGCTATTTGCGGAACCGGGCAATCTTCCTACCTCTAAAAATTGCTCGGAAGCATTTTTTTCCAACCGATTGTTATAAAAATGTTTAGTGTCTTGGATAGCTGAATAAATTCCGGATATTTCTGGCTGATTACCTTTCCATAAAAGTAGGTTTTTGTGCGGCCGGGCGCCTCGGACAATTTTCGTTTGCGGAACCGGGCAAAACAACTATTTGTTTGATCCATGTTTCTGTCTAAATTACAAAAAATGAGTCGATAAAATTTGCTTTTACTCCTTCTATATTACCGTACAAACTCAACAATTGCCACTAAAGGCATGCACAATGAGCATAAATTGCAAAATCTGGCAATAAACCTACCTAATATTTGTGATGACAATACAATCGCACGTACGTACGTGTACGCCGCGAGCAGGCAAAGTGTTCCCTTTCACTGTCTCCAACAAGTCGAATGGTGGCGCTATTTTCAAGATGGCCGCCAGATACGTATAAGGCTTATTACCAAGGTTTGATAAGTATTAATTTTAAAGAAAAATTCTTTCTGCTCAACTTCTCCATTCTTACTGCATGTAAGTCTTAGTCATCCTCCATGGTCATGTGAACATTAACGTACCGTGAAACCGGGTAGAGGCTGCCCGTCCCGCGCCGCAGCCGGCCCCGGCCCACGACGGCCTGGCCCAGGCAGCGCTAGGCCGGCTAAGCCAGCCAGGCATGTGCGGGCACTGTCCGCGTATGGTAATCTTTTCTAATTTTAAGTGATTACCTGTTGAAGATTCAATTCACATGTCATGTGCCCCCAGATGCTTTCACCATCTCAACCATATGCGAATGTCAGTAAATTCTCAACCGATATGTCAGAATTTTGTAGATAATTTACAACAGGTTTGTAAACAATCCGACACGACCATGTACCAGCAGACGACACGACTCGCAAAAATACATCCTCTACAAGATTTTTAATGAATATGCACAACACAGAGGGCTTCCAGCGATTTCAACCAATCAAATCGTTACGTCCAGTTTTGGACTTAATTCCCATAGACCGTGTACAACTAGTCTTTGTGAAAGACGGTCTAACGTTGCTTGGTTCGTGTGGACAGGGAACTAGTTTATGGGTGCTGTTTGTTAGGTTAGACCGTCTTTGGAAACTCTTCACGTGTCACGTGGTTTGCTCGCGAAATTCCGAGCACATTCCTACGTGGCGTAATGATTAGCATAACCTGTTTCCGAATGTACGGCGTGTGAAGGTCGTGTACCCTGTACCTCGAAGTAGTTGTACTGTATGCAAGACTTTCCCGATGTCGGTCACTTCGCCCAAAAACCACTTCGCCCTGAACCACTTCGCCCTGAACCACTTCGCCCAAAAGCCACTTCGCCCAAAAACCACTTCGCCCAAAAGCCACTTCGCCCAAAAACCACCTCGCCCAAAAACCACTTCGTGCGAAAGACCCAACGAATTAGTCAACTTTCCTACTGTTTTTGCCCGCTGATTGAGTTCATGATCGTGACACTTTTCGGGTTCACAAATGACAAGGTAAAAACAAACATTGGTATTTGCTTATCGGTCGCGTCACCGCTATTTCAGCGCGTGTCTACGTCTACGATCGAGTATTGGCCGTCCACGCACCGCGTTGGCCCCACGACATGGTAGCGCGCAAGCACGGTGGCGCTGTGGTAGTGGCGCGGTACTGCAGTTTCTGTCGCGTGGGCCCTGTATTCTATAGTTACTCCGCCTCTCTTTTAAATGTCGATATTCTCTTTTGGTTTGCCAGCTTATGTGGCTAGCATGTAAGTAGTAGGCTACATGTAAAATGATTTAGGAGTAGGAATTTCTTTTTTTTTCTTTCATGAATTTGGAAGAGAATTCGGAAAACAAGCATGGATATACACATTCGCAAACTGTTGAGGTGTTTTCAAAAAAAACTTGACATTTTCTCCTTGCTAAAATAATGTTTCTAACCAAATTTACACTTGGTTCATTACCATGCATGCATAGGACACCCAGGATTTTACTTTTCAAGAATGTTTTTAAAATGTTACCAAAATAACGTCTTTAGCCTGCACAGTTTTAACATTTTCACAATATTATAAAAATGTTATAGAGAAAATGTTTTCAATTAGACCACATTTTAACGTTTTAAAAATGTTATTTTACGTTAGTTTCACAATGTTTTGCTTACAACCTTTCAACAATGTTTTTAAAATGTTATGTGTTTGATGGGAAGCTGCCGGGAGGGAGTGGTGACTGGAGGTGTCACCGCCGACAGCGGCTCGCGTGTGCCGACAGTCACCGCCGACAGCGACCCGGAGGCCGCGCCGACCAGCGTTCTGTGTGCGAGACTGACCGGCCGGCTGGGGACGCGTCACGCCGTCGCTGCATTGGCTTCTCTGTTTTGCATTTGTATAGTCGAGTTGGTTTGCGGTCGAGTTGCTACGCGGAAAAGACAAGTCGAGTTTGTATTCGCAAACAATGAAGCGGTATTTCCCGTCATTTTCTCCGGAAAATTGACAATACTACCATGGAGGAAGGAAACTAGCCAAGACATGCAATATAGGAATTGTTTGGGCGAAGTGGTTTTTGGGCGAAGTGGCTTTTGGGCGAAGTGGCTTTTGGGCGAAGTGGCTTTTGGGCGAAGTGGCTTTTGGGCGAAGTGGTTCAGGGCGAAGTGACTGTAAAGCGACTTTCCACACGCTTTACAGTCACTTCGCCCAAAAACCACTTCGCCCTGAACCACTTCGCCCTAAACCACTTCGCCCAAAAGCCACTTCGCCCAAAAACCACTTCGCCCAAAAGTCACTTCGCCCAAACACCACTTCGCCCAAAAACCACTTCGCCCAAACCTAGTAAAAACGAAGAGACAATTCCTATATTGCATGTCTTGGCTAGTTTCCTTCCTCCATGGTAGTATTATCAATTTTCCGGAAAAAAATGAAACGGGAAATACCGCTTCATTGTTTGCGAATACAAACTCAACTTGTCTTTTCCGCGTAGCAACTCGACCGCAAACCAACTCGACTATACAAATGCAAAACAGAGAAGCCAATGACGCGTCCCCAGCCGGCCGGTCAGTGTCGGCTCGCTCGCACACAGAACGCTGGTCGGCGTGTCTTTGCTGGCGCGGCCCCCGGGTCGCTGTCGGCGGTGACTGTCGGCACGCGAGCCGCTGTCGGCGGTGACACCTCCAGTCACCACTCCCTCCCGACAACAAGGAAAATCCTGGGTGTCCATGCATGGTAATGTACGAAGACCCAGAGGGGACATTTAAGTATTTTCCTTTTTTATTTTTTTAATACGTACGTACGTGATAATACTACGTACGTACGTGATAATAGTACGTTTGTTCGTGATAATTTAATACGTACGTACGTGATAATTTATCACGTACGTACGTGATAATTTAATACGTACGTACGTGATAATATTAAGTACGTACGTAGTATTATCACGTACGTACGTGATAATAGTACGTACGTGATAATAATACGTACGTACGTATTATTATCACGTACGTACGTAGTATTATCACGTACGTACGTAATAAATTATCACGTACGTACGTAGTATTATCACGTACGTACGTATTGTTATCACGTACGTACGTGATAATAGTACGTACGTACTTATTATTATCACGTACGTACGTACTATTATCACGTACGTACGTATTAAAAATAAAAAAAGCATAATACTTAAATGTCCCTTCTGGGTCTTCGTAGTAATGAACCAAGTGTAAATTTTGTTAAACAATTTATTTTAGCAAGGAGAAAATATCAAGTTTTTCTTTGAAAACACCTCAACAGTTTGCGAATGTGTATATAGGCCTATAGCCCATGCTTGTTTTCCGAATTCTTTTCCAAATTCATGAAAAAAAAAAAAAAATAATTCCTACTCCTAAATCATTTTACATGTACTACTTGCATGCTAGCCACATAAGCTGGCAAGCCAAAAGAGAATATCGACATTTAAAAAAGAGGCTGTTTTCTCAACTAAAAAGTGTAAAAACTGCATACCGCGCCACTACCACAGCGCCACCGTGCTTGCGCGCTACCATCGTGGGGCCAACGCGGTGCGTGGACGGCCAACTCATTTGTGAACCCGAAAAGTGTCACGATCATGAACTCAATCAGCGGGCAAAAACAGTAGGAAACTTGACTAATTCGTTGGGTCTTTCGCACGAAGTGGTTTTTGGGCGAGGTGGCTTTTGGGCGAAGTGGTTTTTGGGCGAAGTGGCTTTTGGGCGAAGTGGTTTTTGGGCGAAGTGGTTCAGGGCGAAGTGGTTTTTGGGCGAAGTGACCGACATCGTTCCACACGACGTAACGATAAACAAAAATGTGCGTGGTGATTTTGAGGATTTATGATGGCGGATCGTCACCGTGTTAACAGAAGCGACGAGGATTATATCAAAAGACAGACAGTTTAGCAAAGGATGCAGGTACTTCTTAGCGGCGTAGGTGCAAGATCTGAAGAAAGGTAGGAATGCTGTAAAATGATGGTGTTTACAAAATATCCGCATATGCTGAAGGACGACATGTTTGCATAGGCCATGGAGGAAGAAATGTTTCTTCCTCCATGCATAGGCCTACACCGATAAAGCGGCCTACACTATACTGTATACACATGCTACATGATGCAGATTCGTGGTAAAATTTTACTGAAATGCCTGCACTACATTTGTCTTAAGTTATTACGGCATAATATCACCAAAACGTGAAATTCCGTTAAGAAATCGTAATTTTATTGTGGAAATGTTAATGATTTCGGAAAGAATCGAGAAGTTGATCACGGATTCAGACCTTGCGTGCATACTGCTTGCAAAACATATGAGACAGGTTTGTAAATTTCTAAGTGATTACTCGCAAAATCTTAAATTTTGCCACTCGAAATGTTGTTAATTTCCCATTAAATATGCACATTCCAATGCTAGATGATTCATTTTAAGAAAACAATTACGATCAACTTCCCAAATCTTGTCACGGTGACGACCCTCCAGATGGGGGGCTGGGGGAGGGGGCGGGGTGGGGGGGGGGACAATATAGCCATTTGGGGAAACGCACATAGCAGCTAACAGGAAAGCATCATAGCATGGGCTCTATTTGTTCACACTTCCAATCTGGAGGACAAACCTGGTAAATTTGGTCTGCAGGAAACACGTTTTAGCAATGAAAACACTTTAATTATGTCATGCTCCATTGCATTCTAACCATTTCTTTCACTTTCGTTTCTCTTTTTTCTCCTCAGACCCACAAATTAGCAGAGTTTCAATAAAGTACGGTACAGAAGATGGAATCTCTGTCGGCAAAGTATTTCTGCGAGGTAAAATTTGTTGTAATTTATAATCTTTTCTTTAACAAAAATTCCAATGCCACAAGATAGCAGTCAATTCACCCATGATGGCACACACAAACCCCGGGCACAAACCCATGTTGAGCATTTACTGGTATTTCCTTTTGCAGTCTCTGTACAGAGGAACAGTGACAATAATCACATAATTATTAATACAAGATCCACCTTATAACAAGCTTTTCATGCTGATATTACAAAAATCATGTTAAAACAGGGCACTTTTGCCTACACAAGTGTTCAGTTCAGCTTGCGTATGCGATTCTTTTGCTTTTTTCTTCAGAAAATGAGGAATAAGATTGACCTCCATCTACACGGGATTCTCATCAGTCCGTGTACTTCCTGACTACTTGAGGCTTCTCCCAACAGAAGAGTGTGCAATCCTTTGTCTCCACGCTTTGGTCTTCTTTTAATGTAAAATGTCCTGTTGCTGCTTCGTGTCTGGGGTTTCCATATTTGATGAATGATGGAAAATTAAAGCTACACAAGACTTTTTATTTTAAATGTCCTGCAGCTAGCTGCACGACTTTGTGACTTATGTCAATTGCAACGGACAGCCACACACAAAACAGTAGTCTTTAATCAGAATGAATTAGACTGTATTGAAGCCTTGCTTGACAAATTTTGAGCATGTAATCAGCTACATGTAAGTACATGTACACTCCATGGTGTATTCACATAACATGGAGGCCTAATTGAAAGGTACAACTTCCATGCAGATGTACATGTAACTAGGACAGTTCTTTAATAATTATGAATGAACCTATATACATGTTGAAATTTTGAGCAAACTGTCCAAGGAGGGAATAGACACATTTTGTGCCCTTGTAAAAGTGCCCAATTTCGTGGTGATGCTTGGCTTACTGATGTCATGAGATTAGCTAGTGGATTTTGAAAGTTCATTTTTCTGAGCTATAAAGGTACATGTACATGTATATTCCTGCTTAAACTTAAAGAGCAGAATGAATTTGGGCCATGGGGTCAAAGACTTGCGACGTGTCACAAGTATACCAAATCCATCACATCTCGCAACGGGTTCAGCGAGTTCCGATGGATTTGGCTACTTTTGCGACACGTCACAATTCTTTGTGATATCAACCCCTGCTCCTGTATAGAAAAGCGTACATGTGAACAAAATTTGACAGTTTGAGTCCACTGGGAAGCATGCCTCCAACTACACGAAATAAATGCTACATAACAATTGAACTCTGACCTCCAAGTTTTTGTTTATTCTTTACATGTATAGTCATCAGTGCTTGGGACAATTATTTTTTTGGAAAGACAAGTAAATTCATAAACGTGCATGCATTGATATAGCAACACAGCAAGCTGTATTAATAACGTCACTTATAAGATTTGTACTAATTATTAGTACTATAGTAAAACAATCTGCTTATCACAAGAAAATGTTTATGCCCTATCTTTCAATCATTGCTTTCATACCTTAGGTTTAAAGACATGATTGGTAAACTTTCAAAAATGGTACCAAATGCATTACAGAACTAAAGTATGCCTTTTAAAATTTCACTCGGCCATAATTCAAAACCCTCTAAAATACATGCATGGTTTTTGTGTTGAATAAATGGTAAATAATTCACTTGCAAATTGTCAACAAAAAAAAAGAAAAGTATCTGGCAATTTCTCGCACGAAGGTACCGATCATGGCTTCAGACCTTGTGTGCAAAACATGCGAGACAGGCTGAACAAATGCATGGTTTTTGTGTTGAATAAATGGTAAATAATTTATTTGCAAATTGTCAACAACAAAATAGTTGGCAATTTCTCATAATAAGGTACCAGTACCCGAAAGAATTGAGAAGGTGATCATGGCTTCAGACCTTGTGTGCAAAACATATGAGACAGGCTGAACAAATGTGTTTTTTCCGAAAATCTTAAATTTTTGCCACTTGATATAGACCCCTTGCACGGCGACCATGACAGAGGGCAGGTTTTTATATTTAAATGTGTAACAATAGATCCATAAAGTGCATACTCGTGCATGACGCAATGTGACCAGGTGACTGCCTTCTGTCATGGCCGCTGTGCAAGGGGTCTATTTTTTCCCATCAAATCTGCACATTACAATGCTAGCCGAGTCATTTTGTTTTTAAAGAAACAATTATGATCAACTTCTCAACCCTTTACCAACGGTATTACTTTATATGAAAAAGGAAAAAATTTACAAGTCAACTTCATCTACTTACTAAGTTTTGTCAAAATTAAAATATAATCGTCATTTCTTCCTGCCAAATTTGTTTTTCTATCAGATCTGCACCTAATGACGGCTAACATTGGTTATTTAGTCATTTTGTCAAGTAATAGCAATAGTGATATCCGACTTGTAAATTCTTACTCGTTAAATCAACAGACTGACAGAGGAAGGAAAACATTTATCGTTGCTGCATGGCCCAATTTCCGGACACGGTTCGAATTTTTTTATTTTTGTAAAATTTTCTTCGAAGATCTGTCCGTCTCTCCTAATTTTGATTAGCCCCTGCTTCTGGCGGTCATTATTTATACTTAGAAATCTATAGAAACAAACCTAAAAAAGTCCAACGACGAACGTTTTACGCTGCCAACTTGGACTTGGTGGGGAGCACGTCGGTACTGTAACGTACAGGGGCGCCCAGTGAAATAGCGCCACCAGGCGATATGAGTACCGAAGGACCCATGCATAATTACGCATGCGCGTAGGGGACGTAGAAAGTCCTGTTTCTACGGCATGCTAACCATGGCGGTTGCGTCGCTTAGTTGGGATCACCCCCAGGCCGAAACCACTTTTAGGCAAGCTTTCTTGGGGTAAGTTCTGATTCTCTAGAAGCGATCCTTGGGTCCTAGATTGAATCTTGTGACATAGCCTGGGCAAAGATCGTTAGGTTGACGTTCATTGCAATTGGCGTCGTCGTCGTGCGGAACGGACGAAGCGATAGTAGCTTTTAGTGAAATCGCTGGTAGTCTAACCGCGAGCGTATAAGTGGATTGTGCGGAACGGATGAAGCGACAGTAGCCTATGGTGAAATCGCTGGTAGTCTAACCGCGAGCGTATAAGTGGATTGTGCGGAACGGATGAAGCGACAGTAGCCTATGGTGAAATTGCTGGTAGTCTAACCGCGAGCGTATAAGTGGATATTGCGGAACGGATGAAGCGATAGTAGCTTATAGTGAAATTGCTGGTAGTCTAACCGTGGGTTCATCACAGTCAGGAGGCCGAGGCCATTGCTGGAGGGGGATCGTGAAAGGGCCTCAACACACACCGTGTGAAGGGAAGCTGTTGACAGCGCACTACCAAGTAGCACACTAGTATCGTCACGTGGGGGCGGTATATTTCCTCCCAAACGTACTCGTCTCTAGCCGCTCAGAGCGGGAAATCGTCGTGCCGTCCGCTGGGGCATTACATCCCTCGTCGAGGGGGGTCGTACGTCACAGAAAATTGGTGTCAGAAGTGGGATCCACGTGACAATCACGTGAGCCTCCGCCATTGTTGCAGGTACTCGTGTGTGCCTGGCCATTGCGGAGTGGTGGTGTGTATCAGTCAGTTTACTTCGGTGTATAAGAAAACTTGAGTGGCCAACGGGCCAGTCTAGTGTTTATACCGCTTGTAGTCTCTTCTCAAGAGCACTACTTTGCTGCGGTAATGAGTGCGTCACATCTTGGTGGTAGCCCGCCCTCAGTTGGTGAGGATATGCACAAGACCAGGATGGAGCTACAGTTGATGCAATGGGAGATGTCACAACTGTCGGAGAAGAACGCCAGATTGGAAGCAGCCTTGAGAGAGGCTAGTTCGCCTAGAGGTCAAGCAGGCGAACCACCGAAGCGGGTTCGCATTGACTCTGAGGTGGAGTTCCGCCTACCCAGTCACGAGTTTGACATGAAGGGTGAGGCGACATCTGGGTATGATTCGTTTGTTGTAGCGCCCTCTAGTGAGAGGAAGAGTTTGAAGTCTAGTACTCAGGAGGGCGATACTGTTTTGGTAGACTGGTCGCCAATCCGTCGGGGTAACCAGGCGTCTACACCGGCTGCCTTCAAAGGAACTGTGGGCGGGAACCCGTTTACCCCCGCCCCAGAGGAGTCAGAGGCGAAGAAGCTACACAGCGACCTCTTGAGTTTCGTCACGCGTTCACCTGACGTCAACGCCAATGGGAATGGCCGAGAGGAGGTGTGCTTGAAACGAGAACCGCGAATCGTTGGAGAGGAGGCGTGGCAAGCCAGAGGGTCACGCCGTCCGAACATTGTTCCTGATCGGTACAACGGTAAAGTGCCGTGGAACGAGTATCACAACCATTTTGAGAGTTGCCGATTGGTTAATCACTGGAATGATGATGAGGCTGCCAAGTACTTGGCGGCGGGTCTTCAAGGTGATGCGTTGAGAATGCTTGGGGAAAGCGCCCTCAAGAGTTCGACGTTAGCATACGCTGAGTTAGTAAAACTGTTGTCGAGACGTTTTGGTCCGAGTCAGCAGGCCGAGAACTATTTGGTGGAGCTACGTCATCGTAGGCAACGGTCAAAGGAGACACTACAAGAGTTGTGTCAGTCCATTCATGAGTTGGCTGTGAAGGCTTACCCAGAAATCCTTGGCGATGCACGGGACCGTCTGGAGAGAAACCACTTTATTGATGCTATAGGAGATCAGCAGATAAGGGAAGGCATCTTTCGGGCAAGGCCCAATAACCTGTCTGAAGCGTTACGGGCTGCCATGGAAACGGAGAACTTCCAGAGCGTAGAAATACACAGGAAGTTAGAGAGGCCTTCAAAATATGTCCGAGGGACTGAGACGGACTGGGAGGCTAGGATCCAGTCTATGGAGAAAACCCTCACGAAGAGCATTGATGAAATGAGTCTGCGCATAACAGAGATCATGAACTCTCTGCCGTTGGCGCAAGAGGGCGCCAGAGGAGAGAGGACAACATTGACTGGTTCGCGGCCTCAGCGGATGCGAGCTAAGTCAGAGTTCAAGTGCCATGGTTGTGGTGAGAAGGGACACTTTGTGAGGGAGTGCCCCAAGCCCAAACCAGGACGCCCCCAACGTTCGGGAAACGGAAACCAGTCAACCGGCGGGCCCGCGGAAAGGCTGGGGGAGAAGGAGGGCCCAAGTCAGTAGAGGTACAATCACCGTCTGTTGTGGTTCCGTCACTAAGGGGACCTGGCTATGGCTTGTATGTACAGGGTAGCATACGGGCGACTAAGTTTCACCTGCTGGTAGACACAGGAGCAACTGATACCCTGATAGGCATGACAGTGTATCATCGGATCCCAATAGAGCAGCGCCCTCTATTGGAGGATTGTGGAGTGGGTGTACGTCAGGTAGACGGGACCCCACTAAAAGTCTATGGAGCAGCATGGGTGGATCTTCAAATAGGCCGAACTGTGAGTCCAGTGAGGGCGGTGTTTGCTAACATCAATGCCCCAGCAATGCTGGACATGGATTGGCTGCTGAAGACAAAAGGAGTCTTAGACTTCGGAAACTTAGAGTTACGTATAGCCGGGGAGCGAGTCTGTTGCACCAGTTGCGATGGAGAACCGTTTGTAGGCAGGGTGGTGGTCTCCATGACAACTGAGATACCACCTGGGCACGAGGTTATTGTGCCCGGCAAGATTGTCAGCCGCGGTGAGCTACCTACAAGTCCATTGCTGTTAGAGCCGGTACACGAGGGAGGACGGCTTGGCGAGAAGGGCTTAATTCTAGCGAGGTCGGTAATTGACCCCAGTGCCAAAGTTGTGCCGGTTAGAATCCTGAATGCCAACCGGGAGTCACGTGTTGTTCGGGCTGGGACCACAGCTGCCATGGTTTATCCGGTAGATGTAGAATCCCGCCCAACGCCAGAAAACAACACCGGATCAGAACGGGTTCTCCCAAGTCAACTGGAAGACCTGTATGAACGGAGTAAAGAACATCTCCACCCAAAAGATTATTTCTACTTGAGGGAATGCCTAATTGACTTCCAAGACGTGTTCTCCATGGGCGACGGTGATATAGGCCATACCAACGTAGTAAAGCACAACATAAGTACCGGGAATGCTAGGCCGGTCAAACAAAGACTTCGGAGGCACCCTGTGGTTAACCAGCATGAGATTGACAGACAAGTTGACGACTTGAAGAGGCGGGGATGGATTGAGCCGTCTGATAGCCCATGGGCTGCCAACGTCGTTCTGGTGAAGAAAAAGGATGGCACCAGACGCCTCTGTATTGATTATAGGGGTCTAAACGCCGTCACCATTAAAGATGCTTACCCCGTCCCCAGAATCGATGACACTCTCGACGCGCTTGAGGGCGCTCGATGGTTTTCCACGTTGGACTTGGCGTCGGGCTATTGGCAAGTAGCCCTAGACGAAGACGCCGAACAGAAGTCAACATTTGTGGTGCGAAACGGCCTATACCGATGGAAAGTAATGCCGTTTGGACTAGTAAATGCGCCCGCTACGTTCGAGCGTCTCATGGAGAAAGTTCTGTCGGGCCTCCAGTGGGACATATTGCTAGTCTATCTGGATGACGTAATTGTTTTTGGGAAGACTCTGCAGGAAGAGCTAGGACGGTTGAGGGCGGTCTTTATGCGACTGCGTGAGGCTGGGTTAAAGTTAAAACCCAGCAAGTGTAACCTCTTTCAAAAATCGGTTACATATCTAGGCCACATTGTGTCGGAAGAAGGCGTTCAGACTGATCCCGCCAAAATAACGGCGGTCGCTGATTGGCCCACACCAAAGAACGTGAAGGAAGTACGAAGCTTCATCGGCCTCGCTCCGTATTATCGCCGTTTTGTGCAGGGTTTTGCGGCCATTGCGAGCCCCCTGCACGCACTAACGTCAAAGGCAAAAGATTTTGTCTGGGATGATGCCTGTCAGGAGGCATTCGACCGGCTGAAGGGCGAGCTCCAGAGGGCGCCTGTCCTGGCATATCCAGTGCCAGGCTGTGATTTCATCTTAGACACAGACGCAAGTGGTGATGGGATTGGAGCAGTGCTCTCCCAAATACATAATGGGGTGGAAAGAGTGGTTGCTTTCGCTAGTAGAAAACTAAGCAAAGCAGAGCGCAACTATTGCGTCACACGTCGAGAACTACTGGCGGTGGTTTCGTATTTGAAATATTTCCGCCAGTACCTGTATGGACAAAAGGTGACAGTCCGGACGGACCACTCATCACTACGATGGCTCATGACATCGAAGAACCCCGAAGGTCAAGTAGCTCGGTGGCTGGAGGTTGTTTCTGAGTACAACCTAGAAATACAGCACCGCCCTGGGGCAAAGCATGGTAATGCGGATGGCTTGTCCCGAAGACCATGCAAGCAATGCACGCATTGCGATGCCGGTAGAGTGGAGCCAGGCGTAGACTCGCCTGGAGCAGAGGCTAGAGTCGTTACAGTGGAACCTGCTGTTAAGAGCCAGGAACTTGGTGAAGCTCAGCATGCCGATGTACAAATGGGCTGGCTGTTCTGCGCCAAGAAGGAGGGCAAACAGCGCCCTCAGTGGGCCGAGATCTCAGACCGTTCACATGCCAGTAAGACTTACTGGGCTTACTGGGATCAAATAGAACTTCGAGAGGGCGTACTACAACTCCGCTGGGAATCGGAGGACGGAAGAACCACCAGGTGGCGCCTTTTGGTGCCAGGGAAGTATAGTCAGGACTTCATTAAGGAGTTACATGGAGGCGAGATTGGGGGCCATCTTGGGCTCTACAAGACGCTGGCCTTAGTCAGGCAGCGATATTTTTGGGTCGGCTTGGCAGCAGACGTAAGGTCATGCCTTAGACGTTGTGACACCTGCGCCAGAAAGAAGCCGCCGCCAAAACGCCGACGTGCCCCTCTCCGACAGTACACGGTTGGTGGCGTCCTTGACCGAATAGCCGTTGATCTGGTAGGCCCGTTACCAAAGTCAACAGTTGGTAACAAATGGATTCTTGTTGTAGGTGACTACGCCACTCGCTGGATGGAGGCGTACGCGTTACCAGATGCTACGGCCGAGACGGTTGCCAGAAAACTAGTGGCCGAGTTTGTGTGCCGATTGGGAGTTCCCCGGGAGATCCACTCAGATCAGGGGACGAATTTCGAGTCCCGGGTATTCCAGGAAATGTGCCGAGTTTTGGGAATAAGTAAAACGCGCACCACGGCATACAACCCGAAGTCAGATGGTCTAGTTGAGCGGTTCAACCGCACTCTGCTGCATACAGTCAGCATGATGCTAGACCCGCATAAGAACCAGACAGACTGGGACAAGTTTCTCCCATTTGCAACAAGTGCTTATCGTTGTGTGCCACAGGAAAGCACGGGGGAATCCCCTAACATGTTAATGTTGGGAAGGGAAGTGACATTACCACTCGATTTGTCAGTGGAACATTCCCGTGAAGAAGGGATTGACGAGGCGGATTACGCGGAGGTGCTACGCGGCCGCATCAGCGACGCTCATGAGAGGGCGCGCTTCCACCTCCAGAGGAACATGAGGAGGCAAAAGCGGAACTATGATCGCAAGGCTGAGCGCCCTCACATTCAGGAGCGAACCTTCGTATGGTTATATAATCCCGCGAGGAAGAAGGGAGTGACTCCTAAGTTGCAATGCAAATGGGAGGGGCCCTACCTCGTATTGAAGAAGTTGTCTGATGTTGTGGCCCGGATACAACGAGCAAGGGGCTCTAAGCCACGTGTGGTCCACATGGATCGACTTAAGCCTTATCAGGGGGACCCTATCGACCCATGGGTGGGGCCGGTAGAGGCACCGAAGGAGGCGGATGATCTGACCCCAGGAGATATGCAGTCTCCTGGAGGACAGGAAGACACTGTCCGAACTCAGGATGCAAGTCCGAACGAGAATCGCCGATATCCGGCACGTCAAAGGCGTATGCCAGTACGCTATCGCGAAGGTTTACGATATTAAAACCTGTGAGCCAGGCGGTCTCGCTCTAGTTAATTTCAAATTGATAATTAACCGTACATGTACATATAAATAAAGTAGACAGTCAAGCTGATCCATTCTTTCGCTCTTGTTTCATTGCAGATTCACGGTTCGATATGGCTACAGATGAACAAGCTACCTATCGGTGCGCAGACTGCTCTGAGACGTTCCAGCAGTATACACGTTTAGAGCGGCACCGAAGACAATGCCATGACGATCCACTGTTCTTCTACTGCCTCCAGTGCGAGCACTTCTCCCGACAACGGAAGGCTCTCCGAAAGCATTATTTTGCTACACACCCAAAGAGTCTGGGTGACCTACAGCGAGTTCGGCCAGAGTCCTTCCGATGGCCACAACGGGACCAGCCAAAACCTAAGGATGAAGCGACTCCGGAAGTGCGGAAGGCAGATGACCTTCCTAGTTTGCCGCCGCTTCCCCGATGCATTTCCCCTCTTCCCGAGTCAGAGGTAGACATGCCGCCATCTAAAGTAACGCCCTCGAACTTGGAGAAGAAGTACAGCGACGCCCTAAGCCTGGTGGCCCCTGACCTGGAGCAGGAACTCCAAGCTGAAAAGACGGTGAGTCCAGAAGTGGCCCCACCGACGCCTGAGCCGAAAACAACGAACCAAATGCAGAATGAACCCCAAGCTGAAAAAACTGCAAGTTCTAAAGCGGCCCCACAAAAGTCTGTGCCAAAAAGAGAGAAAAGAGGGCAGAACCCCCGGAAAATGGAAACACGGGCAAATCCAAAGCACGATGTTGGCCGTGTACATGAACGCCTTGGCCGACGCGTGGTGGTGTCACCCCCAGCAAGGAATCAAGCCCAACCGAGAAATAGCGTACGGCTGCACCGTTCGGGACCCACAAAACGGGTCATGGTGGTGGAACACATCCAAACTTATACGTACTGTGAGGGGGTCCTGATAAGTCAAGATTTCAGGGAGCACAGTTTTATGTGTAATGCTACCGTCAACTGCGACGTTGAGCAAAGTCCCCAGGATGCCGGACCACGTGCATCGTAAATGTAAAACCATAAAGCAGTATAATCAGTGGAAGATGATGTGATTTCAAGTTTTGTGTAACAAATGTTCCAGCGTTTCCGCTTTTGTAAAGTATTTACTCCCAGTTGTTGCGTTAAAGTGTTTCGGAGTGTAAGGTTTTTCTAGTTTTTGAAGTGTTTTGAAGTTTCAACGTTTTGATACCGTAATTGTTTTGTTACTAAGAAAAAAATTAGAGTGAATTTTGGAAGTTAAATGATTATTAAGAAATGCTGTGTAAATATATTTGATTAAAGCTGCATAGTGGCAATAAATGGAGTGCTGATTAAGGGCGTTGTCCCCTGCACGTAGAGTTAATAAAAAAGTCGGCTGATCCGGGCGAGGACGCCCAGGCCTGTCAGGAGGCTCTGTAACGTACAGGGGCGCCCAGTGAAATAGCGCCACCAGGCGATATGAGTACCGAAGGACCCATGCATAATTACGCATGCGCGTAGGGGACGTAGAAAGTCCTGTTTCTACGGCATGCTAACCATGGCGGTTGCGTCGCTTAGTTGGGATCACCCCCAGGCCGAAACCACTTTTAGGCAAGCTTTCTTGGGGTAAGTTCTGATTCTCTAGAAGCGATCCTTGGGTCCTAGATTGAATCTTGTGACATAGCCTGGGCAAAGATCGTTAGGTTGACGTTCATTGCAATTGGCGTCGTCGTCGTGCGGAACGGACGAAGCGATAGTAGCTTTTAGTGAAATCGCTGGTAGTCTAACCGCGAGCGTATAAGTGGATTGTGCGGAACGGATGAAGCGACAGTAGCCTATGGTGAAATCGCTGGTAGTCTAACCGCGAGCGTATAAGTGGATTGTGCGGAACGGATGAAGCGACAGTAGCCTATGGTGAAATTGCTGGTAGTCTAACCGCGAGCGTATAAGTGGATATTGCGGAACGGATGAAGCGATAGTAGCTTATAGTGAAATTGCTGGTAGTCTAACCGTGGGTTCATCACAGTCAGGAGGCCGAGGCCATTGCTGGAGGGGGATCGTGAAAGGGCCTCAACACACACCGTGTGAAGGGAAGCTGTTGACAGCGCACTACCAAGTAGCACACTAGTATCGTCACGTGGGGGCGGTATATTTCCTCCCAAACGTACTCGTCTCTAGCCGCTCAGAGCGGGAAATCGTCGTGCCGTCCGCTGGGGCATTACATCCCTCGTCGAGGGGGGTCGTACGTCACAGTACATTCGTAGGGCGTATACAGTGCGCTTCCGTACGTCCATATCCGTTAGATCTAGTTATAGAGTTATCATGTCACCAGTCTTACATCATTATTCATGACAATGATATCATCTTTGCGATTGGGCGATTCCAAAATGACCTTCTTTGAATATGTATGTTCAGGTCAAAGTCCCTGGTCTCACGTGACAGGTGGACAGATTCCAAAGACTGTCTTACAGACTGAACCCAATGGCACATAAACTAGTACCCTGTCCACACGGTGCAATGTCGACCGCGCACGTACACGAACCAAGCAACGTAAGACAGTCTTTCACAAAGACTATTTGCACAACCGCCGACGTTGAGGGCTGCGTAGGAATCTACGCAGTCTCGAGTATACCAACCCGTCGGGTGGACGTGTGTGTGATCGCTCGGGATAATCAATGGTTTTGAATTATCATCCATTAGCTGATATATTTCGAGGAAAATGAAAGTGCAGCAGTGTGTTACCTAGCGTCGAGTTTGGGATGTTTTGTAAGGCGAAATCAGGTAACCAGAGTAATTTAGAGGCATTTAAACATTTGCGAGGTGTGGGCGGCGCCGCGCACCGGTGTCGTTGCGCAGCTTTAAGCAATCGCCGTTACCGCACGCATGGTTGGCACTACGTTGGGTAAAGCCTATACGTACGTACATAGTCAAATTGGCTCTTTCTCAACAATGGTAGAGCGCGCTCCAGTAATTCCTTTTGAATTTTCGCGTGCCTTAAGCAATGCACCCCTCATTGGGCTTGCGTGTGTATTATAGGCTATTGTGCCAATGCTGTGTGCGGGTTATGCTGCCTCGTCGTGTTTTATGTACCGGACAAGTTTCCAACTACATGTACTCGTTTGCTGAATGTGCTGAAGATGGACATGATTTACGCCTTAGTTGAGGTACGAATTGCTTAAATGCTTTATATGTCATAAGATATTATTCAGTTTTGGTAAAACATCTGTCAGGCCCATAAATATGGCGAATTAGGCCTAGTAGCCTCAGGCTCGTATTTTATAGGTATCACCCGTGTGGCGACGGGGGCCCAGCCATTCGACAGGTATACAGGTATACAGCCAAATATTGTGTACGTATACAAATGCATACGACTCTTTAATTAAGTTTGGGCTACTAAGCCCACCATGCACAAGTACGCATTATAACAATTAACACACGCGTCTCCGAAACAGTGCTTTTCTCCGCCTTTTCATGGAGCCAGGCGGCCAAGGTACAGCGTGGGTCGGAGAAGGCATGGGCAGGTGAAATGCTTTCGATAATTGGCGTTTACACAAACAGTTTCCGAAATTTCAATTTTCTTTGTTGCTTTTTTCGTGCTCCCTATAGGAAAAGGCGGATGCCAAGGATGGTTGGCAAGACATCGACCAATTGCAAGGTCTGGAAGACCGCTGGAGGGAGAATTTGTTCACCTTGGCGTCCTATGGATCTATATGGAGGACAACGCCGAAATCTGGAGCGAATGCTCCAACGGGTAAACAAGGCTCAGGGTGCAATGCTAGCATGTTTATAAACGGGGCACGCCCTTGAATCGTGGGAATTAAAATACCAGTTTGGCATGTTCGTTAGATGATAGAGGGCGGGCCTCTTTCAAGATTCGTAGTTCGGAAAGGGCCCTCACAATTCTTGTTTTGTTATTGCTCGAGCATGTATAGCGAGCGCAATATAACAATAAAAAATGAGTCAGCCTAGCATTTGGGAAATCTGGTTCTGGCCTTTTGTTTCAAGGTACCTGTGTTAGCGCCCTCATAGGTAATGGAGCAGGCCCTAAGTGGCAAGTGAATGGACTCTTGCTTACTAAATGTATGAAGTGGAGGACGGGCCCCCAAACGCGCAGTTTAAGCGCATCTTTTGTTAGGCAATTTACGAAGCACGGGTTGGGCTTCCGAGTATCAAGGCCTAGATCGTATTTCTATGGACCAGGACTGGTCCCTGAGTACATGTGGGCTATTTCACAGTGGGTGGTCATTTGAGTAGATTACAGTTTAACCCATCCTGGATAACTTTATCAGTGCATATACATGTTATGAGTGATTTTATATGACGGGTAATATGAAGGACAAGCTACAGAACTATTTTTACATAATTCTACGAGTTATTCGTTTTTAATTTCTCTATTTACATGCACTTTTAACACAATTTTGGAGTCTCATTTCAAGTTTTGCATTAGTTTAAGTGCAATCATTTGTTGATGATGCATTATTGTGGTGATCATTTGGTGATCAATCATGGATATATAGTGTTCAACAATATTGTGAAACTTGGGTTGGTGTAATTCGGTCAACAAAAAAACAAAAAAACAAACAAACAAACAAAATATGGTAATGTCCTCTCCAGGTCAAGGTATTCCACACAATGGAATAGTTTGGAGATATGTACTCACAAAGATGTTTGTATCATCACATGACACATTTGATGGAGTAAATATGACAATTTGATCGTGGAAGAGATTTGAGTAAATTTTATCAAGATCATATTCAGGGTTGTGGAAAATCCGTTAAACATTTGTCCTCTCCAGGACAGCATTCAATTGTAATATAACATGTCAACCATGATTGAAATATTTCGTTGTTAGGTTTGTAAAATTAACAGTACCATTCCTTCTAACAGGACAGTGCATGGCATTACCATTTCAACATTTAGTCTGGCCATTATATTGTGATATTCTGTGTTTAACAAAATGTCCTCTCCAGACAACCAATTACAAATTATTATTTCAGTGGAAAAAATAAACACGTTAATCATAATGCCACGCTCTGATATTTTTTGAATTATTAGTATACATCCTGAAGTTTTTAGATCAACAAACTTTTGTGAGTTGGACAAGTTTCAAATTTTACCCCGATTTGCCAGTGAGACTGAAAGTGTACACTTATTGTGAAATAGCCCATGTCTTAATTTCCAGTTCCTTCGAGGAGGCAGAGCATGGGCCTCTGAATGCTATGCTGTTGTTCGTGAGCACGTCAATTATACTGAATGATAGATATGTGTCGCCATTAGGCAGCAAGCATAGATGCACTGGGGGTTTGGCTTGACAATACTTAAAGTTTCGTCATAACCCCAGTCAGAATCTGTATAGGCCGAGGACGGGCCTCTAAAGGGCAAGTTCAAAGTACCCATAGATTACATGTGTACTTGCCGAGATCGGGCCTCTGAATACTAAGTGGTAATACATATTCCACATGTACTCGGTACTAGACAGAGGACGGACCGAGTAAATATTGCCCACGTACTCTATATACTAGATAGAGGGCGGGCCTCCCAATGCCAAGTTTAATATGCTCATAGCTTGCATGTGTACTAGGCAGAGGAGGGCCTCTAAATGCCAAGTTGAGATGCCAAGTTCTGATGTGACGCTAATTTTGGCATGGGTACCCTTTACTAGACAGCCGACCTCTGAATTAGCGTATCCCTATTAATATGCGCTCTTATTTGGTTTTGGTACATAAGGGCGTCTACATAGGCAGAGGACGGGTCTCTGAATTCAAAATTTCAATAAAAATCAATTTTATGAATGCCAAATTTTAATGTGCCCATGTTTTCTATGTGTATAGATACAGGTACTAGGCACAGACGGGTCCCTGTATGTCAAGTGTAATATACCCATAAATGGCGTGTGTGCTAGAGGACGGGCCTCGGGACACCAAGCTTAAATTTGCATTGCCCGTGTTTCGGTGAAAGGATTAAAAATAAAAATTAATTTACACAAGCGAACGAATTTATAAAGCTTACGTGTCTCTGTAACGAAAAATATCAAAAACTTAAGTTTCCGACGTCGGGAGTTGGAGATGCAGGCCTTTTTCTTGAAACGTGCTTTTCATGTTGTGCATGTGCGCGTGCGCTCGTATGTACATGGTGTGTGTGCAATGTGCACATGTGCGCGCACATGTGCATTTGCGTCATGGCCCTGTCGATTGGGTGACCTGCCAGCCATTTGGTCGTTTCTTGTTTTTGATCGACTGGCGTTGGTCCTTGACGGATTTTTTACGTTCTTGGTGCCAAGTGGGGGCTGATAACTTTTTCTATTCGGGAAAGTTACCTATTTTACCCTAAAAAAATAAAATAAAAAAAAAACAAATTGTGCGCCCAAGTCGGCCCAAGCACGGGCAGTGCAACCTTGATGAGCATTTATATTGCAGGTGCGATACACAGAGGGCGGGCCTCTGTATGAATGTACCCTTGATTTGCATGTGTACTCGGTACCAGGCTGAGGGCGTGCCTCTGAATGCCAGGCTTATGGTACATGTGCAATGTAACCATATTTTGCGTATTACAATCGGGTCATGGTCTTAGATGAGAGACATTCTATGATTTGAAGCAAAAAAGCCCCTTTTCCCCTTGTCCAATCAAAATGTTTCATATATGAGTGGGACGGGAATTTTATGTAGTTTATTCATAAGTGCGAGTTGAATCTGTGTGTCACAGAGAACGACCGTGCCGTTCAATTCAGTGAGACAACCTACTGAAAAATGATCAGTAATCGTGTTGACCTCCATTGACTTTGCCGATTTTGAGGTTCAACACCCGTTCTTTGAGTGAAAAAAGCCCCTTTTCCCCGTGCATCATATATTTTATGAAATAATAACCAAACTAAAGGTAATACTCTGTACTTTGAAATGCATAGCGAGTTGGGGAGAAACATAGACGTACTTTTTTTATGTACTCACAAAAGTTCGCAGTGAGGGGCTGTTTTCCGTGTCATTTTCCTGCGCTGAGCGTAGGGTCACGGAGCTCAGCGAGCAGATGCGCGCAAGTTCATGGTGCAAATGTACTTGGCAGAGGACGGGCCTCTGAATGCTATGTTTATGGTGCAATGTACTTGCCAGAGGACGGGCCTCTGAATGCTATGTTTATGGTACAAATGTACTTGGCAGAGGACGGGCCTCTGAATGCTATGTTTATGGTGCAATGTACTTGGCAGAGGACGGGCCTCTGAGTGCTATGTTTATAGTGCAATATTCTTGGCAGAGGACGGGCCTCTGAATGCTATGTTTAAGGTACAAATGTACTTGCCAGAGGACGGGCCTCTGAACGCTATGTTTATGGTGCAATGTACTTGGCAGAGGACGGGCCTCTGAATGCTATGTTTGTGGTACAAATGTACTTGGCAGAGGACGGGCCTCTGAGTGCTATGTTTATAGTGCAATGTACTTGGCAGAGGACGGGCCTCTGAATGCTATGTTTAAGGTACAAATGTACTTGCCAGAGGACGGGCCTCTGAACGCTATGTTTATGGTGCAATGTACTTGGCAGAGGACGGGCCTCTGAATGCTATGTTTGTGGTACAAATGTACTTGGCAGAGGACGGGCCTCCGAGTGCTATGTTTATGGTGCAATGTACTTGGCAGAGGACGGGCCTCTGAATGCTATGTTTGTGGTACAAATGTACTTGGCAGAGGACGGGCCTCTGAGTGCTATGTTTATGGTGCAATGTACTTGGCAGAGGACGGGCCTCTGAATGCTATGTTTAAAGTACAAATGTACTTGGCAGAGGACGGGCCTCTGAATGCCGTGTTTGTGGTACAATGTACTTCTATTTTGCACATATGCGCGCTATACTTGGCAGAGGACGGGCCTCTGAATGCCATGTTTGTGGTACAATGTGCTTCTATTTCGCATACTCTGTATTTGGCAGAGGACGGGCCTCTGAATGCCATGTTTGGGGTACAGTGTACTTCTATTTCGCATATATGTACTCGGTACCTGGCAGAGGGCGGGCCTCTGTATGCCATGTTGATGGGCCTTCGCTAGCACGCTGATTTTAATGTGGTCCAGGGGCACCTTTTTGTGCCATTTTGTGAATCCCAAAGTTCAAGTACCCCGTTCGCAAAGTTTTGCTAAAAATAAATAAAACAAAAAAAACCAACCAGTACCATTGAGTACCAGTGGTATTTGAAAATGCTGGAGAGTCATCTGTGTGAGAGAGATTTTGATCAATCTTTGATCCCATCGCTACGCACGCAGCGAAGCGGAAACGAGGCACCTCCCAGTGGGTAATTTTCAATGGCAAACCAAGTGGCTTGCCAGTCCCTTTTACACCCACCCCGCCTAAAGTTCTCTCTGGTAGACTACAGGTAGATTTATAGGCGCTCGGATTCAGAGATCCAACTATTTTGTAGCCGGCACATTAAGCAATGATCCTGGTGCTTTGGGACGATATCTTAGCAGAGTCACCCAATAGGGACGAAGTTCATGGTTGGCTTCATCATGGAATTAGTCTGTATAATTTTTTCCAGTCGTTTCATGGCAGATACAGGGGCAGGAATTGCTGTTTATAATTGCCCACCGAAAGGTATTTTAAATGCGCTCATTTGTCAAGATTATGTCGCCCTTTTCATAGACACAATCACCAGGCGGTGGATAGAGGGCTCTATATACGTTGTGGGTAGGGTCAAGGAAGTACAGCCGCCGAAATGTGTGACTGCCTTGACAGTCTGCTTCTATATCAATGAAGGGACCTAATCTTTGGCGCAAGGACACACCCTTCAGTGTGGTACCTTTAGGCAATGTTGTCAGACCCATAACCAAAGGCGATATTTTCTCAAGTACCGACAACAGCCAGAGATACAAGCAAATCTTCTTGACCAAGGAGTCCAGAACCTTTTCCGGCTTTGAGTGGGTTTGGTTTAAAAAAAATAAAAAATAAAAAATAAAAAATAAAAATAAAAAAAACAGTGCATAAGTTTACTCATCCATTGGCTTTTGTCTTCCTGCATGGCTTAAGAACAGAGGTATACATACAGAAATATGGATAGACGACCGTTTCATTGGCAAGTGCCATCCCAGCGATGGAGGGCCAAAGTATACGAAGGTTTAAAACACTTCACTCGTGTTTGTTTTATTGCGGTGTGAACAGGACATGCATGGGGACGGTTCCTACATCAGAGCTCTAAGGGCCGTTTACGTCGTACGCTACATACAGTTAAAGCTCGGCTTGTTCAGCAACTTAAAGAAAAGTCATCGGCAGCCATCGAACAGCATGGTGCATCTCGGGTTCGGCATCTGCTCCAAACCTTATAATTTCCGATTCCTGAGCATAAAAAGGTATCATTCGCTGAGGTACGAGAGACAATTTTGCGGGAGGATAAAATGCTCTAAAAACAGATGCAACGTTTTGTGGGCAAAGGCCAAAGTTTTGCTCTGGTGTTTGTTTGTTTCTGAGGGAATGCTCCTCCTTCATATCTACACTTGATATGATCTCGTGCCTACGCCTCTGTCACCACAAGTGCGGGAGGAGATTCTATTTTGGAGGTTTGTCGATAGCTTCTCGCAGCTGATCCCTTGAAGTCAAGGCCGCCACCTTGCTATCGCATTGTACTGTCGGCAGACGCATCTGGCTATAAATAGGGCGGTACCCTAGTCTTACCAGACGATGGAAACAGGAGCAAGGGCAGGAGGAGACTAACTTTCGTAGATCAGCTGAAGAGGGACGCAACACAACAAGAAACAACTGAGCTTAGGACGCTGATGCTGGACCGAGATGCGTGGAAGACGACCATCAGAGTTTCCCGAGAAGGCGTCGGCTGAAGACAACCTCTCGCTCAACTAAGTGTAAGTTTCTGAGATTACTGGTCCGCAGACATTTTGGGACACACGGGTATATGTCGCAAGGAGGCCCTTGATCTATATTTTGTGTGGCTCTCAGTCTTTGATTCGCTATGGAACTTGATGGTGGATGTGGTTGGAGATTCCAGAAATGTGGTGGATGCTTGGACTGGCCTCCGAGCTAGGTCTAAACCGCTTTCAAAAATGTTGAAGTTTAATTTTTTGTTTTGCCCTCTCCTTGGAGGCAAATTTTTCGCTCAAGTTGACCTAGGTCTCATCTGGTAATCCCACAGGTTTTCACCTTTGATTTGATGTCACTTTCGTCAAATGTCCCGGCGCGCAGGAACGGGTCTCCACTCAAGTTCTTCCTTTCGCCTGTCAGAGGCAGGTCAAGCAGGGGTTTTTAGAATGTCCCGAATTTTTCAAGGGCTGGGGTTTGAGCTCTGGGCCTTCCAGTGCTACTTCCCACGTATTGTCACCCCCCGAATGGATATCGCTTACGTTAAGCGTCACCATGTTCTTCTTGTGTCCGACTCAATGTTCAGAGGGTTCAAAGGATTCGGCTGGCCCAAGGCATTGAGCGTGAAAATGTTAGCCAACGGAGGCACAAAAATGGCCCCGTTATGTAGACATCTGGTGGTATCTTGCAGGGCTTTTCAGCCGGAGGTGGCAGTTCTGCGCGGAGGCATAAATGATTTCAGCCGATTGACCGACCCTTCGCAGGGTGTACTTGACGTGGTAGGGGTTTTTCGCGCTGTTGCCCAACTGATCAGGAAAAAATTCCCAATATGCATATTTGTTCTTTCCTCAAGGTGCCAAACCAAGATGGTGGACATCAATCGCCCAGTCTCCGTAGTCAACTCATTATTGAAAGAGGTCTATCATGAATGCTAGCTGGCAGTTTTTTCTCGAACGATTACATCGTGGAGCAGGATCTTGCGGACATTGTGCACCTATCGATGATGGGATATCTAAGCTCCAGCGCAGGCTGCGGCTGTTTTCAGATCCGTTTCGGGCTTGCCCTCGGGAATTCCGATACAATGCTAAATTTCTTCTTCAATCATGCCCTCCCCTTCACGAGAGCGTTTTGGTATCTTTTTGAAGATGATCAGTGCGGCAACCAGGCTGACAAAACTAGGAAACGAGTTGGATACGCAGGGATATGGAGTGCAAAAGAGCGGACTTATTTGCAGCATATAGACCGATTTCTGCGGAAGCATCAAAGCAAATGATGCTGTACTGAAGGGGAGGATCTGGAGTCAGTGACACCACTTGACATCCTATGCTTTTTGATCGATCGTGACTCAGAAGGTCGCACGCAGATTCACGGCTTAGGGTGAAAAAATTTGGGTAAGCACGGGATCTGCAGCCGATTTCACGAACCCTTACGCACTGCGTAAGTCCGCTTGCGCAACATTTTATTGCGTAGGCTGCGCAACATTCCTGTGAAAATTACACGCAAGCTATAGGGCTTGCGCCATTTTGCAAAAGTTGCGCAAGCTGCGCACTCTTTCGTGAAATCGGCTGCCGCTCTTGTGGGTGCCCGCTTATATTAGCGGCATGCACCGTGGACTCTTATGTTGGGCAGATAAGGGCATACTTTAACTCATTCGGTAAGACCGAAGTCTGGCGAGTGGGATAAAAGTTCGCAAACCCTTGCATCTCTCACCAAGTTCGTAGATACATGAATGCAATGCAGCTGGAGCAGGCTGAGTCTCACATTACTTCAAAGCAGGCAATTCCATTGTTTTCTGATAAGTTACGATGGTCGGTGAAAGAGATCACTGACCGATCCTGGAGACTTGGCAAAGGCGAAGGTCTTTTCCCCTAGCGCTACGTGGTACAACGAGACTTGGCCCTTTTCCTCTGCCTATAATGGGCCGGAGACAGAGCTGGTGACCTAGGAGGAATCAGAACCTGAAAAATAACAAGGATCGAAGGAGGCGATTTTTTATTCAGCCACACTATTGGCAAGACGGTAAGTGAGGGTGACTCATCATTGATAATGATTCCAAAGTTGCAGGACCAAGGAAAGATGGATCCAGTCGGCGCAGTTCAAAGTCTGGTTGATCTTTCGCCCCTTGGCGGCCAATCGCAGAGTCCTCGTAAACAAACCCTTCGCCTGTTAACGGACCGAATTCACGGCTGAAGATGTATTTTGCCGCAACAGACAATCCTGAAAACCAGCTTTTGAGAGCGCACAACAGCCGTGCCTGGGCAGCAACCACACTGCGGCTCCTGGATGCATCGGACGAGCAGGTGATGGACCACTGCCAATGGGCGTCGCGGAAGACCTACAAACACTATACCCAGGTTGAGAGAGTTATGAGGCGTCAGAGCACGTTCCAGGTATTACGCGACGCCGTCTCCACAGCTGAACAAAGTCCAATGGCAGATATCGTCGGACAATTCTATAGGCGTCTGAACTCGGGCCTCGGGGCCCGCGTAGCTTTCCCGCCATCTACATGCAGCTATGGTGTCTAAAAAATACCATCACCTACTAACAAAACTACCCATTTTGTTTTTAAATCAATTTTATAGGCAGCGACAGCTTGAGAAAAGAAAAGAGAAGAAAATACAATGAAAGAAAGGCAGCAAGACAACTAGTCCAGTTTTTCTTTCCTTTCTATCTGATACAGTCTCCCGCTTTCGTTTGAGGTTTGGGTAAGGATTGGAGTGTATTTGGGCAGGCTTGGGGGTTCTCGGCGGCCTAAGAGGGCAGGTTTTGGCGAAATCCATCTAACCCATATCTAAACCCTATAGATGCCGGAGTCGGACGGAAACAAAGGCGGTTGTGCAAATAGATTACTATTTGCACAACCGCCGACGTTGAGGGCTGCGTAGGAATCTACGCAGTCTCGAGTATACCAAAGTGGCAGGTGGGGAGTATTTGGACGAGAAGGAACGAGTCGGCAGAGGACGGTATACGGTTGTATGTCTCAACGGCGGTAAGATAATAGTTTGGCCTCGGCGGCCAGCTTCTGGTGAGTATTATTATATATATACCTTTTTTTTTCCCGCCCACCCGACCTCCTTCCTCATTGCTGAGCTTTCCTCTGGCTTCGGTTTCTATGCTCAATCCATCTAACCCATATCTAAACCCTATAGATGCCGGAGTCGGACGGAAACAAAGGCGGTTGTGCAAATAGATTACTATGTACAACAGGCGTGCAGGATTCCCAAGTCCGAGATACTGAACCGAAATAGACTAGTTCCCTGTCCATACATTTCAAAAATCGGAAACGGAAAACAAAACAGGATCTCGGACTTGGAACCAAGTCTACTTCAAGGATGGTCTGGAATAAAACAGAGATAAAGCATGGATGAAGTACAAGTTTTAATAGGCCACATATGACTTGCACTTTTACTTAGGCTGGTTAAAATCCCTGTATTTTGGAAACCCCAAAGTTGCAACCAAATCTGAATGTCGGCAAAAATCATCCGTCATGTCCATCAGGAAACATCACACCAACTTGTTGGTTAGTTTGGGCATGGGTTTGGGCGTGGAGCCGGACATGTTTTCAATAGTTTATTTAGAACCACTAAACAATTTAAGGTCCATGAATCACGCATGTGATTTGTTCCGTTTTTCCCAGAAAAGCATTTGTCACAAACCACTTGATTCCGGGGGAAAAAAGCCCAGAGGAATCACATCGCTGCAAATAAACCACTCTGACTACATGGACTATGAGCTAGCGTGACACGCAAGCACACGGCCTTAGGTGTCGGAAATACAAGACATTTAATATACTTAGGCACTATTTGCGGAACCGGCAAACCTTTGCGAAACCGGGCAATCTTCCTACCTCTGAAAATTGCTCGGAAGCATTTTTCTGCCAACTTACTGTCATAACATGTTTAGTGTGTTAGATAGCTGAACAAATTCCGGACTATTTCCATTCCATAAAAGTAAGTTTTTGTGCCGCCGGGCGCCTCGGACAATTTCCGTTTGCGGAACCGGGCAATCAACTGTATTTCTACCTTGTGCTGGAAGCCGGTAATGTGCCCCTTTAAAGGCCCTGTAGATGATCTGTTTTTGAGCGATTCTGCGAATTAAACCATTATAAATCAAAAGAAAGACATCAACAAACTCATCCGAAGAAATTTCAGCTTTGTCAAGTACCACGTTTAAAAAAAACCATGAAAATCCATATGCGTTTTCCTGGTCTTGGCGAGGTGTTTCAAATATTCGTTCTCAGTGGATCGGGTATATGTGGCTTGCGTCATGCACTTAACTCTGTGGCGCACATCATATACTGCATGTGCGCGCGATCCATAAAAATGCATCGCGTTGGAACACGCACACGCAGTACTAGTACACAGTGCCCATGCATTTTGGACCGCGTAGATGCGAACCAAAAATAAGTAAATCGTTTGCAAACGATCTAAATAATGTCATCTTTACGGATTATTTTCTGGTAAAATTATATCATTTTGAGCGGAAACTTTTTATTGGGTAGTTGCTATTAATTCAATCTTAACTTTCCCCCTGTAAACTCGTCGATTACTTTTTGGGGTCATTGCAAATGATCCACTGGGCCTTTAAAGCACTCCCTAACTCCTGCGTACAGTGGCCCTGTTAAAAAGGGCCCCATTTGGCGGTGGGACTAGCGACAGAAATCTTGTCGCCTCTGCTGGACCAATCAGGACGCTTGCAGTGCATTATGCAGCACGATTGCAGGCATTCAAATGTAACGCGCGCGGATTGTAAACACTGTGCATACATACTCGGTAATGCTGACCGTTGTCCGCGTCGGCGATTGGCTGCTATTTAAAGAATACTGGGGAATCCGTTCCATTACATTCGTCAGCATGCATCCCTGTTATTAATTTGAAAAACTGCGGAGTAAATAAAGTTCGTCGTTTGAAAGTTCGGTAGGAATGGGACAGTCATAAGGAACGGAACCCAATACAATTTCTGGAAAGTATAGAAATTGTTTCTTTTCGGCATAACATGACCGAATTGATTAAATTACATCAAAATGACTCGGGCGTGAGTTGGCTCAAGACAACAGCCGGCTCGCTCCACAGATTTGCGTGTATTACCTCAGGGTATTGTCACGTCGCTTTGCAGAGTGGAAATTCCCTGAGATCTCAGGATGGTAATGTGCTAACAAAGTTCCATGTGTCCTAATATTTGGGACTGCCGGGTTTAGAAATCCACTACACATCACCGAACTGCATATTCCGAAGGAAAACGGCAAAAAGTCACGCTAATTTGCTATATATTTGTGCACAAAAAATCCCTAGGCCCTACTAGACAGCCACGTTCAGCTTATTTTGGGGCTGTTGCAACGCGATTAGGAATCTCCAAATTTACAAATTTGTTACGCCGTAACTAGGAATCTCAATTTAGTTGTGGTAGGCTATTTGTAACTTTGTTGATTGTTCGTTCACGGGCGTGATTGCTCTAGTCTTGTACCCAGACCTGCTGTGGATGCTCGCGCTTCGAATGCACGGTCACCAAACCGTGAAAGCTCATCGCCGATAGGTTAAACCCATTACCCATTCGTGAGCCGTCGTTAGTACTTGCACTGTTATTGGTCAGTGTTTCAAATGCTATGCGGTATTTCGCCTACGTTGATGCATTTCTCGCGATGTTAATGGGCTTCGGAGGGTGTATTTAAAATATGCCGGTCATGTAGCCCCTACACAAAACGAGAGTCGCTCGCTGTTTAATATGTTGAATTGAACGCGCGTTCTGGAACAGTAAAACTCGCCAATTTCTGACGATGTTCCGTCGAATGGATAAACAATCAACCGCGATATTATTTTATCATATTGTGGCAAGATTCACCAGCTGCATGTCATCTTATTTCCCCTATAAGCCAGTTCGGAGTCTCGACTGCGCATGCGTCTCCCGACTTTGGTTTGAGATAAACAAAGCGGTATGTGTGGAGCCCGTAAAGTGCTCCCTGCTTGACCGTGGAGTAGTGATAGCGCCACCACGCGACGGCTGGGCTGTTCCTCGTGTGCCCGATCGTCGTGCGGTTGGAACTTTCACCGCTCCACTTTGCAGGTACATTTCTCGCTTGTTAAACCTTAAATATTCGGTTTTCTATTAACTAGAGTGACCGCTGGGCTTTCAGAGTCCATATTAAGTATGTTGCATTATTTGTGGCGTTTTAAAAAGGTGTTTTCTAGCGTAATTTTGTGTCGCTCAAAAAGCTAAGATGGCGACCTACGCAAATTAATACGGCCCAGTGGGCGTGGCTATGCGGCCCGTTTCCATTCTTGCGGCCTATTTTTGGTTTAAGATAGAGCCTGTGCTTGTTAAATTTGATTCAGAGTCATTTATACAAGTACCTTTTGAGGAGCAATTGGTCATGGGAGAGTTTTATGGAGCTACCCCCATATCAGTTCTATCCTGATGCACCGTTAGAGATGAATAGCGCCCTCATGTGACCAGACCCTTAAATGACTGGTACATGATAAATGAAACATTATTTTTAGGTTGTAGTGTTGTGCATTTATATTGTTAAGGAACTATAATAAGTGCATATAGTGTCCCAGTTTGGACATGCATTTGGGTTTAAAAGGATTATTTGCACATTTACCCAAAACCTGCAGGATTTTAGTGAGCAAATTCCATTGGTTTTGGCAGACTTTGACACATACTATATACTGTATTTACCCCGTAAATTTGAGGATTACCAACTGTAATTTGTGCGATTGCACTGCACGAGGTGCTATGGTTTTTCGAGTTTGGTTTAAAGGTATAACAAGAGAACTTTGTCACTAAATTTGGGTCATACGACAGTTTGGTGATGAGTTTTAAGGAAAACATGTACCAGTTGTGTACTGACAGGTTTCCTTGATTTTGAGTATATCAGTTATAGAACTTAAATAGACTCTGCTAGTCTAGTGCATACAAGTACTATAACAATTTGTGCGTGTGCTCACGCACTAGCCCTGCTTGTGTTGTAGACTCCAGATCAGTCGCACATGCGTTGTTGTTGAAACAAGTTGCGTAATTTTAACTTGTAAGAGCTTGATATTTGTATTCGTCTTATTGTGTACTTTATGACTGTTATGTTTAACTTATGGTGTATTGTTTGTTCTTTTCCATGCTGTTCCTCGTGTGCCCGATCGTCGTGCGGTTGGAACTTTCACCGCTCCACTTTGCAGCTGCCTGACAATAAACAATTTTTCAGCCAACAAAGAACCCTCGAATAGATTTTGTTCAATCGTGTCAAATCAAGAAATCGGATTTTGTAGTTAAATCACCGGGACCCAAGGCTAGTTGGATAACTTTTGAACATCATCAATCGATAACAATCAGACCAAATCTCCTCTTTAATTATCGTTGAACGAATAACAATAGCGCCCCTCCACATGTGTCAGAAGTGGGATTGGTTGTGAGTCGGGCAGCAAATACGAAGTCACTACTTTGCGTCGAGACTAATGTAATGTGACAATGGCTACCACCATACGAGTTAAAGCATCGAAGGACACTAAATCCCTACGGTTTAGTCTGGTGGAAGGGAAATTGCCTCTGTCAACACTCCACAGCTACTGGCCAGAAGCTACCGGTTTACTGGAGCACATAGACAATGAGGACATCGTATTGGCTATAGTGGGCGGGAACGTGTTACCCCCGGCCGATGGGTGGAGGGGGGAGACCACATACGAGGTTGTGTGCCCGCAGAAACCTGTGACTAGTGCTATCCCCACTTCAGTAGCCCCAACCATAGTTATGGCACCCGAACGCAAAATACCTGTATTCAACGGAAAAGAAGAGGGTGCTGGCAAGGTCCCCATCGATGAATTTGTCACATCCATGAAGCATGCCATAAAACGTTACGGCGTACCGGAAGACCAAAAAAGCCAATTCCTCCTGGACGCTCTCCGTGGCAGCCCCAGGATTGAGGCCAAAGCGCTGTTTACATCTGGCTCTGACATCGAGGGTGTCTTGACATTCCTTCAGACCTCTTATGGGGAAACATCGACCAGCAGCGAGTTGCAACGGCAATTTTTAGAACGCCGACAGGAGCCTGGTGAGACTGTGAGAGATTTTGCCGTTGTCCTACAGCAGATTTTCCTTCGTGTGCAGAAAAAGAACCCACACCTCTTCACGGAACCAGACCGAATCATTCGAGAACAGTTCGTGGACGGGCTGGGACTGGAGAACTTGCGCATCTCGGCTCGCGACCTGCTGGATCGTCGCCCTGATATTTCCTTCGTGGACTTGAAAGATTGGGCACTGAAACGTGCTGAGAGGGAGCAGGGGCCCCTTCCAGTGCACCGGCGTCCAGTAGTGGCCACAATGCAAGGTAAAGAAGACACAATGGACCGACTGAGCCAGCAAATGGAACTGGTCCTCCGTACCTTACAAACCCTTCAGCCACCGACCATTGCCTCACGTAACCGTCCGATGCCCACGACCTTCCGCTGTTACAACTGTAACGAAGAAGGACATTTTGCAAGAGAGTGCCCAAGGCCCCGTCAGCAGAATGGGGCTCGTTGCCCTCAACCAGTGTACCAGTCTCCCCGCAGGGACGGAAATAGATCTGCGCCTCCTCCCACTGTTCGTGGTGAACAACAGATGCCGGGAAACGCTCCCCCTGGGTTGTTGGGAGCCAAACAACCCGAGGGAAACCCGATGGCTCCAAATCCCCCAAATCACGGCTGGTAGCCGACTGCTATGCAGTCACAGTACTCTTTGATGAGACGCAAGTGGACTGCTTACTGGACACTGGTTCTATGGTAACGACAATTACGGAGAGTTGTTACCGATCCTTTTTCAGGGAAAGAGGTTATAAACTTAAAGATTTAAACAATTTTCAGCTCCGCGCTGCGAATGGTGTTGAGCTTCCTTATCTAGGGTACTTTGAAGTAGATGTAAGGGCCTTAGGCATAATCGTACCTAATAGTGTGGTTCTCGTTCTCCGGGAGGCAAACAATTCAGTGCCCCCCCTGACCCAGGGCATCCTAGGTATGAATGTATTATCCCAGTGCTGGTCTGCTCTAATTGCACTACCCGCGAATGAGCATTTTAAGCGCCTACAGACTGGCAACTCGGAACAGATTTGGCATCAGGCGATGATGGCAACCGAAAAACGTATCCAGTTCCATACAAACACGCAGCCCATTAGCCGTGCATACCTGCCCCGTGAAGCCCCGCTTGCAGTGCCCGCCAGAGAAGTAGTGATTTTTCAAGCATCGGCTCGACCTGGCCCAGACCACATGGAGTACTGCGCTGTCCTAGAACCGGATGAAAGCTGTAGTCTGCCATCGGAGATCGGACTTAAGAGTTCCCTGGTTAGGGTAAAGGATGGCAAGTTTGCGGTTGCGCTGACGAATGATACAGACCACGACATGAGCCTACCGCCACACACTTGTATTGGGACGCTGTATCATCCGGAGGAGGTGCATGCAAATGAAGTGGATGAACAAATTGAAGACAAGGTTCCTCAAGAGACCTTCGTGCAGGTTTCCACAGTTACAGCTGATGGGGCAGGCGAGGACGATCTCCTAGATATGGTTGACATGGGAGAAGGGCTCACCCAGGAGCAGAGATCGCAGTTTGGGTTTTTGCTGCAAAAATACAGCTGTCTGTTCTCCCGACATGACAGAGATCTCGGGTACTTCGATGAAGTTAAGCACACCATAGAAACCGGAGACTCAGCCCCTATCAAACAACGCTACCGTTCTCTCCCTCCATCCCAACATCGTGAGGTGAGACAACACATTCAAGAATTGTTAGACGCTGGCATAATTAGAGAGAGCGACAGCCCATGGGCATCCCCGATTGTGGTCGTCAGAAAACGAGATCAATCCATTCGCTTGTGTGTGGACTACCGTCGGTTAAACTCTGTGACGAGGAAAAGTTCATTCCCTCTTCCCCGCATCGACGAGTCTCTGCAGGCACTTGGGGGCTCTAAGTATTTTAGCGTATTGGATCTAACTTCTGGATACTACCAAGTTGCAATGTCGGAGCAGGATATGGAAAAAACAGCCTTCGTGACCCCCTTCGGGTTGTGGGAGTACACTCGCTTACCCTTCGGCTTATGCAACAGTCCGGCCACATTTCAGAGAGTTATGCAGCGCTGCCTCGGTGACCAGGCCCTCGAGAGTCTTCTGATATATTTAGATGATGTGATCGTCTACTCCAGCACGTTCGATGAGCACTTGAAACGCTTGGAGTTTGTGTTCTCTCGACTCCAGCAGTTCGGGCTAAAGTTAAAGCCCCAGAAATGTGGGTTCTTCAAGCCAGTTGTCAAATACTTGGGACACTTGGTGATTGCTGGTGAGGGTGTCAAGCCAGACCCTGACAAAGTGATCATTGTGAAAGATTGGCCAGAGCCCCGGACGGTAAAACAACTGCGGTCATTCCTGGGTTTCATGGGGTTCTTCCGGAAGTTTATCCAGAGGTTCTCCGAAGTGGCATCGCCTCTTTATGTTTACTTGCAGGGCCCTCGGGATAAGAGAGGAGGTAAGGCAGGAGCGGCTAGGGTAGAGTTAGACGAGAAGGCCCGGGAAGCATTTGTGACCCTCAAGCAGAAGTTGATCCAAGCGCCGGTGCTGCAATTTGCAGATTTTTCGTTGCCGTTTGTCGTGGAGACAGACGCAAGCACCTCTGGTCTGGGTGCTGTGCTATCCCAGAGGCTCGCAGATGGGACCAAGGCTGTAATAGCCTATGCATCACGATCGTTGAGAAGGGTCGAGCGACAAGATCGAAATTACTCTGCCTTCAAAATAGAACTGTTGGCCATTAAGTGGGCGATGTGTCAGGCGTTTCATGACTATCTTCTGGGAAACCAATGCATAGTCTACACCGACCACAACCCTTTGAAGTATATCGACACCGCTAACCTAAGCGTCACGGAACTCAGATGGGTACAGCAACTCTCGTCTTTCAATTACCAACTGGAGTACCGGCCAGGGAAGGTTAACCAGGCAGCGGATGCCCTTTCTAGACTGCCAGCCCAATACCCGATTAATTCCCAGGATGAAGCTACTGGAGGCGACATAGACATGACTTCTGCTGCAATTGCAGGGATCGTTGATCCTCTGCCAGAGGGCACTGACGTACCACCCGCACTGTGTTATCACATCCAAGTGTCTGATTGCAAGGGTAGTTGCTCCTTACCGGGGTTTACAGCTCCTCAGTTGCGACAGTATCAGAAAGCCGATGTCATTCTGAGCAAGGTTATCTCATACCTGGAAGGGGGAAAGAAGCCGTCCAAGGAAGAAAGAGCAACAAGAATGAGGGATGTTGACAAAATTCTGAAGCATCGCAGTCAACTGTATTTCAGGGATGGAGTTCTTTTCCGTCGTTGGACTTTTCCCGATGGGGTCCAAGGAGAACGCTTGGTTGTTCCAGCGGAGCTTACGAAGACGGTACTAATATACCTGCATGACAACGGAGGGCACTTTGGTACCAAACGGACCCAGCAGTTGATCCGCCCTCTCTTTTTCTGGCTTCGGATGGAGACTGAGGTTAAATCCTGGTGCCAGCAGTGCAAAAGATGTGGGATTGCTAAGCCGCCAAATCGACACACACGGCCCCCTCTGGGCACCCTGCGAGCCACCGCACCCATGGAAGTACTTGCAATAGACTTCACCCTACTGGAGCCATCTTCCGATGGGTATGAGAATGTGTTGGTAATTACAGACGTGTTCAGCAAGTTTGTATGGGCTGTTCCTACTAGAAATCAAAAGGCTGAAACAGTTGCGAAGGTCCTGGTAAAGCACGTAATCAACCCGTTTGGGGCACCTCTCCGAATCCACTCAGACAATGGGAAATGCTTCGAAGCCAAAGTGGTACATGAACTTTGCTCCCTCTATGGGGTCAGCCGCTCACACACCACCCCGTACCGGCCGCAAGGAAACGGCCAATGTGAACGGTTTAATAGGACCCTTCATAACCTCCTGAAGACACTCCCAGCAGAGAAGAAGTCTAGGTGGACTGATAGTCTCCCCCATCTTGTGGCTCTGTACAACAATACATCCCATTCGACTACTGGTTATGAGCCGGCGTACCTCATGTTCGGAAGGACTTCTCGTCTTCCACAGCACCTGCTCTTGGGCGTTGATCTCCCACAGGTATGCGGGAATACCCCTCACGCTTACGTCCAGAGGCACTGTAAGCAGATGGAACATGCTCGAAAGATCGCGACGTCTAATATTGACAAATGTGCAGCAGCTAGGAAGACCTACCATGACCGGGACATTTTTGAACGACCACTAAACAGAGGCGAACATGTGCTTGTCCGTGACCGTACCCAGAGGGGTAGAGCTAAGATCCAGGACTTTTGGGAAAGCGAGCCATATATGGTGACCGGGCGCCCCTTTGAAGGCCAGCCTGTATACATTGTCCGCAACTCATCTGGGCGAGAGAAAGTTCTTCATCGTGCAGAGTTGAAGCACTGCCCCTGGGATGTTCACCCCGAACGTTCTGAGTCACCAAGCTCTGACTCCTCTGCCACTGACCCCTCCCATTCTTCATCGAGCAGCGACACCAATGTTGGCAAGGTCATCTCTTGGTCACCGACAGTTGAGCCACCACCCGATGTTGAAGATAGTGTTCCGTCTAGTGATGCACATGCCTCGGCACCTAAACCCATCCCAGCAACGCTCCAAGATACCTCACCCCCCACCCTAAAGACTGAATCAAGTGCACCTGTCTCTGAACCGAGCCAGTCTGCAGCAGATACTTCGGATTCGGGTACCCTATCTCAATCGATCCTAGAGGATAGAGTACTTATTGACGCCAAGGTAGATGTTACGCCTACGCCAGATACACAGGAGCCCCAGGCTAACATGATCTGCAGAGGGACTGAGCCTCCCACGACAGATGACGGGATTTCTGAGCCTCTGCGACCTGTTCGCCGCTCGAAGCGCACGACTAAGGGAAAGCCCCCAGAACGATTTCAGTCCAGTGTACTTAGGCTACTGAACCAGGTCAAGCAGATGGTAACTCCTGAGCAGAATACTGACACCTCATCTGATTCAGACTAGGATCCCCTGGGTTGGAGAACGAATCCCAATTTTGCATAAACCTTTCACGTACATCTAGTTGGTGTTTTGCAGATTTTACTTGTTGAATGTTGCCTTTTTAAAATTGTTGCCTTATAGTACGTGTTTCTAAGAATTTAGTCGTCGGGGCGACGACATATTGGTTTTGGAAGATTGTGGAGCCCGTAAAGTGCTCCCTGCTTGACCGTGGAGTAGTGATAGCGCCACCACGCGACGGCTGGGCTGTTCCTCGTGTGCCCGATCGTCGTGCGGTTGGAACTTTCACCGCTCCACTTTGCAGGTACATTTCTCGCTTGTTAAACCTTAAATATTCGGTTTTCTATTAACTAGAGTGACCGCTGGGCTTTCAGAGTCCATATTAAGTATGTTGCATTATTTGTGGCGTTTTAAAAAGGTGTTTTCTAGCGTAATTTTGTGTCGCTCAAAAAGCTAAGATGGCGACCTACGCAAATTAATACGGCCCAGTGGGCGTGGCTATGCGGCCCGTTTCCATTCTTGCGGCCTATTTTTGGTTTAAGATAGAGCCTGTGCTTGTTAAATTTGATTCAGAGTCATTTATACAAGTACCTTTTGAGGAGCAATTGGTCATGGGAGAGTTTTATGGAGCTACCCCCATATCAGTTCTATCCTGATGCACCGTTAGAGATGAATAGCGCCCTCATGTGACCAGACCCTTAAATGACTGGTACATGATAAATGAAACATTATTTTTAGGTTGTAGTGTTGTGCATTTATATTGTTAAGGAACTATAATAAGTGCATATAGTGTCCCAGTTTGGACATGCATTTGGGTTTAAAAGGATTATTTGCACATTTACCCAAAACCTGCAGGATTTTAGTGAGCAAATTCCATTGGTTTTGGCAGACTTTGACACATACTATATACTGTATTTACCCCGTAAATTTGAGGATTACCAACTGTAATTTGTGCGATTGCACTGCACGAGGTGCTATGGTTTTTCGAGTTTGGTTTAAAGGTATAACAAGAGAACTTTGTCACTAAATTTGGGTCATACGACAGTTTGGTGATGAGTTTTAAGGAAAACATGTACCAGTTGTGTACTGACAGGTTTCCTTGATTTTGAGTATATCAGTTATAGAACTTAAATAGACTCTGCTAGTCTAGTGCATACAAGTACTATAACAATTTGTGCGTGTGCTCACGCACTAGCCCTGCTTGTGTTGTAGACTCCAGATCAGTCGCACATGCGTTGTTGTTGAAACAAGTTGCGTAATTTTAACTTGTAAGAGCTTGATATTTGTATTCGTCTTATTGTGTACTTTATGACTGTTATGTTTAACTTATGGTGTATTGTTTGTTCTTTTCCATGCTGTTCCTCGTGTGCCCGATCGTCGTGCGGTTGGAACTTTCACCGCTCCACTTTGCAGCTGCCTGACAATAAACAATTTTTCAGCCAACAAAGAACCCTCGAATAGATTTTGTTCAATCGTGTCAAATCAAGAAATCGGATTTTGTAGTTAAATCACCGGGACCCAAGGCTAGTTGGATAACTTTTGAACATCATCAATCGATAACAATCAGACCAAATCTCCTCTTTAATTATCGTTGAACGAATAACAATAGCGCCCCTCCACATATGCATATGTGTTTATCTCAAATGACCTTTGACACAACCCATACTAGGGCCTTGCGCGCGCGAGATTCCGAACTGGCTTATTTCAAGTCAAGTTTGATGTATATACGTCTCCCTAGACTGGTTCCCGATCCCTATATACATGTAGATTGATTCGCTTATTGCAAAAATATAGGAATCGGTAAAGGCAGCCATTACCGGGCAGAATTCTGCCCGGTCACGTGGTTATTGATATTATTATTTTCTTTTTTAGTAAGTGCGCATATTTTGCATTGACATTTGTAACCCGGCCGTGCGTGTCGAACATATCCAAATGTAAATATAAAGTACATTGCATAAAGCATGCAAAGGGCTTCGCCAATTTTTAAATATATAACACACAATGCGCACGCGCAAAGACGACCAATCACAGATCAAGATGAAGCGCCTTTACCTGTCCCTATATTCTCATATGTGGGATATGTGGACGGGAACCAGTCTAACGTCTTCCTTTGTTCGGGTTCGACGTTCAATCGGCAACTTCAAACCAGTCTCATAACCCGAAATCGTTACTCTTTTCTTGAATTTATCATGCACTGATTGGGAACGATCAGCTTTCAAAGTTAACGTCAATTTCGAGTCAAACAAGACGTTCTAACTCGTTATTTTGACGAAATTTCATGGCGAGTACATGTTTCAACATGCTCATTTCAACATGTAATTTCGGATGGTCCAGCTTCAAAATGCATAGAGTAATGAGCGAGGTATTCCAGGTACCGTACAGACTTTCGCGCCGGCTAACATGTTCTAGCGTGCACCCCCTTGCCACTTGGCAACCGTTGCCAACGGCCTGGTAGTCTGGTGCACGACTCTCTTATTATGCAAGCGCTATAGCGCAGAGGCAGGACTCTAGGATTTATGCAAATCTATCACGCAACTGGCTTATTCTGCACAGTGCTTATGATAATGAGCCAAAAGCTTCGCAGGGGTCCCGCACCGAAATTCAGTGCGGGCCTCAACCACTGCAGAGCTCTCATCGTGTTTCCCCAGACCTGATGTGCGAGCATCCACAGCAGGTCTGGGTACGAGACTATGATTGCTCGTGCTTTCCAGACATTATTTTCAGTCTGTCTTCCACATTAGTAGCCTTGTCCAAGGCCGTCTCCAGGTGTTTTGCTGTACGAGAGAATATTGGGTCTAGCGCGCGCATGCAAACTATACTGCACACGGCATCAAAACGAGCCACTGTGCGATGAACGACTTCCATAGTAAACCCGTACGGCAACACACTGGCTGCGTAGTGCGTACATAACTGCGTACGGCCTGGCCTAGCTCGAAAGACAGCCTTGTCGAGTCTGTCACTTCCGGGTTGAATGTGTTTCTTTATATTTTCGGCCAGTATTGGCCGAAAATGGGCGGGCTTTGGATATGCGGATATGCAGGGTATGAATATTAAAAATTTGTCGTGAGCCAATCAGGAGCTTTATGAGTAGCACGTAATGACGCGAGCATGCATTATGCATGTGTGGCGTCCTCCATGTTAAGAGAACCGTGGCATGATCGATGGACGAAATAAATAAGAATAATTCGTATTAATTTTTTGTCTGACCGCCATGATTTACTAGACTTGTCGCCAGTCTACTAAAAGTTACACCACAGTTCGTCCCGTCTTTATTGCATCTGATAAAACTACGAAAGCCTATGCTTATGAATTGTTTTTTTTAACACGGCTGTTCTACTGTTTTATTCACAAGAATATAGAGTAGGCCTATTTAATTAGCCACAAAATAAGCGTCCATGACATATTTATAAATTGGGTTCCGAAATTGAGAATCGAGCGACAGAGGGCGTTATTACATTTTTTAGGTGGATTCCTAATCACGTTGCAACAGGGCCAGTCAAGGAATCATGGCAATGGGGTTTATAACGTTGTGACGATATTCTTTGAATTGTCGCTACCGCGTTTGTTGTAAGTGCACAAACGCCAATAAATGGAAAAGCACCTTAAATTAAGGCCCGTCTACACGAGCCAACATTTGTTGATTGTTGGCCAACAAGGACCAACATAGCCTTTAGTCAAGGCGTCCGTGGCGAGGTTTGTTTTGTGCACGGTTTTGCTAACGCTTGAAGAAAGACTAACATTCATACTGCAGACTGTTCGCCACGAACGCCTTTACCAAAGCGTAGGCCTATTTGTGACCTTCGTGCTGAATAATTCAACACAACGGAGGTGGTAAATTATTCATAAATTGTAACCAACCAGCGGCGGAGAGCTTCTGGAATCATCCATATAAATATAGGTAGCATTCACGAAAAAAGCGAAAGTTATTATTCGTACCAGGAAAACAATTAAAATACAAGAAACATATGATTAGTCAAAGTTCTATAGAGTAACTCCACATAAATTGATTAACCATTTTTAAAGTTATTAACTCGCTAAAACAATGCTTTTCGTGTACCAAACAAAACACCGCGCTACACACGTACGTACGTATATAGTTACGTAGGCGCAGGCCTAGTACGCGAAACGGGACAAGTCGTCCCCGAGTCAACTCGCTCCCCTCAATTAACACCTAGGCCAAGTAATCCCCAGGTAAAGTCGTCCCCGAGACAAGTCGTCCCTGGGTCAAGTCGTCCCCGAGTCAAGACGTCCTATACTAGCACCCCGTGTACAAAACCTATAGCCCATATGACAATTAATTTTAACAAAATCTGACTTTTCTCCTATGTTTTTCTCAAGTTGCAAGGATAATCGGTTTGGGCCTGTCGACTACCATATCTTGTATTTGGAAGCAAACATTTCAAGATGTACATGCACAAAATCACTGTTTAATTTTGCTGAGAATACCTGCAACTTTTTATACGATTGTCGCAAAGTGCATGGGAGGGTTAAAGGGCCTGTGACATGCTAAACAACTTTGTGCCTAAGCTTTGCTTCATAATGACGAATTACATCCAAACGAACAATAGTATGCTATTGTTCGTTTGGATGTAAAATCAATAAAACGTGGCCAGAATGTGCCAGATCCGTTCATCTCGTCAGTGTTACTCATTCCCAAGAAAAATGGGCATCTCAGGCCCATTTTCAATTTACGACCACTAAACAAGTTTATATAATATCATCACTTCAAGATGGAGGGCCTCGTCGTTGTGAAAAACCTGTTACAACTGAACGATTTTCTGGCTTCAATGGATCTGAAGGACGCTTATACTTTTCACATCCTACTCATCGGAAATATCTTCGATTCATTTGGCAAAAGCACATTTTCCAGTTTACATGCCTGCCGTTCGGCCTGTCCATCTCTCCGCGGACATTCACTAAAATTATAAAGCCAGTTGCAGCTTCTCTTCGCCAGGAAGGGATCCGTTACTTGTGTATTTTACCTGCTATGTATGGACGATAGCTATCCTGGTGTTGGGAGTCACTCGCCAGGAATGCAGAAACAACGTTCAACGAACGCTAGTGCTGTTACAGAACTTGGGTTTTGTAATAAACTTTCCAAAATCTCATCTGGAACCAACCAGAGAACTGGTTTATTTGGGTTTTCTCATAAACTCCAAGAACATGACTCTGTCACTGAGTCAAGAAAAACTGGACAAGATTGTGTCTCACTGTCAACATGTGAGACAATCCAAGGATCTAACTGTTCGCGACGTAGTGTGTCTAATTGGCCGGATGTCGGCAACTATACAAGCAGTGCTTCCTGCTCCTTTTTTGTTCGTTACCTGCAGAACGACCAGTATCATGCTCTTTGCAGAGGCAGATCCTAGGAAACATCTATACTCCTGTCGAAGGAGTCGAAGGAGGAGCCTCAGTGGTGAACTCGATTCAGGTTTTGAATGGTCTCCAGCTTCTACAAGACAAACCCGACCTTTATCTGCAAACGGATGCATCACTACTAGGATGGAGTGCCTGACTCGGCTAAACCCAAATAGGAGGTCGTTGGACACAAGAAAAACAGTCCAATCACATCAACTGTCTAGAACTTCTTGCCGTGTGGTACGCACTTAGATCAATCATATAGCCAATTGCAAGAACAAACACATTCGTATCCAAACAGACAACACTTTGGAAGTGGCATACATCACACACAAAGGGGGTACACATTGCCAGAAGTTATCACGCCTGGCCGTGAACATTTGTCTTTGGTGTCTACATCGGGGTAGGACACTTTCAGCAGACTCGGAGCACCTCCCAGGGTCGCAAAATGTCATGGCAGACAACATATGTCGAGGGTATTCAACGACAGCTCCGAATGGTTTCTTCTTCCGCAGATCTTCAAGAAGATCATGATCGGATTTGCATTTTAGCCAGACGTCGACCTCTTTGCCACTCGAATGAATACCCAATTGCAGAAGTTCGTTTCATGGAAACCCGACCCAATGGCATGGGCGGTCAATGCGTTGGAGTTGACTTGGACCGACCTACGGGGTTACGCCTTTCCCCATTTACTCTCCTGACCGTAGTTAAGGCCCGTAACTACGACAATTGTTTAACGGGTGCATGTTTATCTGTGTGGGCGTATAGAGATTAGTCGCGGATAATGACTTGTACGCGTATTATGCACCTATCAATTGTTCTCCACCTCCCCCCACCCCCCCCCCCCCCCACGCTACCCCCCCCCCCCCCCCCCCCACGCTACCCCCCCCCCCCCACGCTACCCCACCTAAGAGTGGGGATTGCCACTTTTTGCGTGACAAAATCCCCACCCCTGGGGCAACATTCTTTAAGCGCTCACTACAAAACATTTAAACAGCCGTTTTATTGTCCGCGCCTTACTTAATCAGGGCTGCGTTCCATGTACGCGAACATTTGCAACGTTTGTGACAACCGGTACCCAGAGTTCCATAGATGCGTGCACAAAAGTACCGTGGCCAGTGGCGAACGTTGGCAACGTTTGCCTAAGTCGAACGCAGTCCAGGCTGTTTTGCTGTACACGCCTATTTAGTCGGGTATCTATGGGGGACCACCCGTGCACCACCCCCCTCCCCACCCCTCCAGTACTAAACCAAACCAACGTTTTTAGGTGCATTTTATGGTCCTAAAACACATTTTTGATGTTAACAGTAAAACAAAAAGATGCACTCGGGTTATTCAAAATGACGGCCAAAATGGTAAAAAATCATATATTGGCCAAATAATATAATGAAAGCACTTAAAAAATGGCTAGTTATATGTTTTTTTACCCTCGGAAATTTATTTCTGGGGTCCCTTTTTTACTATCATGCTACAAATTCAAAATGGCGGCCAATATGGAGGCCAATATGGCTGCCAAAAGTGGCCAACTGTGAGCAAAATTATATATAATGGACAAAAATAATGATAAACACATACATAACAAAAGTTATATGTTTTTGACCCTCGCTAATTTATTTCTGGGGTCTCCTTTTTCTACCATGCTTCAAATTCAAAATGGCGGCTAATATGGAGGCCAATATGGCTGCCAAAATTGGCCAAATATGAGAAAAATGATATATAATGGACAAAAAATAAACACATAACAATGTTACTTGTTTTTGACCCTCGCAAAGTTATTTATACTATCATGCTTCAAGTTAAATATGGCGGCCAATATGGCGGCCAATATGGCGGCCAATATGGCAAAATATGAAGAAAAAAATTATATATAATGGACAAAAAATAATGATAAACACATACATTAAAGGCAACCACCCAGAACTAACCCACACCAACTTATTAGGGAGCCCTTTGTGATCCTATAGCATATTTTTCATGTTAACAATACAATAAAATGCTCTGGAGATATCTAAAATGGCGGCCAATATGGCCACTAAAAATGATCCAAAATGAAAAAGATCATACATGTATATTAGCCAAATAATGACAATTTTTTATAAAATTGCTAGTTATGTTTCTTACCCTCGCAAATTTTATTTTTAGGATTTTCTACCATGCTCCAAATTAAAAATGGCTGCCAAAAGTGGCCATATATGAGGAGAATGATATATATAATGGGCCAAAAATAACCCACAGCTTGAAGATGGCGATCACTGTAGCTGCCAAAAGTGGCTAAATATGAGAAAAATGACCCATAATAAAGATAAAAATATTAAAAAACTGTTGCACCTTCAAGAACTAACGCACACCAACTTTTGAGGTGCCTTTTGATGTCACAAAACATGTTAATTAAAAAATAGTCTGGCGATATCCAAGATGGTGGCCAATATGGTCACCAAATATTTTTTAAAATAGAAAAGGTCATATATTTATAGCAAAATAATGATTTAAATGATTAGTTATATATATTTTTACTCAAATTTGTATCTGGTGTACGTGCTACTTTGCTACCATGCTTAAAATTCAAGACAGCGATCAATATGGCTGTCAAGTGTAGCTGAATGTAAGAAAAATTATATCTAATCGGCCAAAAACAAATTATAAAACAAATTAAATGATGTTGTTCATCCTTATCAGTTGTCATCTTGGTATTCTTATCATGTTTGAAGTTAAATGAGGCTGGTATGACCACCAAAATGGTTTTTCCATGATCACAACAAATATGATCTGAGAGACACAGATGTGGGATAATGAGACAATGTGGTGTTTGTTGTTCGTGAAGAGGGAGTCTAAAGTGGGAAAGAACGATTCCAGAAAAATCAACGGTATTGAAGTGGGCATATTATTGGGGTACACAAAATGTGAACAACTCAATACAATTCGAATTTGGATGTGCTTATAGATCAGTTTAATCGTACACTCCTCAACATGATAGAAACCAGCAAGCAACAGAGGGATTAGGATGGGCAGTTGTCCTGTACGATATTTCCATACAGATGCATCCCTTGGGTCTACATGTACTGGGGACACACCTATCCAATATGCCAATGCTACATACAGTGAGGGAAGTTTCAGTTTCACTGGATCTCTTAGTGGAGGATCCCTTAAAGGCACAGGCTCGTCAGCAATGCGCGCCCGCCAAATGTGTGCCACGCAATACGCAGCTCCATAGCAAAGGCATGGAGCTGCGTGTTTCGAGCACGAATTTGGCGGTCATTGAATTTATTTATTTAACATATTTTTGCAGCCATATATTGGTTGTATAATAAATTAGGGTCAAGAACATATGAATAGCAATTTATAAATGGGGGGTCCCCTATAGATACCCGACTATATTAGGCCGTGGGCCAATTTCGAAAAGTGAAGCCGTTTTTAATTTCCGTAGGGCATTTTGGTAGGTTACCTAACGATAAAATAGACAGTCGTAGAAAAATGACAAAGGAGGAATAGCCGATGTTCGACTGGTCGCATTTTGCACGTTATAGTGTAAGGAAGCCAGAAATTCTCACAAGAAAACGCTTTTTCAATTTTGTGAAGGTGGCGAACAGCGAAGGAGTCTGGTTTATTTTCCAAGTACCTAGCGTAACGGCATACTGCAGGGGCAAGACACCGCGCTCAACGAGCAAAAACAAAATTACGTGCATAAATCAAGACTACTTGCACCAAAAGGAGATTATGCACGAAAACGTAGATTGGTTCCCGGTCCTATCGCTTATTGCGAAAGATTTTGTAGATTTCGAGTTCATTTATCCATTTTTAACCTCTATTACCTCAAGCAAAAAACACTGAAGAAAAGAACCAACGGCAAGGGAATCTGGGGAAAAATTGGAATGACTGCAAACACGAAAATGTGCTTTTCATTATCTTAATTTCACTCTAAATCAAGGAACACAGTGCCTATAACCGTGTATGCAATAGACTACCGAAGTGAATACGTCTTTTGTTAGTTGCCTAGGCAATTGGCTCTACACTGAAAATCACTAAACCGCGTCCCTGTGCTTTCGCAATGGTACTTTTTCCGACGGCCATGATGTTTAAAACCAATTACCATGGCAACCACGTCACACTTCGGCTGTCTATTGGGCTCTGTTGAATGTAGGCCTACATGGCGTAATTCGACAACGAAAATATATTTAATTTCCTTTAATACATTGTAATAACGCAATAGGACTTTACATTTTTTTAATTTGAATAATTACTCCTGCATTTTATACAAATCTTATTATCTTATTGTATTTTATATAAACAAATTATATAAAATAGACAAATCGTTATGCTTATTAAACTGGAACTTATCTCTTTTTTATACATAACATGCCCTTTTCCATGGTCCCTCAACTGAAGCTTCTGTTTGCTTTAAATTAAGACACTTAATAAATATTTAGTGAATTCCCAACACCCTGGCATCGACATAGAGGTCGATGCATGAAATTTTGCACTTGCATATTTTAATTGTTTCTACAAGATGCAGGAGGTGGGCTGAACATCGTCCGACAGTAACGTTTCTTTTTAATTTTTTACTCCAACTTTCGCTGTAATCTCATAAGCAGACTTCACTCTTCCACCAATGTCATGTTCACATTGCAAGTATATATAATTTTATTGTAATACATGTTATTGAGAATATTTAAGAGAAAGCAATACAGATCATAAAACAATACTTCCAGCATTAAGGAAAAAATAGAACAAAATTAGCATATGATCCTTAGAAAATTTCGAGTACAAGTTAGTATACACTAAAAGTAATCACAATAAGTTAGGGATATTGGTGTGTCAATTTGTCAATTTTGGATTTCTTTTCTTTTTTGAAATTATTATTTTAACCTATTCCTGTGACAAGTGTGTCTGCCATGCAGATACAATTATTGTCTAATCATATACAAAACCATTCAAGCAAAATGCATACTCTCAATAAAATATCTGCGTACACCCCATTATCCCTATAGTTATATATACCGAGCACGATATGGGGTCTCCTTCACACCTACTTCACACTATTCCCTTTTATGCCAAACCCCTTCCACCCGCTCCCCTCCACAAAAAAATTAAACAATAACCGAATAATAGTCTGTTCAAACTTCAAACTTCAATTTTTTTTCCTCCATTGTGCTGATAAGCAGTGGCTTGGCTATAGGCCGTGGGCCGATTCCCCAAAAGTGTTTTTTTCGTAGGGCATTTTGGTAGGCTACTTTACATTTTCAGACTGAAAATAACACCTATTTTGATTTATTGGTTGTTCGATTTGTAAATTCCTACACTCCGATGAGCTAGAAGCGAAAAACAGCGTCTGTTTATGCCATTTTATCGTGTAGAATGAGTCTAAAATGTTCGCACCCCCGCACCCTTCACACACTCCTCACGCTCGTTCCCGAAGACTTTAATCATTGGCACGCCGAAGTGCGTGGCATTGCGGGAACGAAAATCGGGCAAGTGTCAGGGTACCTTTAGGCCCACTTCAAACGTCGTACTTATGCCGTGTCGAATTAAATTCAACTTGGCACGACGCGACGTTGGCACGACGTTAGCACGGCAGTGGCTTTAAACGTCGAACTTAATTGTGTTATGGCACCAAAATTCCAAACAAAAACCATCGATGTCACAACAGATTAGAAGAGGACATGAACGATCACAGAATGAGGCATGAATAATTAGTTAAACACCAAACTTTAATTAAACTACAAACTTAAACAAAATACATAAAAAAACAAAATAATTGATATTACCCCAAAACAATCATTCACCGAAGGGATGGGGCGAGCAGTCGCGAACGAAAAAGGTCCAATGTCAAAGAAAAGTTTAGCATGCAGTTCATGAAAACCGTCGTTCCGCGCATGATTAAAACATCTCAGGCGTGAAGAGGCATTTCACAAGTCCAAACAGGTAGGAGCTCCTTCGGTGTTTTACGACTCTGACGATCTCACCGAATATCCTTCCGCTTGCACAAAAGTCACCGGAACTATCCAAGTCCGACGACACCCCATGGCTGGGCAGCACCATGCAAAAACACACCGTTACCGGTACCAACATCGCCGGCCGGTAGACAAATTCCGCGTAAACACGGTCATCACGGCAACAGTCCCCAGTTGGGTCCCAGGAACTCGCTGCGGGAAAAACGTTCACCTCTAACTGGCGAGCACCTCAGTGCAGCAGTCGGCGACCCTCGCTGACCCTCGCTGACCCAAAGGCAAAGTGGAGAATGATCTCCCAATTATTGTTGTTTGTAACCGACATACGTTACATGGGATGTCTGCAGTATAATACCTCAATAAGCTCAGTTTGAAACTCATGCATGCTCAATAAATGTCATGTTTAATTCTAGTTGATGTCACAGATAACAAGTAACCAGGGTGTGGCACAGGAGTAACAAGTAGCTAAAAGCAATGTCATGTCGATAAGGTTTGCAGGATACAAGTCCAGTGCATGGTTTGATGCAAGGTTGTACGCAAGGTTCAACTATTAAGGAATAAAGAAAGAAAATACTGATTTTGAGTTAAATGTGTCATATAATAATCACTGTTTGGCAATAAATCTTAACCAGTTTACAATAATGAAAAACAGTCACTGTCCAAAATTACTAGGAACATGATCCAAATCTATCCATAAATTTCTGTCTTCAAATCCAATAAATTCTCCAATACAATCCTTAAAGAAATGAAATATCAGTAAACTTACTTTTGCTGAGCTTCCATGGGATGTCAAGTCAATGGGATGTCAAGTTGTGTTGACTAATGAGTACAAGAAATGGCAATGTCTGTACATGTACTGACTAGTAGTGTATATGACCATACATGTACATATATGCAGGAATGTCTACAATAATGTGCCACACCCAAATATTCAAATTAAAAATAACAGCGCCCTCAAGTTACTCACAAAATATAGCGCCCTCTGGCAGTCAAAGCATTACCTAAACATAAAGGACAGAATCTAACGTCAGGGTCATTAAATTTCATACCACCATTAATATCTAGCGCAAAAGTCTTTACAGTCCAAGACATCCGGGGTGTTAAAGTCACTGAATCCTTTATGTTTTCGAGTTGTCGTCCAGTGTAATCCTCTGTGATCGTACAGCTCTGTGGTCAAATCATGAACAGTTCCTCAGACCATATCCCCTTCCAAGAAGACAAGTTTGTCAATGGGACGATGATAGACTCCAGTCTGTGTTCTCACTTGTGCAGATCTCACCTTCCCATCTTTGCCTGGGTAAGTATCCACCACGAGTCCCAAGGGCCACTTATATCGAGGACTGTTTTCGTTCTTGACCATCACAAGTTCTCCAGTGCACACATTGCGCTTTGGGTTGATCCATTTCTGTCGTTCTTGTAGCGATGGAAGATATTCTTTCAGCCATCGTTTCCAGAAGATATCGGCTAGGTATTGTATTTGACGCCATCTTCGTCTGTAGACATCCTGCTCTACAAACCGTCCGAGAGGCAGGTTGGGTCCGGAGCGAAGAAGAAGTAGATGATTTGGTGTCAAGGGAGCAGGATCTCTTGGGTCATCAGAAAGTCGCGTAATCGGTCTTCCATTGACAATACCCTCAACGATACACATCAACGTTTGGAGTCCTTCGTCAGTGAGTGCTTGTTGACTGAGTAAACCGCTCAGCACAGAACGAACTGTTATAATTTGCCGTTCCCAGGCACCACCAAAGTCCGATGCTGCAGGGGGATTGAACAGCCAGCGTATCTCTCTTTGAAGGAGATAGTTGTGGACCTTAACTTGATTCCATTCCTGGATTGCTTGTCGTAGCTCACGGTTTGCACCGACGAAGTTGGTACGTGCCATTATCAGACCTAATTTCAATGGGACTACCACGGCGAGAAATGAAGCGCTGTAAAGCGTTAACGAAGGAGTCTGTGTCGAGTGTGTGGCAAACCTCAAGATGGATGGCTCTCATAGACAGACACGTGAATAAACACCCATAACGCTTCACAAGACATCTGGCACGCTTTACCATGAACGGACCAAAGATGTCGACCCCTACCATGCTGAATGGCGGAAGTCCAGATGTCACACGGTCTGCAGGTAAGTCAGACATACATTGAGTCAAGGTTGACGCTTTCCTTTTTCTACATGGGATGCACTTGTGAATCACCTCTTTCACTGAAGAACGACCCTTGATGATCCAGAATCGTTGTCGGATTTCTGAAAGAGTACGCTCTGCTTCAGAATGCCCACTTACTTCGTGATAATGCCTGATGATGAGTCTTACAACAGGATGCCGCTTGGGTAAAATCAATGGATGCTTGATGTCAGCAGCAAGGTCGGCGTTGCCTAGTCTTCCTCCAACCTGGATAAGACCACGGCCCGACTTTGAAGGCGCTAACATTTGGAAGCAACGCAACTTCAGAGTAGCATCGTCAAAACTTGTCTGTTGGATGTGGCGTACTATGGCTCTCTCCGCAGAAGACACTTCATCTAACGTGATAGGTTGACTCATCACAGATACTGCATTTCCTTTACCAATCCGGTGAAGGAGAAAGGCCTTTACACGTAGCATCCAAGCAACTGCCTTGCGCAGTGAGTACCAGGAAGAGAAATAAGCGAATAGCTTACTCACAGCGTCAGGTTCATCCTTGGATATGCTGGTACTATAGATGACGGGGTCTTTCTTGACTTCCAAAACATCTGGTGACATAGGTGCATCAAAGTCAGGTTTAAGTGGCCACTGCGATTCATCAAAGAGCAGAAAACGTGGACCTTGGCGATTAAATCTTGGGCTGTTTGACCTCTAGAGACGTCGTCTGCTGGGTTAGACATGCCATTGTGATGCTTTCGAGAACTCGAGTATTCTTGAGATGCGGTTGGCCACGAAGGTCTGGTAGCGTTTGTTCTCGTTTCTCAGATAATAATAATAATAATACAAAAATTATAAAGCGCCCTATTCATTAAAAATAAACGCTCTAAGGCGCTTGACAACCAATGAATTTAAAACAATTTATCTACTATTGACACATCAACTACATTATGTGGTCCCCTATACACAAACAAAAGACATCCCATTAAACTTTAAAAGGATCAATTAAAAATATTGTATTCCGTTAAATTAAAAAAGATTAAATATTCTATAGAGCACCAGTGTGAGCCAGAGCCAAAAGAAAAAGAAATCCAAGAACCCAGCAACCCTGGCAACGGCACACACTCCGGTACTCTATACCAAATGCTAAAATCCTCAACAAAGAAATTCTTTCTTAAAAAGATACGTCTTAAGTGCCCTACGAAAACTATCAAGATTGTTAAGTTCTTTCAGATGTGCGGGCAATGAATTCCAAAGGGAAGCAGCCATTTTCCCGAAATGCCGGTCCCCATAGGTCACTGTTTTCGTGACAGGCACACGTAGAGAAATTGTGCGCTGCGAACGCAGTGATCGAGCAGGCTTGTAGATGTCCAACATGTCCAGAATATGGTCCGGCGCTTCACCATGTAAAGCCTTAAAGGTCAGAACAATGACTTTATATTCCACACACCTTGCCACCGGTAGCCAATGCAGGTCCATAAGCACAGGAGTAATATGCTCTCTCCGTGATTTCTTTGTAATGATTCGAGCACTAGCATTCCGGACTCTCTGCAACTTGCCGATCAATTCTGCAGAAATCCCACCGAGCAGGGCGTTGCAATAGTCAATTCGTGACGTCACAAGTCCATGAACGATTGACTTTGTTGCCTCAGTCGTCAAGCAACTCCGAATTCGGCTGATATTCTTAAGTTGCAAATACGCTGATCGACATGTTGGACCATTGTCATATGCGCATCAAATACGACACCCAGGTTTCGACACTGCGATCCAGGGGAAACAACCACATCGCCGACTGACACCACCAGATTGTCCGAGATTGAAGGTCTGTATTTTGATGAAAATAAGACCACTTCTGTCTTGGCATCGTTCAGTCTCAGCATGTTGGTAGTCAGGCACTGTCGCACCTCGTCTAGACAACGATTGATTCGTGAAAGGGTAGTGACCTTGCCTTGTGGTTCTCTGGGGTTGAATGACGTATATATTAGAATGTCGTCTGCATAGAAATGCATGTCCAGGTGATGCCTTTTAATGATGTCTCCCAAAGGACTAATATACAGAGAACAATTTCGGCCCAAGTATAGATCCCTGAGGCACTCCATAGTCTACCTGAGCTGGATCAGAGAGTACCCCGTTGACCGTCACCCGTTGGCATCTTCCTTTCAAATACGATTTCATCCAACAGATCGAGTGCAGTCCCTGTTATTCCAAAACTGCTCTCAAGACGTTGTAGCAGCAACTGATGGTCGATCGTATCGAATGCCGCTGACATGTCCAAAAGAACAAGGATTACCATAGACCCACGGTCAAGTGCTCTCAGAATGTCACTCTGCACATTGATTAGGGCTGTCTCCGTTGAGTGATGGGTTTTGTATGCAGATTGCAGCTTTTCATGTAGCGTATTCTTTACCAGGTGTTCCTCAATTCGTGAAGCCACAACCTTCTCCAACACTTTTGACAAGAACGGAAGGTTTGACACCGGTCTATAGTTCTGTAGTATTTGTTGATCTAGATTCGGCTTCTTCAATATAGGGCGAATGTGGGCACACTTAAACTCTCTAGGCACTATTCCTTCGGCCAAAGAAGAATTAACGATTTCAGTGATGATCCACAGCAGCGTACATGTATCTGAGCATTTCTGAAGAAGCCACGTTGGGGCAGGATCGAGATTGCAAGACTTAGCAGGCGACCTTTTGATGATTTTCCGGACTTCTTCGCACGAGGCCAATTTAAAATGACGTAGCCTCTCGTCAACCATCGATCCTGCCAAGACTGTATTGAATGATAAAAGTGTTTCATTATTCAGTGCAGAGCGTATAGCCACAATCTTACTAGTGAAAAACTCACTAAAATCCTGGGCAAGCGACCGATGAGATTCTCCCTGTGGCAACAAATCTCTATTGTTATCGTCTCCGAGCAAATGTTTCGCAACCTTGTACAACGTCTTTTGATTATGCGCACAATTAGCGATCTTATCATAGTAATACGACGACCTTGCTTTATGCAAAAGTTTATTAACAACTGTACAGTAATTCCGATACACTTGTTTGTCAACTTCCAGTCCCGTTCTCCGCCATCTACGTTCAAGTTGGCGTCTTTTGTGTTTTGCCTCTCGCAAATCCTTAGTAAACCATGGAGCGTGCGGCCTTAATGTAACGGTCTTCTTGCAGAGAGGCGCATGTGTATCGATAATGTTGTAGCTTCCCACCAGATCAACCAAGGGTCGATGAATGTCATGCAGCTCGCAAGCTCCATCCACACTAGCCTGGAAAGCCTCCACATCTATGGCTTGAAGTTTGCGAAAAGCAACCTCCCAGACAGCAAACTTACGTTAGCCCAACGTTGGATCAACGTCAGTAATTGATGAAGAAACGTTGGACCAACGTTAGAAAGTGACGTTGTTCCAACGTAAAGTTGCACTTCCGAATAACGTTGGCACAACGTTGTTTATAAGTTGGCGTTAACGTTGGACAAACGTCATATCGCTCAATTCCCAACCTTATTTCCACGTCAATTCAATGCTGGCGTCTTATTGACGTCTTATTGACGTCTTATTAACGTCTTTGTGGGGTCGTATGCAAAGCCAAAAGACGTCTTTTCCTGATTATGATATTATTTTCCATACATTACTCATACATACTCATACATATTCATCGATACTCATACATTACTCATACACTACTCATACACTACTTACTCATTATATACACTAATTACTCATACGTTATCTTTTTGCGCGACTTCTATTTATGCTCCACAAAAACCTGCACCCTGTAACCCATGGTTGGCACACACCTACTAACCGAATACCAAACTTAATACTAATCACTCACCACTTTGAGTTTGTTCATTCCCGACAATTGCCAATTTGCCTATTATCAAGCAACAACCCATTTACAAAAATCAAAACAACTGCCAAAACTGAAGCAAATTAGCCTTTTTACACGGTAAATCTGGTCACGACCACTTTATGACGCAGGAGTCTAAAATGACTGGAAAAAAGACGTCTTTAACACGTCGTGTGCCCACATATGTTGCCGTTAACGTCAGATTGCCGTCAGAATAGCGACGCAAGCATGACGTAAATTGTTGTGCCTAAACCCACGTTAATTCGACGCAGTATGTCGACGCCGTACTGACGTAATGTGATAACCTTTATATGACGTCCTATACCGACGTTATATATGACACCTTATTGACGTCAAATATTGACGTTAAAGTGACGTCATGTTGACCAAATGTCTAAGCTAATGCCGACGTATAGCAAATACGGAAATCGCCGGCCCATATCTGACGTCGTACTGACGTCGTACCGACGTCGTACACCGACAGGCGACGTTTGCCGACCTATGCCGACCTGTGCCGACGTCGGTGCGACGTATGCTTGCTGACTGGGCTTTCGTTGGACAGGGCTGGGTTTCCCAAGGTAGGTACTGAACGAAACAGCGTAGTGATCGCCTGATATGTTACCATCTCTATCACACAGTCCTGGATCTGTCACGGAGACATCGGTGATGATATTTCCAGCCTCGCATTTAGTAATTACTACGTCAAGTGTATGACCTTTGTTGTGTGTAGGCACCTTGACATGCTGAACAAATCCCATCTCATTAAGGGAGTCAATAAACCTACGTGCATTAGCGTCATCGTCCCTATCAAGATGAAAGTTCATATCTCGAACGATAAATGTGTCCCTTGGTGCAATAGCAAATTTCTCTAGAAATCTCAGCCATTCTTGGAAAAAGACACTAGTTTTAAGACCATTAACACTGGATGGCGGTGGACGATAGATAACTGCGAGTCTCATGTATTCAAAGTGCGTAAAATCATCATCCTTGCTCGATGAGAGTACTTTTACAGACAGTCCTAACTTAAATATGACAGCGACACCACCGCCACATCTGCCACTCTGTCGAGGAACATGCTTAACATCGTAACCCGGAGGCACGATTTCTCCAAGGCACCTTTGGTCAGCAGCAGTCCCTGGCCACGTTTCAGATAGCCCGACGATATCGCAATCCTGAGATATGATGAAGTCAAATATAGCAAGAGTTGACAGACCGTGGATTCAAATGTGCCACCTTTAGTGTACAACCACGGCGTGGACACAATACTCTTTGCAGGGGAATTAGTGTTCTACTCAACGAGTACACGCTTAGAGGCTTGTTATCCAAATTCTTTCCAGTTGTTACTCTAACCGGAATTCTTCTCGAAAAGTCCTTTCTCCCGGCCCGAGTCCCTCTGTGTGTCGGTATTTCGCTGCTAATCCTCAGCAATTTGAGTGTATTGTAGGTCTCGCTGGACACTCTTGTCGTTTCTTTTGGCCCGTTGCATCGTATTCTTAGCAACTGCTGAACCGTGTCCCGCAGCAATGCCATAGTACTTGGGCGTTTTCGTCCCTATGAACAAATCCAATGCGATATCCTGGTAGGCCTGCAGAATTCTCGATAAATCTTTACCATTAGCAAGAAACCATACCTCAAAATGTTCCCCAATGTTCTAGGAGCATCAACTGTTCCACCACTATGACATCATCCCAACCAATCTTCTTTTTACAAAGCTCCTGAAACAGCATCTTGGCGGTAAGTATAAATGGACTGGCAAATCCCAAAGGATCATATATGGAGCTGACTGTACTAAGTAGTCCTCTGAGTGTGTGCGGCTTACTGCTCACATGAACGTCGAATGTAGCGTTGTCTCCTTCTACGTCCCAAAGAACACCCAAGGCTCGTTCAGTAGGTAAGAGCTCCTTGTCCAAATCTAGCGAAGCAACTGCCTTTGTTCTCTCGGATTCTGGGATTGCTTGCAAGACGTCACGAGAATTACTGATCCATTTCCCGAGCTTTAAACCTCCGAGTGCCAAAATGCTGCACAACTGGTTGATGAGTCTGATGGCTTCATCACTAGTAGCAACCGACTTTAGACAATCGTCTACATAGAAATTTTGGTCAACAGTCTTGACGGTTTCTGTGTCATACTTGCTAATATTTTCTTGTGCAGTTCGTTTCAGAGCAAAATTAGCACAACTGGGTGACCACACTCCTCCAAATAGGTGAGCCGTCATGCGACACATCTTCGGTGAGCAAGATGAGCTGTCATTGAACCACCATAGAAAGCGCAACGCATCTCGATCTGGTTCACTAACAAACACCTGGTGAAACATACCCTCAATGTCGGCCATAAATGCAACCCGTTCTTGCCGAAAACGAAGCAAGACGCCAAGCAACTTGTTGATTAAATCAGGACCTCGGTGCACTGTATAATTTAGAGAGATTCCCCGGAACTTGGCAGCACAATCGAAACAAATCATGAGTTTCCCTGGCTTATGCGGATGAAATACAGGGTGGTGCGGCAGGTACCAAACTGCGCCATCTGCTCTCTCGACGTGCTCTGGTGGTACTTCCTCAGCATAGCCACGATCCATAAGCTCTTTCATGCCTGCCGAGTATTTGTCTTTCAAGACTGGATCCTTCGCCAATTTTCTCCCGAGCAGACGCAAGCGATGTTCTGCCATAGCCTTGTTATCAGGAAGACTGGGTGGTCGTGACTTAAATGGTATGTCCATCGAGTAATGCCCATTCCGAAGAAGAATAGACTCTTCCCATATAGCTGCTGCCTTTCTGTCACTCACAGACATGCTGGTATCGCTACCTCCAAGATCCTCCAGTAGCCAAAACTTCTCAACCTGTCGCTGTAGGCTAATACATGCACATGCATCAGTACTAATGAAGTGCGAAGTTACCTGGTTCTTGGCCCCTGACTTAATTGGTTCATTAAGTGTCCATCCCAAAAGGGTCTTCGTGGCATAAGGTGTCCAAAATCCACCTTCGCGAACATCTTTAGGGGTCATCAGTGAAGGATTATCTTGCCCAATTATTAGATGTACATCCGTGGGGTTGACGTCAGGCAGCATTATGTCTCGCAAATGTGTCCATGCATTGATGTCCTCCGATCCTGTGTTACCAGACAATCTGGGTTGACGCATATCTTGGGCCTGGTTAGAACATTAGTCATGACAACAAGATTTTCATCATCAATGTCCGTGACTTCCAAGTCGACGACAAAGACATCAGTGATGTTGTTGTGGTTGTCCAATGTTGTAAGCTTCACTGTGTCACGACGGCCAGAAATTCCAAGCTGTCTGCGTCGATCCATTGTCAAGTAGTGCATAGGTAGTAAAAACATCTATGGACCCTTTACCCCTCACCTTCAGGGGCACAATAGGTAGAGCAACTCTCCCAAATCCGGCCCCGGTGATGGTACATGTCACATTACCTGAAGCACCTGGTTGTACTGAACTTGTGCTGACAAATGGAGGTGCGTTAACTGATAAAGATGGAGAAGTGCCTGTTGATGTGAAGTCCTTGGTACGAGGTAGATGCAGAAACTTGGTGTGCTTTAGAGTACAGCCTGGCACAGTACACACAGTGGTTCTTTTGCAGTCACGCGCCCATAGTGTCCAGGCTGAAGACAGTTGACACAAAGGTGGTGGCTCTGAACGAACTTTAGACGATCTGTCACCTTAAGTACCTTCCAACAATTACAACTGAACAAACTGTGGTCTTGCATGCAATATGGACACACGATAGCAATTCGCTCAGGACGAGTACCGCCACTCTCTCCACCTGTCTGGGGTTTCTGCCTTGACTGAAACTGGGGATTTTGTGATGTAGACTTCTGAAACCTCTGCGGCTCCACTTGGGTATTGAAGTTGACACGAGGTTTGCTCTTCCAATGTTCCTTTGGCGTGATACTCATTTGCGACTTGTCAGGTCGATCGACACTCAGTAATTTGCCAAACATGGGATCATTGGCACGCTCAGCCGCCACAGACACAACATTTAAAACGTCGTCAATTGTGGGAGCCTACTTTCGATGAACTTAAGATGGTGCACTCTTTTCAGCCGCCCTTTCTGAGGTCAAATGGCAACTTCTCGATTATCTTTGCCAAGCTTTGCCGATTATTCAGCTCAACAAGCTTACCCATCGTATGCAATGTCTCACGACAATTTCTCAGCTCATCCGAAAAATCCAGCAATCCCTTATTGTCAGTGACAGGAGGTCGGCTAATCCAGGCATCCGAGATATCAAACGCATTTCCAAATCGACTCTGAAGCAACATTCTTGCCAACTGGTAACCTTCATGGGGCTCCTTCACTGCACAGCTGGGAAACAATTTTTTAGCTGGTCCCGTACAGTACTGCAACAATCTCGCAAGCTTTGCACCGTCACTGATCGTGTCCTTGTCAACGATATTCTCAAAGGCACGGATGAATGTCCAGTACTTGACATGATCCCCGTCGAAGCTCATCAGCTCAGTCTTAGGTAACTGAAGAGTCTCCACTAAAGATTGCTGCTGTAAATGACTTTTGTTGAGCATCTGCATCAAGATGTCACTCATCTGCTCATTACTAGCTGCGGTTGAAGGGAAGTTGGATGAACGACGTCCAAACTCGGGGGGGGGGGTGGGGGGGGGGGGGGGGGTGGGGGGGGGGGGGGGGGGTGGGGGGGGGGGGGGGTGGGGGGGGGGGGGTGGGGGGGGGGGGTGCATAATAAGCAGCATCATATCTGAAGCACTCGGTGGCCGAGTTGTCTGTGTATAGCCCGCCTGTCTTACTGGTTGTTCGTCATCCAGGCTACGTGGAGTTGACTGCATAAAACGAACTGAATGAGCCTCTAGTTCTTGCGCATCGGTGTATGTCCTCTCGACAGCTTCAGCCACAGCAATTTTAGTTTGAAGTTCCATTTGACGACAACGCTGACTAAGTTTGAGCTCTTCCTCCTCAAGTGCTTGCCTCTGCATTTCAGAAGCTGCTTTTAATTGTGCCTGTAACGATGCTCTCTCATCAGCAGCTTTAAGCATGGCATTAGATAAGGTCGTAGATGTTGTTGACGAACGCTGCTTGCTAGCATGACTGGCAGAGTCCGAAGGCTGAACCGTATCTTCAAGTAGTTTGTCGTCAATCTCGAATATAGTGCCTTGTTCGAAACTCTCAACCTGCTGGCGAACCTCTGCTACCTACACAACAACGATGTTCTGATAATCCATTGCCGCTTTAACGTCATCTTCATCGGTCAGTAGTTGAAGAACTGCTCTTTGTATGATCATTCAAACGTTTCGATAAATCAGAAACAAGTTCGCGATTCTCTGGGTCTTTCATCAAGACTTTAATTTGATTCAGCACTCTTGTAACATTTGCCTTGAGACGAGATCGCTTCATCTTTAAATCTAAAATGTCCACACCATCGTCATCCTGTGGTTCACTCGTCGCCATCTTGATTTGCTTTCAAAATTGAACTGATGTAACCGACATACGTTACATGGGATGTCTGCAGTATAAGACATCAATAAGCTCAGTTTAAAACTCATGCATGCTCAATAAATGTCATGTTTAATTCTAGTTGATGTCACAGATAACAAGTAACCAGGGTGTGGCACAGGAGTAACAAGTAGCTAATAGCAATGTCATGTCGATAAGGTTTGCAGGATACAAGTCCAGTGCATGGTTTGATGCAAGGTTGTACGCAAGGTTCAACTAATAAGGAATAAAGAAAGAAAATACTGATTTTGAGTTAAATGTGTCATATAATAATCACTGTTTGGCAATAAATCTTAACCAGTTTACAATAATGAAAAACAGTCACTGTCCAAAATTACTAGGAACATGATCAAAATCTATCCATAAATTTCTGTCTTCAAATCCAATAAATTATCCAATACAATCCTTAAAGAAATGAAATATTAGTAAACTTACTTTTGCTGAGCTTCCATGGGATGTCAAGTCAATGGGATGTCAAGTTGTGTTGACTAATGAGTACAAGAAATGGCAATGTCTGTACATGTACTGACTAGTAGTGTATATGACCATACATGTACATATATGCAGGAATGTCTACAAGAATGTGCCACACCCAAATATTCAAATTAAAAATAACAGCGCCCTCAAGTTACTCACAAAATATAGCGCCCTCTGGCAGTTTAAATGATATAGCGCCCTCTACCAACCAAAGTTAAATAATCGGCCCCATATCAAATTCTGCCCGGGCCCTTAAACTGCAAGGAAACGGCCGGCCTTGCGGGGACCATTTGGACAGGGTACTGTGTGTCTGGGGGATTCTCCTTAACCCGCCTCTTGTGGTATCCCCTGAAAACTGTTTCCTTGTCACCTGCCTGGATTGTGATGTCGTTACATTTATGTAGATTAATATTTTTTGTATTTTTTATAAATTAACTTGATTTTGTAATGTCTTTTGGGTGGTGTTGTGGACTGTGAAGCGCTTTGAGGTATTTTACGTAAGGCGCTGTTATAAATATCTCTATTATTATTATTATTATTATTATACAGTTGTTGTTAATTTTATGGCATCTTCGGCAACTAAGGCCCTTTATGCCATTAACTATACGGTTTTAGCTTTAACTATATACTTTATTATCAACTAGAGATGACGAAGAAGGACTAGTTGCAGTTTTAGAAGTGGGAGGAAAACCCCCAGAGAAATCCTCAGGGGAAAACCCACGCGGTCAAGTAGGGACTGCAAACCCAATCCACAATGATCTCCTGAAGTTACAAAAAAACTGCATTCCAAAAACGTTTTACTTGGGAAGTTAAATATATAAGTTCCAAAAGTCCAACATTTTCCAGTGGTGAATCCATGAATACCTGCTCGCCCCAATAGACAATATTATATGGCTTCTCGCCCTGAATACTAAGAAATTGGTAAAATACTTTACATTCTCCAGATTACTTTAGTTTCTTTTTAAAGGAAATAGAGGATCATAACAATTGCAAACTCCCAGTCGAGCTTAAATAGTAAATACACAAATCTGGTTAAATTTCACCAGAGTCTGGTTGAAATTTCACCAGATTCCTGGTCCGTATACCACCCACTCTTTCCTGGTTAATTTCACCAGGATTTCCTGGTGAATATACGTCAACCAAAATCCTGGTAAAAAATACCAGGACACATTGGTGAAATTTCCTGGTTATTTTCTACCACATTCCTGGTTAAAGTTATCATGATTCCCTGGTGAATTTCACATTGTGGAATTATATACAGAATTATACCACATAATTGGTTAAAATGTACCATGAAACCCTGGTTATTTTCACCAGGAACGTGGTTACTTTTCGCGAGTAGTTGCCACGGCATAACATGGCGCCTGGAGCTCCACGGTGGGCCGGCGGTTTTGTACACGAGGCATGGCGACTACGCACTCTAGCCCTTAAAAATTTAAGCCCGCCGCACACGAGAGCTATGTGCTGAGCGAAAATTCATTCGTGGCCGATGGCGTAAGGAGATAGCTCTCGTGTGCGGGCAACTTTCGTGAGCATTTGGTCACTCGTGTTCGCTGAAACTAAAGGCAAGTGCTTACGACTCATAGACTGGATTCACGGTTCACAACGTTTAACCCACTGGTAAAACCACTCTAACACACGTCAAAATAATTGTGCGGAGTGCCAACCAGTCTTTTTGTAGTTGGTAAAGAACGCATGCGCGGTGTCCATAAATCGCCCAATTGATCTTCCAAAGTCGCATCGTTCACCAACTCACTGTGCGCTGCCATTTTGCAGTGTCATGAGCACATTAATCGGTTTTCTTCTCAATTTTTCCCACACTATTCCGTTCGTGGCGGAACAGTAGTGTGATTGGCAAAATGCCATTGTCCTCATCATGATTTTAGAAGACAGAGCAACGCCTTTATTCATTATTTCTTCTGTCACAACCCCATAAGGAGTCTACAGTAATAATTATCTGATAAGTTGTTGTTGTTGTATGGCATCTTCGGCAACTAATGCCCTTTATGCCATCAACTATACGGTTTTAGCTTTAACTATACTATATTATCAACTTGAGATGACGAAGAAGGAGTTGCAGTTTTAGAAGTGGGAGGAAAACCCCCAGAGAAATGCCCCAGGAGAAAACCCACGCGGTCAAGTAGGGACTGCAAACCCAATCCACATACACGCCCCGGATTCGAACCCGGGACGCCAGAGGTGAAAGGCTTTTTATAAAATGTTTTATTCGTTCGAATAAAACACGCAAGCCAGGTCAAGTCCAGTCCATATGTCAATTCCATTTATAACCAGTTCCTCCACCATCGTCGTTGCCAGTCCAGGTCAATATCCACTATCATCACCAGTCCAGGTCGAGCCATCATCAAGACCGCAGACACGGATCCAATCGTGTTCCAAAATTGTACCGGCGTTCCCGGTGACGTACGTACTGGTCACTCCGTCATTGAGCAACGTTCCAGGACATCACACGGGTTTCCGCGAGAAAACTCCTCCAAACTAGGCTGCTTTCGAGCGCGGCACCAGGTGCTCCATGGTGCTCCATATGGTGCTCGCCCGAAAGCGTGTGTAAGCATGTGTGTGACGTAACGTTTCCACCACATGTGAGCACCAGGGACGAGCGCTCGAAAGCAGCCCTACCTACCTATGTGCAAGGGTAGTCCTTGCGTCATCACAGGCAGGCCAGCAGAAAGAACCACTACGCCAACCCGACCGCCCTGATCTGATAAGGAAAACCAGTTCAGATAGTCTAGCCATAAGTACAACGTGATGATTATGGTTTGTATGCGCAAACGTGGAAAAATCATCAGAAATGCCTGTCGCCAATCAAATAGCTGGATTTCCGCGCATGCCCACTTCACAGGATTTCACCAGATTTATGTTGAAGTAATTTACCTAAAACCAGGATGATACTATACACATGGTTTGATCATAACCAGTATGATGTTGATATGTTTGGTGATAACCAGTATGATGTTAATATATGGTTCACCAGGAAAGTTTTTTTAGGAAATTTTCACCAGAGATTTTTTAGAGTGCATCCAACATGGCGTATGAGTATTGGCACGTCATGGACGTTGTACACGTGCGTTTTCCATTCTGTCCATTGTACGCATCCTGAGATCTCAGGGAATTTCCACTCTGCGAAGCGACGATACAATACCCTTAGGAAATCCACGCAGATCTGTGGAGTAAGCCGGCTGTTGAATTCAGCGAGCACACACCCGACTAATTTTTGGATGTAATTAAATGAAATTAGTCATGTTTTAGTTAAAAGTCCCATTTTCTCTAAATTGGTTTGAGTTTTTGTTCTTTGCCACGTTCATCATATCGATAATTCCTGCAAGATTTTTATCTACTACGTATTGTTTTAATAAAATGAATCAGAGGGATGGAGAACGAGTAACATAATGTCCTGTTTAATAGAAATAGCGACCAATCGGCGAGCGCGTTAAATCGGCCATGGACCGTGTTTACAAACTGCGCGCACGTGTAGCACTGGTAACACGGTGGATCGTGAAAAACACCGTAAGCCACATATAATTAACAAGCCTCATTAACATGATTGGTCCAGGGCGGTCGGGTTGGCGTACGGGTTCTTTCCTCGCCTTTCACCTCTGGCGTCGAATCCGGGGCGTGTATGTGGATTGGGTTTGCAGTGTATGGATTGGGTTTACAGTCCCTACTTGACCGCGTGGGTTTTCCCCTGGGGCATTTCTCTGGTGGTTTTTCTCCCATTTCTAAAACTGCAACATTACTCCTTCTTCGTCATCTCAAGTTGATAATATATAGTATAGTTAAAGCTAAAACCGTATAGTTGATGGCATAAAGGGCCTTAGTTGCCGAAGATGCCATAAAATATACAACAACAACATTGGTCCAGAGAAGCGACAAGATTTCGTCGCTTGTTCCCCGGTTTCAACAGGGCCTCGGTACGCAGGATCAGGAGTTGGGGAGTGCGTTAAAGGGGCACTGTTGCAAGAGGATGATTGTACGTCGCCATATTTATTATGTTGATGCACTTGTTTGTTGGTTATTTCTTTACTCACATACGCGCTGCGAGCATGCGCATTCCTAGTTGTGAACAAAATTGCGGACCAACTTCGAACTGGAATTATATTCGACACGACAGAAGCACGACGTTTGAAGCCGAGCCGTGCTAGTGCCGCACTAAATTGAGTTAGCACGGCAGACCCTGTCGAGCTAAATTTTTCTGCCGCGCCGAATTCATTTTGCCGAGCCAAATAACTTCAAACGTCGTGCTTGTGCCGTGTCGAATTAAAAAAATCGAGTTAAATTTAATTCGACACGGCATAAGCGCGACGTTTGAAGCGGGCCTCAGTTTCCAAACCACGCAGAGGTGACTCTGCGTAAGTACACTGCAAATATTATAGAAAGTTGGACGAATATCTGGATCGTACAAGTTCTATCAGGGGTTCCGGAAATTCAAAAATTACACAACTTTTGATCTCCTATGGAAAACCACATCACCCTGTGGTTTCATCCACTATTGCACGCTGGTTAAAGACCATCATGGCTGAAGCCGGTATATCGACACTTAGTGTTTTAAGGCACACTCTACTAGAAGTGCATCTACCTCGGCAACAATGCGAGCAGTACTATGACTGACATCTTGAAGACTGCAGATTGGTCTTCATCAAGAACATTCGCAGCCTTTTACTGCAGAGTTCCTGGGAGCACAGAGTATGACCAAAGTCGGTGCTGGCGTCGACATATTATGCTTCAACGAAGTCTACAGGGTGATGAGTCTCTCCATGGAGGAAGAAACAAACTCCCTCCATGGTCTCTCCGACATTAACGAAATATAATTATAATTATATTGCAGGTAAGTAACCTTTACATAAGTAGAGGATTGACTGGACTATATACGAGGGTTTACCCACAAAAGGGGAATCCGCTACATACAATATCAATGGAGGGCGCATTCACTTTCCTCCATAATTTCGTACCGTGCGGCCGCGGTATACGGTACGCGTGCTTGGTGTACAGTGCATGCAGCTCGCACAGGTGGTAGGGAATAATCACTGACTAGATAGACAAGAGCAAGAGGTGGTGACGGTGTACAGTATGTCGATGTCGCGCACTGTACTGATTTGCTGATGCAGTGTGCGATTTAATTGATTAACGTTTCGGTTTGCCACACACACGCCACAGATAGACGGCCGTTTGTTTGACAATTTGACTCGTTTTTTTTAACGATTTAAATACGTGGTTTGTTCTCCTTCAAATTGTCAATTGGTCGATGCATGGTGGTGAACATGTTTGTGTGCCTTTTTCTTGTCCCGTGAAACGATCATACCGTACCCGTAGTCGAGCGTGTGTGATTGTGAACGGTTCGCGGAAGTCGCCAACGCAGGCAGCGAGCTGAACACGTACCGCTTCGACACGCTCCATTCAGTCAGTCAACTTATCAAGCCAGTCAGTCAGTTATCGTGTCTTCGTATCATATTCCAAACGTTATAGATGGATTTGACAGTCTGAAAGAACGTGTTTATTGGTGAAGGTGACGTTGACATGGTTGAGAAATTAGGATAGGAGTCGGAGATGAGCAAGTGGTAATCGGAGCCGAGTGATCAGTGAAGAATCGAACGGGGGACTTCCGGCTTGTTGGTGCCCAGTGAAAGTCGACTAGGCCTATAAAGCTATATACGGTACGGTGTAACCATGGCAGGGGCGGAGACCCACAAACGGGTGTTCAAGTTGGAAGATATTGTAGTGCCAGAATGGATGATCAAAGGCAACAAATTTATCAAGTGGGATGAGGTAAAAATTAGGGTGCACTTTGCGGAACTTTGCGGAACTCGCAGATGACATAAATTGTGCTGTGAAGAATAATTTTTCCTCTCGGGACATTCTTGCAACCATAATTTAGCTCCCTGCTAATCATGTACGATTCTTAAGTTTGCTAAACTTCTGTGCGTGAACCGAACATCCCCTGGTGTTTTGATGGGAATTGCATTATCGCATGCTTTATTTTGACGCATATTGCATATTAGTAGATTCTTGTTTTATCGTGTATTTTGTTTGTAACAATCTTTTTGTGTGCTATTTTGGCAAGGTTCCGCAAAGTTTCGCAAGTTCCGCAAAATACCAATTGCCTAAAAAATTAGGCCTACATGTACATGTAGGTTGTTAAAAGAACTACATCATGTACATGTAGGCCTACAATATGTACAAACTATTACTACAGCGTAGGCTGGTTTGTTTGGGAGAAGCGAGTCGGCCGGGGGGAGAGCGAGTCGGCCGGGGGGAGAGCGAGTCGGCCGGGGGGAGAGCGAGTCGGCCGGGGGGAGAGCGAGTCGGCCGGGGGGAGAGCGAGTCGGCCGGGGGGAGAGCGAGTCGGCCGGGGGGGAGGGAGAGCGAGTCGGCCGGGGGGGGGGAGAGCGAGTCGGCCGGGGGGGGGGGGGGGAGAGCGAGTCGGCCGGGGGGGGGGAGAGCGAGTCGGCCGGGGGGGGGAGAGCGAGTCGGCCGGGGGGGGAGAGCGAGTCGGCCGGGGGGGGGAGAGCGAGTCGGCCGGGGGGAGGAGAGCGAGTCGGCCGGGGGGGGGGGAGAGCGAGTCGGCCGGGGGGGGAGAGCGAGTCGGCCGGGGGGGGAGAGCGAGTCGGCCGGGGGGGGGGGGAGAGCGAGTCGGCCGGGGGAGAGCGAGTCAGCCGGGGGGAGAGCGAGTCGGCCGGGGGGAGAGCGAGTCCACAAAGGAAAGAATTTGAATTTGTTGGTCAAAAGAAAGAGTCTGAAACTTTTTACTCTATGGCAACATAAACCGCTGTAATGAAACACAGCAAATATATTTAAATGGGCCATTACATGTACGGTGGATTCACTCTGACCATTTTTCACACGTTACCACGTACGTATAGACTGGTTGCCCGTTATCATATTTCTTGGAAGATTCGGTTTTCAAGGATGTGTGTTTGTCATTTTTGAGAGTATTACAGCCAGGGAGGTACATGTATGTAGAACGTGTAGAAATTTTTATTTTACTCCAAAATTGCAATTTCAAGTTAAAATACTTGATTAAAGATTCCGTTTAGGACTGCGAACGGGATGGGAGAACAAATGATGTCATTCTGAAAGTAACGGCCTAATAACATAATAAAATAAACAAACAAACAAACAAACAATAAACAAACAAAAAAGGAATTATACATTTTTATACAAAAAAAATAAAAATAAAAAAAGGCCGGTACTTTCGGCTCCTGGAAGTACCCTCTGTGTATTTTTCATACTACGTGTAGCTGTTTAACCTGCCTAAAGTCCCTATTATAAAGACACATCTAAAGACACCTCATGTTCCTCTTTACGTGTACTTAATGGAAGATGTCAGTCTTTAGTGATCGGTACCTCGTCTCGGTTAATGGTTTGCTTTCTTTGTCGACTTCGAAGATTCAGAAGTAGTAAGATCAAATGTTTCGGGCACCAATTTGAGATGTTGTGGGCGCAATGGTTCGTGGGAGTGGAGAGGTTCTTTGGTAAAGATGCATATTCTCTTGGTTGCCGTTTGTAAAGTGTGAATGCAGATCACAAATTACCCGGGTACGCACTAAAGCGGGTAAGCTGAATTGTAGGGTTAATTTTGTAGTGTGAAACTGATTCTCGGGGTTAGTTTCTACCCGGGTATGGACGGCTACCCGAGTAATTACCGGTAGTTACCCGGGTACATGTAAGTCAAGAGTAGTGTGAAACCTATATAAGAATTCTTAAGTGCTGTAATGCAAACCTGTCTTCTTCGGTTAAAAACCTTCCACTTCCACCTAGATACCGCCCAGGTTATGCAAACAAGCGGTGTTTGTTGTGATAATTTTTAATTGCCCCAAATATGACAAATACACTTGTTGGCCCACTTATTAAAAACAGCCAGTTGCCTTCACTACATTGTATTTTTATCTACTAGGCCAGTATAGAATTCAACTGCACTTGAGCAAAGTACCTCTATGGCCTTTTGTAGTATAGAAGAATGTAATAAAGCAACATTTTTTCCCCCATAGCATACATACATGCATGCATACATACTTGTACTACCGGTAGTACAATGGTTCATATACTGGTAGACTGTGACATTGGTTGAGCATTTGTACACGTGCATACATGTACTTTGGTCGCTGCAAGGCAAGCTGTGAACAGCTGAATCTTTCTCACCATGCTAAGAGACTGCATTGATCAGTAATCATTGTCATCAATAAACCTAAATGCATACAGTTTTGCATATCATGTAGGTGCTCTGAATAACTTTACCCATTCTTATTCACTTATAGTCAGGGAATGTTGCTGAAACCTGGGAACTAAATCCTTACCAAATAATTTCTTCACCAACATGACCAATGTGTTAGTGAAGGTGTCTACTAAAAAGTTGAAATTCAATTCCCCTAGGAAACCATGTGACAGCTTCTAAAAGTTTTACCTTAAAAATGCAGTACAAACAACAGCCGTTGACAAATCGCCCATTTGTTTTGAATGGTGTGCGCCGAAGCAGACGACTGTTTTGTGTTTCATTCGGCGCAAATGCGGGCAGCGCTGTGATTTGATTCGGAGCGCAATTCTCCGGTACTGGGATTTTAAAATAGTTTTATTGTTAGATCATTTGATTAAAAAAAACCTCGTCCCTGACATCGCTGCTGGCTGAAAAGACCTACACACTGTATATAAACATAAATACGCCAAAATTACAGTTTGACAATTCTTGTATGTCCATTCTTTTTACCACCGAGCATTCTAAATTTCATGCACACAGAAACCACAAAGGGACATTTTCTGTACATTGTGTCTGTTAGGCCAAAAATAAAAAATAGTTCTGCTTCCGGTTTCCCGACCGACCCTATTTTTAGGCTGCGACCCTAAAAATTTTATCTGTTAGGAAAAAAAAACAAAAAAAAAAACTTAGACCTCCTGGTTGCCTGTCGATGTGCCCCAGGCCAAAGCTGGATCAACTTGGCGCTGCATGTCTCTCCTGAACTTGGGTCTGCAAAATTGTGCCCTGCAGAGAGAGAGCTGCACTCAGGGGACAGAAAAGAAGTTGAAGACTTCTATTTACATTTGATGAGTGCTTTCAGTTTGACCATTGCTGTGCTGAAAATACATTATACCTGCTAGTCTACTACCCTTCTAAACTAAACATTAATAAAAATCAGTTGTAAGTTATGGTAAAATATTGGCATACAAAATATCTCCTGGCAGCACTCGTAATCATCAACAACATCAACGCTGATTCATGATTAAATAGCCAAATCGTACTCCAACTTATATCAAAATCAAATGAAGGGTCCTTTAAGATAACATCCTCAGCAGGAAATTCATTCTAGAGATAAATAAATCAGCCTACTTTTCATGAAAATGGCAGAACATGTATTGTAGAAGTTATTTGGTAGTCTTGTTTCCATTGTTTTACTGTTACCCTTAAGCCTTGACACGCAGATGCCTCCATATGATTGTGCACAAAAACAATTGGCAAAAAAAAAAAAATTCCCTACCTACCTACCCTATTTGGAAATGCCATGTAATCGGAAGCAGAACTATTTTTTTTTTTGGCCTTACAACATCACAAGTATTGTGACTAGGCCTGGACGATATCACGATATTATCGCCGACTGACGATAATGAAAACAATATCGACTATATCGACTTTGTTTTTGTAAATATCGAAATATCGTGACAAAGACGATATTCTCAAACCTTGAAAAACATGGACGATAATTCTAAAACTATCGTCAATTTGCGAAGTGCTACATAACTTTGAGGTTTAAAACTCGAACAATGACAGTCCAGGCGCCCGTCAAAAACATCTGTCAGATTTGCCGCGAACGACCGCTGCCGACTGTAGATTAATGCCCATGTTAAAATGATGTAGAAGTAACATCCAGGATTATCGACTGCGCGCGCCGCCAAATTATTTTCATGTGGTTGGTAAACTAGGCAGCCACTACACACAGAGGAGCCGCCACAAAGACGATTCAATAAACCTTTACAAATACATTTTAAGGGGTCTTTGACTTTAGTCGTCTGAATTAGTTGAGAGAATAAAGCCAACACGGTCTTGACAATAAATCACAGACAACGCCAGTCAGTGGCGCCCATCATCTGTTTTGTTTATTTCTTAATCTGCGTCCGTAAACAACAAACTTCGCGTCAGCCTTAGCTATACATGAAGCCTCTGGCTCATAAATAACCCAACATTTCACATCAGCATCACCATTTTCAACACCGACTTCGTTGGTTCTGAAGAATTTCCACCGGTACTCCTCCCATCTGCTGAAATGCTGAATCAAATAGATCCTGAACAGGAGGAAGGCTCTGACAGTGACACTGCTGGTCCATCTTCACCACGCTCTAGACAAAACCCATCAGCGTTTAATTTGTTGAGCCTTAAACAAGTTGTGATCGAGTCATGTGTAAATAAAAACATTCTTTTTGTTCTCCCAAAAAGTTGTATTGTGTGTGACTTTTCGCGATGTTCTGATAACCTTTATATTATTTACTACCTGTACCGCATAATTGTATTCAGTAGTAAACGTGAAAATAGTTGTTAGAAATCATAAGGGTAGTTATTATCCAAAAATGAGTGGGTACTGGGTACCAGGGATTCGCAATCACAGCCTGATTACTGTTTTCAAACATGCTCTCCCTCCCTTATGTCTCGAGAATGATTATTTTCCAGTCACCCAGGCCCGGAGAGATTAATAAGAACTGAAAACTGACCGCAGAATGATTGACAGTCGGATTAGCAGACACTCGCGCCCTAACCCCACTCAAAACCAAAAACAAGGTAGAGGTTATTGCTTTGTACGCCGCCAAGACGGTATTCCACAAAGGATGCTAACAACAACAAGTTAATACAATGTACAAGTACGTCCTAAGATAAGCTTCCATCTGTTTGTCACGAACATCATGGTTGTGGGAAGTTTTATTTAAACCAACAGCCAATCCGGACACCCGGCCAGCAGCCCAGCCAGTCATCTTGACTCTCAAAATAACGCCCATTTTCAGGCTCTCAGTGCAGTTGGCCAATCAGAGTAATGGATCACAGAGGAAGGCTCACGCTGTCGCCCTCCTGCCGCTGATCGATAATGCGCTGTTTCTTCAGACTTCGGCCGCTTTGTTTCCTATGATGGAACTTCAAAGTATTTCAACTTCAGCAATATTATTTTAAATGACAAGTCATTTCATCGTTTTTGCGTAGTCGTTTTCTCGTTTGGTTCATTGTTAACAAGGTTGTTTAATTTTTTGAAAATCTTGACGATATATAGTCATATCGGCGATAATATCGCAGTTCAAAATTTTCGATATCGTCCAGGGCTAATTGTGACAATGTATGTTGATGCACTGTCATTGTACACCCCAATGTCGCTTTCTATACTGTTTAGGCCATTTCTCTCGGAAATTGCTGCAAGTGCATACAATGTACATGTAGACATCAAACTCAGTAACAAACAAATTTGACTAGTCCTCTGCTACACCGATGCGGAAATCTTGGCTTGTTTACATGTCCTCTTACATCTTACACGTCCTCCGGCGTCAAGTGGTTAAGAGCTTAAAGACCAGGGGGAAAACAGAGAATCACAAACTCCATTTTGTAAAATGTGCACTACGGTAAATAGGCTTATCCACATTATTTTTATCACAGCTGAATCGGTAGGCTTACCGGTACACTCCAGCAGTTCCGCAGACCTTTGTTTTTGTACATGTACCGTAGGCTACCCCATTACTGTGAAAAGACAGGTCTGTACAACTACATGCTATGTACTGTACAAAACCTCCTCTTTCAACATCTGTTACTGATAAAAAGCCCAGATATAACAGTCGCCATGGTAACAGGAAAAAAAAATCACATGTTTCACTTTAAAATCTGAAATTCCAAAGAGCTGCTTCACTGAATTAGTGGAACTTGGTCACCATGGCAATGGGCAGTACAGTTTATTATCAATCTGCTGCTTCGCACCAATAAAATTCCAAAATGAACTTTGATCAATTGAAGCATCTTTTGTGGCCACTCCTTTGTTTTCCAGCATGTAACGAGGGATGCCTACAATTGAGTCAATTTTCCCGAGTGCATATTAAATGAAAAATGTCAACGAGTGCTTTGTGGCACGTTTTTTTTCTGCACAATAGGGCCTACACTTACATAGGTGTGTACGCATGCTGTAGGAAACGGGCTTATTTCAGAATAAATTTGCTTAAATTTTAATATTTGATCATACATGAATTTTCTGTACCAGTACAATATGTTTTGATGTATGCAGTATAAATTTTAAAGTTGCAGACTACATACATGCTGTTACCCGGGTTATCTCGGGGTTAATGAAAAATTTAACCCCTAGATTACCAGGGTAATTCGGAGAGTTCACACTATACACTTCTTGGGGTTAGCAATTCTCCGGGTTAACTGCCTTGAGCAAAACCCCACTTAACCCGGGAAATTTCTAACCCTGCTCGCGAGGTGGGTTTTACCCACTAATCTCGGAGTTAACAGCGGCCTTGAGACGATTGTCTAGGTTACCTTCAGTAGTGTGAATGCTTGCCAGGTTTTCTTCAACCCGTGTACGTTGGTTAACATTTTTTATCACCAGAGCTGGTTTTGTGCACATGCGTGCTGCGAACGTCAAACAATGACGAAATTTATGATAAAGTGACGTAATTCATTATATAGATATTAGAGAGGTTTTAGATGCATGCAAAACGCGTTAATCGTGCGAAATGGCTTGAGCACTGGTCATATCTTTAGGTCTAACTTCTAAGAATCCAGGTTCAAATTGTTGTCACTGCAAAAGAGTTATCTTGCCACGAAAGTCACATTTGTGGAGTTTTGTTTTTGTTTAAAAACTGGTCACAATTTGCATGCAGAAATTTGTATATCGCAGAGTGTGCCCTCAGATATTGCAGCTTGTGAATCTAACTATTTATAGATGTCCCGAGTTAAGTGTTTCTTCGGATTAAAATTTATAGTATGAAACTCTGGGTTAAATAAGTTTTATAGCTACCCGGGTAAAACGTTACCCTGGTCTGACAAAATGTCTGAAGTGGGTAGTGTGAAAAGGACTTCAGTAAAACAGACATACTCCTGACAGGGAGCGTCGATTTTAGTGATTCATCAGTCTTTCCGATGTGTGTTTATGGTCATTTTAATGAAGTTAAAGGGACACGTTACTTTGGATTTTTAGCGCTTTTGGGCTACAAAAATGAAATGGACATGGTTGGAAAGATTGTCAAAGAGTAGAATATAAAGATTCACATAAATATATGGTCTTCAAATTGTATGGTTTGTGTTTAATTTTGTGTAAAAAGCATTTCCGCCATTTTGTAGAACCAAATTTTTAACTCCACAAAATGGTCGAACGTTTCCCCGTAGTCGTATTGCCAGTCGCATCTTGTTGAACTACATGTACATGTAGAGCCAATATTATTACATGTACGACCACCATCTGTTCGTATCATGCAAAGAAATAATTCGTACATTTCCTAAATACAAATAAATGTTGAATTAAACCTTTTTATACCAATGTGACCGAGCTGCAAGACTTGCAGTGAGGACGTGGATGTGAAAAACCGGTCAAAGCTGACACTGAGCTTGCGAGGGCCAGCACAGCCCGGCCCTCTGGCACCCGTGCACACGGTCAGTGCCGCTCTCTCTCACTTTTTGCAATTGGGCAATTTTACACAATTGGGTCAAAGGGGCGAGTCGGTCAGGGGGCGAGTCGGTCAGGGGGCGAGTCAGTTAGGGGGAAACTTGGTAAGGGGCGGAGTAGGTAAGGGGCGAGTAGGTAAGGGGCGAGTAGGTAAGGGGCGAGTTGACCTGATTCTCATGTGGTCATGTGTGCGCGGGCATTGATAGTGTACATGTAGGTGTACCGTATGTCGTGTGGTAGAAAAAGGTACCCGATGTTCATCTGGTACATGTAGGTCTACCGTGCCATTGCCTGCGGCGCCAGCCTGACGACTATTTACAGCACATTCTGCACACAGTTTGGACGATGAATTTACTGCTGGAATACGTCTACATTCCGCAGGTCAGATGTTTACGGGTCAGCGGCCATTTTTGTTTTTTAATCATTAATCTCTAATTACGTAAACACATTTAAACAGCTAGTATCCCCCCTCCACATTTTTTAAGTTTTCCTGTTTATCATGGAGGTGTATCTATGTGTCTACGTTACCAGTGAAATCCTCATGTGATAAAAATAGTGTACCCGGTATGTGTATAACCAGCGTTAGAGGACTGTTTCATTACCATGACAATCACATGACATTTTTGGCGGTAACTTAGTTTTTCATGCTTAAACAGCTAGAATCCCCCCTTCCACATTTTTTGAGTTTTTCTGTTTATCATGGAGGTGTATGTGTCTACAACACCATCACAACTTGTTTTCCGCAAAAAATCAACAGCCTTTTGCTTAAAACGCAAAGCAGTTCCAACCCTCTTCACCTGAAATTCTGAAACGCTCGAGGTCACTTGGTTTGTTGATAAACAGGCTTTTGACGTCATCCTGAGAAACATACAAAACGGCCTGTGCAGTATTGAATGGAAAATACACAGAGTGAATGTTCATCATGCCTGTTTTGTCCTTGTAATTCAAAATACAAACATGAAAAACACTTGATGTAATATGACAATAATCTACTATTACCTGTTTTGTGAAAAAAACGGTGAAATTGTGGCTCACAATGAAGCTCTTTTGAAGTAAATACTGGTACATTGCGACCGGTGGTTTTGTCACGGAACGAACGGCATTCACAGCGGTCTGTCTACAGCAGTGGGAACGGTCCCTGCGGGCCGTAGTTCCCACGTGTTTGAAATTGCCACAACATCGGCCGGTACAAATTAGAACGAGCGACTCATTTTTTTCTCTCTCTTGGTAATAAAAAAGAAAATCTTTCTGCTCTTTTTTGTCATGGTGTCTGGTAAAGCATACAACCACACAACTACTGAGCACATCTCTGGCTTTTTGCACGAGAAATTATTCAAAAAACACCAATGAACAGAGGCGGTTTACGGAGTTTTTTGTGTGTAAACGTATGGAACTGCCGACCGTGTTTACTCGTGTTTCTCAGGATTGCGTCACGGGGTCATGCGCATATCATTAATACCTAATGGACGTTTCAGAAATCACGAAAATTTCATTTTCAAAAACCGCACTTTTGCTTGCGATTTATCCACTTAAAACGGACAATTTGAAATAAACAGCGGTGTACATGTAAGTCGGCTTGAGGGATATGTGGACTATCGAAAAAGGTGCAAATGTTGGATTTTTAGTTAAGGGGGATTCTAGCTCTGCAAAGGTGTACAGTATAAGGAACATTTCCAAACTGCAAAATTTTGGGAAAATTTAAGGCAACGTTCCTTTTAAGCTGAATCATTTTTCTGAGTACATTATGTACATTATTTTCGGCAACTTCCTTTTTGACTCGCCCATGCAAGTTCTTATTGCTATTAAACATCTTTACTGATCATTGGCCATTAGGAAATGTCAGCCCTTTTGAAATCTATCAGGTGTTTTGTGTTTTTAGGACCTTGGAATTAAAGGAACACTTTTTGGAATAGTTCAGGCCTCGAAATAACCGACGGCACCGACGGCAATTGCCGTCGGTGCCCTGTGCTATTGCCGCGATGCCCTCAAAATAATGAATATTTCACGGCAATAAATTGCCGTGCCTTTTTATTTAACTGCCGTCGGTGCCCTTCATTAAAACACACATATGAAAATGTCAAATTTCCCACTTTTAGTGACACATTTCGGAGACAAAACTAGCTCTTCCACCGCTGTTTAAAAATGCAACGAAACCGTACGCAATTTTTGCAAAACCACGCCGAGCTTTATAGCACATAGCACGCACGGTAGCCTACGTGTACAGGTACTAAGGGTACAGTTCGACGAAAGTCCCTCGAACAACGGAACTTCGCCCTGGTTTCCGTGCGAAATTGTACATGTATGTTGAGCGGGCCTCATTGGTATCCGTTAGCGGTTCGGTGTACAGCACGGAAAATATCCGTCGCTCGAGTGACTCTGTAGTCGATAGTTTACTGTAGTCGCTCAATCAAACTTCGCCCTGGTTTCCGTGCGAAATTGTACATGTATGTTGAGCGGGCTTCATTGGTATCCGTTAGCGGTTCGGTCATGGGTTCGGTGTACAGCACGTGCGTGCACTCGTCGACGACTATGATGAAGTACACATGCACTTACGTGTACGTACATGTATTTCATTGATTTCAGCTTACAAAAATACCTGGTGTATGTAAACATTGGGTATGTCATTTATTTATTGATGTTAAAAAGCTGTGTCCAAAATCCATTTCTGAAATTGTAATTACATACCGTATGTTATTGACACAATTATAAGGCATTCATAAAATTACACAGTCATTGGCTTTGAGTGTGCACTGTCAATGCAATTAAGACAAACACTGTGGGATTTAAGTAAAGGCCTATAGATGCTACAAAATAACCATCTGCATAAATGTAGGGCCTACAGTATCCAGGCATCCTTAACCAAGGACACTCTTTGAGTGCACACAAACACTGACATAGTGCCTGTCATGGTAATGACTTTGAGTTAATGGCAGTGTCATGTCAAACGTCATTCCATTAAACTTGTTGATTCAAAAGGAATAAAGAAACATCATACAAGTTAATTGACAGATGAGAATGGTGCACAAATGGGATGGTAGGGTGGTAAATGTGGGAGGGTGGGGGTAAATTTACGTTATAAGTACAAATAGTTTTTGTCCATGACGTTGGGTCACGTTTTGTGACATATACATGTACATGTACCGTATGCATCTTAAAGTTCACCCACATTGGCGAGCGAAAATGTCAGGCTTAACATTAAAGGTACACACCTGCCTACTGTTTACATGATTTAGTGATGTAGCAGCATTGACAATACTTTTTTGATGGTCGTTGCAAAAAAAAATTCATCAAAATATCCCGTCATTTACTAAAGAAGTGCAAAAATAACAAAAACGGTCAAAAGACGGGTTATACGCTTTACCAGCCGTTGCAACTACGCGAGAGCCTCACGACTTTGTCACAAACGATTCGCTCTTCTCCTGCTCAGGATATCTCCAATTTTCTGCTCACGATTTCACTGGACAGCCCGGACGACCGAATAGGAATTTCCGTTTTCTTGTTGAGGAGTTGGCATCATGTTTTTTTCTTCACGTACGTGCACCGAAGCAACACGCCTACGTACGTGTGTGTGCACTTTGCCGTGCATGCTGCGCGGGGCAAATTTCTACACTCCACGGTAGCCTGCCGTAGCACGCGCTCGCTCCCGTTCTCCGGACTCTCGAAACAAACAATTATGTTCGAATTTTCATACTTATGTTTAACTAATTGGTTTCATACTTGTATAAATAGTCTCTCTTTTGTCAATTACTTATAAATATTGGGGGGAAATCAGAGTTGAATTTGGTGCAGTTCTGCAGTAACAAACTTTTATACGGCTGGAAATACAACTAACTCACAAGACCACGTGACTTTTCAGAACCAGAATTTGGTTCCGAAAAGTCACGTGACCTTGGATTTTTCAAAAGTGCTCAAAAACGGCCAAATTTGACGGCGTCTTTTCAGGATATATCTAATTTACTCTCGAATGCGCTTCAGAATAATGTAAGGGTCTATTTCGAGCCCAAAATAGCCCAACAAAGAAGGTGTGTTCCTTTAATTTCTCTGTGATTAGTACATGTACATATGACAAAAATTAAATACGGTACAAGTAAAAAAAAAGTCTTTTATCACGGAAGTTTTTGAAAACGATGTGTTTTTGCTGCCCTTATAACTGTCTAGCGATGAAAATCTTGTAACGTGGTAGCCTAATTAATGAATTATAATTAAAGGAACACGTTGCCTTCGGGTTGCGCTTTATTGGGCGTTTTTGGGCTATTACAAGCGTTTGAAGTATAATGAGCACGATCTGAAAGATGTTTAAAAAGTAGAATATAATGATCCACACAAACGTGCCTTAGAAATGCTTCAATTTTGCGTAATTTCTCGAAGCAGCACGCTCCGCCATTTATGGGAGTCAAAATCTTGACTCCCATAAATGGCGGAGAAATTATATTAGTCTTATTTCCAGCCTGGAGAAAGAAATTATTTTTCCTTCCTCCGTTGCGTGTGCTGTGCCTGTATTTTAAATTTGTGTCTACAATAACCATTGGGTATAAATCATCCAAGTCCTTTCTATCGGTTTGTCCCATGACAATATTCTTACCCTGATTGGCGAGGTTTTCGTTTTTTCTTTTTTGACGCGTCTGCTGTGTTGACGATCCATTTTTTGACAGCCAGTCGGTGTGTGTGTGTACGTGTGTTTACATTTCACACATGTCTCGGGAGGCGGAGAATGGTATGGTACCTTGCGTTCATCTGATAGGTTTACCTGACCACTGGCTACGGCGCCAGCCTAACTCCTGTTCGTCGCTGCATTTTGCCCACTACCCGGACGATCGTATTGACGGCTTGAAATACGTATACATTTCGCGGGACATGTAGTGGGGGTCAGAGGTCAGTGTTTGTTTTTTTAAATTACCATTCACTAATTATAACACATTAAATGTGTTTTATTGCAAGAACAACTCTTAATAAATATAAGGAACACCCTCAAACGTGAGATTTCGTGAAATCTGAAGGCAACGTGTTCCTTTAATGCCCCTGTGACGTCTAAGAAGGTACATTGTAGAGCGTGATCCAATTCTGTCCCTCACGTGAGGGACGGAAATCAAGAGACGCCTTTCCATAGTCAATACAACAAATGAAAAATAAAGTGAACCTGTTTGTTTACCTGCTACTGATGTTAATACACACACCCAGTTTATCACATGTTGAAATTGACTTTACAGTTTTATATGCAGAGTTGTTTTTATGCGTGAGGGACGGACAATCAGTAAAATTGACAAAACTACAATTGTTTACATGCATTTTCAACTATTTCTTGAAAATGTGATGGCACAGTGTGCCCAGCCAAATTTATTCTGTTAATTTTTGTAATATGATTGTAAAATATGGACATTTCTTTACTGTTTGAGGTATTATTTTGATTAATTTAAGAAATTTTGAAATTTTCATCCAGTGTTTACCAGGTTTGGATCATGATCTGTCACTAACAAAATTGTCTGGGCGTCCTTTCTTTCTCCATGATGTATTATTGTCCTTTGGAATTGGCATTTTCGCCATTATTGGGGAATTATCTGGCTTTTGCAGTGCACTACATGTGGTTGTATTACAGATTCCAGGTGACTTCCTACAACATTCCATCCATTCCTTTTGCAACAGTTTTGAAAGAAACTCATAACCAATGTAATGTACGTGTAATCATGTATGCTGACATTCTTGCAAACATTTCTGTCATGTCTGTGTCCTGTATGTTGTACGTGTGATCACTCGAGCTGGTGCTGGATTTGTATTCATAATTCGCGAGCAGCCTTCTCGTCACAATTTCTTTAGGACTTGTATGCGCTGTGACTCGATCATGAACTTAGAAATTTGTTGAAATTCAAAGTGATGCTGTGACGGCGATTTAGTGAGGGTACAGTATGTATTCAGGTACAAAATGTGACTACTCGGCTAAGACGTCATCAAAATACATCTACCGGTAGGCCTAGCAATCTGTGCAGCAACCCATGCAGCGTTTGCCCTTAACTTTTTTCTCAACTGGCCAACAGGGCCAGTTGGCTTAAATCTTCACTGGCCCGTCGGCATTTCAAGTGGCCCGGTTTAATACCGTTAACATTTCTGGTTGTTCTTTTTAAACACAGTAGACCATTAATGCAATAACCACATTTGAATGAATAAATTTAAAAAATTTGGTAGTCAATGATAAAGTTCTCCCCATTAAAAGTTTGAAAATGTGTGGTACATTTTAGAGCATTCTGGTAATTTTTTGAGCTATTTTGGAGTCTTGAAAGGCTCTTTTGTTATAAATTCTCAAGGATGCATGTTTTTGTGCACATTAATCCCTTCGCTAATCTGGAGAAAATGACTTGTGACTGGACTTGGGAAATAAGATTGATTTACGACTTGAAATAAAAACTATTCATCAAGTCTCCAGCCCCAGAGACATGTATACTGCATAACCAAAACTGCAAGTGCAGTCTCTCACTCCAGGGGAATAAATTGGAACCAGCCATGGGAGTCTGAAGAAAGATCAAAGTTTTTTTCATCACTCCTTTTTTACAAAACAAACTTTAGTACGGCATGGGTTTTATTTCAACTGGACAGCCGGACCATTTGGGAAGGCTTTCCAGCTGACCTGAGATGATTTCAACTGTCATTTGGCCAACGGACCAGTGCTAATTCGAACGCTGCCATGGCTGCAGTAAATAGGAGATGTTGAAAATGTGCGGGATTTTTTTCCTTTAGGCCGATAATTTGGTACTGAACAAAAAAAAAGTAATCGATAAAATTTGTTTTGAGTACCGGTAGTTATTAATGAGGACATAAATCCTTTTCATCAATCATGTTATTATAAATCTACAATTTATTTCTCATTTCACCTTTAGTCAAGATTATTGTACATGTATGTATACCACCGGGTTGGGACACAGTAGAGTGTGACAAATGTTTAAATACTTTCATTTTGTTACATTCTTTCGAAAATGTACAGTAATTATTAAGTATTATTACAAAAAATTCACTTGATTTGGGTTTTGGCCTAGCAATCTGTGCAGCAACCCATGCTTTTCGCTGATGTAACATTGACACCGTGTCAATATTACGTCTAATTTTTCAATCACTAACAACTTTATCAATAATCTTCACATTTGTAACACTATGTTCAAATAATTTGTAAAGACATTCTACGTTTCTAAGCACAAGATAGTAGCTAAATTATGACAAGTTGATCCAAAACGGTGTCAATGTTAGAACAGACACAATTTTAGAACAGACACAATTTTCATCATATTTCAAAAAATACAACTGATATCAGACTCATTCAAAAAATGTTACGTAAAGTAAGGCAGAAGTAATTTTAAAAATGACAATTAAAATATATACTGTGACTGAAGATAGATATAAATTATAAGCAATTTAGGGAGTGTGCTGACGTAACATAAAAGTTGACACCATATGTTACGTCAGCACCAATATTTGGTGACAACTATTCAACAAAATGTAAGATACAAACATGAGTGGTTTTCTTTGAAATTTGTAGTATATAAATGTGTATGAGTCACACTTTTCCCTACAATTCTGTTACTTTTTCACATATATTTGCTGAAAATACACAAGGAAAATATTCTTTGAAGTATTCAAATTTGGTATCATATTAAAGCCTACCATATGTTCTTTAAGGTAAAACAAAATTATTACACTTTTAGTTTCCAATGTGGGGATATTTTATAAATTGTACATATGCACTGATGTTGTTAAATATTTGGTTCTGGAGAGTACATTAAGTTTTACAGCATTTTTCTGAATATTTCTCTATGACCAATTCTGGTGGGGCAATTTGGTGAGGGGATGAGTTGGATATATACATGTACTGTACATGTAACTCTGCCATTTCAGGGAAAGATGTTTGGATGGAATCCTGCTGGTATTTTAAATATTATTACTGGTTCTACTTCTAGAGAGGACAGCTTTTTAACAGAAATTATGAGTACAAATTTTGAAGGCCCAAATATCAGTTTTACCGCATTAAAACAGGGTTTATTGTTTTATGGCATATAAATTGGGCACCTAAACTTTCTTTTAGACATAATGTTGTCATGTGGAATTCATTTGCTTCATTTTGATACCAAGGTTCAAAACAAAAAAATGGCATGGGTCCACATAAGTAATAATATACTTTAGATTGTCTTGATCGATTTTCCTGAAATTTGGAATGGATGTAGCCAGGATGATATTTGTCATTGCCATAGTGGATAACAGCCAATCCAACCATTTTTATTCTACATGTATGTAAACAAGAAATAATGCAAATTATCCGTGGCAGTTCATTTATTGCTAAAATTGTGTTAAAAATTACGATAAAATTGTAGCCATTTGAGGTACGCAAATAATTTGTCATGTAGCCTCTCCCTATCCTGATACATATGGTACAAACATGAAAAAAATCGGTCCAATAGGAACGGAAATATTTGCCGTTAAAGTGGAAATTTGTAAAGGCAACCTTTGGTGTGAAAGTGCCCATCACCTAAAAATACTGACGACTTTTGATGAAACATCTAGCGAATTTGGAGTTTTAAAAAGTGCCCAACTTTAAAAGTGATTTTCTCAAAACAAAGTTTTACTACTGCATTTGTGGATTCGCCACTTCGTGAAAACGCCATTGAAGTGGACCTGTTAGAACAAAGTGATCTCCACAGCAATGAAATGTGATTTGCTGTTTTGGGGAGAATAATTTTCTGTAGTTTTTAAACTGATTAAACCTGCATGGGATGAACTGACCTCTGGAGCCGCGTGTCTCAAAAATTTAAAGGGCCTGTTACATGCTAAGCAACTTTGTGCCTAAGCTTTGCTTCATAATGACGGATTACTTGTTCAGCAAGACATACTATTGTTCGTTTGGATGTAAAATCAATAAAAGGTGGCCTTTTTCAACTTTGAAGATTTCATTGCAATAAATCACAGACAGAGGGCGCTGTTTTGAGTGCATCACATAAGGAAGACGGAAGGGAAAAGTTAAGAAAAAACATAAGACTTCAAGTTGGACTTGTGGCAAATTGCTGCAGTTTCTACCCCCAGTTTTGTCATGGCTTACAGCAGGCAACATGTAAAACAAACTCAAACAGCCATGGATTACAAAAGTTTCAGGAAAATTGAGAAGAAAGTGGAATATTTTGTGCACAGTTGAATGTGATTTTCCTGTGTTTGCCTCTTGTGACATCGTGACCTTGGTCATGAATATGCATATTCGCATTAGCATAAAAACTAAAAACCTTTGTTTTAATCCCCAAAGCAAGCTCCAAATAGGATTTTTATGACTTTAACTGAGTAGAGTGGTTTTAAAGCATAGATTTCATTGATAAAAATCCTAAATAAGGGGCCCTTTAAGCCTAGCGTACATGTACACGGACCTTGCAACTGGAAGCAACTAGTGGCAGTTAACTGATGTTTCCGGCAACTAGAAGCAACTCACATGTAGTTGTCTCCAGTTGCGGTCAGTTTCATTGATGTACGCTATACTTGCAACTACAAGTTGCTGTCAGTTGCAGGAGTGCATCTGATCACGTACACAAATGTAGGCGCACATCAACAGCAACTGATAAATTGAGTTGCTTCCAGCCAGTTGCAAGGTTGATGTGTGTGTACGTACCAGGCTTTACCCAATTTGCTGTGTTGATGTGCACACTCTGGAAATGTAGATGGGTCATTCCATGAAGTTGAGGAACACGGTTTTCGCCTTACATCCACAACCATTTTTACTTTTTTTGTGCCCTTGATAACCCCATGAATCAATACTATTCAGAAATTCAAGCTGTTGGATGAGAGAAATTTTAAACATTCAATACTTGTAACAAAATCCATGAGCAGATGTCAACTAAATATAATTTTTCAAATGTAGGTGTGACATTTGGTGCTTTTTAACAGATTTTCTTGAATCACACAGAAATTTAAGCTAGTCCGAATCCTCCAAATTCAAATTAAAAATGATTGTGTGTTAATTTCAAATTTAACATGAAAACATTTGGAGTTTGAGTGAAAGCAGTTGAACTGTCGTGTATTGTTACATCCACAACCACCACTTTGTTAAATAATTCAAAATGGCGGCACTGAAGACTCCAAAATTACCCCCAAACAGTGTAAGCCTGATCATGCAACATAGTATAAATGGTGATTCATTGCTCCCTTGTTGACCATTTTTGTGGAAATGAAGAAATGTCACACTTTGTTCCTCCACTTCATGGAATGACCCAGACATGGCTGGATGCTCCCATGCAGTTGCCGCTATAGTTGGCAACTGATCAGTGCTGTCCACGTGTGTCTTTCACCGACAGCAACTGATCAGTTAAGTTGCTTCCAGTTGCAAAGTCATTGTACGCTAGGCTTTAGGTAGATTAGTACGGTACACCCTGCCGAATCTCAGTGGCTTTTAAAGAGTCTAGTGCAGTCAGCCTTGTCACAAATTTAATGATGAACTTTCTTAAAAATTCAAGATGTGAATTTAAATGATTTTTAAATTTTTCAGATTTTTCCAGAAAATTAATTTCATTTTACACAATCATATTGAAATACCTCCCTAAAATACTATCTCTAAGTCTGCAATCTCTAATTTGGATGTGGTAGCAAAAGGTTGGTGTAATCACTGCACTAACCTTGCGCATCCAGATAAATTTGTTTACAAAACATTGGTGGTTTTTTTGAGGATTTCCTTGAAAATATGGATTGAGAATGCAAAATTTCAGTTTGGTAATGAGGAAAAAAATGGCAAATTATATACCGTACATATACATGTACTTGTACATTTAGTATCTAAATCTCCACCCCTATGGGAAAACTGGGAAGGGGGGCAAAAATGTGATGTGGACACACTTCTTTAGGTACAAATATTACAAGGTTGACGGGGCAGAATTTATCCTAGATCATTTGAAGGAATGAAAAATTAAATTTCCATTTAAAGTCAAAAAGGTTTTAACATGTTTGTATGGGACTTGATGGTGACAGAACCCTTTATATTAAAAACAATGCATGCAATATGTAAATATTTTCTTAGTGTCTGTGGGAAAATCACAAAATGCACATGTACATGGCACCAAGGCCAATACCAGCGCCTTCATGAAATTTAAGTTGTGGACCTTCGACCTGGTGTTACATCACGAGCTAAGCTTTTAAGAGAGAAAAAAATAAAACAAAAAACAAAAACAAGAAAAACATTCCAGTCAGTTATCAAACCCAAACTCTTATCAGAACAGTACAATTTTTTTTATAGCAAATGTCGACGCCGAGGAGCAGGTGACATTCGGCACTTGATAGTGTTGAGTGCACCCACGTATCGGAGATTATAAAGATGTATCAAGCGTAGAATCAGTAACAACTTATCAAAGAAATGTGAACATGAAATGCGTAAATACATGTCCATGTACATGTGCATGTACATGTATGTTGAAATTTATTTTGGGAGGTAATTGTTTTCCAACCTTACAATGAGCCGCGAGTCAAGACCTTTTAAATAAAAATAAGTTAAATTTGTAATAGACTACTAAGGTGTGATGTACATGTAAGTTACCAGGGTAACTGGGTATTAAAAGCATTTGCTGGTAATCTGAAATATCCATTGCTGAAGTGCAGGCAAACGGTTTATTTTAGCGGTGTACCAAACGATTCGAATATTCAAATATTTGATCTTCCATCAAATGTTTGAATAGCATTTTTACCGAATCGAATATTCGGTATGACTTTTTTTCCCATACTGTACAAACCGGACCAAACCAAACATATCATCTAGTTCGGAAGTGTTTTAGAATGAATATCCTGTGGGTGAATTACAGGATGTTTTTATTGAACAACACGGCCCTTTTCGTTGCAGAAACAATTAACCACTTTCTTTGATGTCACATTACATGTATGTGTCCAATTAACCACAGATCAGTGTACAAGTTACAACATGGAACATATGGTTTGTACAGGGCGGAGCCAAATTATGCAAAAAGCCAAACAAGTGTGCCGCCCCCACCCATGGACCTCACGTTTTGTTTTGCATAATGGATCCCGACCATTCAGTTTTTCCCGTAAAGTAATCCCAGCTCAAACCATAGCTTCAATGTTGTAACTTGTACACTGGACTCTTGGCTAGAAGCAAATCGAGCATGCAACGAGGCGGCTGACTCGGAATTGAAGAAAGCTGCTGAAAGGTAACACTTCGCATAACACTGCAGATATTGGGCGGAAAGTTTTGAAAAAGTGCACGGATCGAATATTCAACTGAAAAAATTAATCAAATTTCAAATAATTAATAATTCGAAAATGCACAGGCCAAGTTTATTTAGTGGTTTATTTAGTGTACATGTACATGTAGATCGACCCAGTCTCATTTACATACATGTAAAGGATAACATTTTCACTTTAGTACTCTCGTATGGTTCATGCTTTTATCAAAGCTTAAAAAGTCCAATTGTATCTTTTGAATGACCAAAAATTACACTTACATGTAGGGCTTACGTATGTGTTCCATATGTACTCATGTGTTCCATAATTCATATCCAACCACCGGATGGATGTGGCATAATTGTTGCCACTTGTGCATGTAGACTTCTCCATGATATGACCGCCTAATCGTTGGCTTACTGGCTGTTGCCATGACAACCTTCCAGATTAATTATTGGATTTTTTTTCATCTGGCTGTTGACTTGCATGCATTATTGACTGAGATATCCCGGGTGGTAAGGAATTCCCAATAGGTTAATTAGTGACTGTTCGGGAAATGGATTTTTTTAACATTGGCATGTTGGCTTTGGGTGGGAATTAAGATATAACACAACTCGGACAACATTGACTTTGCTGTCATTTTCAGTAATGGATGGACTTTGAATGGTTGCCGCTATTGCTACATTTACCCTTATAATAGTGACACATTCAAAGATTTACAGACCAGTAACTGTACAGTGTATAGTGCAGTGTATTCAGGGATGTAACAAAAAAAAACCTTTGATTTTTTTGGGTTGTAATTATGAGGTCACCATGACGTCACTCTTGTTTACACATTTTGGGATGGGTGTTGATGTTCCGACCAAATTTCAAGTTGATACATATCTTGTTCAGTCTCAAAGGAAATTTAGCTCGGGAATCATTTGAGTGGATAAAAAGAAGCGGAAGAACAAGAAGAAGAGAAAAGACAAAGAACCAACACAAAAGCATTACCGGTAGGTGATCGGGGATCAGCCCGATCACCTAAAAAGAAAGAAAAAGAACATTTTATTTTATATCTTTCTTTCATTACCCAACATGTACTCCGGATGAAAATCAAAATAGGCTTTGTGTGCTCCAGAGGGTTCTGACAGGTTTGTTACAGTGATTTAATTTAATTGATTTAATTGACGTTGCATTATGCATCGGTAGATACCGGTAGACAGTTGGCTGATAATGCCTTGAAAGGTGAAGCCAAAATGCCAAGGAAACGTACCGGTATCTGTTCCCATGGAATGAAGTTAAGCAATTAAGGTGGTGGCACTTGTGTTCTCACCTGTACATCTTCCCATGCACAAAAATGCAAAAAAGGAGGTACATGTGCATTGTATATTTAGGATATCAGTAATGAAAAAATGAGGTGTATATTGGAATGCATGTATTGGGCGGCTAAATCATCAAAAGTGCCCCAAGAGAAATATGTGTTATACAAGTCGGGAAAGATTTTACTTTCAGGTCTGTACTTTCAACCCTATTGACCAAATTGGTTAACATTTTTCCACGCTTGAAATCACAATTTCTCATCGGAATTTCACTTCTTGCAAGTTAATAAGCTGTACATACATGTATATAAGAAAATAGAATGCAGGTATCAAAGTAAAATCTTACCACACATTACATACACTGTATGGTACATGTATACGTAGGGTTTGCTGTGGGGAAACTTTTATTCAAACTGCAAAACTTAACAATTTTATAGTCAGACATGTGGGTCTTTCCACAGTAATGGGGTACATTTCTGTAACATTCAAGATCTTAGGTCCCAGTTCACTTCAAATGTCTTATCTTTAAAGATGTTATGCCGTGGAGAGAGGAATTTACCAAAATTACACATTAAACCATTAAATACATCTACATGTAATTATGCCAGGAAAATTGTTCAGAAAAAAATTAGACTGTGCGAATGTTTTTTTACAACAGCAGTTTTTGGCCCACTTTTCAGCCCAAACTCGAAGCAAAATCTGAACAACAGCCGTCGGGCCTAAAAGTTTGACATTGGAAAATCAACGGATTCGTGACGTCATTTTACGGCTGCGTCCGGCCGACGGCTGTTTCTTGTTATTCCACAACGTGGCGTTTTGGAATGTTGACAATTGACTCCAGTGTTGACGTTTTTTTCCGATGGAGATAGCGATGTTTGTTGTTGCTCATCGCATTCATTTCATGACGACAGCGATGAAGAATCATCCAGTGAATTTCCTACGGTTGAACCGTATCAGTTTGAGCCAGAAATAACCATGTTAACCAAGGAAGAAATCCGAGAACAACGCGACTCCAAATCGACGACCGAAATCGACAACAGGAAACTGGAACGGTACTGCCTCGGCTTTCTCTTTCTTTCTCAACTTTTTCTCAACCCTTTTTCGTCAATAATTATTTAGTCCTTGGACGTTTTCATGGTAAATGTACCATGTTTGTTTGAGCCGATCGATTGCCTAAATTTTTAGACCATGTAAATGTGGAATTTATATTCATCGTAAAACTTACCATGAACGTACGTTGTTGAGACGAAAACCAAACCCTAAAATATCCGTTTGATGGAAAAACTGAGACCTGTTCTTTCCTCTTCATTTGATACTTGTGTATGTTAAATTTAATCCCAACACTAGAACATTTATCCAGCAGTGTTTTGGGGGCGTCTTGTGATGTGACTGTGTCAATAATGCAATGTAACAATTACGAGAATGTTCAGCGCGCACTTGCTGAAACCATACCGGCTGGCGGGCCGTTCGTTCGGCGTGTACTTCACAAAGCACTTGATCACGCACGCACGCGGGCGAGCATACCGACCATAGCGGTGGGATCAAGACCAAACACAGGTTTCTTCTTACACAATGTGTGCGACACCAGACTATATTGTATTGGCGCGGAGTGATATCGTGCGCGAGCCTTTCTTGGCTAAAAACGTCTCCGTAAAATGACATCACGAATTTGGCCAAATCTGTTTGCTGCCCGCAGCGGCGGGATTTCGACAGTTTCCAGAAAAGAGGAAAATCATGGGTTGGAATTAAGCCTAGATTTTCACTTTTTTTATTAATATAAAATGTAAAACGAGATAAGAAATCGATAATTAATATATCAAAGAATAGAAACATGCAAAAATAATTATAATTCCTCTCTCCACGGCATAACACCTTTAAATTATCAAGCTAAACTGAGGAAATAACTTTTTCACCAAGGAGTACGAAAAATAGTCCTACAACATACATATTTTTTTTGGTAAAAACCCAGTGCACAAATTTTCCTATTACGCATGTAACAAAGACGGGAAAAAAAGTCACAAAATGGTCCGTCCACGTTACATACGTAATAGGAAAATTTGTACACAAGCTTTTCAAAAATGTATGTTGTGGCAGCAATTTCTTACCTTTTTGGGAAAAAGTTATCTCCTGAGAACAAAACAAGGACATTATTTTTCAAATGTACCCATTACTGCGGACAGACCCATGTCTAAGTTGGACTCCTGGGGCGGTATTCACAAAACGACTTAAGTCATGAAATTTAAGCACTCCGCTTAAATTCTAGACTTAAGTCAAATCATAAAGTTAAGTGGTATTCACAGCGTGTTTACTTTTAGTGCCCCGCTTATTTTTTAGACTTAAACTTAAGTGTGGTCTGACCTATCTTAAGTGTGGTCTGACCTATCTTAAGTGCATTTAACGCTGGGTCAACTGTAATCAATTGTATTGTTTTTCTGCCCAATGTGTTATCTAAAAACGACTATATGATTGATTAGAGAACACCTAAACAATTTAGACATTGGGAGATTACAACAGATTTCAATTTCTGTTCTTACTGACCTTAGAAAGCCTTCGTTTTCCGTCTTTGTTCGCCACTGACCATTGACTACCGCATAGCACAACGTACGTCGTCTTCTTGTGGTACGTGCACGCGCGCGTATGTGTGCACGACATGCGCGTAATGTGCGCGTATGATGCACGCGCGTAGTAATCGAATGTTTTTTAAACGTCCGCTCGTGGTCTGCGCTGCTTTGATAGCAGAGACATTATGACGTGACAGAGTTAAGCGTGCACTGATTGATTAAGTACACCACTAAGGTAAGCGGGGCGCTTAAATCTTTTGTGAATACGAAGTTAAGTGCTCCACTTATCTTAGCGGGGTGCTTAGATTTAAGACAGACTTAAGTGCCCCGCTTAGATTGAGTTTTGTGAATACCGCCCCAGGGGCTAATTTCATAGTGCTGCTTAAACAGCTACCGTAGTATCCCCCTCCACATTTTTTTAGTTTCCTGTTATCATGGAGGTGTACATGTATGTGTCTGCAACACCATCACAACTTGTTTTCCACAAAAAATCTACAGCCTTTTGTTTAAAACGCAATTCATGCAGTTCCGACCCTCTTCACCCGAAATTCTGAAACGCGCTCTACATATGTACATGTAGGTCACTTGGTTTGTTGATAAACAGGGTTTTGACGTCATCCTGTGAGAAGAATGCAAAACTGTCTGTGCAGTATTGAATGGAAAATATACGAAGTGAATGTTCATCATGCCTGTTTTGTCCTTGTAATTCAAAATACAAACGTGAAAAACACTTGATGTAAAATGACAATAATCTACTATTACCTTTTTTGTGAAAAAACGGTGAAATTGTGGCTCACAACGAAGCGCTTTTGAAGTAAATACTGGTGCATTGCAACCGGTGGTTTTGTCTTGGAACGAACAGCACACAGCGGTCCGTGTACAGCAGTGGGAACGGTCCCTGCAGGCCATAGTTCCCACGTGTTTGAACATCGGCCGGTACAAGATAGAACGAGCGACTCATTTTTCTTTTTCTTGGTAATAAAAAAGAAAATGTTCCTGCTCTTTTTTTTCATGATGTCTGGTAAAGCACACAACTACACAACTACCAGGGCACATCTCTGGCTTTTTGCACGAGAAAAATTTCTCAAAAAACACCACTGAACAGAGACGGTTTTAAGAGTTTTTTGCATGTAAACGTATGGAACTGCCGACCGTGTTTACTCGTGTTTCTCAGGATTGCGTCACGGGGTCATACGCATATCATTAATACATAATGAGCGTTTCAGAAATCGTGAAAATTTCATTTTCGAAAACCGCACTTTTGCTTGTGATTTATCCACTTAAAACGGACGATTTGAAATAAACAGCGGTATAAGTCGGCTAGAGGGATATGTTGACTAACGAAAAAAGGGCAAATGCTGGATTTTTCGTCAAGGGGGATTCTACATGTAGCTCTTTAAGCATTAGCTGAAAAGGCGTGCTTATACACTGTACATGTAGCAGACGAGTTAAGTGCTATCGTCGTGTCACTATCTTAAGCAAAGTGTAGCCCTGTAGTTAAGGCACGTTTTTAGTTTGTTATCATTAACGATGCATATGAAATAGCAGATGCTATGGAATAAGAGTGTAGCATATCTCAGGAAGAATGTTGGTAAACTAGCCTGAAGAAATGTTAGCTACTTAGATGCGTCAATGCTTCTGAAAACCTTAAAAATCTATATATTTCGTGTACAAGTAAATGGTAAAAAAGAAAACCACCTTCGGTTGTCAATTTTTAGCATGAAATACCATTTTGGACGGAAACAAATTCATGCACATGCATTGCTATCAACAATTGAGTTAGGTTTTTCTTGTCAACTCATGATAAATAAAATTGGGTCATTGCAAATGATACAATGGGCCTTTAAGCAGCTTTATGAAATTGGCTTCTGAATTTACAGATTATCCGTTTGTATTATCAGTATATAATGTACCACATGTATACAAATTTACTAATTTGTGTCCTTGAATTTTCTTTCCAGGAAACGAATACAGTAATGCCAGTCACGTTACGCATTGACGAGCATGGACATTTTCTGTACTGGAAAAACCAACTCAAGGTATATATTTATTGTCTATTTGAGACATTCCAAATTAGTAAAATCCTAGTTTTAATATGCATACTACATGTACATGTACTTATTAAACCATGCCAACTTCAGACTTTTGTTTTTGTAAAACAAACTGATACGATTAGTCTGAGTTTAAAACAATTAAGTCACTGCCTGTAATCTCCCAAAATTATCAAGTGTTGACTGTGGATTTTCAGTTTTAGGTCTTACATGTATGTACCGGGGTACAGTATGTAGTAAATCTTGCAGTGCAAATTGATTCAAAGAAACCTACAGGTAAAGTACTATGCAGATGGTAACTTTCAAATAATTTTTTAACTTTCACATTATAAAATTTTACACTATGCAGCAGTGTCTTGTAACTTTTCATGATCATGTTGAACAAAATATCAGTGGCAGTGCTTGTTAAATGTATCTAGAATAAAAGAAATAAATTAAATAAATAAAATAAAAAATTAAATAAAACAAATTGTTGGTCTAATTTGAGTTAGATTGTGATATTGTTTCCTTGAGATTGTATAAATAAAGTTTTCAGAAAAATTTATTAAAAGTTGTAGAAAATTGTAGGCCTACATATACTGCTTTACAAATGCCAGAAATTTCTCTTTTTGAACTAAAATTCAACAAGCAATTTTATTGGTTTTAATTTAGCATCTGCTTTTAGTGTACAGTACATATTGTACTGTAGCCTACAGTGTTGCATGGTCATGTCTAGACCAGGAAAAGCCACTGAATTATTCTATATTTGCTGTAGGCTACTGGGGTATATCTACCAGTAAATGTAGCCTACATGTACCAGTACAACATAGTACATTGGTCTATTGTACTGTGTGCACACTGTGAATCAGTTGCCTGCACATGTCAGCAGACATCAACTACAGTTCTAGTTGGTTGCACTGGAATTTGGAAATAAAAGTCGGGGCCCCTGGGAATAAATTTGTTTTGATACTATACATGTACCGGTAGGTATAGTAGGGGTTGTTAAAAAACATGTACTACTGTACGTACATGTACATGTATGTCTTTTTTTAACATGAATCTTGTAGGGCACAAAAAATGATTTACAAATGTTTTGCCTTCCTGACTACAGTTTACAATTAAGTGTTTTTTTCCTTCACCAGTAAAAATCAGGCTGTAACAGGCTGGCAAGGACATGCATGTGTCCTAGCTGGCCGACTGTGTCCGGACCTTGATGTACCAGTACTTGTACCGGTACCGTAGGCCTGCACAGGTATCAAAAGACGTGTTTCTATTGATACCTACATACAGTATGTATTTCTATTGGATAACACCAGAAAAGACTTTCTTTTGCGGTAAATTGCAGTTAACAATTTCCCAGGCAATTTTTCTTCTCAATGACGGAAAATGCCGGGGAATTTATCCGGTAAACACCGATAGAAACACACGCTGTTCTCCCCGAGTGCACGTACGGTATAAAGGAGAGAAAAAAACAAAAACATGTGACCGCACAATAACTGATTTAATGCCTGTGCTTGACCCCTGCAGTACGACCATTACCCATCAAATTCACAAAGCGTGATCTATAGAAGGACAACAAGCCCGGCAATTTTCCAGATAGAGCAATTACCAGTACAGTGTGTACATACTGCATGTACATGTACATGTAATTCAATAGAAACTTCGTGTTAACTGCTCTTCCCCTGAAATGGTTTTGTCTGAAGTGCTATACACATGTATACACCCTGTTTACACTTGATCCCGAGCTCGGGGTCGCGAACACCAAGCTCGGGATCAGCCCCGGATCACAACTGAGTGTAAACGCTTTCGGAACCAAAATTGGCCCCGGATCAGCTAGACCCCGAGATTTTGGTCTCGCGTTGGCGGAGGGTTAGATCCCGAGCTCGGGATCAGTTTGCGGTTAGATAAGCAATTAATCTTTACCGCAACCTGCCACATATCCGCTCCACAGCCGTAGCGGGGGAAAAGACTGCGAAATTCAAGTAGCCTTGTACACTGTACATGCACAACCCATGCACACGTTGATCAGTACGGTACATGCACACACAGAGCATGACCTTTGACTGCAACTTCTGGCACCGCGCTCAAGATCAACTACAGAATGTAAACGCGGCACTCAGGATTTTTGCGGTTAACACTGACGCATTCTTATCAGGGGACTAATCTTGATCCCGAGCTCGGGACCAGTGTAAACACGGTGTCTGTCTTTGAGAAATTAGTAAAACAAGTAATTTTAGTCTCATGAGACAAAAATTCGTTTTTTTCGCCCAAACACTACTTCCCCTGCATGGGCACTTTGCCCAAAAACTACTTCATGCGCAGGTCGTGGTTCAGGGCGAAGTGGTTCAGGGCGAAGTGACTGTGTAAAGCTTTCGGGAGAATAACAGCACAGTTTTTGACTGTTTTTTCAAACGTTAGACGAAGTACATGTAATAGGAGCTGAACTATTTGTAACGGTGTACTAATCATGTACTGTAGATTATTACACTGAACTGCTTACCTTGTTCCATAGTTGACTGAACAATTGCATTCCTTTCGCGAGAATGGAATCACCCAAATAAACACAAAAAACACCCCCTCTAGCCCATGTGGTCTAGCCCTATGACCCCAGGTCATGCCATGTGGCCCAACAATCATCCTCACTTTTCGTTTGGCTTCACCCTGGACCAGACGTACTTCTGTAGTGCTCCGGTGTTCAGCCAATTTCGAGATCGGATTTCTGATAGTCTTCCGGAGAGAGTCTCCTCCAGATTCTACCCACGCTTCCAATTCCCTACCAGTTCTCCTGGCAAACGAAGCGATTCTGGGACGGATTTCACCTCTATATCCTTTTAATAGATCGTGCGAATTTCAGTTCCGGATTCACACGTAGAATCGGCCTGACCCGACGTCATGTTAGCGTTGGGATCCGGACTCTGTGTACTCGGCTGTAAGAATACAGTTTTGTCGATGTGTTTACGCCACTGCTTTTCCTTAACCCTTGCTCTTGATAGTTCTCGGGAGCATTCCCCGGTCCGCTCCTCTGCCTTCGCGCTCCCGGGCCGTGCTCCGCTAGCCCAGTGCTGCTCTGGGCTTACCGTCGCGCTGTTCAACCATCGAGCGAATTACTCGGTGGTCAAGCATAAGCCGCATACACTATAAGCGACTCACGGTGGAGATTGGGCACGGACCATTGTTGTTATCGATGGTGCGTGCCCAATTCCCATTGTTAACTGCTCGTGGTGATAGAGCCTCCGTCGTGTGTGCGCTAGGTGACGGACAAGGGAAATTTGGGGGTTTCTAATGGGGATGTGTGCCGAGGGCTACTGAACCGTTTTTTACCCTAACAGGGCTCCGGTCCTCGTGCTCGCGATGCTTGCTGGTATCGCTTGAGCAAGAAAGGCGAGACCCCTGCTGGATCGGTTGATTCAAGCGAGGGACTCGCGGTGTACAACCTGCGAGGAGGACGGAGGTGATCTGTCCTCTTCCGCTCACGCTACACCTCCGGCCGTCGACCAGCAAAGCGGTCCCCCAGGTGTTTATTTGGGTCAGGGACCGCTGTCGCTGGTCGAGGGAGCTCAGCTCGGTGTTTCCCAAGGGGTTTCACCGACGCAGAGTTTTCTAGGCCGGCAAGACGTGACCGTTCCGGGCGAGGCTCGGATCCCCTCCGCGGTTACGCACCTCCCGCGTGCGGCCCGCCTACTAGCTTGCCACGTTGGGGCTAGCGCGGCGGGCAGGGTCCGTCTTCCGAGACGAACCCCAGGGAAGCTTGCCTTTCCACAGAACGCCGGGAAGCTGGCTCGCGGTGCAGACTTCCTCGGTGGACTCACCGACAATAAGTCCCGGGTTCCCCTTGCAGCCGAGTATTCGGCTGTAAGACCCTCCACGCACCGTGCAAACGGCCGGCAAGACGTGACCGCTCGGGGTTCCGGGCGAGGCTCGGATCCCCTCCGCGGTTACGCACCTCCCGCGTGCGGCCCGCGTGCGGCCCGCGTGCGGCCCGCCTGCGGCCCGCCTGCGGCCCGCCTACTAGCTTGCAACGTTGGAGCTAGCGCGGCGGGCAGGGTCCGTCTTCCGAGACGAACCCCAGGGAAGCTTGCCTTTCCACAGCACGCCGGGAAGCTGGCTCGCGGTGCAGACTTCCTCGGTGGACTCACCGACGATAAGTCCCGGGTTCCCCTTGCAGCCGAGTATTCGGCTGTAGGACCCCCCACGCACCGCGCAAACGGCCGGCAAGACGTGACTGCTCGGGGTTCCGGGCGAGGCTCGGATCCCCTCCACGGTTACGCACCTCCCGCGTGCTAGCCCGCGTGCTAGCCCGCGTGCTAGCTTGCCACGTTGGAGCTAGTGCGGCGGGCAGGGTTCGTCTTCCGAGACGAACCCCAGGGAAGCTTGCCTTTCCACAGCACGCCGGGAAGCTGGCTCGCGGTGCAGACTAATTCCTCGGTGGACTCACCGACGATAAGTCCCGTGTTCCCCTTGCAGCCGAGTATTCGGCTGTAGGACCCCCACGCACCGCGCAAACGGCTGGCTCGCGGACCGCTTAGGGTTTCGGGCTCGGCTCGGATCCTTACTGCGGTTACGCGCTGCCGACGTGCGGTCCGCCTGCTAGCTCCATGGCGGAGCTGGCGTGGCGGGCGGAGCCAGCCCCTCGGGGCAATTCCCAGGAAAGCTTGCCTTTCCTCAGCACGTCGGGGATGTTGTGTACTTGGTACCGTTGGGTGCTGCTGTGGACACGGCAGAGCGTGACCGCTCTGAGTTCCGGGCTAGGCTCGGATCTCCTCTGCGGTTACGCGCCTCCGGTGTGCAGCCCGCCTGATAGCTCCACGTCGGAGCTGATGTGGCGGGCGGGGTTAGCCCTCGCGGGCAACAGCCCTCACGAGCAATTCCCAGGAAAGCTTGCCTTTCCTCAGCACACCGGGGAAGGTCAGAGTTGTCCGCTCCGGTCCGACGTGCAGCACGCCTGCTAGCTCCATGTCGGAGCTGGCGTGACGGGCAGGGCCTGCCCCTCGTGGACAACCCCCGGGAAAGCTTGCTTTCCCTCAGCACGCCCGGACAGTTAGTGCGGCCCGCCTGCTAGCTCCACGTCGGAGCTGACATGGCGGGCGGGGCCAGTCCTCCGGGACAACCCCCGAGTAGGCTTACCTTCCTACAGCTCGCGGGACAACTCTGGAGAGCGTACCGCTCCTCCGACGTGCGGCCGCCTGCTAGCTCCACGTTGGAGCTGGCGTGGCAGGCGGGGACAGCCCCTCGTAGGCTATTCCCAGGAAAGTATACCTTTTCTCTGCACGCCGGGGAAAGTTGTGTCCCCGGTGCTTGTCGGCGCCTCAAGGACACTGCGGATCTTATGGCGAGTTCAGGATAACGTTCTCGCCATATGTCCGCTTTTCACAGGGATGTCCCTGGTTGAAGCGTTACAGCAGACACCCAGACTCTTAATCAGTCCCAACGATGGCCCTGATAAGGATGAGCTCGCCTCGTGGAACTCCCATTCTACCTGACACGGGGACTGCCTCCCCCACACGGATCCATTCGTTCGGATGCATCTAGTCAGACTGGGAATACTGCCTGTTAGGCGCACGAGTATCCGGGACCTTCTCACAGGAAAAGCTTGCTCTTTCTCCAACCTCCTCGAACTACGAGTGGTCGGACAGCCCCCGCTCCTAGGTTCGAAGGGACGGTGTCTGGAGGCAACACCTATGTCCGATCGGACGTTCCAGTGGTGGCGTTGCAGTTAGCAGGATGGGATTCACTCTCGAGGCTATGGATCCCGAACCTGAACGTAGCCCAGGAGATCTCCACCGAGACCTTTCTCCCGGAGATCGACCTTGCCTCCGCGACCAGTCGCCAGCCCCAGGGTGTTGCTCCAGAGAGTATGAACCTGCCTGTTCGGCCTCTTCCTGACATCTTGGAATAATGTTGATAAACTGCCTTTATATAAGCAGTTTATCAAGAAATTTCAGCCGCAATAATAAGTTTCAGAAAACGTTAGAAATCCATGCATGGTTTTATTGTTGAATGAAAAGTAAACAATCATCTGCAGATGGCAATTTCACCTACAAAGGTACCATTTTATTACACAGGAAAAATGGTGTTTGTTAGGCCTACATGTACCATTGCTATCAACACTTTTAGTCTGTCAAGTTTTTCTTGTTAACTTGTGAAGTAAAATTTTGTGAAGTAAAATGATGTACATGTACATGTATGTACTTGATACATTTTCAGGGGTCGAAATTAACACTGGTTCTGTGGTCCGAGACCAGTAAAAAATCAGAAGGATAGATCTGTGAAGATGCTGGATCGATGGACCAGTGAAAACATTTACTGACTCATGGAAACATTCTCATGGATAATCCACAGTAAACATTTCTTACTCAATGCGAAGAATTTCTGGTTACCACAAACAATTCCGGATAATCGCTTTAGGCATTTTCAGATAACTACCGTACATTTCTTTCTCCGATCTCTCCAGACATGCGCTAGTGTTGGATTAAAAAGCAGTTCCATCCATTCTGCAATCAATGACCTTAAACCGGAAAGTGTTGCAGTATCTGGGTGCCACCAATTTTTCAGCAGGACCAGTAGACTTCTACTGGTCCTTCTGATTAGCATGAAATTCAGGTTAATTTGGACCCTTTATTTTGTACCATGCACTTAAAGTAAACAACTGAGCTCAGACCTTGGTACGGTACATGCAGAAACCTGGTCATGCGGAATGTGATAAGTCCAAGGCCACAAGTTTTCATTTGTCATTGTCACCTGGTTGATTAGTTTGCAATTTTTACCATTTTACATGCCCTAAGCTTTAATTTCAATTACACATGCTCTGTGAATTCTGGGAAATGAACAGAATCATGCAGCTACATTGTAGCTTGGTGTACTACCAGTAGTCAGCCAACCTACATAACAAGTGTATGTACAATGTAAATCTAACATGTAAAGTATACTTTTCAAAGGCCAATTTACGTGATCATACTTAATTGTTCTAAAACTCCGTCCAACAAATGTGTGATGATGTTCGTGCTTACAATTCAAGGTCACTACCAGTAGATGTCCCAGTTTACAATAGAGATTGTTCATGAATGTTTTATGAATTTTGTGAATAATTATCATGCAACCTGAAATATCGTGTGACCCAAATCTGTAACTGATTGGTAGGTTGACCAGTTTTGTACATTTGTTCAAATTATTGTGCATGCTTGAACATGTCCAACATGTTCAAGCTTGCTCGCTTATTTTTAAATTCCCACTTACACAACAAAACTCTTGAACATCATCATACATGTATGTACATACATGTACATGTATGTTAAATGGAGTTTTTGAACAAAAGTATGATTGTGTAAATTGGGAAGGTGTGGTACATGTACATGTAGGAGTAATGAAAAGGGGCAATCCAGACCATGCAGGCCAAGGACCGCCAATAATTTGAAATATGGTCTTTCCATGCTAATGGGCCTATTTGAAAAATAAGTCAATAATTCCTTTCAGATGTCTTCAGTTTATCTCAAACTCAGTGACATTGTGACATTTTTGTCTGTCCTCCGTTACACGTAAATATGGAAAATTTGTGCACAAGCTTTTCAGAAATGTATGTTGTGGCAGCATTTCCTTACCTTTTTGGGCAAACGTTTATTCCTGAGAACAGTACAAGGGAATTTCTTTAAGTTTGAGATAAATCTGTGAGGAATTATTGACTTATTTTTCAAATTAGCGTGGAAAGACCCAACTAAACGTTGGTCGATTTTTGTTGTTATTGATGTCTCATTTAAAAGCGAATAACTTATGTTTCTAGTAAAATATAAATTAAAAAAACAAACTTTACTTCTCGAGGTGCCACAGCCAAAACGCACGGACTGTATATCTTTAACAGTTAAGTATTGGCAACTCGTCATCCAGAAATAACTGAAAAATGACTAAAACTTGTGCAAGGAATGGAAACAAGGAGGCTGCTGAGGCTTAACATTTATTAACATTTCTGTTTTATTTATTTATCTAAATATATTTGCAAAAAAGTCCACATCTCCCTAGAAAAGCAAGCACAACAAAATTACTGTCTCTTCCACCAATGTTTACAATTTCAGCAAATACATGTATGTTAACCTGTTGTTGCACCCGTGAGTGTCGGTATATTCCAAAGAGAGCTATTAATTGACTTTCCTTGATTATTCCTGGCCTTTTTAAAATGAAGGACTGGGACTGCTCCGCCTTATGGTATAGATAATGATTTAACACATCATTTCTTACAAACATTAATTTTTAAAAGCCAACATGTACATGTACCGGTACCGGTATACATGCCTAAAGTTTTTCCACAAAATGTGACATTTAAAAACATTTAATTGAAACTGAATTGATACATGTATGCTTAAATGCAAACTTACGAAAGCAAATTTGATCAGGATAATTAAAAGACACACTTACTGTATACTTTAAATGTACCAGTACATGCAGCTCGTTCGCTGGTAATCCTAAGATGGATCATAAACATGCCAAATTTGTGTGTGCTTGCTGAACGGGCAAACAATAATATGATTATGTTGATCAAAGGGGGTCATTTCTGATCTTGGTTCCAAAGTGTGCATACAATGTGTCGGTGTAGCAGGTTATGCACTTGGAAACATTTATGTTATGCTTTGTTGACACCTGCACACACGAGATAAGGTTTGCATTGGAGGATCAAATATTTGGTTTTTCAAGATTATGAATATTCGGATTTTGAGACTGCTACTCTTTATTATTTATTTACTTTTTTGCCTACATGTACATGTACATAATTTGTTACCCTGAGACTTGTCAGGAGAATACAAAGCTCAACTCGGTTAATCTTGGGGTTAAATCTTTTGGTCATCTCCAGGTTAAAGTGTGTTGGGAAAAGTACTTTGCTGCCTTGCTACAGTGTAGTACAGTCAAACCGCTTTAATAAGAGGTCCCTGGAACTTTACAGGTTTCTTTGTTGTAACAGAAATCTTGTATTATTGTCACGGTTAGGTGAGGGGTGGTGTAACCCCAGGGTGGTGGGTTCACTTAATTTTTACAATTAAGGATTGGTTGCCTTTGACCTAGTAAGAATTCACGAAAATATGTCAAGAATTTACTCCACAAATTAATTACGTAATTTATTATAAACAACCAAAATGATATTAATTAAAAGCTGATCGAATGTTGACTGAACATGCTGAATGGATCTAGTTTGATCTTGGATTTGTACTATTACATGTACACGGACTATATAGTTTATCTCATACAATTCTCAGAATACACAGAGTTTACTGGAGATAAATTGCAAGGAATAACTATTTTTGTTGAGAATAAATTATCACAAGCTAGATAAGATTTGCTGTGGCAAAATAACACATTACAACCTGTTTAATACAGATGTAAATCACAGTTGGTGCTTGTTTACGAGTATCTTTAGTACAAATGGATTTAAAATAAAGTTATTTTCAGGACTTTAAATAAAAACCAATTATACAGAGACACAAAGTAACGATTAGGCAGAGGTTAAAAATAAGGGCACTACACAAGAAGGCTCTCTCTCTCTATCCAGGGGAGTCGGAATACCTGCGGTTTAAGCAGAACATGAAACAGCCGTTGAGTCACACGGTTGGACGCACGCAAAGAAAGTTTGTATGAAAAAGTTGATCAAGAATGCACACGAAAGCGTCCAAAAATCAATAAAGATTCTGCACAGATGAGCACCAAACTTGGCCAAAACGTGCACGCAGTACAAATTTACAAGTTCACTGCAGCAAAATAATGCACACTGACGGCTTACTGGGCAAAAATGTCAAAAGATTGTGCAGGAAATCGAACTTACGTGTTGACGTTCTCGACCCAAGCGCGAGAGAGGCCGAGTTGCACGTAGGCCACGACTAAGCACTCTACAACAAATTACTACACCTTGCAAAATAATAAGACTTTAAAGCCTATCGAGACTGCCAATCATTTCCATCTTGCGATAATATTTACAGTAAATATCACTTGGCATTTTAGTAAAACAATTATCCAAAGTTGGATACCACTGACTGAAACAAACAGTCATGAGGCACTACTTCAAGGCGTAGAGTTAATGTTTACACTCAGTAAATCGGTGAACTAAGTAAACATAGACTGGCTCAGTGTCCATTGAACTAAGTGAGAATTCAAAATAGACTGGTTCACAGTCCAAGCCACCACAATTTCCCTGCTTTGAAACCAGACGCCCTCGAATGGTTTGTTGATATTTGTAAAAACACACATACATGTATATGTAGTATTAATGGAATGACACATTCATCAAAGCACAGATGACTTACAATTCAAAGTGTCAAATTAGGGAAAGTAGCATTCCTATATAGTCCCATCATGTCACTCAATGGACTGGTATAGATAAGTGACGTACGGTGGAACAAAATATATTTCCATTTCAGGAGCACACTGCTTAAACAACTTGTCAAACAGTTTAGAACTACAGGTACAAACTTCTTAGAATAAGAACAGCAAAGCATTAACTCATGCAGCAGTCATAGTCTGCAGGCATACATATTACTACTACAGCGAAGGTAGACAGTGGTCAAAATTACAATCTGTATCGGTAAATAGCTTCTCGCAAACCTTTACAGTACTTTACCATACCATCCGGACTGAGATGGCATCCATCAACAAGATATTTGGGATTATTTACTCTTCTCTGTGAATACATGCTTACGTTCGCATCCGAACTTAAACGATCAGCAAGTAGTCGGTTAAAATCTTTAACCTTGTGATTGAACGAAGAGCATGAAACCTGATGAGGACGAGATATGACTGATCTCTTGATAATAGATAGAAAAACTATCTGCTTTGGAGTGATGATGTTGGATTTTAGGGTCTCTAAAAATGAGATAGATTGGTTAACAACATCTTCAGGCATTAGCTTTGGATCACACAAATCATTCGATCCTAGGTCAATCAATAAAATATCAATGGGTCTTGCCTTCATTTTAGCCAGATAATGAGGCAAACTTCCAAAAACACGAGCGTATGTAAGTCCAGGATGACCCTCGACATATATATTAAAGTGGTCATTCAATCTCATAATGGCAGCAACGTCTCTGTGTTGCTCTCGGGCATGCCTTAGGATCCTTGATGGGAAGGAATGGCCAAAGAGAAACACATTTGTCCTGTCCGACATTCCAACAGGAAAACTTTAAAACATGAATTTGAAATGCAATTAACAACGCTGTGTAAAGAATCTTCTCTTCAAGCAACACCAGGTGTAATGTCCAGCGGTCTCGAGGTGGTATTTAATCACCTCACCTTTTCAGGCAGCCTCCAGTACCGCTAGCACATGGGCAACTGGTAATGAAGATAATACAACAATATAATACATTAGAAAACGGCAGCATCACGTTTTATCAAAGGGGTGTCTTAGAATCCTTTAAAGTTCCCCAAATCTACGCATGCATTAACAATTATCAGGTAATGGCGTTTGGCCAGCCGGCCATCCGCTTTCTGATTCGCTCCGATCGCCGCAGACCGTTTCCACTTGGGGATTCTGGTGAAGCAAACTGTGCTGGCAACGGGCTATTAGAATCGCTGTGTCCTAAGTCTAAATCTAACTGAGATCTGTCATCAGGGACTGGCGCGAGACTTGGAATTAATGTGTCATTTGCAGTCGGTGTCTCAGGTTTGACAAAACCAGGCAAAGTCGTCACAACCCAATCCCACTCAATCTCTTCCTCATCTGCACTAAGTTCAGTACTATCACTTTCATTAACATAGGGTAACCCGAGCGTTGGTTCATGGGAACTGTACTCTACAGTTTCTCCTCTTGGATCAAGGACAAGCATTTTTCTATTCACCCAACGGTCTGATCCGCCAAGTATGGGTTTTATTGCGTATAAGTCCCCATCTTTGTTACTGTTGACTACAAGGTACTGCTGCTCACTGTAGTTATCACTTAGTTTGTGTCTTTCAGTGAAGGCACATTGCTTCAAAAGAACCCTACTGCCGACTGGCAGAGGAGTGGCGTAAGCGCGTTTGTCATAACGACGCTTACTGGTTGCAGTAGCCTTGGTAAGTCTATTCTTAGCGATTTTGTGGGCTTCTTTGATAAGCTTTGCCTGTTCCTCGATGGCACTTGCATTCCAGTCACCTTGGGTATTCCTAATCAGGTGATCTAGGGGCACGGATGGTTGGCGACCAAACATAAGAGTGTACGGGGTGAAACCCGTAACACTGTGTGGAGTGGAGTTATACATGAAGATTAAGTGTGGCAGTAGCTCAGGCCACTGACTTCGGTTTTTACTGTCCAGGGATTTTATCAAGCTACAGAGTGTTTTGTTGAAACGTTCGGTTTGAGCATTCCCTTGTGCGTGATATGGAGTGGTCCGTGTTTTTTTAATGCCATATATACCGGGGTAGCTTGCATAGCTCCTTCACAACACAGCCCTCAAAATTCCTACCACGATCTGAGTGTAGTTGCATAGGAATCCCGTAACGGACAAACCACTCGTCCCTCAGAACTCGTGCTACTGTTTCGGCCTTTTGGTCTTTACAAGGTACTGCTACAGCAAACTTTGTGAACGAGTCTGTCATAACAAGCACATCTTCAATGTTACCCCGCCCACGATCAAGCTTCAAAAAGTCTATGGCCAACCGTTCCAAAGGTTGGAAAGAGAGGAGGTTCCTCATGGGTGGACGCACGGTAAGGGTAGGAGGTTTAGTTAGAGTGCAGTGGAAACAATGTTGTATGTGGTCACGCACATGTACAGTCATACCCGGCCAGAAACACCTTTTCTTTAGGAAAGCCAAAGTCCTGCCAACACCTTGGTGGCCCCATTGGTCATGTGACGATTCGATCATTGTAGACCGAAGAACCCTTGGAACTAGCAGCTGATGAAGCTGCCCTAGTCCTGGTTCCTCTATTGACCTATATAGTACACCATTGCGCTCCACTAGACAACCCCACTCTTTAATCCAGCCTTTAACCTCAGTTGTCAACATATCAGAATGTGGGGCCTCTGTGCCCGGTTCCCAGTGTTGGTCCCAAAGGGTCCAAATCTTGGAAAGGATAGGGTCCTTTCTTTGAAGGGAAGTTAACTCTTCAAAAGAGTATGAAGGTAATACTGAGGGGGTAACACCAGGGAGTTTATTGTCATTCAATGCAAACCCTCTCCCTACAGGCGGTACACTTACAGCATCAGCAGATTGTATGCTGCTGGGTAACTGGGTGCTCTCAGTAACTGAACGCATCACGTCGACCACATGAATTGGCGACACATGGTCATTGCCAGGATTTCTACTCAGAGCATCGGCACATTTGTTTGACCGTCCAGTGCGGTATCTTATTTCTAGGTCAAATGGGGCAAGTTGGGCGACCCAGCGCTGCTCGGTAGCACCCAACTTAGCTGTTTGAAGATGCGCCACTGGATTGTTGTCAGTCCAAACGACTGTCTTTTTTCCAAGGAGGTACTCCTTGAACTTTTCGGAAACTGCCCATTTGAGTGCTAGCAGTTCTAACTTGAAGCTTGACAAGTCACTATAATTTTGCTCTGCCCCGCGTAACCCTCGGCTTGCATACGCAACTGGGTGAAGGTTACCTTCTGCATCGTATTGAGACAGGCAAGCTCCTAATCCCTTCAAGGATGCATCGACCTCTAGTACAAAATCTCTATCAAATTGGGGAAATGCAAGAACAGGTGCCTGACAAAGTGCTTGCTTCAAGGTCTTGAAAGCTTTGTCAGCTTCTGGGGACCACAGGAACGGATCTCGGGCCTTCCCTGCTTTTACCTGTGCCTTAACGCTCAACGCATGCAAAGGTGCCGCAAATTAAGCCCTTCACGTACCTCCTATAGTACGACGCAAGGCCAAGAAATGACCTTAACTGCTGTCCATTTAAGGGAATGGGCCATTCTTGTATCTTAGCGATTTTGCCTGGGTCTACGGAGATCCCCTCACTACTTACAACATGACCTAAATGTGTGACTGAAGTCTGAAATAGTCTACACTTTGATCCTTTTAACTTCAACCCATTCTCTTCAAAACGGGTAAAGACCTTATCAAGACGGTTAAGATGTTCCTCAAACGTTGAAGAAAACACCAACACATCATCCAGGTACAGGACAACTGCGGTCAAATTTAAGTCTCCAAAAATTAGCTCCATCACTCTCTGAAAAGTGCTTGGGCTGTTGGTAAGTCCTTGGGGCAACCGGAGAAATTCATACAATCCCCATGGGACACGAAATGCTGTCTTGGCGATTGACTCTGGATGCATGGCTACCTGGAAGTAACCGTGAGTCAAATCCAGTGAAGAAAACAATTATTTGGCTCCCCCCAGAGACTCAAGCGTCTCATCAATCCTAGGCAAGGGAAAGGCATCTTTTTGCGTTTTGGCATTGAGACAACGGTAGTCAATGCAAAGGCGCAATTGTCAATTTTTCTTTCGGACTAGGACGATTGGGCTAGCGTATGCGCTTACTGACCTGCGAATTATTTTTCTATCTAGCAAGTCTTGAAGTAGGCACTTAACTTCGGCCATCTGACTAGGTACCACACGTCTGTATGGCAAGTTGACTGGCTTGCTATCAGAAAGCTTAATCTCATGAGGTATGAGTTCACAGTAACCTACGTCTAGAGAACTAGCCGAAAAAGCAGCTGCGTGCCGTTGAATTAATCGTGCTGCAGCCTCTGCGTCTCGACTGTCAAGGTTTCTTAAGCTTAACCCAGGAGGTAGGACATACTCAGCCCCATCAGAAAATGTAAATGTCTCGCCACGTTGGTTCAAAGGATCTTCCACTGCGGAATCCCGAACGTCAGAATGGACCTCTTCAGGATTTTTCACACTACCATCCTCAACCTGTATTTCGCCAGGGACGACGCGATGTACCGACACACTTAAGCAGTCTTCCATCATCTCTACCGATACTTCCAATGAGCACTGAACTACAGTGGCAACAGCTACTTTACAGTTGCGAGATATAACAAGTGGGTGGGGGGCAGCATTAACAATAAACAAAGAGAGGCGAGTACCGTCAAGATACTGAATGCCCTCAAGCACATGACACAAAGGTTGGTCATCACAAACATTATCCGCACCACCATGTCCACAAGAAAATGGATAGGGCTGCAATAAGGGCAGTTTACTATCCGAGAGGGCAGAAAGCCCAGAAACATCGCAACTACATGTACATGTAACTGATTTGACGGATTCCGGAGGGATGGTGTCTGACTCGCTCACCCTGACATCAAATGTCTCTGCGGGCAAGTTACATGAAGACTTGCTATCGGCAACAGAGGTTGTAGTCTCAACGGATTGGAACCACTTCAAAGCTAAGTCCCAATCTGAACCCTGCGTAACTTGGTTAATGCACTCTTGGCATTTAGAAATTACCCTCAACACATTACAGCCCAACAGTATGGGGTATTCCTCCCTACGTTTACTGTCGGCGTCACCATCATCATGAGCTTTCACTAAAAAACTAGCAGTAAGCTTCTGTCCCAAAACAATCACTTCAGTTCGGAGGTATCCCACCACTGGGATTTCCAAGTTGTTGGCTCCCCTGAGGCTGATGAAGTTTCCAACATTTCCCAGGCTCCCAACATGTTTCAACTGTTCATTAAAAAACTTTGAGGTAATTAAGGAGGTTTCTGCTCCAGTGTCTAGTATGCACTTGGTCATCTTGCCACCTGAGAAAGAAGCTCCCTACGAAGAGCGCGTAAAGAATCAAGATTCCCTTCTACACCAGTGGGCTCTTTAATACATGTGCCCTCTGCCACTTGGCCCTCTATGACAGAGGCATGGCTTTTCCCGAGTCGGGCTTTGTGTCAACTACCCCTGCATTGGATTTCCTTGCTTCGTCATTTTGCCTTTTAAAACACTTTGCGGTCTCATGGCCTCGTTTTGAACAGTAAGAACATTGGATATTGGGTCTCCCTGTGAACTTCTGTTTGTTGTTGGCCAACTGTCCAACAACCTTTGTGAGTTCGGTAAGGACCACACCAGTGCGCTCTTGATGAGAAATCATGGTCTCCATTAAATGGGCAAGTTTACCTTGTCCTTCCACTAGCTTTTCAATGTTATCACCCTGTGTGTTCTTATTTGCCGCGACTTTGTCAACAGATGAGGAAGCCAACTCGTCAAAAGGTCTGCTTACTGTCTGGTCAAGATCTTGGTACAATTTTAGAGCCATGTCCCTAAACTCAAAGAAAGTCATGTCAGGATAATCGATTTCCATTTTACGCAGTTCGCGTCGCACGTACGGTCTGGCGGCGCCCTTGATAAATTGCTCTTTCAATGCTTTTTCCCTGAGGCGCGCAAGCGCTTCACCTTCCTGCGGGTCTGCAGCGGCGGACTCGACTTGATTATAGAACATTACAAGCGCACGACTGAAATCGGCCAAACTCTCATCCTCGTTTTGGCGTCTCGCGTAAAATGCTGCATTAAGCGACTGGACCGACTCGATTTGACCGAAACGGGCATGCAAAATAGCTAAAAGTCTCGAAAAATCTTCACGAACACCGGGCGGACAACAATACACTTCCTCCTTGGCCACTCCCCCCAAATGGTCAAGGACTGCGGCAACTCTATCTTTGCCTTCAAAGCCTAACTGTCGACAGTAAGTGTGCAACTCTTCAATCCATTCACTTAGTGTGGGATCACCTGCCCTTTTGGGTCGGCCACAAAATTTGGCTAATTTCACGGCAGGAGCCCTTTGAAACTTTAAGTTTTGAAATGCCCCAGCCAAGGTTTCTGCCAAAGCTTTCTGAGATTGCGCTAGAATTTCGCCAATGGCCTCGGGAGATGCCATGCCTAACTCTCAATCACAAGCAAATATAACAATTTAAGCAAATGCTTTAGAATACACTCAGGCTTTCAAAGTATTGGATGACAAATGCAATTCTAGCAATTCCTTTTCCGCAATTGAAATTACGGAAAAGCCAAACAAATCGCTACACGCAAAAATCGAGCTCTGTTTGAAATTGTTCAAACAGTAATACTTTCACTATACAGTGAAAACACGGAAAAACTGTTATTCAAGTGCGATATTGTTTCTCGGTGCATCAAGAAAATTATGGCTAGCTTACATAAAAAGACACACAATTGAAGCGCCAGAATTTGCACACAAAGTGCTCTGACCCACGAATGGCATCGACCTGCGTGACCCTTGCAAAATGCAAACTACGGGCACAAATGTTAGGTCGGATCAACGTCCGTTTCCTTCAATTCAAGCAAACACCGATGCCTATAAAAATATGGGATCACTTTCACTAGCAGCATCACAAATAGTAATGTTTTGATTGCACCGAAACATGACGCACGATGAATAAACAGTAATTCCACAAGGCATGCATAAATTCACATGAACAATAAAGAATGTGTACTACTTTGTACACAATAATTTTTCAAAGCATACCGTACAAACGGGTGAGTATAATACACAGCAGACGTGGAGTTCTTCACTAGACTGTCCCGTCACAGCTGGCACTCGACAACATCCGTCAGGCACTCCTGCGAGACGTCAGGGAACCAGCAGCACTTGACCTCCAGCGTAAGCTTGGTCTTGCAGGAGCAGATGCTTGGCCCTGCCTAAAAACTTCTTGTGCAGTATACCCAGAAAAAACTTAACTAGAAATTGGAGTATAAATTTCTCTTTGGAAAACTATATTAAATCTATATCTAGGCCAAATATTCAATCAATCCTGCCTACGACGCCAGAAAATTGTCACGGTTAGGTGAGGGGTGGTGTAACCCCAGGGTGGTGGGTTCACTTAATTTTTACAATTAAGGATTGGTTGCCTTTGACCTAGTAAGAATTCACGAAAATATGTCAAGAATTTACTCCACAAATTAATTACGTAATTTATTATAAACAACCAAAATGATATTAATTAAAAGCTGATCGAATGTTGACTGAACATGCTGAATGGATCTAGTTTGATCTTGGATTTGTACTATTACATGTACACGGACTATATAGTTTATCTCGTACAATTCTCAGAATACACAGAGTTTACTGGAGATAAATTGCAAGGAATAACTATTTTTGTTGAGAATAAATTCTCACAAGCTAGATAAGATTTGCTGTTCCAAAATAACACATTACAACCTGTTTAATACAGATGTAAATCACAGTTGGTGCTTGTTTACGAGTATCTTTAGTACAAATGGATTTAAAATAAAGTTATTTTCAGGACTTTAAATAAAAACCAATTATACAGAGACACAAAGTAACGATTAGGCAGAGGTTAAAAATAAGGGCACTACACAAGAAGGCTCTCTCTCTCTATCCAGGGGAGTCGGAATACCTGCGGTTTAAGCAGAACATGATCGAAACAGCCGTTGAGTCACACGGTTGGACGCACGCAAAGAAAGTTTGTATGAAAAAGTTGATCAAGAATGCACACGAAAGCGTCCAAAAAATCAATAAAGATTCTGCACAGATGAGCACCAAACTTGGCCAGAACGTGCACGCAGTACAAATTTACAAGTTCACTGCAGCAAAATAATGCACACTGACGGCTTACTGGGCAAAAATGTCAAAAGATTGTGCAGGAAATCGAACTTACGTGTTGACGTTCTCGACCCAAGCGCGAGAAAGGCCGAGTTGCACGTAGGCCACGACTAAGCACTCTACAACAAATTACTACACCTTGCAAAATAATAAGACTTTAAAGCCTATCGAGACTGCCAATCATTTCCATCTTGCGATAATATTTACAGTAAATATCACTTGGCATTTTAGTAAAACAATTATCCAAAGTTGGATACCACTGACTGAAACAAACAGTCATGAGGCACTACTTCAAGGCGTAGAGTTAATGTTTACACTCAGTAAATCGGTGAACTAAGTAAACATAGACTGGCTCAGTGTCCATTGAACTAAGTGAGAATTCAAAATAGACTGGTTCACAGTCCAAGCCACCACAATTTCCCTGCTTTGAAACCAGACGCCCTCGAATGGTTTGTTGATATTTGTAAAAACACACATACATGTATATGTAGTATTAATGGAATGACACATTCATCAAAGCACAGATGACTTACAATTCAAAGTGTCAAATTAGGGAAAGTAGCATTCCTATATAGTCCCATCATGTCACTCAATGGACTGGTATAGATAAGTGACGTACGGTGGAACAAAATATATTTCCATTTCAGGAGCACACTGCTTGAACAACTTGTCAAACAGTTTAGAACTACATGTACAAACTTCTTAGAATAAGAACAGCAAAGCATTAACTCATGCAGCAGTCATAGTCTGCAGGCATACATATTACTACTACAGCGAAGGTAGACAGTGGTCAAAATTACAATCTGTATCGGTAAATAGCTTCTCGCAAACCTTTACAGTACTTTACCATACCATCCGGACTGAGATGGCATCCATCAACAAGATATTTGGGATTATTTACTCTTCTCTGTGAATACATGCTTACGTTCGCATCCGAACTTAAACGATCAGCAAGTAGTCGGTTAAAATCTTTAACCTTGTGATTGAACGAAGAGCATGAAACCTGATAAGGACGAGATATGACTGATCTCTTGATAATAGATAGAAAAACTATCTGCTTTGGAGTGATGATGTTGGATTTTAGGGTCTCTAAAAATGAGATAGATTGGTTAACAACATCTTCAGGCATTAGCTTTGGATCACACAAATCATTCGATCCTAGGTCAATCAATAAAATATCAATGGGTCTTGCCTTCATTTTAGCCAGATAATGAGGCAAACTGAGGCTTACTGGGCAAAAATGTCAAAAGATTGTGCAGGAAATCGAACTTACGTGTTGACGTTCTCGACCCAAGCGCGAGAGAGGCCGAGTTGCACGTAGGCCACGACTAAGCACTCTACAACAAATTACTACACCTTGCAAAATAATAAGACTTTAAAGCCTATCGAGACTGCCAATCATTTCCATCTTGCGATAATATTTACAGTAAATATCACTTGGCATTTTAGTAAAACAATTATCCAAAGTTGGATACCACTGACTGAAACAAACAGTCATGAGGCACTACTTCAAGGCGTAGAGTTAATGTTTACACTCAGTAAATCGGTGAACTAAGTAAACATAGACTGGCTCAGTGTCCATTGAACTAAGTGAGAATTCAAAATAGACTGGTTCACAGTCCAAGCCACCACATTATCAAGAACAAGGAACTCTGACCTAAGCAGAATGTTTTAACAGTGTGCTTATTATCAGGGTTTGACTTCACACTAGTGTTACAATGTATGCTAACATTGCACATTTAATTACACACTGTACCTGTAAGATATATGCTCAGGAAATGTCTTTATCCATACATGTCCGCATTGGCCTTAATTGTTTTTCGGGACGTTTTACATAGACGATGGTAAAATGGAAAATGGTTAAATTGTACTGCTGTCAGCATTTGGACTTTTTTCGACATGTGAACATTTTACCCATACCGTGGGAGAGGATGCGCAGTGTTCCTCCGCAGTATGACCTTCACGGCTCGGACGTATGCTTCCAGAGCACTTTTGCTGACTCGATGTGTCCGCATAGGACTTACCGGTATTGTTTCAGGAAATGTTACCTGATCAGTTTTCCTGGGCAGCTGTTGGCCAGGAAAAGTAACCGCTGGACTGGGGGAGGGGGTGGGGAGAGGGGGAGGAGACGGAAGGGGGGGGGGGGGGGGGGGGGGGGAAGGAGACGAAGGAGACGAAGGAGACGGAGGGGGGGTAGGAGACGGAGGGGGGGGGGGGGGGGGGGGGGGAGAGTTGTTGAGAGGAAAACGTCTTGCAGTAGGTTGTCCGCATGGGGTAAGTTTTCCCCAAAAAATTCCAACGCGGACAGGCCATTTTGAGTTCATGATTTTTTAACAATTAAAATGGTGAAATTGCAAAATGTTTATTCCCCGCCAAAAGTTAAGAAAATGGAATGCCTGTATAAATTACATTAAAATCCATGGTGAATAAGCCTGTTTTTCCTTTCTGGCAGCACCAATGATTTATCCAAACAGCTTAGCAGCCATTGTTTGTCTTGATTAGTATTGCTTTCTGTTATCTCCCACAGGACACGGATTGTTTGGAGCTTACAAGTCTTCGTGACACAAGATATGGCAAATATGCAAATGTTCCTAAGGTATGTACATGTACTTGGCATGCGTCACAGTATTTGCCACTGTAGGAGCATTTCCTGTATTAATAACGTCAAAAGTCAGAACATTGAAAAATCACTGTGAAATACACAATGTAACACTTCATCTGCATGCATGACAACTTTTCATCCGTTATTCATAAATACATGTACCTTAGACAGTTTACGCATCCTCATTGGCTGAGAACACATCACATGGTCGGTTTTAAACGAATGATAATAAGCAGTGTTTAAAACTAGCTGGCTCGCGTTTCTGCCTGCGCCCTATACATGTACATAGTAAGCGTATGTAGCTCGCACACGTATGCAGCACAGAAACTGCACGCTCCCGACAGCACTGTGCATGCGACATCTACATGTACTGGGTCGCCTGCGTGCGCATACACAACACATACATGTGTAGATCTGCATTATAGGCGTAACGCGCGCGATCGAACAACCGTCTCGATGCACAGCTAGCAGTTTGAACGTACAAACAACAAGATGAAGCGAAAAAGTGAATGCAACGACGAGTTAATTTTGGTGAGTTTTACTAATTTACACAAAGAAGGCATTTATGAATGGGATTTGGCAGGTCTTAAACAATCCGTTTAAAACCGGATAGGGGCCTGGACGCTGATAATGGCCCGCGCCAGCGTCCATGCCCCTAATTCTGTTTTAAAGCAAAGACCAATCAAATCCACTTTTAATCCCTAATTATAATCAGCAGTACGAGTAATTTCGCACAGCAAATTTGCAGAATGTTATACTTTCAGATGGTGCAAATATTCCCTGGGAAATTAGTAACATCAGATTCGCTTGTCTTATAACATACGGTACATGTAGTAGATGCCAGGAAAGAATCGTATTGTATACCAAAGGCGTTATTTTTAACACAAGTTTTTTGCAGTGTAGACAGATCAACAGATAGTGTTTTGTCTGGTCCACTTAATTTGTTTTTGCATACATATACATACAATGTAGAGTCCTGACCAAACAAATACCTAGGCTACATGTATACATGTACAATGTACAATGTACATGTAGGACACACATGCTGTGCAACATCTGCTGCATGAGCACTGGAAAAGAAGTTATTTTTTGTGTGAATGCTATTTTTCATCAAGTAGAAAAATAAATCCAAGTTTTGCACCGACATTGTCTCAGCAGGAAACGCTGACCCTTTAATGGTTACCGTAGTTCCGCAATTTCCTGCATGTCGCTTTCGCAGCACAGTGGTAGAAAAGGAAACTACAGTTCTCAATCAAATTCTAGACTATACATGTAGTTTTCCTGCTTTTGTGGCTGCTTCCTGAATAATAATAAAAAGACCCATTTTCATTTGTGGTTAATGTAATCTTGGTGTAATTCGTTGAATGGATATTGCTTTTATTGGAAAGTTGCTACATGTACATGTATGTAAGGGCTCTTGTGCCCCTCAAAAGAAATCTAGGGTAAAGCTATTATGCACTGCAATTTAAATGGCCCATGTACAATACAGATACAGTTGTCTAGCAGAACCCAAATAAACTAGAAAGCAGCTTTCACAATGGACCAGTTGGTCTGTGTCCCTGTGTTTTCAGTAAAACTACTGTATAAGGGTTTGGCTTTTAGAATGAACACAACAGATACAATTTAAAACAAAATAAAATTCGGATTCTAAAAAAAAAAAAAAAAAAATCTCTCGTACAAACGATTCTGTATTTAATAAAATGAGTAGCCAACTCTGTGAACAATGGAATACCGGGGTTTCTCATTTTAGAGGATTAGAGAGTACATGTACATACATGTACATGTACTGTACATGTAGGTTTTCGAAACGTCGCAGCTCCCCACACTGACCACATCGTGAGACGGCAGATGAATTAACCAATTTTGTTTTAAAGAGGAATTATTTTTTTATTTTTTTAAAAAATAATTATGGTATGCATGTTTTGAGTGAAAATCCAGAGCATTTGTAAATTTATGCATTGCCTCGGTCATTTTTTTATATACTGGTATTGACCCCTTTCGAACACGTGCGAATATGCCATTTTGGGAGTCAAATAATGCTGAGTCATTGTGGAAGCAATGTGCGTGCGCGTTGTGTGTGTCTCTGGTGGGCGTAACGCGGTTTAGTTAACCAATGGGAGCCTCAGCATAGCGCGTTACGCGCGATATGGACACACACAACGCGCACGCACATTGCTTCCACAACGACGCGGCATTGTTTTACTCCCAAAATGACGTCATTGGCACGAGCTCAATATGAAGGAAAGCACATTTAATGGTTGAGTGGCTTGCAAAATGAAGGTGATGCTTCACTTCAGAATTGCGATGTTTGTGACCGGAATTTCTACTCTCATACATGTAGCATTTGCAATTTCTTTCCCTCCTCATGAAGTTTGTACAGAATGGTGCAATCTAAAATGAACATATATGCATGCTTACGTGTACCGGTATATAAATGCAGAGAAAAGCTTTGGTGTTTGTGAAAAGCATTATAGTGCAATTTTACTCGCCTTTGCATCGACAAGACTTGATTTAATTATAATGCACAATTGTATGTGCTCCTTGCAGAGTGAAAAAAAATTTACATGTGGACATCACAATGCACTTTATTGTGATTTAAACAAGATCTGCAGAATGCAGGAGTTGTCTTTGTTTTGTCTCAGTGCCTTGACATTTACATAATCTGTGCCATGTTTGTGCACCAAAAACTTGTACACTATGTGGAACATGTACATGTACTATACCATAATGTCAGAATGTATAAAAGTCACCTGAAATAAATCTTTGCAGGAACTACGGGTGGGGGATATGGTGGGGGCGAGGGGGAGAGATGTACATTTCCAACATTTATGTACCCGGTACTGTACTTTAAAAGAAAATATACACATGTATTATTGATCAGAACTAATTACACATGTAAACAAAAGAGTGATTTAACAATGTAGTTGTTTGTAGGCCTGTGCATTTTCGAATAATTTACTACATGTATTTGAAAAATCGGTTTCATTTTCGATCGCATATTCGATATTCGATGCGTGAATGTTTTCCTAAGATTTTGACAAACAAAGTTTTCCGTGAAATTAAGTGATTTTGGCACATCTGAAGTCACAGCTCACAGGAATACAGCAGCCTTTTTATTGCCGAATAAAATAATCTGTGCCGAATAAAATAATCTGTGCTCAAACTATAGACTTCATGTTGTAACTTGCATAGCAGTCTCTCGCCCGAAGAGGTTTTTGCAGAAATTATCGTCTGTCCTTGTACACTGGACTCGTGGTTGGAGGCAAATATGACTTCAAAGCAGTCGTTTCGACAAAGGAAAAGCTGAAAGACATGGTTTGGAGTAGTAAAAGCACATACTGAATATTCAATTTGCTATTCGAATATTCGATAGACGACCGAATATTTCAGGAATATTCAATTCGTTAGGCACAGCCTTGCAGTACCGGTACCGGGTAGTTGGTTGAGATTGAAGAGTAATTGAAGAGTTTCATCGCAAAATGCTATATATATATCAATTTTTTGCATTTTGAGAAAACTGCCATTTTGTATTACAACTAAGCATTTGTCAATGGCAAATTCCAATAAGTAATTTTTTTTGACAAATGTATAGAACCACCAATCATTTTTTTTGGAATTGGCATTTACAATGTATCGCATTTTGCGATGAAACTCTTGAATTATTGATCATGACTTAGCGAGTGTTTTCTCAATTTCATCTAGTGACTTGCAAATATAAATTCATAGAATGCACCTTTTTTGCAGGCTAACCAGTCAAATGTCAAAAATAGTTTGTCACAAATGTCAAAAATTGTTTGTCTGTCAAAACAAAATAAAAATTTACTCTGAAAGCCTTAAAGGCACAGGATCGTCAGCAATGCGCGCATGCCAAATTCGTGCCACGAAATACGCAGCTCCATGCCTTTGCTATGGAGCTGCGTATTTCGTGGCAAGAATTGTGCGCGCGCGCATGAATGCGCGCGCGCATTGCTGACGAGCCTGTGCCTTTAACCTAAATTATAATCATGTTCTTTCATTTTTGTCAACCATTTGGTGGAGTACTAAATTCTCATCAGCCCTGCTACCGGTACGTGTAAATTATAGGCATGTGTATGTTCGAAACTCGATATGGGGAGACAAAAATATCATTTTGAATGAAATAAACAAGCACCAGCCACTTTCTCTTATTAACATTTTAGTTTAAAATATATATGGCAAAAAACAATATTGAGACTTTTATATCTAATAATTCTCTCCCAGGATGCCAAGTTGCGAGAAGCCTGTGTTATGGGATCCCCTGATACACCTTTGGAGGAGAAGACAGTTACAATTATCTACGGCTCAGACATGATCACCAACAACACACTCAACTTATGCTCCAACAGCAACAAGATCACGCAGGTATACGTACATGTAGTATGTGCCCCGGGGCTATTTACAGCTCATTGCACTAGCCTTTGCCAAGTTTCACTTGCAGACAGTGTTGAATTTGGGTGCATCTTGAGTAGGAATAATTAAGTGTCTTGTGCAAGATACTCCATACATACGGTACATGCTTGTCCAACCTTTCACATTTATTCTTAAGCACTTGATAATTTAGGAATAGCATGAAAAGTATTGAAGTACTATTCACATTATTACAGGTCTAAATTTTAATTTACATTTCCACTGTAATAAGCAACTTCTGAGTGTTTGATTTTGCTTTCTGTGCATTGTTTTGCGTACTTGTAAACTAATTTTGAGGGCTTTGGCCATACAAAATAGCCGTTCTACTCGTGTGGATGTTTTATGCGTGCGGTCGTTTTATGCATGCGGCCGTTGTACGCGTGCGGCCGTTGTACGCGTGCGGCCTCGTGTACATGTATGGATGTTTAGTGCGCGAAACTTCAATGTCCGCAGTCGTTCAACGGGCACGGCACAGAAGTACGTACTGTATCTTTCACTCCATCCAATGTAGTACAAGTGAAGCTGTAAGCAATACTGTGCATTTGTAGCTCGTACAGCGCCATAACATTTTGCGAATTCAATCCTTATTTTGGGTAGAGTGGAAAGTTGACATAATGAACACCACTTTAACAAACGTTCTACTTTATAGGGAAAATCACTAATTGCTCCCAACTAATAGGCCTACATTGTCTCTTTTTTCAATATAACAAAGATACAACAAACATTTTTTATGGATCCCCAGAGCACTGTTCCACATGTAGGCCTATCTCTGGATTAATTTTTAAGGTACATTGTAACATGTGAAATGGTATTTTACAACTGCACTTAGCAATTATTTGCCCCAGGTCTAACTGTAAATGCAGGTGTTTCTGTGCATGCTCCAATTCAGATCTCTTATGCTTAAGGGCCCATAGGGGGTGGAGGAGAGAAAGCAGCTAAGATGTCTTGACCAATTTCTCTGAGTGGGATATGCCGAGATCATGTTTTGTCACCTTATCCTCTCTCTTCCTTTACTTCTGCACCAACTGTGCATGTACATGTATCACCCACCTGTGGTTTGACTCGCTCGTGTGTGTCACCACTTAGGAGGGCGAGGTGGGATTAATGTCAGATAAACAGCTCCTTGTAATGGTCGCTGATGGCTGCCCACTGGCATCGCAGCCGCCCACTTCAAATGCCATTTGAACAAAGTATACAAAAACAATGAAAATCTAGATTTTTGTTTGGGACATCATAATACAGCCTTCCTGTTTGAAATTGGTCCTTTGTGTCTTGCCCTTTTAACTAGTTCTTTTAAAGATACATACTATCTGCCCTGTCATTGCTGGCATTTTGTTTTTTTACTTTAAAATTCGTTTTTTTGAGTTTATAACACCATTCTTGTTTTAAAAAAAAAAATGTTAGGGTGGATTCACAAAGGAGCGTGGAGGGAATTTGGGATGAGAACCATCAGAGCTTCCAAGATGTACGATACTGGAATGCTTTTTACGGTTTTTCACCCGTTTTACGTCTTTACGATTTTGTTTATCATTTGTACGATTTTTAACAATGCAGTTTTATGAATTATATTTATTTTTGCATTTTTCTATTCTTTGATATATTAATTATTGATATCTTATCTCGTTTTACATTTTATATTAATTAAAAAAGTGAAAATTTAGGCTTATTTCCAACCCATGATTTTCCTCTTTTTTGGAAACTGTCGAAATCCCGCCGCTGCGGGCAGCAAACAGATTTGGCCCAATTCGTGATGTCATTTTACGGACACCTTTTCAGCCAAAAATAAATAGTTCCGGCTCGCGCACGATATCACTCCGTGCCAATACAATAGTCTGGTGCCGCACACATTATGTGAGAGGAAACCTGTGTTTGGTCTTGATCCCACCGCTATGGCCGGAATTATTTTTTGGGGGCAGCGAACGTACACCTCACTGTGCACATTCATCAGTACCGTACCGAGTGCTTTGTGAATTACACGCCGAACGAACGGCCCGCCAGCCGGTAGGGTTTCAGCGAGTGCGCGCTGGACATTCTCGTAAACTTGTTATTGCATTCTTGACACAGTCACATCACAAAACTCCCCCAAAACACTGCTGGATAAATGTTCTGTGTTGGGATTAAATTTAACATCCACAAGTATCAAATGAAGAGGAAAGAACAGGTCTAAGTTTTTACATCAAACGGAGATTTTAGGGTTTGGTTTTCGCCTCAACATAAGTTTGGTAAGTTTTACACGGCACGGACTTGCAGTTTCGGCCGCACCAGAAAAGGATGAATATAAATTCCACATTTACATGGTCTAAAAATGTAGGCAATCGGCTCAAACAAACATGGTACATTTGCCATGAAAACCTCCACGGACAAAATAATTATTGACGAAAAAGGGTTGAGAAAAAGTTGAGAGAAAAAAAAAGAAAGACGAGGCAGTGTCCTGTTGCCGACTTCGGTCGTCGATTGGAACACCGGCATGACCGGATTCGCGTTGTTCTCGGATTTCTTCCTCGGTTAATTCCGGCTCAAACTGATACGGTTCAACCGTAGGAAATTCACTGGATGGTTCTTCATCGCTGTCTTAATGAAATGAATGCGATGAGCAAGAAAAAAACATCGCTATCTTCATCGGAAAAAACGTCAACACTGGAGTCACTTGTCGACATGGTGTTGCAAAACCCCACGTTGTAGAATAACAAGAAACAGCCGTCGGCAGGACGCGTCCGTAAAATGACGTCACGATTCCGTGGAATTTCCTATGTCAAACTTTTAGGCCCGAGTTTGGTCTGAAAAATGGGCTAAAAAGTGCCCTTGTAAAAAAACATTCGCACAGTCTAATTTTTTTCTAAATGGTTTTTCTGGCATAATTAAATGTATTTAATGTGTAATTTTGGTAATTTCATCTCTCCACGGCATAACATCTTTAAACTTCAATTTTAGGCATGTCTTTAATGGGTCACAGTTATTAGTGACGCTTACAGTTACAGGTGCTTCTGCTTGAAGTACAAAATTCAGTTACATACAGTACATAGCCGTTGGCTCCATGATGTACCTTTGTGCATCAGCGCAGGGATAGCATTACCGGTAACTCTGTTTCCATGGTGATAAGTGGCTGTAATATTTTTCTTGTTCCTTGGATGTTTATCCTTGGTTGCATTGCATCCAGCCTTTTGCAGTGCTGTGTGTCCATGCAGTGTCTTACATATTATGACTCGGTTGAGGCTGATAGTGATACATGTATGGGAATATGTACCGGTACATGACGTACAGTGTATAGCCTACTGTACATATGTACTTGTAGATCGCTTATTTTAAAAGTCCTGCAGCCGATTTCATGAAACCTTATAACTGCATAAGCCCATTTGCGCATCCTTTTATTGCGTAAGTTGTGCAATTTTCCTGCAATAATTACATGCAAGCTATGGGGGCAAAAAGCCATTTTCAAAAGTTGTGCAGGTTACACAATTTTTCGTGAAATCGGCTGCTGCACTTGTACATTGTACATGGACACCCTGTTTACACTTGATCCCGAGCTCGGGGTCGAACACTGAGCTCGGTATCAGCCCTGGATCACAAACTGAGTGTAAACGCTCTCGGGACAAAATTGGCCCCGGATCAGACCCCAAGATTTTGGTCTCGCGTTGGTGGAGGGTTCGATCCCGAGCTCGAGATCAGTTTGCGGTTAGATCAAGCACTTAGTTACCGCATCCGCTCCACAGTCGTAGCGGGGGAAAAGCCCGCGAAATTCACTGTACATACACAACCCATGCACACATTGATCATACTGCAGTATACGTATACACACATAGAGCATGACCATTGACTGCAACTTCTGGCACCGCGCTCGAGATCAACTACAGATTGTAAACGCGGCACTCAGGATCATTGCGGTTAACACTGACAAATTCTTATCAGGGGATCAATCTTGATCCCGAGCTCGGGACCAGTGTAAACACGGTGATAGAGAGCCGAGGTGAATGATGTTAAAAGGAGGTTTGTACATCTCCAGAGGTAGTTCTTTCCAGGTAAGTTGGGCTTTTCAGCTCTGTGTAAAAACGCCAGTACAATAAACCGATACAATCGATGAAAGGTCTCGTAGTGGATTGTTTTGAGCGCAACTTCTTCAACTGCAGTGTGCGGCGCTGCATGCACCACATGTACATGTACATGTACATGTATAGTGCACTAAATACAATGTAGAATAGAAAACAATTTGACTGCTACAATGTAATATGCACCATACATACACCATACATACCGGTACAAGCTAGAAACAGGCAACCGACATTAATTCACTGCTGCAAAATTTTAGGGAGTTTTGCTGACTTTCTGAAAGGAATGTGTGGTTGGCTGGTTTTAAACAGTATACTGTACATGTTTAAAACTCTCTAGGGGCTTATAGGTGTCATAATTGCCCTCGACTTTTCCCCAGACGAATTCTGATCCAGGCCAATCTTACCAGTTTTAACTGTACATTTTAAAACAGGTCATCTACATGTACAGTATTGGTTGCTTTCGATGACGTAGAACATCCGGGAATGTGTGGTGGTCAACAGTCACGCGCGTACACACGCATAATAGACGCACATGGACATGCATAAAAAAAATACTCACCAGCGTATTTTCATTCGAAGATGCCGCACGCGGGCGTTGTGATACGTTCAAATTATTGAGCATGCACTCGGCTTGTAAAAACGAAAGTGCTTTTACTTGATCGCGAATTTTAGCCTGAAGAAATGCGTTTTTATCTTTCTCAATACAACATCCATGGCGCAACAACATAAAGCATTAAGTTCAAGTAACAGAGGTAAGTGCAACCAATGCGCTTTTCTTGCTGTTTTTGCCGGTTATTACTCGAGCCACGTGGGTCATGAAAAATGCCCACCAAAATGGTGGATGGATGACGTCACCGGAAAGCAATCAATACTACACATTTATTTCCTTGGGGCCCTGTCACACATTCCGGGTTTTGCATCTGGTTGGCCCTAATGCATCCTGTTTTGGCTCCAAACTGGGATGAATTTTTGATCTCGCATTCCTACCAAGGAATACCGGGAAGTCTAAGGGCAATTAAGACCAATGCTCCAAAGAAGCAACAACGTGTCCCGGCTTCAATAGGATTGTGCAAGGTACATGTATTACTATAGGGGCCCCCAACAGTTATGCCGGTGGCTTTAGGGTCCACTACATGTAGGACTCTATAGTACTATAGTCCCCGGGGTTGGGCCGTTTAATGGCGAAAAAAGTGCACAGCTCTAATGTTTATTTTATGTTGTAGTACACTTTGGGGCATATGAAAAGGGTATTCTTAAGTCGCCCATGGGGGGCATTTGGCCTACAGGTCAAAATAATAGCTGTTTTAAGCAATTTTTACTAAAAATGACTTAAAATCACGTATCTGGGGCAATGTGCCCCCAAAAATTGTCCCACAGTGGGGTCCTTTCACATTTATCATCAGAATATGATTACAAAACATAAGAAAAATCAATTTAACCCCACCCTTCAAGGATTAGTGGGTTTTGAGATCAAGTTTCTCCATGACGAGTTTGAAATTGTGTAACTTGGTCCGAATCCGAGACGCTTACAACTTCTGAAAACATATTGTTGTACCACTGACCTGTCTTGTATGGATATATAAATCTGCCCAAGGCCATGAGCTTTGATTTGAGTGGTGACTGAGCTCAATAGTGCAAAAAATGTGGGTGCTACGTCGATTTAGGCTAGCCCTACCCCTAACGCCCCAAATGCCCAATATCTGGATATGCGTAAACAAATTGAAGATAACTCGACAACCAGTTACCGTAGACTCCTAAACTTGAGATCTGTGCCTCATTGTTTGGTTTAGGCTTTGCAATGAGACTGAAACTATTGTGTTTTGGTTCCAATTTTAACTACCAGGGGTAAATTTTGCCTGAAATCATCAGATTTATCTGATATTGCTTCGGAATCTTCAAGACATATAGGGGTCATTCCTTGAGGTTGGGTATGTAAAAAAACGCAGTGTCCATGTTGTGTTGGTACAGTAAGTGCTTTTATTTAAAGACTAGAAAATTATTTATCTGGTGAAATATAAATATAAAATATGTTGTTTTCACTGACCAGTCTCTCACAGATAATGAAAGATTTGTCTTACCTACGCAACATGGACACCACATATGTTTAACACTACGAGTATACATTTTGGAGGTCTGTAGTTTTGTTACAATGTGGTGTAAATACTTCTATTGTAGTGTAACATGTGTTTCTTTATGAAATGAATATACTTACTAAAGTAGCTGGGCTGGAATGTTACTCATATTTAAGAGCTTCACACTTTTTGTACCAAACCTCGTAGAATGACCAATACCTATGGTGCAGAGAAATTAATGCACCCTGAATGGAGTGGACAACTTCTAATTCTAATCGTGGTCAGTATAGGCCCCAATTATGTTTGTCAGATGCGGTGTGTGATACCCCATGATCTCATTCAATACAAATCCTGCTGTGTAATTACCGAGTGTTGCAGCCATTTCAGGAATACCTTTCACTGATATGTATGCTAATGGAGAGCAGAACAGCAATATACATATAGATGGTCTGTTTTAGTATAGTTCGGTACGGTTGCGCAAGCTCAGTCCTCATTTTCATCTGCCCTCCTCCCCGATCTCTTCCCCGTCATCTCTATCTCCGCTCGCCTCCTCTTGACTTCCATCTTGCTCATCAACTACAGTGTCAGCTTCATCCTCACTCTCCTCCATGTCCTCTTCAGCCTCATATAGTACAGATTATCTGGTTCCTACTCCCCTTCAAACCACAGCGGGAGGTACTTTCCCTCAACCAGGATCCAGCCATGCGTACATGGGTCCCACTCCCTGATAGAGGCCAGGTTCGCGCTGGCATAGATGTGAGCGACAATGTCGGTTCGTTTGATCTTTTGTGGGATCACTTTCTCGGAAGGGTGGCAGGGTCAAACCCTTCATCATCTTCCAGTCTTATTTTCTTTGGCATCTTGGCCTTTATGGCGAGATAGCGGGTTTTGTCCTTTGTCAGGATATATCCTCCTTGCGGCCGTACATGTCACACGTGAACGACATGAGGATGTCCTTGATAGCTAGGCAGGGACTGTATCCCTCTTGCCACGCTCTCCAAAGGCCTTAATAACCTCCCTGTCTTTGAGCATCGCGTCAAAGGGACGAACCTAAATTCCTGTGCGCGATTAGAGGGCTGCTGTATACATGTAGTTTGAGCCAGTGAATGCATGGAACGCTGGTAGAGCTGCACACACATGTAAATGAATTGATTAACACCATCGAGCATGCTAAGGTTTGTAAAGTATAACAACAACTCCAACAACCGATTCAATCGTCATGGACCCAACGTTTCGTGGCAAGAATGGTCATGTTGATGCAGCGACGGTTGTTTTTGCCACTGCAACCAAGATCAATGAGAATGTCTCTATCGATGCGACAAGCGTGCTTTGCAAGTGAGAAGATCACATCGGAGTCATCACAGCGGATGAGAATGGTGTTCCGCAAAGAGCTAATGGACCGGTGTCAGCTTCGAGGTGACCTTAGCACTGGTACTCGCCAATCTCGGCACGTGTCACCTCGGACTGCTCGGACTGGAGGTAGGACAGCGCGCTCCACCATGGCTTCCATGCAACCTATGCACCAGACTGGCCTTGTAGGTGGATCAACATGCTGCCATTGAGGTGGCCCAGCGTGACAGCGGGAATGGGGTGAGGGGGTACTTCAGGACCTCTTCAAGTGAAATATTCTGATCCATGGCCGAGGAGAAGAATCTCGCCAAAGAGATCTCTCGAGAAAGTCAGCTCGAGAATCTTTAACATTTGACCTTTGCTTTCACAGCACGGGACTGCACCTCATTTTTTTCTTGCAAAGTCTCGTGGTCGGGACTGGGCATGGCCAGGTTTCTCAGAGTAGGAGCCCCCGTGACAGCACCCCGCTGCTCCCTGCAGTTGTCTTTGATCGATGCGTTCCCGTGCTGTGAAAGCAAAGGTCAAAGGTTCAAGATTCTCGAGCTGACTTTCTCGAGAGATCTCTTTGGCGAGATTCTTCTCCTCCGCCAGGATCAGAATATTTCACTTGAAGAAGTCCTGAAGTTCCCCCTCACACCATTCCCGTGGTCTCTGGGCCACCTCAATGGCAGCGTGTGCTCCACCAACAAGGCCATTCTGTTGCACAAGTTGCATGGAAGCCATGGTTGAGCGCGCTGTCCTACCTCCCTTCCGAGCAGTCCGAGGTGACACGTGCCGAGATTGGCAAATACCAGTGCTAAGGTCACCTCGAAGCTGACACTATGATGGTCCACTACGCAGTCGGTGCTGCCACTGACAGCTCTTTGCGGAAAACTATTATCATCCGCTGTGATGACTGCGATGTGTTCTTCTCACTTGCAAAGCACACTTGTCGCATCAATGGAGACATTCTCATTGATCTTGGTCACAGTGGCAAATACAACCGTCGCTGCATCAACATGACCATTCTTGCCACGAAATTATGACCCGAGGTAACGTTGGGTCCATGGCGAAGCGGTTGATTGCGTTCTTTTTATACTTGACAAACCACAGCATGCTTGATGGTGAAGAGTTTCAACCCTGCCACCCTTCCACAATGCAAGAAAGTGATGATACAAAAGATCAAACGAACTATCAAGGCCTCTATCAAGGAGCGGGATCCAATGATGCAGCCATGCTTACATGGATGTAAGCATGGCTGCATCATGGTACCTCCCGCCGTGGTTTGAGGGGGAGCACGAACCATATAATCTGTACTATAAAGCTGAAAAGGACATGGAGGAGAGTGAGGAAGAAGATGACACCGTAGTTGATGAGTAAGATGGAAGTCAAGAGGAGGCCAGCAGAGATGAAGATGACAGGGAAGAGAGCGGGGAGGAGGACAGAGATGAAAATGAGGACTGAGCGGTTGTGCAAGTACCGAACTATACTAGAACAGACCATCTCTGTGTATTGCTATTATGCTCTTTCCATTAGCATGCATATAAATGAAAGGTATTCCTGAAATGGCTGCAACACTCGGTATAATTACACGTACAGCAGGATTTGTATTGAATGAGATTATGGCACATCACACACCGCATATGAAACCCAGAATTAAGGCCTACTGACCACGAATAGAACTAGAAGTTGTCCACTCCATTCAGGGTGCATTCTCTGTACCATAGGCTAGCCAATAGGTTTGGATCTTAAAGATTCCGAAGCAGTATCAGATAAATCTGATGATTTCAGGCAAAATTGACCCCTGGTAGCTAAAATTGGAACCAAAACACACCAGTTTCAGTCTCATTGCAGAGCCTATACCAAACAATGAGGCACAGATCTCAAGTTTAGGAGTCTACGGCAACTGGTTGTCGAGTTATCTTCAATTTCTAGGCATACCCAGATCTTGGGCGTTTGGGGTGTTAGGGGTATAGGGTTAGCCTAAATCGACGTAGCAACAACATTGTTTGCACTATTGAGCTCAAGATAATGGGGGAAGAGATTGGGGAGGAGGGCAGATCAAAATGAGGACTGAGCTTGCGCAATTGTACCGAACTATACTAAAACAGACCATCTATATGTGTATTGTTGTTCTGCTCCATTAGCATACATATCAGTGAAAGGTATTCCTGGAATGGCTGCCACACTCGGTAATTACACAGCAGGATTTGTATTGAATGAGATCATGGCGCATCACACACCGCATCTGACAAACATAATTGGGGCCTATACTGACCACGATTAGAATTAGAAGTTGTCAACTCCATTCAGGGTGCATTAATTTCTCTGTACCATAGGCTTGCCAACAGGTATAGGTCATTCTACGAGGTTGGGTACAAAATGTGTGACATACAAAGCTCTTAAATATGAGTAACATTCCAGCCCAGCTACTTTAGTAAGTATATTCATTTCATAAAGAAACACATGTTACACTACGATAGAAGTATTTACACCACATTGTAACAAAACTACAGACCTCCAAAATGTATACTCGTAGTGTTAAACATATGTGGTGTCCATGTTGCGTAGGTAAGACAAATCTTTTAATATATTTTATATTTCACCAGATTAATAATTCTTTAGTCTTTAAATAAAAGCACTTACTGTACCAACACAACATGGACACTGCTTTTTTTACATACCCAACCTCATGGAATGACCCGTATATGTCTTGAAGATTCCGAAGCAATATCAGATAAATCTGATGATTTTAGGCAAAATTTACCCCTGGTAGTTAAAATTGGAACCAAAACACAATAGTTTCAGTCTCATTGCAAAGCCTAAACCAAACAATGAGGCACAGATCTCAAGTTTAGGAGTCTACGGTAACTGGTTGTCGAGTTATCTTCAATTTGTTTACGCATATCCAGATATTGGGCATTTGGGGCGTTAGGGGTAGGGGTAGCCTAAATCGACGTAGCACCCACATTTTTTGCACTATTGAGCTCAGTCACCACTCAAATCAAAGCTCATGGCCTTGGGCAGATTTATATATCCATACAAGACAGGTCAGTGGTACAACAATATGTTTTCAGAAGTTGTAAGCGTCTCGGATTCGGACTAAGTTACAACATTTTAAACTCGTCTTGGAGAAACTTGATCTCGAAACCCACTAATCCTTGAAGGGTGGGGTTAAATTGATTTTTCTAATGTTTTGTAATCATATTCTGATGATAAATGTGAAAGGACCCCACTGTGGGACAATTTTTGGGGGCACATTGCCCCAGATACGTGATTTTAAGTCATTTTTAGTAAAAATTGCTTAAAACAGCTATTATTTTGACCTGTAGGCCAAATGCCCCCCATGGGCGACTTAAGAATACCCTTTTCATATGCCCCAAAGTGTACTACAACATAAAATAAACATTAGAGCTGTGCACTTTTTTCGCCATTAAACGGCCCAACCCCGTGGTCTACTAGGGTCCTTCTAGGTTTTACTACGATTTAAATTTCTTCCCAGTTGATCCTGGCAAACTATTGCTCACAAAACTCCACTAGGACACGTTGCTGATTGAAGACGGTTGGCAAGAATTGACTGCGAATCACTACTGTAGGTTTGAGTATGGTCCAACTATGTTGGCATGGTAGGATTGACTAAGTAGGATTACATGTACATTGTGTAAATACCGGAAATGTGTGACTTCAGCCACATTTTGGCTCCGTGGGCTATATACAGTACATCTTATTAACTTGGCAACTTCATGTCGATCCCCTTGGCTTCCAATCAGTAATTATTTTTTATTTATTTCTTTTCTCTACTCAGGAATGGGCAGACATGATCCTCAAGATTTGTTACCACCGATCTGCACAGTATCCTTCCCCATATAAACTTCTCGAAAAAACGTGAGTTCAACATTTGAAAACCAAAAAAATTTACTAAACAGTACACATGTATGTGCTCTGTTGCTCTAAAAGTGATGTGTACATATACTGTAATGTGCGAAATAGTTGAGCAGTCAACATTACCTGTTGCCATGATTGCAAATACCGGTACCAGTGTTTCGTCATTGACTATTATCATGTAATAGTCAAGTGGTACTCAAAAGGAGTAAGACTAAGAGCGTACTCCCTGTTGGATAGGGAGTAGTGGACATGTACTTTTGCTTGCCTGTAGTTTGATTGCTCGAAAGTATTATTGTGTTTAAAGGAGCTTGTTTAGATTCAGAAAATGGATTTTGTTCTACATGTACGTAACCTAACAATCATAAAAAATGCCTCCCCAAAATACTACCCATGGAAAGAAAAAAAGGGAAATTTGCAATCTCCAATGTGAATGTGGAAGAAAAAAAGTACATGTAATCACTATACATGTATACACTGCTTTATTACCAAATAAATTAGTTTACAAAACTACCGGTATAATATCCTTGAAAATAGATTGAGAGCGTGAAATTTCAGAGTGGTAATGAGAAAAATATGAGAAAAATCTCAACAACTACATATATGAGGTACATGTAAGTTAGGGGGTGGGGGTGTGATAAAGAAAACTGATCTGGTCAAGCACTTTTATAACAGGCTGCAAATGCAGCCTGCATGTACGTACATGTATGTGCAGTTATTGTAGGGAAGAAAATGTTTATATTATAAGATGCTGTGTAACATTACATAAGGACGTTTAAGGCTCTTTGAGGACTGACGGTTAATTTTTGATGTTATCTTTACAGATACACAAAGCTGACAATTATGGTAAACAAGGAAGGAAAGATTCCCCTAAAGAGGTGAGTTTGCCAAAAGGCTGCATCAAAGACAGCGGCCTCTGTTGCCGTTGTTAAGTTGCTGTCTTGTTACAAGTTAAAATAATCGTATTCAAATAAAATCCCCAAGAAATTAAATAAGTACATGTACATGTATACATGTACAGTAAACCCAGGATGAATTCTTTCTGGCTGCAGGTATAATGTAGTTCTCAGAATAAGCTCCTACATATATTTTACGTGTTGTACCGTAACTTGCTCTCACTATTGCAAGTTTCACCCAACATATTGTAATTGCAGCCTTTCTCCCAAATTTGAAAGACCCGAGTCTTGCCAGGAGCTAGAAATGGTCACCGGATCCCAATCCGCATAAAAAATGAATTTTTTCGGTGTTGCATTTCCCGCCATTTTAATCCAACACAAAAGGCAAGCCTGATTGGATTTTGGCAACACAGACTTTTCCAGCTTTGCAATAATTACTCGGTGAAACCTTATCTTCTTGTAGACTGGAATGTACACACCGGTTCAATTTCTTTACCGGTAGATCACAAAAGGTGCGTTCAGACGGTGGTTGTTAACTTAAAGTTAAGTCGTTGGTAGTGGGCGCTCGTGAGTAAGCTCGTAAGTAGTGACCGTGTGGACGCACTTACTTACAAGTTAACAACGACGATTTACCAACGAGTAAGTATATAGCGCGCACCATTAGTATATATGGGCCGTGTGCATGCTTGCGCGTCGCTGTTAAAGCACCGTGTGGACACGCGTCGTTGTTAGTGGGACTGTCGTTGTTAACTTTACCTTCGAAGGTACATGTAGTGCCCATCTGAACATGACTATTTTCTTCGATTTTATCACATACACCGTAGTACATGTATGACAGCTTGTTTCATTTGGTCAGTACATGCACACATAGTCGAAGCTTGTTATAAAGAGATCGTCAGGACTTTGCAGATCAAAGACCTGGGGCCAATTTCATAGAGCTGCTTAAGCATGACAAATTGCTTAAGCATGAAAAACTAAGTTACCGCCAAAAATGTCATGTGATTGTCATGGTAATGAAACAGTCCTATAACACTGGTCATACACTATTTTTATCACATGAGGATTTCACTGGTAACGTTCTCTACTAAGCAAGATTTTGTTGTACTTAAACACCTCTATGAAATTGGCCCCTGGGACCTAAAATTTTCCTTGTTATAAGCAGAATGTTTTACAGTGAAACTTGTATGTGGCAACCCAAGGGACTGATGACAACATGTGGCCACAATAAACAGGTGGCCCTTATAAAGAGGTTTAGCTTGCACATGCATGGATATACAAACATCATGAAACATTATCACAATGCATGTCTATAGACATGATAGATGACAAACAGCTAAAAGTGAAGTGCAACAAAGGGTTCCTCATTAAAAAGTTTAAGTTTGTTCAGTTTGAGACATTTTACTGTGTGTGGCCAATTTCAGGTTCAATTCATAGGATTGTACTGTACACACAGAAAGGGGCCCTATATATACTGGTAATATCAAGGATCTACATGTACCTCCATACATGTACCCCGGTATGTTTGTTTACAAACTGATTTGGGACCGAACAGATGTGGCCATTTTAGGCAGGTGGCCTCTTTATAAAGGTGGCGTTAATAGCAGGTTTCACTGTATTAACAGTGCTCTTATTATCCCGGTTCGACTAATGCACTGTACATGTACAGTTGAAGTCAGAAACTACAACTGTATGCAATGCAACCAAGTGTTAAAACTGGTGTGCTTACACCATTTTTGTAACAGTCTTTACTAAATTCTTGATTTTGTGAATTCCTCGCGTGCATGCATTACTTAAAACATATAGCTTGTACACCTTGCAATGGTTCGGCTAGTCCTGTTTATTGGTTGATGATGGTAGTGGTGTACATGTACATACAGTACTTCTGACTTCAACTGTACGTATAAACTCGGCAAACAAATTTTCCTGGACACTTTTTAAAGTAAAAATATTTGAATTTAAAATTTGATACAAAGAAGCAAACTTGTGTACATATCAAAATGAACAGACAACAATCCTCTGCCAGGATTGCATTGAATTATGATGTGAACATTCATGCATGGCCAATAATTCATTTAGCAGAACTGTTGACATGTTCCAGTTTGGCTTGAATATATTTCACTGTAGAACTACATGTACATGTACAGTGTACATTACCCTGTACCTGCCCTAGTTGGCCATTTCACACATGGGTGATTCCATAAATTAGTGTACCAACTTGTGACATGCAAATTAATTATCGAAAAATGATTGGTTTCTCGCTTAAGGGGAGACACCAAAATGCCCTTTTCTCATTAGAACGAGTGTAATACTTGTTTCGTACCATTTATGTGTTTATTTTAGAAGATTAGTCAATTCCAACCTAAAACTCAATTGATTAGTTCGTCAGTATTTTCATTACACTTTTATGGCACAAAAACAAATGTGTTACGTGTAAGGAGTTTTTGGGGACACCAAAGTTGTTTTGCCCACATTTTCAAATTCTGAAACAAGTTTACAAAATGTTTTGTGCCGTTTGTTTAAAAGGCTCCACGATAATTTCTGCTAGAAAAGTCTGTATGTTAAGCTCGGCAAATATTGTTATAGTAACTGTAAAGTTTCACGACGTAAATATTAGGGGTACACCCCCGACGAAAATCAGAATGACCATATTTTTATTGTTTGCCTAAATTTCCATGTCCAAACATTTAAGTGATTTAAGTACAGGCTTACATTATGCATGGAAATTGAAAAGTTGTGGCAGTTGGTGTGGCCAGAACACTTAAAAGTTAAGTACATATGTTTCACGCATAAGATGGGACACCAAACCTTGCGTGTGAAACACATTTTTGGCCAAACCTTTTGTATTACGAAAATATTAAATTGTTCATCAAATGTGGGTTTTGTTGTCAAAAGCAATGCGTTATCAATCATTTCAGTTTACAAATAACCAAGCTAACCCACCGAAAACAAGAAAAATCTTAGTTTTAAAATGATGTGTTTAAAATGTCACAATTTTTTGCCCAAAAAGGGAAAATATTTAGTCCGAATTAGGACAACGCATATTCATGATACCATTTTTGAAGGTTTTGTTTAGTACAAATTGATGTTGGTGACACAAGCAAAACTCAAAAAATAACATGTGGACTGAAGTAACTTGACAATTCAACATGAAAGGTACATTGTACAATCTACCCATTCATGCCATTGGGGCCCGAATTTATGGAATCACCCACATCCGTAATTTTAACCATTGTACGTGTAGGTATGCATCTGTTTTTTTTGCCCTAGTATCAAAAAGATGTTTGCTTCATCGCGAGAGGACAAGAAGAAAGTTGATAATGCTCTGCAGGCAGCAGGTGTTTTCATGGATAAAAAGGTGAGCTGTTTACAATATATATTGTATCTTCGTGACAAATTACTCACGCAGAACTGACTGATTAGTCTCCAGCCTAGGTCCTTGCCTGCGGGACAAATCTGAACAATTTACTCCACGTCTTGCTGGCTGTTTACCACATGACAGATTGGTACACACAGAGATTGGTGCATGCGTTTTGCATGAGCATTCTTTGTAATTTCAAATGAAGCATGCTCACAAAGCATTCGGCTAAATGTAATGGGGAAGAGAAACAACCTGATGTTGATGTGGTAACCAACAGGAAAATGATAGTGGATTAAAGTTGGGACAAACAAGATCCAAATAATTCATCGTAAAATGTAATAAATGCCATATCCCTCCAAAAGTGAGATAATGGTGTCAGTACATTATTGATTGGTGGTCCTATACATTTGTCAAATAGATTATTGGCAAACTGTGTTATATCCCACAAAGTTATTGGAATTTGCCATTGACTGCATATGTAGTGCTATGCAAAATACAAAATGGCAAAAATGGATGGGTCTTTTCACAGTAATGGGGTACATTTCTGTGACATAAAAGATCTTAGGTCCAAGTTTACTTCAAACGTCTTAATTTTTTCTTTATATTATCCAGCTAAACCGAGGCAATAACTTTTACCCCGTGGCAGGAGTAAGAAAAATAGTCCTACAACATACATGATTTCTGAAAACCCTGTGCACAGATTTTCCTATTACATATGTAACAAAGACAGAAAAAATATCACAATTGGTCTGTCCACGTTACATATACGTACATAAGGGGAAATTTGTATACAAGCTTTTCAGAAATGTACATGTATGTTGTGGCAGCATTTCTTACCTTTTTGGGTAAATGTTATCTCCTGAGAACAGTACAGTACAAGTTTGAGATAAACTGGAGACATTTGAAAGGAACTATTGACTTATCTTTCAAATATACCGTACCCCATTACAGTGGAAAGACCCATGTAGCTTTTTGCGATGAAACTGTTCATCTCAAAATCAAGATTTTATTTAAATCAAGATCTCAAAATCTTGAGTATTCAGATTCATTATAAACCAAAAATTTGATCTTTCCATTGTGCAAATCGTATCTCGCGCATCACCTGCTTTGGTAACGCAAAATTATTGTCGTCCTTGAAGTTTGGAACCACAACTGAAACTGCACGTAACTGCAATACATGACAATTGTATCTTTGAAATTCTTGAATGCTGGTTCAGCAAGCACAGAGTACACATGCAGTTTTCGAATTAGCACTGGTCCGTTGGCCAAATGACAGTTGAAATCGTCTCGGGCCAGCTATAAAGCCTCCAGTGATAATTTTAAAAGTCAAACGGATACTGGCTGTGTCAGGAGCGATGTCGATCCTGCCAGATCGTACACTGCTGTTCCCGGGCCGGGAAGAGCTTGGGCCTCGGCCACATGAATGGGAGCGGCCTGGTCTATGAAAAACAGTTTGACCAGACTGTCACCATGGTCACAGTGGATTTGGGTTGTAAGATTGCAGCTTATTGATTCCTAGAAGGTGAAAATGTGATGAAAAATCATCATCATGTGTAAAATGAACAACCAGAATTGAAACTTGAACCGGGCCACTTGAAATGCCAACGGGCCAGTCAATTAAAACTGGTGGCCAGTTGGGAAAAAAGTTAAGGGCAAATGCTGACATGTTGTTTGTCTTTTTTATATACCGAGAAACAAAAGAAATGCAAATCGTGGTGCACCATGGCTGAGTGGTGTAGCGTGCTGAATCCATTACTTTGGTAAATCCACAGGTCGTGGGTTTGAATCCCATCCCGGCTCATACATCGTGGGTTTGCTCTTGGGCAAGGCACTTTGCCACAAATTGCCTATCACCGTCTCGGAGGAAATGGTACCTGTTTGGGTAGTGAAAACTGTTGTATTAGTCCCTAATACTTTTCAACTCCCCAGGGAGTTGAAAAGGATTAACCCTAACACTCATCAACCCTCCAAAATCATGAATGATATTACTATGAGCCCAATGACCAGGGATAAGCGCATTGAGACCTTTTGTGAAATGCGCTATTTTTTTGGACATTATTATTATTATTAACCAAATTTTCTTTTTTATATAATTAAGTTTACATCAAAATACTTAACAGCCACATTATGCATCACCGCATTTAAGCTTCTGTGTGCTGAAATTTCCAACTCTCAGATTGATATTTTAAAAAATTCAAAGTGGAGAATTGTTTTGCGTACAGTTATGTATTTTGTTAGATCATGATACATGTACCTGCAGCTTGCGGTAGAGCAGCGTGCACAAACTATGTATGCCGTAGATAAACTGTAAAACATATCTCTTGTATGGGTCTTTATTTAAAGGCAGTATACATCATTGGTAATCTCGAAAATCAGAAATGTTCACAGATTTACGCCTAACTTACACAATATAAACATGATGAACGTAGAAAACTTCCTCTGAAATGGTTTTGTCTGAAGTGCTATAGTCTTTGAGAAATGAGTAAAACAATTAGTTTTCAATTCGCCCCAAAACCATTTTGCCCAAGTGCCCTTTCGCCCCAAACCACTTCGCCCGAGTGCCATTTCGCCCCAAATTACTTCGTCCAAACACTACTTCGCCCAAATGCCACTTCGCCCCAAAACCACTTCGTGCACAGGCCGTGGTTTGGGGCGAAATGGCACAGGGCGAAGTGATTTTGGGGCCAAATGACTGCAAACCCTTTTTTGACTGTTTTCTCAAAAGTTAGACGAAGTACGGAGCTGGTTTTTGCTCAAGTTGGTTTTAATCATGCATCTTCAATCACAGGGGGATAAAACTTTTTGTAACAGTAATTTTTTTTACCAATCATGTATACTAGCTTTAAGGGCTGCCCACTACATGTATATACATTCGTTTGCATGCAAGCCAGTTATCTTTGTCATAGCCCTAGGTACCGGTACTAGCGGCTTTTATATTGAAGTCAGAAATGTGAACCTACCAGTACATGTACATGTGTGTATATCGTAGGTGAACAAAAACTTGCCCTCTGAGGTGATGCATGAATTAAATATGGTACATGCTTGTTCGACTAAAAGTAAAGAATAATAATACATTTGTACATCATGTGTGGGTCATTTCGATTGGGTGGATTTTCTTTCTGTTTCAAAAACTGAAACATGTATTTCTGTTTTTGACAGGATGACACCATTGCTCCTAACGGCTTCCGTTTACAAGATTTCTTCACCTTCTACACACGATTAATCAGCCAAAAGGAGATTGATAAAGTATTCCAAGGATTGTAAGTTGAAAGTAATTGGGAAAAATGTAAAACAGGGACGAAAAGCGTAAAATGTAAAGGGGTGCAGTGTGCAGCATGGATTTTACAGCATTTGTAATTTTTATCATTTTATTTACATTTGAAAATGCTTGATGCCCAGGCTGTAAATTTATAATCTTAGAAGAAAACCTTTTCAGTGCCAATTTTATAGTGAATTTCTAGCTCTACAAGACATTCGTAGTAAAAATTAAGTGAGTGTGTGTAAGCAAGAAAAGAAGAAATGCACATATACTTTTGCAGGACTCGCCTGCACCTTTCACTTACAAGGACAATGAGATTTTTAAGAGCATCAGACAATTAACTGGACCTACATGTACATGTACCATTTGCATGGTATTCCATCACTTCCAAATTATCAAACGTTAAAAGCACTTGCATACATTCATGTATAGGAACATAAGTGCAATGGCATGGCTCAAACTACAGCAAATGCTGGTCTCGGTGCAGGCTGCAAGTTCAGTGAACTCATTCACTCAATCACAGCACTCCACAGTTTACTCAAGTACACATGCCATTCATACTGCTGTTCGCAGTATTTTAACGAAGCATGCACTTATTCAGCAACCCAAGTATATTTGACACGTTGTTTGGTTCATTATTCTCCAATTTAAATCCTTGTCTCAAATTCACAGTCATGTACTTTTTGAGAAGCCAGCTGAAAGAAAACCATAATGTAATTATTTGTAAAGAGCTCCCCAGTATCACCAGCGACATGACATGCACCAGTATACAATGTGTGCTTTTATTTCCCTTTCAGAGTGCAAAAAGTGCTTGCACTTGTCTCAATGCATTTGTTTGACTGACTTCTGTGTGCATGAAAGTCTTATTGCATGGAGCTCTATACATATATTTCATGGTCTTATATTGCACACTTATCAGGGGAAACGCCTATCAAGCTTTAGACGCCTACACTATTATTACTCCTGATCATAGGGCTCCATTAAAGGAGCATGACCAGAGTTTCTGGAAAATAGTTTTTGATGTAACTTACCAATATTATCAAGTAACTCCCATACACACCTCCCATGTCCCAAAAACCCGAAAACATTTGCGATTTCCAGTAAAAAATTGAACAAAACTATCGAGTCGGCTTTCAGTGGATAAACGTTGATACTGGAAAATTAGTTTACAAATAATCGGTGGATTTTCGACGATATCCTCGGAAATATGCGGCCTAGAAGCGCGGGAGTTTCAGTTTCGTAATCAGAAAAATATAACGGATGTTATGATATAAAAATCTCATGACCCATAAGGTAAGTCCCGGGGAGTTATGGGTAAAAAAAAGTGATCTGGTCACACTCCTTTAAATCACTCTGTATAACTTCTAAGCTCCTTGGGAAGTATACAGCCCCGCCTGCCTATAAGGCACTCGGTGGCTAATCAAACACATCAACATTCGCTACCCTCTCATCATGTACCCATTTTACTCCTGGAGAGAAGCAATGCTTGGCAAACTACCTTGCTCAAGGGTACATGTATATGCACCATGGATGGGCTGGACCAGGATTCGAACCCTACCTTTGGAGCTCGAGTTTTGAATACAATCCACTAGACCGTTCTGCCAAAGCACTCCACATTTTCACACAAGATTTCATACCACCCTGGAGTTTTGTACATGAAAGTGAAATTTGTAACAAGTGACCCAACCTCGTGATTAGTGTTTCCTACTGCTACAATGTCTAGATTTATTTGCATACTGAGTGCGCACTTTATAAATAATATGACCTACAAAGAGATACAAATTTCCCGTTGCTGGCAATTACATGTAAGCATCACTAAAAATACAAACTAGTAATAAGACCTTTGTAATTTAGTATTTTTTTTACCCCAAATGTTGTATATATGGACAATTTGATTAATGTCGCAGACAAATGTTTGGACAAGTTTTGAGAATGCTGAAAAACGTGCCACATGGTTTATGAAATGCGGCTTTGAACTTTCCCCTCCCCTCCCTCTCATATAGAACCTTTGACAGGTGGGTTTCACATTTTCTTTATTGGTCTGTTAGGAATGTGTCGTGTGAAAGTATCCTTGTTGGGTCCTATAAAACTTGATGAACTTGATGGGTTCTATAAAAGGGGAGGCTTGGAAGGAGGGGTAAAGGTTTTGGGGGTGGGGAGTGGGGGGTTGGCAGCCCCAGCTCTGAACGCAGACATTTTACTATCTGCGTTTGTGTGCAGTTTATCCCCAGCTGTTTCACTGCACTATGCACTGTTCTATTGTTTGCTTGTTCATGTTTTTGTCAGTTTCCGAAAGGCTTGCCCATACCCTTTTATTTTACATGTACAATGTAAATGACTTTGCAAAATATAAAGCTTGTATTGGATCTATTTTTAGCCCTTCTCTGTCTTTGAATTGCTAGATTGCTGGACTAGCAATTAAATTTAAAGCCCTGGGCATGTATGTACATGTATAGGGAAAAATGAAATTACATTTTGCTTCGACACAACCTGCAATTTGTACATGTAGGTAAAGTCAATGAAGCATTAATAAAAAGCGTGTGGTCGAGTGGATGCATTTGCCTGGGTACAGTTGACTGTGGAATTAAGTTGGTACTTTATTATTATTATTATTGAGGATTCCTCAATAGTGCTCATTGCACTGTCACTCGCAAGCGTGAGGAAATTTACCCATGAAGAATTGGAATTAGACATGAAGTTACATTGTAGCATGAATTTTCAGAATATATAGAGGAATTTCAAATTGGCATTGGAATTGAGTGTCTCACCATTAGTGCTTTCTTTTGTGATGGATTGTGCAAATGAATAGGTGCGTGACGTAATACAATGACCCAGCATCCAAGACAAGGCCGTCGGTGCTAATTTGCAATTTGTCAATTGCAATTAAGATTTAGCATTGTGGGAATTTCTAGGTGCAGTGTCTTGACTCTTCTATGGTTATAACTATAACTGTAACTGTAAGAAACAAAGTATTTTGGGTCATAAAGTGCAGTAGGACTTGAAGCTTCATTTTGGTACCAATTTGAAGTCAATCACTTTTTGTATTCAGAACTGAGTTATCATTGTTTGACTGACTGTGGGAAATTGACAATTGCCACATGTTAGAAGCCATGAGTAATGAACAACACACAACTGGGTTTCACATTACCTGAAAACAAAACCATTACCGTAATTATATTTATTCAACAGAAACAAACAATTACATTTTACATTATTCACGTTTTTAAATTGTAAAAAGAAAGTCATATTATTATTTTTTTCCTGTCCACAATAAAATAGTTCCAGAAAATGAATTTTGTTCTAACATAACAATCATATAAAATACCTCCCCAAAATACTATTCATGGAAAGAAAACAGGAAATTTGCAAACTCCGTATTCGATATGGAGACAAAAAGTTTGGTATAATCACTGCACTGCTTCATGTAACCAGATAAATTAGTTTACAAAACGTTGGCGATTTTTTGAAGATATCCTTGAAAATATAATTATTTAAAGCGCAAAATGGTAATCGGAGAAATATGACAAATAATATAATATTAAAATCTCAACACATATGTGGGAAAAGGGGGTTGAAAAATGTTATCTGGACACGCTTCTTTAAAACGAGAAAGGTAAAATGTGGAGAAGGCAAGGAAAATAAATCGCCCAAATGTTCAGTCTTATAGCACTGCCGATATCCTATTTACATTTCACATGCTTTTTATTCACATTTAAAAATTGTTAAAGAGAAGTCATTATTGCCTTTACAAATTCTGTCATTTTCAAAGGTCAATAGTGAATAACAGCAGTACCATTATACATATGCTGTTTCTGAGGAAAAAAAAACAACAACAACAATCACAAAACTACTTCAGGGATCTGTCCGTTTTGTATCAGGGGTGCCAAGAACAAACCCTATCTGACAGCTCAACAAGTCATCAAATTCCTGAACGAGGAGCAGCGGGATCCACGACTTAACGAGGTTTTGTACCCGTTTTATGACGTGCAACGTGCCAAGGACCTCATCACACGGTTTGAGCCAAATAAGGCATTCATGAAGAAAGGTGAGGATTCTGTACCCTTTCTATTTTTCACAATTGACCACTCTCGCAGATGGCTATCTTCGTAGGAAAAATACAACTGCGTATCACACGCCATCATGCAGGTACATGTACATGTATGCACATTAGGGACCATTAGAAATGGTACGCGTACGGGAAACGTATGCGGCTGGGAAAAACTGGATGGTTGTATCAACAGTTTGCGCGGTTATTTTGTCTGCACAGCATAGGTAATGTGACTTTTTACATCAATATAACCATGTACACATCCGCACATTTCTTGAACAGCCACGCAAAATTGTGATATAACAACCCGGATTTTGCAAGCCGCATACGTTTCTCGTACGCGTACCATTTCTAATGGTCCCTAATGTTTCAAACAACGAGCCCGTGTTGCTCATTGCTTGTTTGAAATATTGCGTAGCCGATGCGTATCACACCAAAAACATACTCTTGCAAGAAACTGATGCACGTGGCAAACTGTAAGAAGTGACATCATTTGAGAGATTAATTAATACCATGTGCAAGGAAAACAATCACATGGCTTTATCCCATGGGTTTAGGGACATCTAGTAACAATGACATTCTTAGGTTATTGTGCGTTCTGTACACACTACACTCATGAATTGGTTCCATAATTGCTTCAAAAATGTGAAGCACACTGGGTAGCCAGGAATTATTTTACTACATTTGCACATTTTATACATACACACATACATTGTGTATCTTGTGGTAAGCAGCAAAAATAAGTATTGGCACGCGGTGGTGAATAATAAGCCATTGAGAATGGGGCTCTTGTAAATACTGACTGGCCAGGTTTTAAACACTTTCTCGTCTGGTCTGCATATGGAAGACACGCACACACACACAAATTGGATGTTGTGTGACAAAAAAATTGGACACAGGTTTACACGTGTCACTGTGCAATGCGTGTGTGATCGAACAAAAACAATTTGACATGCAGCACTTAAAATGAACGCCACAACGTGTGTATGACGAGACCTTTTAGAAAAGTATGTAAATTGGCAAAATGATAAGGTTTGTGAATAAATTTCGCTGAGCTTTGCTGATTTGCACAAAAAGGTAATTATAAATGGGAATAAGTGTTTTGACCAGTCTTAAAGACTGGCTAGGGAAGACTGGCTAGGGACCAGGATGCAGATAATAGCCCTCGCCTTCAAGTCAGGACTTTAATAGCATCCAGCTCCCTATCCAGTAGGTATCAAAAGTACAGATTAAGATTTAAAAAAAAAAAAAAACACCTTTTGGGCAATTCCATGAATTAGTGCTGGACATGCATGACCTTAAATGTTAAAATTGTCACTTTCTAGCTTTAAATGTAATGTGTACCCGTTGCAAGTGTTTTGTGGAATGCAACTGTTAAAACCCTTCATAAGTTTAGAAAGGGTTCGGCAAATTTTGATGGGTTTGAGCAATTGGGACGCATTTTACGTTCTTACACACACTGAATTTTAGCAAAAATAGTGTTAATATCTTGCTTGAAAATGTATAGAAGATGGTATACCTATCCTAAATTGGACTATACAGAAGTTCTTGACTCTGTGGAAAGCAATGGAGACCTACATGCACACTAAATGTGAGCAAATTAAACAGGACCAGGCGCAATTTGTATATGGATGGACAAAGTGTAACGTAACTAACCATGTTTTGGTTGTTGTAGTTGAAATTGAAAAGAGTTATTGTTACAAGTCAATATCAAAACACTTGCCATGACACCAGTAATGATATGATTGCCAAAGTTTGTTTTAGATGAACCCAGTTTAAGGAAACTTTTGGGGCAAAGACTTATTTTTTCCCCATGTCCTTTTCATGTACATGTAATGTAACTAACCAAAATTAAAGTTCTTGATATCACTCACAGAAATGTGTCTCCTGATTATTTTTGATAGTGTGAAGTACAATGTAGGTCTGGTTTAGATGTACATGTATTGACACCATCAAAATGAAAAGAAAAAAATTGTTTATCCATTTTTAAACAATGTTATAAGGCACCTTAAAATGTAACGTTACTAATCATGGAATTTCCCTTTATTCCTTTATGAAAAGAAATATGCATCTTTTTAAAATCTCAAGATATATGTAATGTACGTGTACATGTATGTCAACTCTAATGGCAAATATATGAATATTTTGTTGCCTTCAGGCCAGCTGTCAGTTGATGGGCTACTACGCTACCTATTGAGTGATGAGAACTCTGTGGTTGGACCTGACGCCTACCTGCATTGTCATGATATGGAGCATTCCATTGCACATTATTTCATCAATTCTTCACATAATACCTACCTCACTGGTTAGTCCTCGTTAACTTTATTTATACAAATATGTAATTATTCTGGTGTGAGGGTGGTAGTCAATATTATACAAATATTGACTGCAATGAGGGGCATGGTTAGATTATAGGCCCAAGGTGATCTCGAAGCCATGACTATGCCCCGATTCCGCCGAGGGGCATAGTCATGGCTTCGAGATCACCGAGGGCCTATAATCTTAACCATGACCTGAATAAACAGCAGTCAATATTTGTTTTATATACCGAATGTGTAGATTTTTGTCATCTGGTTGGTTAAAAGTAACGATACATCATACGGTCATGACGGTGGTCCTTCGAGTTTCGATTTCGGAAGCTGGTCTACGGCGGAGATGTTGTATATTTACAGCAAAAAATGTAGCATAATGATAATCATCTGGCACATTAGTAGCACATTTCACAGCTGACACAGTTTTCACTGTAGGCCACTTCTCTTATTTTCTTAAGGACTTCATCATCTACGACAGACGACAAAACGACTTCGTCGAGATTCCGCCATTACCGTCCTGCTGAATGTTTACGTGAAGCGCGCAGCTGCATAGTTGGTGCAGAAATACAGTCGACTAGCAAAGGGCTGGTATGGTAGTGCTGCCAGAGGGTGCACTACCGGGAATGGCCAATGCGTACACAAACCAATATCGACTAGAATAGTTTTGGGCCAAGACTAGTGCACAGCTAGCTATGCTACACATGTTATACGAGCGTCCGTAACCCGCTAAATGACTATGCCCCCGGGCATAACAAAGACTATGCCCGTGGGCACAGTCAGAATTCTGCACGCGCGGAGTCTAGCTGATTCAATGCCCCTACTTTTTAACCAATCGGATGACAGGAAACTACGCATGAGGTATATAATACAATATATACCTCGAGGTATTGCGAGTAGGCAAACTGTACTGATTCAAAAAAGAAATACAGTTCTTAAAATATAAATTCTTGATCAGAACATTAGTTTGGTACAGTTAACTTGTACATCACAGGGCACTGATTATGACCAATCGCTTTGGAATCATTTCCAAGACTGTTCTACTCAGTGATTTTGTCCATGTTGAAGTGGACTTTTTTTTAAACAAGTAGTGATTCCCACAGCAAATCAAATGTGACATTTTCTGTTTCTGGGAGAATCTTGCAGTAAAGGAATCCTTTTATTATGTTTTCAACCTGATTAAACCTTCGTGGGATGAGTAGTGGAGCTGTGTATCTTCAGAACAGGTCTAGAAGTGGAAGAGCTCTATCTTGGGAACACTAGGCAGAGTGGCATGTCCTGCCTCAGCTGCCTAGATTTTATTTTTTTGATCAGAGTGTAATCTGCATGGTATTTTTTTTAACCATATAGTCTAAACACAGCCAAAGTGAGCAGTTTTACTGTGTCTTGCAAGTTGTTTTTGTATGGCAGGCCATCAGCTGACAGGCAAGTCATCGGTGGAGATGTACCGTCAGGCCTTGCTGTTTGGATGCCGCTGCGTGGAGCTAGACTGCTGGGACGGCAAAGCCCCAGATGATGAGCCTATTATCACACACGGCTACACCATGTGCACTGAAGTATTGTTCAAGGTACACGAACACGGAGTACATGGTGTTAGGAATGTACACGAAGCAGCACTAGATGTCTACCTCATCAGAGATGCCAACATTTACGATTTAGCCGTAGTTTGTACAATTGTTTCAGCCAATGATAATCAGTATTGTGACATAATTCTAGAGTGCAAAGCTTCAAATGTGGGTTTTAAATAGGACTTGGGTGTAATTTATAAAAAAAATTGTCCAAAGTGGGTGCTCCGTGGCTAATTACATGTACTCTTTTTTCAAATTGCAATGTTGGCATCTCCGATACCCCACAATATCTGAAAATGACCAACAGCCATGTATATTACCATTAAATGGCTTGTGAGTTGAAATGAAGTACATGTATAAAGTACTGCCCATTAGTTTTTGTTTTTTATTTCGTTTTACATGTAGATATTTCTGTTTTGTGGTTAATTGTCTGGTTTTGTTTTGTTTGTTTGTTTCAGTTTTTTGTTTATTTTTTTGGCGTCTTTTTGTTTAGGGTTTCGAAATGTATACAATATTAGTACCCCTGTCAACTTTAATACCAATATACCCGGTCGACAAGAGAATGATTAAATTTGTTTTATTGAAACCACTTTTTATGTCAGTATCTCTAATCAGACTGCTGTGAAAAGCAACAGGTGCACTAGCCTACAATATAAAAAAAGGGTTATCTCTTTTTGCCATTTGCCAAAGTAATCTGCAATACTTTTATATAGAAGGGTGGTTTACGTACCAGTACATGTAGTGAGACAATGTTGTGACAGATGTTAAGGCTGAGTGTATTATTTGTAGATTAATTTCTTGTTTCCTATTTATTTTTTTAAATTCTTGAAACAACGACATTACACATACAGTTGGGTTCAAAAGTTTACATAAACCTTTGCAAAAATATTGAACTGAAATTTTATGTATGTGTAACCCGAAATGTTTTGGTGACTGATCATTTACAGTGTTTTCATTATTTTGACCAAATGTGCTTTGAAAATAATGACCTGAAATTGATTGAATGCCCCCAAATGCCCACCAACCTCCGAAAATGCACGTTTTCTTTACATGGAAAAATTAGTCAAGTGGATTCATATTGTCACTAAAACCACAAACTAATAGGACCCAAGGGCTGTTTAAGTGCACTTTGTGAGAACTGGCCTACATGTATGTGCACGCACTTTGTACACTGATAGGTACGTAATAATGCAGGAATGTTGGTTTTCACAACTTGATACTAAAATACAAACATGTGGTGGAAAAGAATACTTCATAAGGACTCATGCAAATTTACTTATCCATTTAGTGTTGTTTTTGCGGGTTGTAGCAAAATTTAACCCAAATCCTCTTTAACATGTAAAATTACGAAACCGGAAGGTCTCATTTTGTAAAAACAGAAATGTACTAAACCCGGTTGTCAGCTTGTGGAATTGAAATTTGCATGATGCCATACACAATCCATTTGAGGCACACTTTCAATTATCTGCAACTCCCATGTGATTTCCCAACTTAAGACCGTAATTCTTTTGACCTGTCCTGATGTTTTTATTTTTTTGCAGGACGTAATTGAAGCTATTAAAGAGACTGCCTTTAAGACAACGGATTTCCCTGTCATCCTTTCCTTTGAGAACCATTGTTCGTAAGTGCCAGAAGGAGTTCAATATTAAAAGAGAAGATTAGGTGCAAGTCAGATGCGCTCATGAATGTGAAATATTTGCGTAGACAAAGAATTAATTTCCCCTCCTTTTGTGTCCCATCAGGCCCAAGCAGCAGGCCAAGATGGCTAACTACTGCCGGGTGATATTTGGTGATTCGCTGCTGGTGGATCCCCTGGAAGAGAATCAGGTAAAGTGATAAAATAATTTTTTGTTATATGTCGGGCAAGATTATTTTTTAAGATTTGGAACTTGAATCAAGACTTGCTCAAAAAGAATTTGGACTTTTATTGAGACTTGCTCTTAAAAAACTTGGGATTTGAATTTTGCTCTCCAAGACTTGATACTTGTAAGGGATTTTGCCACGGTACTTCATGTCTCGTTAGCCCCGCTATGCATCCATTACTCGGACTCTGATTCAAAATCTTACCTTCGATTTTTCATATTTTTAAAAAATAATTTTCCTTTATAACCTGGTATAGTACTTAAATCAGTGTCTTTTGTCGAATACTCTTGAATATTAAAAAAAAAATCACAGCTGAATTTTGTGCAGTAACAATACGGCTGGAAATAAAACTAATTCACAAGACCATGTGATTTATTCAAACCAGATTTCTGGTTCGGATAACTCACGTGACCTCAATATTTTGAAAAAATGCTCAAAAACGGCAAAATGTGATTCTTTCTTTAATTTATTTAGGAAAGACCTTCAGAATCATGGATGGGTATATTTCTAGCCCAACAAAGCCAGTGTGTTGCTTTAATGTACTATACATGTATGTACATTTAGAGTCACTCATGAGTATTTGGTGTAAAAGATTAATCTGATTACACCTCAAAATATTCATTATCCTAGACAAATTCAGAGGAATTTAGACCTAAAGTAGCTTTAATAAGTGTACATTTATACTTTACCAGATCAATGAAATTGTTATTAAGGTGTACACATGGGGAAGCACTAAGTGAGAATCGGTACTATGTCAGTTCTCCATATGCATTTTAACATCAGTTAAAGCACCGTATTTGCACATAACTGCATCCTGTAATGCCTATTTGCCCGTTTGCCGTGGGATTTTGTTTTATGCAGCTTGAAGTAGCCGTGGCACTTCCAAGTCCCAATGCTCTCCGTGGCAAGATTCTTGTGAAGAACAAAAAGAGGAAAGTGATTGACGGCGGAAAGAAACGTTCAGGTAAAAAGTCTTACATTTACATATGTATGTTATCCTGATGCATCTTAAATGTTTACATTTAAAGCATACATTTAGGACATGTTGTATTTTAATTGTGACTGGTCTGAGATGAGACTATTGTACTTGACCCCTTCCCGATACCTCAACTCTTTATTTGCTGAGTGATTGCTTTGGTTTTTGTAGGTTAAATTTGGCTGGGAAAGTTTAATGTAATCAAAATCAAATTGGAATTGCGAGGTAAAATTTGAATCAATTGATCACGTTCAAATGACGTCACTTCCTACAAATTGTCTCGTGCATCAGGTTTTGAGCGTAAATGTTTTGTGATGCACATCGATACGGTTGCGCTGTATTTCGAACAAATTTCGAACAACACGCCCGTGTTTGGAACATTTCCAGGATGTGCGTACGCGTACCTGATGCATTTAATACGCAGTAGCATTTTTCCTACAAAGATGGCGTCTGTGAGAGTGGTCAATTCCAGAAATTTTTGAATTGCTCCAGGAAGTCCATTTGCTACCCTATATGCTGTTCCTGCTTGAATACATTGGCTTCAAGTCAACCCAACACCTAGCTAGAGGAAACATACATGTACATCTGAACAACTATGTCATGGAATGGGTTGAATAAAACATGTTATGGTAATTGACGTCATCCTGCCCAGGGGGGCAGAAGGAATACTTGTTGATGTAGCAACACATAGAGTAATAAAAAGGGTAATGTCAGTTGCCAGGGTTATTGAGTCTAAACATTTGCTGATAATCCGAATTTTCCATTGCTAAAGCGCAGGGAAACTGTTCGCTGGTTTTAGTGTACATGTAGACCGAGTAGCCTTGGCAACACAAAGGGTGACGTTTTCACCTTAGTTATAGGATACTCTATTGTGCCCCTGAACAAGATTGCATTAGTTTCCATGAAAAAATGTTTATTAGCATGTAAATTCCAACTGAAAAAAGTTGGGAATTTGGTCTTGGATTTCGCTCATTGTGATAGTGAGTAATACAATAAGTAAAATATATTACTGGTTGTATGGTATATATTTGCCATGCATTCAGGAAAAAGCGTAAAGGTACATGTATTTATTGTTGTACAACTTGGTGCAATGCACCAGAATATTCATATTCAAGACAATGTGTTGAACTATATTGATCTGACTGCAGGAAATGTGGGTTTATCCAAGACATTCTGTGCTATGTCTGATAGGGACATGCCTACATTAAGCATACATGTATGCCAATGTACGTGTGTATGCCTTTACATACTTTACAGGTACTCACACAATTTGCACATATACACATGTACTTTAAATTGTTTCTGCACTTTAATAAGTCAACCTATTTGCTTGTTCTCTCCTGTAAGATTGGTTTGGCCTAATTGTTGACTTTAATGCTTACACCAAGTTGGCTATTAAACATTTTTTTTATAAACATGTACATGTACTAACCCATAAAGTCATTGCTTTTATACATGATTTTAAGGTTCATTTGAATATGAAATGTTTTGTGAATTCCTCCAGCATTCATCATATCTAAAGAAGACTGTTGGTTAACTGTCCTGCTTAAAATTTAAGCGACATACAGTATCAAGTATAAAGAGGTAACAGTGCTTCAGAAAAGCCTGAAAATCCATGCATGTTTTTTGAGTTTGGTGAATGGGAAATAAAAGAAAAAGAAAAGAAAAAATTCATGCACGCTCATTTTTAAAAACCACCTTCAGTTGTTAATTTCTGACAGAAAGATCTCATTTTTTTGACAGGGACAAATCTATGTGGTGTTTGTTATCTTTTCTATAAATTACTTTTAGCGTGGTTTTCCTGTCAACTCATTAGTAAAATTTGTGTTCATTTGAAATGTTTAAAGGGCGGCTGAAATGCTCAATAACTTTATGCACAGTTTTTGCTGCATATGAATGATTACTTGTGTAGAAAGACAATAGGCCTACTACTGTTCATTTTGATGCCCCATGAATAAAAAGTGACATTTTTCAACTTTGAAAATTTCTTCACACAAACTCACAGAAAGAGGGCGCTGTTTGGGGCATGTCACTTTAGGAACACACAGCAGAAAAGCAAAGAAAAAACATAAGACTTCAAACTGGAATGTGGAAAAATGCTGCAGTTTCCAGCCTTGTGTGTGGCACAGGCTGACATGGTTTGCAACAGGCAACATATAAAACAAACCTATAGACTGTCATTGGTTACAAAAGTTTCAGCAAGTTTGAGAAAATTGTGGAAACTGTTGTGCACAGTTGAATGAGATTTTTCTGTGTTTTCCTAATGTGACATCACCACTTTGCTCATGCATATGTAAATTTTCATTAGCATAAAAATCAAAAACCTTGATTTTAACCCCCCAAACAACTTTTTATTATTGTAAATTAAAGGACTAGTTCCATAGCACAGATTTCATTGATAAAAACACCATTTTAGGAGCCCTTTAAATAAGCCTTTAATACTTGAACCGCTACTATCTTCGTAGGAATCATACATTAAAAACTATTGATAAGGGCAATATGACACAAGCAATATAATGGGCAAGTTCAAGTGACGACTATGGTTAACTAGGCTATACACGTAGTTTGACTAGAGTCCCTCAAACGACGGAATTGAGGGGAATTGGAAAGTTTATTGGAAAGTGTAATTCGTATGTCTGTTGGTAGTATGTAGAGTGTGTATTGATAAAATGCTGCATTTTTATTTGGGTCACCTGCTTTTAGTGGTTATTTTGTTTGTGCTGGTAGTGGTTTTACCATGTACATGTATTTGTAGTCCAGAAAGACATCCTTGGGACATACTTAAAGCAGACATGTGACAGACACTTGAATCTTTTAATGATTGTTTTATAGTCGGTGTATGTGTGTGTGTGTTTCCTTCCTTAACCTCCATGGTTACAGACACTATTTAACCATGGAGGTTTTCTTCCTCTATGATTTAACCTAGTTTCTTTGCCGTTGAAGCAGGGGTATTTATGTGTGCCTAATGTGAACGAAGTCTGTAGAGGAATTTCATTTGAAAATGATAAGGTGCACAATTTATTAAAAAATCAACGAGCATTCTAAATCACCGGCCTATGGTATCAATTGCAGTGAGCCGCCATTTTACCTCATGAGTTCACAAGGAAAACCTTACTTAAAGTTTTGATAGCTGTATCCAAAGTATTGTTTTTCCGCAAAATGGAAAATTATGTACAAATTGGAGGATTTGGTACTGTTAAGAGCTAATCACTGAAGGTAGTTTTTTAAATGAGGATGCATGACGCTTGTTTGTAGCATTCACCCAACAGAAAACCATGCATCAATTTTAAGTTTCTTAAAACATTGTTTGTACAATATGTAGCTAGAATTTCTGCATGTGAGTTTACCACCATTATGTGGAAATACTGTTTTAATGTAATACAATGGTCCTTTGTAATACAATGGTCCTTTAAATATATTTGATACATAATTACTAGACGTGTATGTACAGTTTGTTTCAGAATTGTGTATTTTCTCATAGCACTACAAAATTTCTGCTACGTGCACATGTCAAAACAAAAATGCATAATTATGTCCGTCGTCTATTTTGATGGCATTCTTGAGTGACAAATACTGAGAAATGACCTAATTCAAACTCGGTGGTAGAGCCAAAGTATATGAAGCAGGGTCCATTGCCCTGCACTGCATGGCTGAATGTCGTTTACATGTAATTACATTGCTGGCAATTGCAGCTTCCAAATAGTGGTTATCATTGCCAATATAGGACTACCTCAACTAATAATTCTGCTGGTATGTTGAACCAGAGGTCTCAAATTCACACTCGGTTTATTTACTTTTAATATTTTTTTTCCCCCGAGTCGTTTGAAATTGAATTAAGGGTAGGCCTACATGTACATGTTTGCAACAACAAAGCATGCTAACATGATATAATTTATTGGCCCATTTATCGTCTTTTTACCAAGATAAAAACCTTAAATCTTCTGGCAAAGGTGCATAAAATTACCCCGGGTTTAGTTTTTCAGCTCTAGGTTTTTATTGCCTGGCGTTTAGGTTTTAATCTTTAAAAAGTGTAGCCAAATTGCTTGGCTATGGCTTAATGTTTCTCATACGTAGCCTGCTAAATAACATTCCATAGACTAGCTTCTATATCCTTTGGGCCATAGCCATTTTTCCCTATGAAAAATACAATATTCCAGTTGGCAGATTCTCATCACGTCGGAGGCGTAGCCTCACTGCACTGGTGACGAGCAAACCCCAGGAAGAACCATCAGTTCGCGGAATTATGCGTCGTGCTCAGAGTGACTTGTCTTCCACAAGAGTTCCAGACGCAAATGCTATTGAGAAGTGTGAGATACCTGAGAACAATTTACTCAACTCATCACAAACCATCAACATCGGATCCACTCGTCACACTGTGCCATGATCCAACGACCAATTATCATTCATTCAATTCGGAGCTATAAATGCATCATATTAAAGGAGCATGACCAGAGTTTCTGGAAAATAGTTTTCGATGTAACTTACCAATATTATCAAGTAACTCCCATACACACCTCCCATGTCCCAAAAACCCGAAAACATTCGCGATTTCCAGTAAAAAATTGAACAAAACTATCGAGTCGGCTTTCAGTGGATAAACGTTGATACGGGAAAATTAGTTTACAAATAATCGGTGGATTTTCTACGATATCCTCGGAAATATGCGGCCTAGAAGCGCGGGAGTTTCAGTTTCGTAATCAGAAAAATATAACGGATGTTATGATATAAAAATCTCATGACCCATAAGGTAAGTCCCGGGGAGTTATGGGTAAAAAAAAGTGATCTGGTCACACTCCTTTAATGTGGATAATTATATTACGGTGCTTCACATTGAATTTTTGGTCATTGAACCTTCAAGTTAAAATGCATTTATTAACTGAATCTTCTCAGCTCCTTAGGGATAGCCAAGGCTGCCTCACACGCGGTTAGACAATCATGAGCTAAATCAAACACAACTTCATCACCATCCTCACAACAACCCATTCACTCCTTATAGACCGTATCGAATAGCCGCCATTTCGTGGGGCAGTTTCTTTGTTCCTTGAGGACATGCATGGTTGCACATATTGCTTCCATTGTTGAATTGTTTAAGTAACAAAAGGTGCCCCACGAAATGGCGGCTATTCGATACGGTCTATTAGTGGGGAGAAATAATCTACATGTATAGGTGTGGGGATTTTTTTTTTGTGGTGGGGGAGGTTCCATTTACCAGATAATAGCGGAAAAGAGGAACATTTTGCTAGGTTTTGCCCAAAGACTGACACCTGTGCTTGACCCCTGCTTATGAACTTTATCCGGCAAATTCACGAGGTGTGATGGAAAGCCAGCAAGCTCGGTTATTATCTGGATAGATTCGGGCATTTCACAATACAGGTGCCACCAAGTGTTTGATGCAGAAAAGGTTACATTCGATGTGCGCGCGCGCGCGTCAGGAAAAAAAGTGACATGATTATTGCTAGACGTGTGAAAAAGCATATATTATTATGTTATTTATTCTCAAGAAAAGACCATAGATTGAACTTTTTTTCTTCGCAAACATGTTTAAATAATGTAGGCTTCCTAAATAAACTTCAACCTTTAAATCAGGCATTCATTTTCAAATCGGATTCGATATGTTTGTGCAGTAAACGATACACCGATGTCAACTGCTCACGCCCTTTCCGACAGAAATGCTTGGTGGCGCTCTTATTGTGAAACTCCCGAATTCAATAGAAACTTAACCGCTATTTAATGGTAAATGGCCGGGTTAACTGATAAAATTCCGGATAGAAACACACCCTATGGCAAAGACTTAATCAGTGCTTTGCGCAGCAAGGCCACTCATGGATTTGCATTTTGCATCCTGGATTTGAACCTAACGTTTTGATGTTCATACATCATATCAGTTGGCCATACACCAATCCGGTTATAAGGTCTTCTTCCCTGTACATCCGCCATAGCTGGGGGGCTTCCACTGAATGAACTGTGTTTTTGTTGTTGCTGAAGCTGCATTTGTTTACTTCGACAAGTTGCGCGTCTTTGTAGGGTTGTGTGTGCGCGCGAAGGCGGGCGCGTCGCGTGTACGCAAAGGCGGGCGCGTCGCGTATACGCGAAGGAGGCTCGTTCGTGCATGTAATGGATGAGCGCTATTCGTTCTAACAGCAACACAAAACGCACAGCCCATGCACTGGACGCCCCCAGCTATGGCGGATATGCAGGGAGGAGATCTTAGTTACCGGATTGGTGTATACCCAATCACATTAGCGGCCAATTCAACCAAATTTACCATCTCTATCTACTGTTGTTCACTTGGGCCCAATTTCATCACGATGCTAAAGCAGAAAATATTACACTGTTAACTAAAAAATAAAATTCAAAAAGACAGTGTTAACATTTGTGGTGTACAGTACATGTACGTAAAAACAAGAATCTCAAAATCGTTGAGATTGCCCAATGAAAACATGGATGAATAGGCCTACACGTATTTAAGTAGTAGGGCACTGTACAGTACCATATCCACTAAACAAAATTTGACTGTCTGAAAATCGTTTTGGTGTTTAATTAACACAACTTGTACCGAAATGCTATTTTAAAACTGCTGGGTTTTGTGCCCCATCTCGGCAGAATAAACCATGCACATTCGCGTGATTCTATGAAAATGTACATGCAGGCCTGTATGGTCCGTTTAATCCTGCAAACACCCTTGGTCTTTGTAACTTTTGTATACAAGTAATGTTTATTGGTTACTTACCATGGAGTACTTCGCTTGTCCCATACCCATGTTGTTTATTTTCAGATCATCTCACTATAACAGTACAATTTCATTCTGTGCCACATGGTGCCCCAAAAAGCTGTGTTTCAGCCATGATTTTTGTATCTGTTTGCATTTAGGTCATTTGTCGCTTCAATGGGATGGCTGTTAGAAATAAGACCTTTCACACTACAACCTCTTAACCCGGGTTGAACTTAACCTGGGGCGAACCCCCGAGACCGCCCGGGGTTGACATGCGAAGTTTCAACCCCACGTCGTTTCACACTTGTTTCGGTAAAACCGGGTTGATCTCGCCCCGGGGCGAGTTCAACCCCAAGTACACACCAACCCGGGGCGAGTCAGTAATAATTGAGCGTTGCGCGCATGCGTATAAACTGTGCTCTCCCCTGCCGGAAATACATGTAGTTCAAATTTTCAGAATTCGTCATCGCTTTACTGCCCTGTTCTTCTTTTTTGTGTAAATATTATTTTTTTTACATGAGAGAAAAGTGCAAAAGTGAACGACAGCCGATGTAAAAAATAGCCTCTCTAAATGGACGGTCTGATCTTCACACACACAACATGCATGTTCATGTGTACGCCGCCATTACCCGGGGCCGCTAAAACATGTGCCTGAACACATTCATTCAGCTGATAGTATTCATGCAAATATTAAAACAAAAACAGGTAAAATTTGCGCGCTTTGGCATGACATTTGTAGCTCACAGGATGCAAGAATCTCAACCCAGGGCGAACTCGACCCTGCTCGTTTCACACTACTGTTTTCAACCAGGGGCGAGCGTTTCAACCCGGGGCGAAACATTTCAACCCTGGCCCCGAGCAGGGTTGAGTTCAACCCGGGTTGAGAAGTGTGAAAAGGCCTTTACAGTATTTTATGCTAAATTCCCATTGTTCTTTCCTGTTTGGGCCATTTCCATTTGTTTTTCAACCCCATTAGAAAAAGGGCAGGGGCATGGGGCAGGGGAGGGTGCTGCACGGTTCACAGGTTAATTTCAGGGTGGGGAGTACGACAAGTTTATCTTCCAAAACTGGTTGTCAAAAATAGGGTGAACATTACTGAACTTTATACTGGCACCTTTGTCAAGAATGTGAACAGCCAAACAACTGCTAACATTTACGGATAGCTAAATGTATTTGAGCATAGTGAGGTTTTTATTGCCTAGTATTTAGGTTTTAATCTTTAAAAAGTGTAGCCAAATTGCTTGGCCATGGCTTAATGTTTCTCCTACGTAGCCTGCTAAGTAACTTTCCATAGACGTCTATATATATTCCTTTGGGCCATAGCTATTTTTGTTTGTGTTTTTTTTCTATGAACAATACAATATTCCAGTTGGCAGATTGGCAACACGTCAGAGGCGTAGCCTCACCACACTGGTGACGAGCAAACCGCAGGAAGAACCATTAGTTCGCGGAGTTGTGCGTCGTGCTCAGAGTGACTTGTCTTCCACAAGAGTTCCAGACGCAAATGCTATTGAGAAGTGTGAGATATAACAGAACAATTTACTCAACTCATCACAAACCATCAACATCGGATCAACTCGTCATGCTGTGCCAAAATCCAATGACCAATTATCATTCATTCAAGTCAGAGCTATAAATGCATCATAATTATTTATGTGGATAATTATATTATGCACAACATGGTGCTTCACATTGAATCCTTGGTCATTGAACCTTCAAGTTCAAAAGCATTCATTAATTTGATTATCTTTTCTCTGGAAACAGCCAAGGCTGCCTTACAGTTTAGGAGCTAAATCAAACACAACTTCACTATCCTGACAACAACCCATTCACTCCATGGTGGGGAGAATGTACTGGGACCCATTTATCGGATAATACCGGGAAAAGGCAATAGAAACGGGTCTTATCCACTATTTTCTGGTAAACAACTTTCCCTTTCAAAGAAGAAAAATAATGGAAACTTTATCTATAGTAAACACCAATAGAAATACATCGTTCTCCCTGAGTGCGCATGCAGGGCAGAAAGCAGAAGTGCATGACCTCACAATGACTGAAACAATGCCTGTGCTTGCTGGATGGGTTTTGTGCCCCAACTTGGCAGAATGAACCACATCCGCATGCCTGTAAAAATATATGGTGCCCTTAATTGTGCAAACGCCCTTAAAGGCCATGTAGATGATCTGTTTTTGAGCGATTCTGCGAATAAAACCATATTATAAATCAAAAGAAAGACATCAACAAACTCATCCGAAGAAATTTCAGCTTTGTCAAATGTACCACGTTTAAAAAACCATGAAAATCCATATGCATTTTCCTGGTCTTGACGGGGTGTTTCAAATATTCGTTCTCAGTTGATCGGGTACTATGTGGCTTGCGTCATGCACTCTGTGGCGCACATACTGCGTGTGCGCGCGATCCATAAAAATGCATCGCGTTGAAACACGCACACGGAGTACACAGCGCCCATGCATTTTGGACCGCGTAGATGCGAACCAAAAATAAGTAAATCGTTTGCAAACGATCTAAATAATTTCATCTTTACGGATTATTTTCTGGTAAAATTATATCATTTTGAGCGAAAACCTTTCAATGGATAATTGCTGTTAATTCAATCTTTACTTTCAGAACTTTTCCCCTGTAAACTCGTCGACTACTTTTTGGGGTCATTGCAAATGATCAACTGGGCCTTTAAGTCTTCATCATTTTTGTATAAAACCTACTGTTACATATTAGTCATATACGTGCATATCACACACGGCGTTTTTTTTTACTCGGTACCCTCTGGAGGCCCGGGTATAATAGGGAACAAAAGGATGAAGGTCTCCACAAGGACATTTCTATAGATCAAAATGTATCTACAAGGTTCTCACGAAATAGAAATATTGATTTTACTCAACAAGGAGGAATTTCCAAGGTATACTTATCTGTCACAAGTTGAAGTATATAAAACAAAAGGGACATTCGGTTGAAATTTCAGCTCAGGAAAGTAATTCTGGTTTAAATAGGAGCGTTTTAAATTTTATCCCCTGACCCTCTAATCAATAATGAGAACAAAGGGATGGCTACACAATGATACAAATACCAGAATGTGCCCTCAAGTAGTGTGTATTGGTTGCTCGCTGTGTGGAATTGGCCCATGATAATATTCTTTGCTTGCCCCATATTCATTTTCAGATCATCTCACTACAGTATAATTTCATTATGTGCCACATGGTGCCCTAAAAAGCTGTGTTTCAGCTATGATTCTGCATTTCGTCATTTGTCGCTTTAATACCAGTATTTGATGCGAAATTCCAATTGTTCTTTCCTAGTTCTGTTTGGGCAATTTCCATTTGTTTTTCAACTCCATTAGAAATAAGGGGGAAGGGGCAGGGAAAGCTAGGGGTAACCCCGGTGGTTCATAGTTTATTTGTAGGGCGGGGAGCACGACAAGTTTGTTTATTTTCAAAAACTGATTGTCAGAAATAGGTTGAGCATTACTAAACTAAATGTACTGGTACCTATGACAAGAATACGAACAACCGCAAAAATTTACGGTTGGCTATTGTATGAGCATGTTTCTACTGGGAGCACCAGCATTAAAGGGTTTTTGCCAATGTGTTGGGCAATGCCTTTACCCGTCATCTTGTCGGTTTCTACTAAGACAAAATACCGGTTATTGTGATCATGCGTGGCAGTTGGAATGATGCGCCCCATTACAAAAGCCTTATCAGCTGTTTCTACTGCAAAAATATGCTGCGCACATCGGCAAATAACCGGTTACGGTTCACATTTCTACTGGAAGGATACCGTTTCCGAACTGTTTCCTAACGGTCGTCCTCCGTAAAAACATGCTCAAAGTGTACTCATACAGGTGCAATGTTATGTATGAGTCGAAAACTTCCCTGATGGTGTTGTGTATTTTTAACCATTAGAGGAGCGTGTTCCACTTTTTCCAGAAATGAATATCATTTTAACCTAACAATCATATCAAATACCTTTCCAAAATACTATCCATGGGAACAAAACACGAAATTTGCAATCTCCAATTTGGATGTGAAAGCTATTAAGGTTGGTGTAATTACTGCACTGCTTTATGGAATCGGATAAATTAGTTTACAAAATAGCGTTTTTTTGACGATATCCTTGAAAATATACGGACTGAGAATGCAAAAGTTCAGAATCATATGGAAAAAAAATAAATGAAAACATAGTGACAAATTATATAGTATCAAAATCTCAACGCCCATGGAAAAAAAACGGGGGTAAAAAAAATGTGATTTGGTCACTCTCCTTTAACAGTCCATATGGTCAAATCATGTGCAAAAATTTAGGATGACCACCCTGACATAATGCACACAGTGAATTTGTTGATAATGACATGCATTTCATTGCTCCTTAGTGCCAACATTTGTATTGCGAATGTAAAAATGTATAGTCTGGTTATCAAAAAACAACTAACAGATGGTTGGTTCTCACATATGTGATAAATGTACCTTTAATGTGTGACACAAAACACAGTAAATGCCTGGTTGTACATATATACGTGCTTCAAGTACATGGTGTACAAGGTTAACATTTATAAATATTTCCGTTTCTGAATGTGCCAAGTTGACATTTAATTCCAAAATATGTATTTCAAATTAATACAGATCTATCTCTATTAGAAATATCCAATCATTATAAATGTAAATATGTCTATTTCGGGATTAATGTTAACTTAGCATGCATGTCCAGACATAGAGATATTTTTAAATGCAATATTTGCACATGCCATATGACGCGCAACGACAACTGACTTAGACGTGTACATGTACGCGTTACCAGGCCTTTAAAGGTGTCCAGCAAAAATGTGCCATGGTTAGTATGGCATAGAATCAAGCATGTTCAGATTGGACATTTTTTTCAGTAAAACTCAATGAACCAATGGATACTTTAACCCAAGCAGTAAGGACATCCCATGAATCTGTCCCGTCAGTTGCATTTCTCAAGTCTGGTGGTTACTTTTACTGGCCAACCATCGGCAGGTAAAATTGACCGTATTAATTTTACTGAAATTGAATGTCGGCGCTGCTTTGGTAACATTTCCTGAATGCATGATTACTGAAACATGCTCTCACTGAAATATTGGTAAATCTTTCTTGAGAAAAAAGTACAATTTGTTTCTAATACAATTGCGGCTTTAAAGAGGATCAATCCCAAGGAGCAAAATATATTAAATTGAACGAGTGCAAACCATGCTTCAATTTGAGCAGTTCACAATATACATGTGGGTCTGTCCACAGTAATGGGGTACATTTGAAAAATAGGTCAATAATTCCTTTCAGATGTCTCTAGTTTATCTCAGAATTAAAGAAATGTCCTTGTTTTGTTCTCAGGAGATAACTTTTGCCTAAAAAGGTAAGAAATTGCTGCCACAACATACATTTTTGAAAAGCAAGTGTACAAATTGTCCTATTACGTAGGTAACGTGGACAGACAATGTTGTGACATTTTTTATGGTCGGATATTTTCTGCAGAGATAATTAAGAAAAACAATTATGCTTGATCACTCTTCAAAGTTTACCTTGATATAATAGTTGTCGCCTGAACAACTGAGTTTGCAAAACTGTGACAACATTCAAATGCCAGTCAAGTCAGCAACCTACTCATTGTATTAATCATTTTTAATTGAAACAATTTCTTTCAGGTCAAAAAAAGGCGGGAAAGGAAGGCGAACGTAAAGGTAAACAACAAATAAAGTGCCTTCAGCAGCAAATAACCCAGCTTCGTTCGGGGCTCACAGGGCAACTAACAAATATGTTTTATTGCTATTTGGTTTTCTTTTATTTTTGTACTAACAAATAAGAATTTTCCCTCTATGAGGAGATCTTCAGTGAAGCAAGAATGCTTCTGATGAAGAGACCTCATGATTGAGAGTGAAGGGAAAAACATGTCAAATATGCTCTAATTGACTAGCATTCCCAGTTGTTCCATGATTGAAGTATGATGATGTTTTGATGCTTTTCACAAGAGACATTTTTTAATCAGGAGTGAAATAAACCTTTGTCGGGTACAATCACTTGTACAGGTGTGTTTTTCCGTTTCCACAACCTCTGTCACATAATTATCATTGCAGTGCATGTCTGTTTTCAATACTGGAGAGACTTTTTCACTAGTATCATAACTCTGTGCAATGCCAGTTATCTTCTCTCAAAACAAAAGAAGTATAAGACAGATCTAAGAAGATAACGCAACAAATAGTGTAACAACATACCTTTCTGAAAACCCCGTGTACAAATTTCCTATTTAATGTATGTAACATAGGACACATACTTTGTGACATTTTTTGGTGTCCTTGTTACATACGGTATATTGGAAATTTGCACATATAGGGCTTTCAGGAAGGTATGTTGTGACATTCGTTGCAGTTTTCAGCTGAAGTTATCTCCTTAGATCCATCTTAAGATATTTCTTTTGATTTGAGAGAAGATGAATGACATTGTACATAAATATAATCCTGGAGGAAAAGGTCTCTCCAGTATTGAAAACGGACACAAATACCATGTATACATACAGCTCGGGGGAAAAATATCGGACATACCCATTGCCAATTTTTGCTATGATTGCTTGATAATTTGACCCAGGCATGTCTCAGTATGGGTTGGAAATAGTGCACTTCAGTGTTTTTAAAATGTTTACATAATTTGCATTATATGTTTGAATTTTGTAAATGTGGCAATATGGTCGGTTAAAAAAAAAGTCATAAATGAGTCATGGCAAATTTTCTAGTTCCCACACGACATTCACAAAAACAGTCAAACATGAATAATAGCAGCACTATCAATAAAAGCAGCACTATCAATAAAAGATTATGATAACAACATAGAAAATGTTTTCATTCCTGGTAATACAGGTTTCCTGTTATAGGCTAACGAGGCGAATTCCCAAGGACCACTTATTGATGAGGTTCATCTGTATTACAAGGGTATAGGTAGTACCGGTACTGTGGAATGTAGTTCAGTATTTTTCCCAGAGCTGTGTATCTTAAGCTGTGTTCGGATTGGACCTTTTGAGAATTTTACTTAAACGAACTGCTGTCTGTATTTAATTTTCGACTCGGAAACTCTTTTCGAGACTGGAGTGAAAGCAACACATTCAGACATGAGGTGATACCCTCACTCGAAAACTCTCACTGAGTCAGTGTCTGCATTGAGCTTTTTGTCTTTGTAAAATTCACCTGGTTAATTCTACTGGACGGAGGTTGGCTGGGTAAAGTAACTACTGTAGTCACCACAAAACTTGGGGGAAAAACACAAACAAAAAGTCTAATCTGAGCACAAATGTAATATATTACCACTTGTAACACAAAGCTCAACTTAACTCTGTTGTCTACTACTCAAAATTTGCTAAGGATCATCTAATGTTTATATATATTTTTGTTAATGCTGGAAATTATGCAAGATGTCGTGTTTGATAATTTCCAATTGTGTAAGGACTTACCTGCCATATAATTAGAATTCTACATGTATGAGGACGACGAGGAGAGACTCACATTGTTGATTGTCCCTGTAATTTGGTTTGCACCACTTAGTACTTGGAAGAAATGGTTCGTTCCTTCATTCATAAAAATGCGAATGACTGTTGACCTCCGTCAATAAAGCACAGTTGAGACCACTAAAACATATGTCTGTTTGTAGATCGAGGAAAAATGTCACCCTGGCTGAGGCCTGGGTGGGAGATGGGAGCAGAGCTGACCAATCTGTCGTCAACAGGATCTGAGCAGTAGATAAACCTGCTCTTGCTGCTGCCGATGTAGATGCTGCACGTGTAGAATGTGCCTTGAAATGGGATGTATCTATCCCTGATGCTGCCATGACTGTCTGGCAATTGTGGCTGACACCACTGGAGGGTGGGGTGTGCTAAATGACGAGAAAAATCTTGTATATTTCTGATTCTTTTGGTAACGAAATGGTTTTGTTCGTTGAATGTACTCCGTTGGAGCGGAGAAGATAAACTTGAGGATCAGCAGGGTGCCTCTCCAAGGACTACGCTGAGAACTGGCTTGTGTGCCAAAGAGCATTTGGCATGTGTTACTGGAGTAAACTCAAAAGCTGTTATACGCTTTCTCATGTGTTGCAAATCCAAAGCTGTCCAGGATTAGTACCGTCCTGCTGTAACCAGGGCAACCAGCATGACCAGTTTCAGTGATAACAGTCTGAGATTAAGATCCTTGTTCTGTGGCAAGGAACTAAGATGTAGCCAAACTTTTGCAACATCCCAAGTCACTTGATACCTATAGGCTTAGGTGGACAAATAGTGAAGATGCCTCTGAAATATCTCGTCATTAAAGGATGTTGCTGACCTGAAACATCATCTATATGGACATGGGCGGAGGAAATTGCCGACCTGTAAACATTTATGGTTCTATACTGCAAACCATCTTCAAGGAGAGTATGGAGAAACTCCAATACTTCTGCTAAAGGAGCGTGAACTAGATCACTGTCTCGTTGAACACTACATCAACTCCACTGATTCCATGATGAAACAAACTGGGCGTTTGTTCCTTTCCTGCACGATGCCATGATGACTTTGCACACCTTTTTCGAAAGTCCTCTCATTGGATGTTCGCGGTGCAGCTGTGGCACAGGCAAAGGAGATGTGGATGCCGAGGCAAAAGTAATGGTGTCTGAACAGTGAGTTCTAGCAACGGCGGATACCAAGGTTGCGTCTTCCAAACTGGACCTATTACGAGAGCTGTGGCTTCGTCCGTTTGAATTTGTGAAGGCACTGATACCCGTTCGGATTCTTCCAACTTATGAAGAATATGCCAACCTTGTGGGTCTGGGAGCCACGATATACAATGTACGAACTTGTGAATTTGCCTGTTGAGCCTTGATGCAACAGATCGACTGATGGTTGAAATCCATCTTGTGTACAATTCTGAAGACTGCGGGAAGACGTTGCCACTCTCTGCGGTCGTTGAAGCTCCGTGACATTTTGCCTCCTGTCACATTCAGATAGACGTCCTTGTAGGTATTCCACCGACATTGTGATGCCCCTGGAAAGACACCACGTCTAAGTTTCTACTAACAACTTTGTCGAAAGTAGAGAGCGAGTTCCCCCTGCAAGTACTCACAGAAATGTCCACTTGTAATCGAATACGTACGTTGATGTGATGATTCACAAGCGCTTGAAGAGCCTACACTGTAAAACCAGGTGTTTAGCTTCTAAACACTTTATAAATGCTTTTTGGTAACACTTTTTAAACATTTTAACACGTTTAAAATAGAGAATGTTTAATAGCTTAAACACGCGTGTTTAACACTCCGAATGAATGGTCTTGTAAACACAGAGTTTAACATTTAAACACATCGTTTATTCAACTAGTTTAATTAAACACTTTGACATGTTTAATAAAGTGTTCAAATTTAAACACTTTGACGCGTTTACAGGCTGTAACGGTTTTTAAACATTTTTACACGTTTACAGGGGATGAAGTGTTTAACTGCAAGTTCATTAGCAACATATTAAAACCTTAAACTGAAAAATCGCCTGGGTTATTTTAACCTGGGGATAGGGTGAAAATGCAACTACCCAAATTTCTACACGTGCTTTTGGTGTAAATTACCCCAAATTTGGGTACAAACTACCCAAATTTGGGTTTATTTACACCAAATAAACGGGTATAAACAACCCAACATTTGGGTAGTTGCATTTTTCACCTATAATCCCTGGGTTAAAATAACCCAGGCGATTTTTCAGTGTAGAACAGTAATGTACATGTATTTACAAGTCGTCTTTTGAATTTCAAAATACAGTATAGCAACTAAAAATTAAAATTCTGTGATCTTCCTTTTCCGACAAGGTTTGAAGTTAACAAGCCTAGGCAAGGCATACACCCTTAAGGATAACAGAAAATGCCCGGTATCGATATGGAATAGCCGCCATCTTTGGTTACTTGAACTGTTCAACAATGTAAGCACAGTATGTGCAACCAGTCCCCAAGAAACAAAGAAACTGCCCCACAAGATGGCGGCTATTCGATATAGGTCAGTCCTGGTGAGAGTTACACCCGCGGGGATGCTCATTTGAAATTTGTTTACAGAAAATGTCAAACATTATTGAACCTCATTGAAAACTTGCATGTCTTTGGGAACTTTGGACATTGCCCTTATTGCCGGGCGCAAATTGTAATTAAAACAATTCTGTCATGTAATGCACCAGTGTTAATCGAGTTTTAATCTGTGCAAAAAAAATACACTTCTTGGGTCTATTTGTGGTCTTCAAGCTGTTTTGGAGCTGCAGAAAAAAAAATGGAATTTTTACTGCGCAGTCCCTATTCTATCAAAAATATACCTGAGTGAAATATAATTAACTAATCTATATTAAAGGAATATTTTCTATGGGTTCTATAAGAAACTTTTCTTGCAATTTTGAAGAAAATGTTGTGATCTATTACCGAACATCAAAAGTAAACAAAGTATTTTCTCTTTGTCATTGCATTTCGTTATGTTAATTATTATAATAGTGACAAAAGGTTGATTACACTCTAATAGACTTTTTTCAGGGTTTTCCGTGCACAATTCATGTCAAAGGTCGGGTGTAAAAATAGACTGGTACACCTGATCCTATCGCTCATAGCATGCATTGGGAAACGCCATCTGGCGAGAGTATATAATCGGGAGCCAATCTATGTAAAAGTTGGGTGTACCAATTCCATTGTTCACAGAAAACCGTGACCCCGTAAAGGCCTATTGCATAGGATTTTGTGAAGTACTGGGTCTATTCATATAATGATGAATGCGATGATTATTACATTTCCATTGCGCACATTCCATAAATCCGTGTAGAACGGTAACTGCCGACTTCATCAGCTACAAGACCATCTTATCTGCCTTGGTGGCTCATTCTTTGGGGTTCACAGTCCTTTTACATCACCATCTGGTATGCCCTGCAGGAAGAACGATTCGATTCAATTTTTGAACAGAAATGTACAAGTGGAATAATCATTCGGGCAACAGTTAAGAGATCAACCAAGAGTTAAGAGCAAAACAACAATTATGCTTGAACTTTAGACATCGGCAACCTTGTGAAAAACGCCTTTTTGTACGGCCGTTTCTGCGCCTTGTCTATAGGCAGGACTACTGGCCAGTCAAAACTTTTTCTCCGTCTCGGAAGACTTTCTGAGACAGAAGAAACTTAAGATTGGACAGGCCACCGGTAGCTAGGATGGCAGGATGTGTGCTGTGCGCTTGGCATTGTGCACTGCAGACCAAATAGAGGACAGACTTGGGCATATCTAGGACTCGGATACAAAATTGAAATTTTTCAGACTGCTTTCCTAAACTACGGTTGCACCATGCCATGACCATCGTAAAGTTAAACTAAGAAAATTACTAACTAGCCTATACCTCGTTCATGTAGTGATGATTGATTTAGTCCTCCTCTTGAAAAGCTGCAGCCTTTTCCACAATATATCGGCAACATCTTCTGGTTCCTACGGAACGAACAGTTCAAAATAAAATTGAATAGGGGTCTAGGCATAGGATTAACTGGCAAAAAAATTAAACAACAAAAACACCTTAACAACCCAGCAAACAACGGAGAGCCAAACAAGTACCTTTCATAAACCTTTCCTGTACAAACTACCTCTGTGTCATAGGCCCGTCTCTACATGCTCTAACGTACTCAACGGGACGAATAAATTAAGAATAGGCCTAGGCGCCCATAGTATTACTTAGTTGTTTCAATATTGCAATATTTAGCCTGCCCTAGCTTAGCCTAGGCGCAGGCTACACTCCACTATACTCAGCTCAGGCTAGGGCTGAGACTATATCCAATAACTGAGTCGTTGGCCCCGTTCTTACCGATATTGGGTGTTCGATTTTGAGCCCAAAATCGAAAACCCCAAAGTGTCAAAAACGGGGCCAACGGCTTAGTAATGCTGGCTACTGGGTCTAGGCTGAGTACGCAGAGATTATGCCAAACCTGCCAAATTAAAACTATTTGCTTGAGTTTTCTGACAAATAAATGGAGTTAAATTTCACGAAAAACAATCTGTAGGAAACTGCCTTGTAAGTATTTACACCAATTGTACTACATCAAAACAACTAACCTGTTAAAACGCATGTTATTCACCATCTTTTTTTCAGCGAGTTTTGTTGGCTGGCCGTTGCATGCATGCATCGTGGAAGTGTAATTTACGTACACTGTGCATGTGGTACTTGCAACGCAAGTGTGTTGATCGGCCCTGAACATATACGGCCGGGCGCGGTGACGGTTTACTTCAAAAGGCTGTTCTTTTTACGGGACCCCTCCCTCTTTCCATCTAAATTTTCCAAACTTTATCAGTATTAAAAACGTAACTTTGATCATGGAAAATGCTCCATTGTCATAAATTAGACTTACATAAATTAAACATTTAATTTGATTAACTTCTGGTATTTCTTTAACATAAACTTAGCACGTAGAACCCTGGTACGTGCGCGAGCAACGCAACGACACGGATTTGCACAGCGTGGTTTTTCGCGCCCATACAAGGACGGCTATTTTTAGAAAACTGTATCCATGGCCTTGAGGAACGATTTGCGCATGATCAGTCGTGCAAACTAAACACCGTGTTGAGCGGGCTGAAGAGTGGTACTGAACACAGTGTTTACTCTGGTGTTTACTGTTGTACACATGTGCCCAGTTTGAATAAAGCATTTCTCCAGCAAGTTGTTGAAAATTTCGACTGATTACAATTTCCTTACATAAAATAAATAAATAAATACGAGTTTGATTATTTTTCCATCTTATAATCCAATAACTTTTCATTATAACGTTGTTTGGTACTTAAATTTGTGTTCCATTCAGCGCAGCATCACATGTGCCTTTGTGCTTTCTAATGATGTTTCTTTAAGGTTTGGTGTTTGACTCACAACTTGGTTTTAATTATACATCTGCAAAAAATGTCCCCTTTTAAACGCCGTGTTCGAGTAATATAAACACGATCTAAACACAACTGTTTAGAAAATACACACTATGTTTAGCTTTATAAACACTGCACACATTTTATAAACGCGTCATGTGTTCTCGGGTTTTACAGTGTACATGTAGAACACCGAAAGTAGTTCCGAATAATTGATGATGTGATTCTGCTCTGCCAGAGACCATCTGCCCACTGTTCTTGTCGTGGAAGCTCCCCACACCTGATGTGATGTGTCCGTCTGAATCATCAAGTCTGGAGTGGGATTTAGAAGTGTTTAGCCATTCCATTGCCTGACACATTCGATCCAGTTTTCCAGTTCTAAGTTGGATGCCTGAGAGAGGAGTACTTGAGACTCGTAGTTGTTGTTTCTATAAAGTGCCTCTATCTGATCTTGCTGCAGACTCTGATAATACAGAGAGGCTGGAAATACATCCTGTACTGATGACGACAACCGGCCGATGAGTTGAGCCAATTCTCGAACATAAACTGTTTGGGACTGCGAGATCTGCTGGCAGTGATGAACAATTGACTGACTTTTCCCTCTGGCAAGGACAACATAATTGTCTGAGAGTCTGTGGAAACACAGATATAGGTAATTTGGTGTGCAGGTTGAAGTTGTGATTTGTCCTGATTTATGATGAAGCCCAGTTCCTGCAGCAATTTCACAGTGAACTGAATATTGTTCATACATCTTCTGCAGTTTTTCAAAAAATGAGAAAAATGGTCGAGATAGGAGAATTAGCGGATTCCTTTTTCCCGAATGTACGACTCTGACAAGTTTTATATATGCCTTTTATCTTGAAGTGCCGTTACTTGACAAATTTGATCAGAGAATGCAAATTTATCACTGGTCGAAGTTCTCCCTACTTTTTAAGGATTAAAAACATCGAAGAAAACAATTGATCTTTCACCGGTACTTTCACAGTGACTGCTTCTTTGTTCAATAACTTTTGAACTTCCGACTGTCTGTTCCTGAATTGTGGATGTCATCCGACTCACTGGCACTCTTCCTTGTGCTTGACGAGGAGTATTTACAAATTCTATTTGGTAGCCCGTTAGTTTGGCGGATCCAACTGTCCTGTATGTGTGAGGGATCTTCACTTGTCTGTAGGTGAACTTCTACTTAGATTTGGAATCTTCGGAACTGTGATCCATATTGAATCGTCCTCGGTTCGACAAAGATTTAGATGACGAATATCTTGATCTGTATTTTTCCCACGAAATCTCTTGTTCATTGCACAATATGGTAAAAATATGCTAGTCTTTGACGAAGATGTAAAGGACTTTGTCAGCTTGGATGCAAGCTTACTTGCTTCCTCTGCTTCCTCTATGTCCTTGACAATATTTATACCGAAGAGAGACTTCATTGACGGAGAATTCTGCTTCAGGCTGTCGAATCGTTTGTCCAACAACTGGTCAAAAGCATGTTGTCTTGACAATGACAGGATTTGGCTTGCTGAACCCAAAAGGAACAGGGCTGAAGTGACATGTCCTTTAAAAGTCTGCAGTCGATTAGCTGAGGGCAATCGGGATCCATCGAAGCAACAAAAAGGTGAAGCAATGGCAATGCCGATTTCAGTAACTGATTGTGTGAATCTTTCAGCCTATCATCCTGGGTGACCACAGATGTTTGTGCTTCTTTAAAGGACGCTCTAACCTGACTTGGTAATTCTGGGCCATGTAAGTAGATTTCTTTGTCTGCTGGAACTTGGTTGGCCTGAAATTCTTCTTTAAATTCTTCATATAGCTGAGTTTATATGAGCGATGCTCTTACCACCAGGCAAGAACCTTTTAAATCACAAGAATGCCCAGAGCTTTACGAAGTGGATTGCGAAACTCGCAATGAATGCTTGAATCCGACTCGGGAATCAATTCAACGTCGGGCCGATCCGCGCCGTTTCCTAAAGCATGTTCGGTAGATGCACAAACAGACTCGACATTCGATGCAGTTCTGATGACAGAAATATTTTCCGAAATGCTCGGAGTAAGGGAAAAACTGACAAGGGATAGACGGGACAGCCGGCTGGTAATGGCTAACCTGGTGATGGTTAACCAGGTGATGGCTAACCTGGTGATGGCTAACCCGGTAATGGCTAACCTGGTGAGCTAGACGGCAACCACTGATGTGCAATATTATACCCCGGAAACTGCCAGTACGGTGCAATCATGGGTGCCGCCATGTTGAATGTATGCTGCCCGCTAGCGTTGCTTGTGGTAGAAACATTCCTAGAATTTTAGGGTAGAACAGGGCTCCAGCCTGGTTCGGAGGGACGACCCAAGGCAGAGTCTGTCCCGATTTTTCTTCTGATAACTGCTGAGCTTGCGGTGCCCTGGGAACTGAAGGTACCGCAAATGATTAAGGATCTTGTGCCGTCGAAGGGTCCCCTGAACCGCAAGGAAAATTGGGCAAGGCGACCCGACACGCTTTCCCATTCCCGTACAGGCAACACCCCACTCTAAGAGCGGGTTCAGTCGCCCGAGGAACACGAACTTGATCAACCCGAGGCGAGGTTGATGAGGTTCACGGCTTAATTCATGGAAAGGCCTGGCGGATCTCGGGGATCTCTGCTGGACTGTTTGTTGGCAACTTTCCCTTTTTTGGTTGACATACCAATGGGTAATTAAAATTCCCAAACGGCATATAGGAGCTTTAGCGAAGACGTGCGTGCCAAACCATATATGAGAAACGAAGACATGCTTCAGTGGTCTCAACTGGGCTTTATAGACGGAGGTCTGCAACTCATTAGCATTTTTATGAATGAAGGAACAAACCATTTCTTCAAAAGGTGGTGCAAACCGTATTACAGGGGACAATAATACAATGTGAGTCTTGACGACGAGGACGAAATATAATCTGCGATCAATAAACATATATTTGCTGTAAAGATTTGTAATTATTACCTTTGAAAATATCAATAATCCTTAGCAAATTTTGATTGCTCTAGATCTATACAGCACTTTCATATTTTGTTTCAGGATAACCACTGTATTGTGATGTCTTTTACTTTGCCAACCTAACATAACTACGCAAACAAATCTTGTGCCAATTTCTTGCAGATTTGTTTTTCCCAGGCTTGTGAAAGTAGTTTTTGTTGCTTTTTAAAACCAGGGTGATTTTTAAGACATTTAATTTTGCAAACTCAAACTGAGTGCTGGATTAAAGCATGCATGCACTTAGTGTAATAGCACATTCAACACAGCCGTATGAACCTCAGGCCGGGGACAGACGAATTACGAAGTCCCAATTTAATGTAGTATTACCATAGTACGAATACGAGATTTTGTGCGTGTGAACCCAAATCTATTGTAATCGTATCACAATCAGTCAACGACGAGAATTCTCATCATTCGATTGTGATACGATTATAATCGTATTACAATAAATTGACAAATCACGCGTGCGACCCCATCTCATAATCGTATTACAATCCATTTCCCCTTGTGCGTGTGCGTGCTTTCTCTGGATGCATGAGAAAATGAACATGGGAACAAGACAGTTCTGTAAATTTTTGCACTGCCTACATGTATGAGAGAAGTTGATAAAGTTTCAGTTTAAGAGTTGGGAGGAAACCTTACATAGTCACAAGTGCATAGGAAAACTCCTGGAGTAGGGACAAATTATACCCAAATGCTTGGACCATATGATTATTCTCTCGATTTGCCAAATAGTTTACTTGTTGTTTTATCTAGTTGTGCATCCATAAATCTTGATGATGACCATCTGATTTTTCTCTCGACTTTGTACTAAAATTTCATAAAATTAGGCCTTCAGCTTGTCTAGATTTTTTTCCAGAAAATGGATTTCATTCTAACCTAATAACAATCATAAAAAGTACTATCCTTGGGAAGAAAACAGGAAATTGGCAAAAAATGTGGATGTGTATAAGGAAAACAATTTGGTATAATCACTGCACTGCTTAAGTAACCAGATAAATTAGTTTACAAAACATTGATGGTTATTTTTTTACAGTATCCTTGGAAATAATGTAGATTATATTGGGAGTGCGGAATTTCATAATAGTAATGAGAAAAATGTGACAAATAACATGGTTTCAAAATATCAACACCCATGTGGGGGATAGGGAGGGGATACAAAAATATGATCTGGACATGCTCCTTTAAATCCTGCCTGCAAACCCATCTGTTTTTGTTTAGTGCATCTGATATTAATCGCAGTTTACATTTGTTGTTGTACATGTACTTATATAAAATTAGGAAATATTAAATTGCTACAAATGGTGAGTAAAATACAAGATGAATATTCCAATTCCACACATTTATTAGGTCGAGCGCGTCTCATCAGTGCATCATCATTCTCATCTAATATTTCTTTTGACGACGATGACCCTGAGTTTGGAATCATCCAGCGAACTTCTAGGAGAGGTAGTCAGTAGTATCCATATAACTGCATGCTTAACTTCTTCTTTTTTTCAGTTGGAAACGACAAAGCCAAAACCACGTTCATGTGTGTGCAATATGTTTTTAAAAAATGGCGCAAGTCTGGCGGAAGGTTCAAGATTTGTCAGAGGATTGCTTTCAAGGAAGTACTAATGCTTAATTGATACATATCTTGTGTCAGTTTGATGCATAGTTTCAGAGTACAGATGTTGAAGCAGTAGTCACCTATAGCTTGCTTCACATTGAATTGACACACGCGACGCAACAACTTTACGTTAAAAAAGTCGCTAGAAACATGCACTATACCTGCATATCGCACTGAAACTTGTATCACCCTGTGTCATATTCAATGCTTTTGAACCTGTATTTAAATTTCCACACACAAAAACAAAACTACACACATGTGAACTTAGGTGTGGTGAACTGCCTAACAATTTAACTTATCTTACTGCATGGTGTGTCATTTTCCCCAGGTACATGTAGCAATGAGCATTAGGCCAGTGTTGGCTCAATGTCAGCCCAATGTTGGCCCAACGTCAGCCCAAATGTTGGCCAAGTGTTCATTGCTATCTGGTTTACATTTTTTTTGTTTAGTTGAAAATTAATTTTCATGTGCGAAAAATCCATAAGAGCTTACAGCCACTAGATGAATTTGATTCCATTTTATTTCCATTGCACAGAAGGTTTCAAAGTTTTCTTGACATATATTGGGAAAAAAGTATATAGTTACCTTGTTCTATAATGAAGACTCATAATAAACGCCTCACAAGGTCCGGTTTTGGCCGAAGAATATTAACTGATCATGGCCCCTTCACTGATCAACTTCACAAGACTTGATATTCGTATTGGACATTTTGTCCTTTATGGGCTGGGGATCGATGGCCAAGAAAAAAAATATCGGGACAGTTTCCTTGGATGTCCACACTAAACTTTGCAATAAAGTTAAAATATCCATTTGCTCTGGAGGTTTTACCAAAGCATGTCCTGATCCTGTCCGAAAATCCCTAGTGGGATTATTTTGTGTGGTAAATGTTTCTGTTCAATACAGACAAGTGGGTTTGCCACTACAAATCAAGTTGTTACTGAAAAATAAGCTTTTCTTTTACTTTCTGTTGTTTCTAATGTTCAAATTTCTGTTTTAGTTTCAACCTTGTCACTTGATTTGATTTTGCTATATTGCAAGCTCTATGAAAGGAAAATAATGCATGCACATCCGTCTTTGTTGAATGTGACATAGGCCTACATGTACTAACGTAAATTTAGATGCATTTCTTGCAGAGCTACTTCTGGCAAATTTCTTAGTTTTTTTTCTTTCTTTTAACAACCTATTTTTCAGAATCAGTATAAGCGTGCTATCAACTAAATTCCAATCTTTGAAATTTGTGACGTTTTGGGTTTTGTGGTTATGCAGCAGCCTTCAAAATGCAACTCCGTTGAAGACATAATTTACCTAATTTGTGGAAAATGTTACAATCGATCCCGTATACATATTCCACATATATTTTTTTTCCAAAACAACCGTTCAGTTGCTCTGTTGAATTTTGAATAGTACATGGGGTCATCTTTAATTTAATGTTACACTTTCACATGTTGCTATAAGGATACAGACCAAAAACCTTTGTCTGGTCTCCAAATAAAAGAAATAACTTTCTAAAAACCCCGTGTACAAATTTCCAATATACGCTCGTAACCGGGCGGACACTAGCTTGTGTTACATTTTAGGCCATCCCGGTTACGAGCGTAAATTGGAAATTTTAACACAGGGTTTTTAGAAAGGCATGTTGTCACACTATTTGTAACCCTTTTTTGGGCCTAAGTTATCTCTTCAGAACAACTGAAACTTATTTCTTTTATTTTGAGACCAGACAAAGGTAATTTCTGGAAAATATGGTCTGTGTTGCCAAAATGCCCCCTTTATTGTGGAAAGACTCATGGTACATGCGCGAAAGCACTTGCAACCATTCACAAACATTGCCACTCGCTTCCAACCATTCTGTCAAGAATCTTTTCATTTTCAAACCTCACCACTAAAGGAAAATATACTAATGTCCACAGTTTGGTGTTCCTCTGTTAATGGAGTTCAGATATCCCAACCTCCCCCCAAACAAAAATATAATTCGTTTTAAACTGAGAATCACATAATGTGGATGTGAAGGCAAAAATGTTGGTGTCGTTACTGCACTGCTTTATGGAACCAGATAAATTAGTTTACAAACCATCAGTGGTTTTTTGATGACATCCTTGAAAATGTACGGTTTGAGAACGCGAAATTTCAGAATGGTAATGACAAAATATGACATGATATGGTATCAAAATCACATCACCCATGAGGTAATAGTTGAGGGGGGTGGGGGTGGGGGTGGGGGTGGGGGTGGGGGGTTGGGGGGGGGGGGGGGGGGGGCTGGGGGCTGGGGGCTGGGGCTTCTAAAATAGTATCTGTTCACGCTCCTTTAAACTGCTTTGGGTTTCAAATTGGAGGAACTAAACTGTTGGCCTCAAGAACAGAGCTCAATTTAATGGTGCCGTTTTGCAAAAAATACTGCATAGCATAGAAACAGATTCCACTTGGCAAACATACTAGCTATAATATCATGGCATATGCATTATTTTTGATTGGTTATGTTTGTTTTAAAGTTGGTTAGCAATATCTTCTACTTATCAGCGCCATCAGTTTGGGCCCAGGGGCCAATTTCATAAAACATGTTACGCTTAATCAAAAATGTTGGATTAATCATAGCAGGAATATTAGCTCAAGAGATTGCGCGCGCAACGCTGTCGTCTGTTTTGTTCGAACGCGTTCATCGTCTGCCTTCATAAGTCAACGTCAAAATTGTCAAGTACCATCATCGGTTATGTTTCCATTTTGGGATGATTATCACTACCACATAAGACACTTGCCTGTCTCTGACTAAAATATTTCAACAACAGCTGAAAGTTGGAAAATGTGTCTCGAATTTTGCCGAGAATGGCGAAGAAAAAGATGGCGTCACGTTAGCAAAAAATCGCTAGGTTAGCATGCGGTTTGGTTTGCTAGTGCTTAAATAGTTTTACGCAATGGAGAGAGCGCTAACATGTTTTATGAAATTGGCCCCAGGTCATTTTTAAAAAGTTAGTATTGAATTTATCAAAACATGCATTGTATTAGTTTCCAACAGGAGAAGGATCCTACAAGATATCTCAAGAGAGCAGTATTCCTTCTTATTGTTGTAAAGATCTTGTTGTAAAGATCTTGTTGATTTGTGAACCCAACAGGGGCAGGTCGGAGGTTGACCAGCCAGTCGTCAGTGGACAGTGATGTGTCTGTCTTTGAACCGCCAAAGATTGTGCGAGGAGGTATACCATGTCCACATTGACTAAACTCATCATCAACTCATCATAGTTTATACTCGGCATTTTTATTTTAAGCGAGAATCGGAGTTTATTGTACCTTTCTATTCTAATTATCATGCAAACTAAAGGCCACCAATTTAAATTATTGCTTACACTTGATTCTGAGCTCGGGGTCGAATACCGAGTTCGGGATCAGCTTCGAACCACAAACTGAGTGTAAACGCTCTCTGGACCAAATTGGGCCCGGGGCGAACCCCGAGCTCGGGATCAGTTTGCAGTTATTTTAAGCAATTAATCTTTACCGCATCCGCTCCACAGCCGTTGCGGGGGGCCGGGAAAAGCCTGCGAAATTCAGATGGACTTGCACACTGAACATGCACATGCAGTTGTGTACATGCACGCAGATACATGTAAGCAAGACCTTTGACTGCAACTTCTGGCGCCGCGCTCGAAATCAACTACAGAATGTTAACGCGACACTCCGAATCATTGCGGTTAACACTGACGCATTCTTATCAGGGGATCACTGTTGATCCTGAGCTCGGGACAAGTGTAAACACGGTCCTAGGTTAATTTCTCTCATGATATAATTATAATATATCTTCAAGCAAACTTGAATCATCGATCCTGATTGTTGAAAATACGAGTCCGGCTAGTTTTCCCGCAAAGATATTTAATCTGACATGGTGGTGTTGAACTACGTGCCTGTGATGTGATGAAAAAAGTCAGATATAAACTCTGATTCTTGCTTTAAATACATGTATGTATACTTGGAACAGTGAAGAAGATAACAAATTTTCAACTCTAAAGAACCACAGTGGCTGTTATTTTCAAAGTGGTGACATACATGTGTAATGGGAATTGTTCAAAAGCAGATTCTTTTGAACAATGGTCATATGGTGTTTTTACATTATTATCTACCCTCTAACAGCAAATGCCGTACTTGGTTGTTATAATGTTGTTGATTTTAATAAGTCGGGTAATAACATTGGTACAGCGAAAGGTGTTGAAATAAGGTGATTGTTTTTACTTATTAGGTTATCTTTCTGGGTTTAGCCATTTTCTTTTTTACATTTGAGATTAATTTTGCCCACATTGGACTTTTGCCTTTATAGTAAAATTGACTAATCAAATCCTATTAGACAAAGAATTGCTAGGAAAAGCAACCATTGGACATTGAAAGTAACAGGGATGTCTGCAATATGGATTATAATTACCGGTAAAGTACTCTTTTGGTGCGGTGATTTTTAACAAAAGAGAGTTTTTTTAAATAAGAGGAAATGCTCTGGTGGACAACTTTTAAAATGGAAAAACTAATTTGATCATAACGTACAATAACAGTATTCCATTACACTCCATGTACTAACAAAGCTGTTTTTGGAGGGGATGGTATTTTAAAGACATAATCTTGTCAGTTTCAAATGTTGTCAATGTGATATTTGGAAATGTTATTAGCAACTCACACACGTGCGCTTAAATCAAGTCAATGCTCGAAATGTATAGCGAGTGATTACACTTGGGGAATGTTATAAACTAACAGTTTATTCACACATGGCCCGTTTACACTCGATTCGCCTTTGCCGAATCGAACTTCGCAATATCCAAAAAGGGGAGTTAAAATTGAAGCCGGGTAGGCACTAAGTGTAAACGCAAAAGGTGAATTGAAAAAGGCGGATCAGACCCGGGTCTGATTCGCCTACTTCAAGCATGGAGCTATGCTTCAAGTCACCTTTGGGGTAGGGTTGAACCCCGCAAATGCGGGGTTGAACCCTGCAATTGTCAAGGTCGCTTGTTAAATGCTATTTGAGTGTTATATATGTCCTTGGGCAGATTTTGTGCAGTGCGCGGCGCATGGCAGATTTAACTGATGAATCAAATTGCCAGTTACACCATAGAGCTATATCATATGAGTTCAGACTTTCAATCCAAGGCATGAGCCAAGTAAAACAACAATTCAGTGACTGGAGGCAAGTCGTCAAAAGTTAAGGTACATTCACACTTCCCTTTTCTCGCATAAATCTGACATGCGTCGCTTTGACAAAAACCAGCGCGGAGAGAATTTGGAGTGAAACGATGCACTGAAACTCAAAACACCTTCCAACCTAGTTGATTCAGTGGTTTTAGTGCGTCATTTCACTCCAAAAATTCCATTTCTGAAAGCAACGCATATAAAATCTACGCGCAAAAAGGCTCAGTGAGAATCCACCCCTATTACCATCCTGAGATCTCAGCGAATTTCCACTCTGCTACAAGATTTCTGTCGCTGCTTCCACAGCAAAATGGGGCGGATTTCAACAGGGCCTCGGGACGCACGAGTAGGGGAGTGCGTTAAAGAGGCACTGTTGCAAGAGGATGGCCTATTACTTGAGTCTCAGAGAGATATGACCATGGGACTCCAGTGTGTGTTGGATCTGAATATCTGTCTGGAGTTCGTAAATGTGTGCAGGAAGAAAACTGGGAATTTTGTCAGTGGAGGCTGCAAAGATCATAGCCAATAGTTTGCCCCATGGAGGGATTTTAAAAAAAAGTTCTTATGGAAGTTCCCATGCAAACAACAAATAAATCCACAACATAATGACAGTGACCTTTCATCAGTGTTGAAATTCTTACAAAACTGAATGTTACAAAATGAAAGCACAATATGGTCGTTATTTATTTTAAAACGGTGACAGACTCTGTACGAGTATCATGCCGAAACAGTATCTTGCCATGATGTCACCTGAATAAGTTTTCTAAAATACTAGTGCTTCTTTGGTTATAACAATTAAGGCTTGGAACTCATAAGTACATGTCTAGCAGCTTTATTGTAAAATGCCAATTAGCTGAAATCTGCATTTCATTTTGTAGCAGAACTAAATCAGAAGACGAAATTGAAAATTACTTTGCCGCAAATACAGTCTACGAACATTTAGGGAACTTAACGCTTTTCTTATCAGATAATTATGAGCTGATCTAATTCCTGTTATCTTTAATACATTACATAGTCTCTCGGAAAGCCAGCAAGCGTTCCCATCTTCTTCAGATAGATGAGAGAGACGCCGACACATTTTCCCCAGAGGATCCGGAAGGTAAAAATAACTTCAAGATTGACAATTAAGTTCATTTTCTCTCATCGTCAGCATCAACAGCCACCATCGTTCATAGAATGATCAGCCAGTATTATTTGTTTGCTTTTCATTTTGTGCCCATATTTGTGTTGCCATGGCAACGGGTATAATTGAACATGCACACTGATGTCGTTGCTTCCTGTTTTAATTGGCCTATCATTAAGACAGCCGGTGAGTTATCTTAACAGGGAGTACCAAATTAGAACTTGTTTCCAATCAGTCCTGATGAAGATCCTTGGATCAAAACGTTGACTCATTCTTCTACGCTACTTATGTTGCATTAAATCAGCTCAAGAATCGTGTATATACATGTATATTCCATACAGTAAACAACAATGAACCAGCTATATTCCTTCAAAGAAATACAAATTTGAGATTTGGGAGTTTTTATGTCTATGTGCTGTTCAGTTATGCTAAAAGTAGCCTTGTACAAGTCTATGACGTGGGCTGGCAAAATCTAGTCCCGTATGGCATCATTATCGACCTCTCGCGATAAACTGTAGCCAGCGACTATATAGGCTGGTTACCGGAATATCTTGGTCTAAAAACCAGACTTACACGCGCGAGGCTAAATCATAGCCTTGTTCTTTCTGTACTCGACGTGTTTTATGGGCGGCGACTCTTTATGCTAACTTTTAAAAGCTCATTGGTTAACAGTTGTTTTAACAGAACAATACGGTGCGGTTTGAAAAATAGAAGATTTTCCAGTTGGTAAGTTCACAAACAAGTCATACCTTTACAGAAAATATATGTGAGGGCTATCTTCTGGCCTTCGTGAAAGTCATCATTCAATTTGCAATTTGTCGGCTGCATAATTCAAACTACCGTTGATTTCTTTAGTTGTAACACTACGTGATGATGTCGCCATATTCATATTGCATCAGAGACATGGAGAGATGTACACATATACACATGATACATACTGTACATTACATATGTACGACGTACAAACGTTTATGCTTGCAAACCGGTCACACGCACTATTTGACCCGAGGGTCAAAGTAGTGAGCTCTGATTGGATGTTATGTAAGATATGAATATTTATAACCACTCGGGTTTCGCATAAGTAATTGCGTCGGATTTCCAACGGCGAACGCAGATATAAAGAAACACATCGTGTACAGAAAAAAACAAGGCTATGATTTAGCCTCGCGCGTGTAAGTCTGGTTTTCAGACCAAGATATTCCGGTAACCAGCCTAGTCGCTAGCTACAGTTGATCGCGAGAGGTCGTTAATGATGCCAAACGGGACTAGATTTTGCCAGCTCACGTCATAGACTTGAACAAGGCTATGCTAAAAGTTGCATCATTTCACAACTTCTTTAGCAAGGTTTTATGTTTTCTTTCTCTAATGGATTGTTTTTTTTAAATACCAAATTAGCCTTTTGCAAACCTTTGCACTGTGGCCGGTGCTCGAATTCTTCCTTTTCAAATGGAGGTGCATTTTAGAAAGTCCACATACTATGCTGTTGTTGCTACGTGTTGCACACTATTGTTTAACAACCAACAGTCTGGTTGTTTTATACCATTCTTTTCTACCGTGCTTAAGCTTGCGCGTGCTTGGAAACGGCTAAATCCAGTATTGATTATATACTTCTCACCTGGGGACAATTTCATGGAGCTGTTTAGCAGCTGATTTTGTGCTAACGGAGGCTCCGGATATTTCATGGAGACCGTAACCTTAAGCTCTAGCAAACGTTTGCTATAGCTTCAGAGGCAAATTTGCTAATCACCAGTGACGCAACAATGCCCGTTTCCAAGCACGCGCAAGCTTAAGCACGCCGCGGCCGTGAAAACAGCCTTAAAGTTAGTACAACTTTTCTGCTACAAAAAGCACACGTTTTCAGCTTGTGCTCAAGCAGCGCCATGAAATTGGCCCCTGCCATGTACATGCCCCGCATAGCAATGAAAGATTAGTCTGGTCAAGTGGATACTTAGTGTGCATCTCAAAGGATGTATGTCAGTACACCAAACGATATTCATGTGAAACATGCAAAAGGCTAATTCTTCCCTGGATTCATGTCTGTTTTACACTGCAGCTGGAGCTGGAGACTGTCTTTTAATAAAATGGCAGTCTCTGTTGAAATCTATGGCATAGATGTTGTTACAGTCACACTGATATATTAACAGTTTTGTTTACCATTTCTTTGAAATTCTAACATGCTTTCCTTCATGTCGACGTCATTTCATGACATGATACCGATTTTAAAGTACAGTATATTTTGAATCATGTTCTTAATCGTATTGTTTTGTCTTAGTCATGTGGCCACTGATTCCCCGGTGGTTCTGGCCATTTCTAATTCTTCATGGGTTTCGTCACGCTTGCGAGTGACAGTGCAATGGGCACTTCTGAGGAATCCTTGGTATGAATACCAGAAAGAAATAATAATACATGTAATAAAAAGGTGACACAAATTAAGTCTCATAAAAAAAAAATGACACAGAATGCATTATGGCATCCGAGAGGACGTGACCAAGAATTTTGTTGGTTGTTCTTATCAAACATGTCAAAATGTTGTGAAACTCATGCCACGTTTCAGATGACATGGGACTCCCATGAAATTTCTATTTCCCAGGTAGCAGGCACACATGGAGATAGAGCCATTTGCCCAAGTCATACCATATTTAATATTTCCAATGAAATGGTTGAACATATGCATGTATTTCAAGAGTGTTCATATCACGTTACTTGAAATGTAGAACAGCTTACATTTCTGTGATGTCGGCAGTAGAATAAGCAAAGTTTTTAGTTAACATATTCAGTTTTGTTATGTTTTTTTTTTATGGGAATGGATTATTGCTTTAACATGATTTTTTTTCTAGTTATCCATGTTTGACTTAACAAAATGTCATTGTTTCATCACATGGTATCATTTTGCAGGTTTCAGCCAGAGGGTATAATTTCATAGCGCTGGCTAAAAAGGCTTTATAAGCTTTATGTTCAGTCAGCTTATTGCATGGTTTAATCCGTTGCAAAATCTGACTTATGGGTGTAGTTTTGAACACATCCACGCAAGGAGCATATTTGCTAATTACATCTCATACATCTATAAAATCATTATTTGTGGACATCTATTTATTTTCTTGTGCATTGGGAATTCTACAGGAGCGGCTTATTTAAATTCATTTCACTCGTTCACCAAAAAATATGTTTATTATTTTTTATCATCTACATTTTATTTCTTCTCTTAGCAAGTATACCAACAACCATCATACATGTGTGTATATATATATATATATATATACAAATTTATATATCTATATAAGCAGTATCAAGCGTGATTTTGTTTGGATTTTTTTCCTGAAGGGCTAGTATCAGGCCTACAGTGTGTATGTTTTTTTTTTTTGTGCTTCTGTACAGAATACTTTGAACTTGCATGTGACAGATTTGTTTAGCCCTGGCATGCAGAGTGGTGTAGCGGACTGAATCAAATGGTTAAATCCACAGGTTGTGGGTTTGAATCTCATCCTAGGCTGTCTATAGAACTTGTGCCCTCTGGCAAGGCACTTACTCTTAAGTTGCCTCTCTTTGGCTGTAAATGCATAGCTGCATGAATTTGAGTCCATTGACAATGGTAATACATGTATTATATAGCACACTGGACTCTGAGTGCATTGATGCACTTTTTATAGCGAACTATTTTGGATTGTTAATAGACGAATTTCACATTAGCCCATTCTGAGCACTTCTGCATTGAAACCGAGGCTATTCGTCACAAGTTCGTGTCAAGTCGGCTGTACGCGTGCGCTACAAGTACATTATTGTACAGTGACTGAGTGTGTACATACATGTATGCTGTTCTGCGTGGCATTTAAGAGTGATTGCGCATTCATGTGCATACATGTAATGTAGTTGCTCAACACGAAGAGCCTCGTTATCAAACCCGGAAGTGCACAGACCGGTCTCAAATTGGTTTATTTGGAATTCGTCTATTGCTTACCATAGTCTTTATATATGTTGGTACATGTAGCACAGATACTAACTTAAGCTATGTAGATAGCTAAAGGGCAACACTATACATTTCAAAAGGTTTATCGAGTAACAGTGTTAAAGCCATCAGTATTATAGACTTTAATGTTGCTTTAATCATGCCGAACCTAACCGCTGCTTGTCTAACAGTTAACATTTCTAACATTTTGTCACTTAACATTTGTAACAAATTTTTTTTCATCTGCCATAAAGTCAAATTATACAAATTCTCCAAAACTTCAGTTTTCTACATGTATATGGGTGACCTTAATGGGTAAAATTCCATGGTTTAAATATCTGTTTCTGTATGCAGATTTGAATTATTGTCATAATATGGTGGCGAGTGATGGTAACTTAATTTTCTCGCCCAATGTTTTGGCATGCAGAAAGTGTTCAAATAACTTGTAAAAGTTAGCACACTTCTGCTCTTCAGTGATAGTGTTCTAGCTGATTTAATCTGCAGAAAATGTTTTGTATTGGGGCGAGGTTTAAATATCCAGCAACAAACAAAACCCAAAATATTCTCCACTTTTTGATTTAAAAAGCAGTCAATCTGAGAGTGAGAATCTTCAGCACACAGAAGCTTTATGGAGTCATGCATAATGAAGCTGTTATGTTACTAAACGGGTCAAAAGAAATAAGTCCCCCCCTGGGAAATGTTCATTTTTCTGGAAAACAGTTAGGCTCCTTAACCTGTTACAAAAATGTAAAATGTAGAGTGAAATGTTATACATTTAATGTGCAAAAAAGTTTCACCCAACAGTTAACCCTCGCCTTGAAATGCTGCCATTTAGTAAATTTGATGACCAATTAAAAATGACACTTTCTTGCATAGGGATTTGACAAATTGATGAAATTTTAAACCCATGAAAAATTCAAACACATGAATAAACTTTCTTCAAATGGTTGTCACCTGTTTGGATAAAAATGTGAAGGACCTGTTCATGGTTGAATGAATAACATTCATTGAAAGTGTAAATAATCCCTTGGAGTAGACTTCAGGTCCATAAATTTGTCAAATCCCTATGCAAGAAAGTGTCATTTTTAATTGATCATCAAATTTACTTTTTTTGCACATTAAATGTGTAACATTCCACTCTACATTTTACATTTTTTTAACAGGTTAAGGAGCCTAACTGTTTTTCAGAAAAATTAACATTTCCCAGGGGGGACTGTTTATTTTGATTAAACTGAAAATGTGCATTTCTTTTGTTGCTCGGTATAGAAATGAACAAAGCAGTGATAATGTTTTGTGTCATACATAAACGTGTACATGCACATATACATATATGTTGCTGATGACCATATTCGGAAATGTGGCTAATTTGTTGAGTTAATTTGAAGGTATGGTGTATAAACAAATGATTATTTGTTGTATCCAGGTTGTGGTAACCTACAAATGTATGCTTCGGAGCTGGTAACAAAGTTACTACACCAATCATGTAGTAACAGTTGGATTTTTGGTGAAGGGCATTTAGAACATGCCTTTGGTAATGCATTTTCGTTTAAACTTAGTATTATTTTCTTCCCCTGCCTAACACAGTGTCAGTGGGATCTAATGTTAAGGTGCGTCGTGAGAGCCAAACCGCATCACCCAATAATGACAACGAAGGTAATCACTTCCAGTCATTTTCTCCTTGGGCTTTTTGCACTGGTGGAGGGTTCCTATTGGCTTGCCTACGGATCTTGAATAAAGGGGTATTTTGGTTAAATTTTCTTTGCTGACGGCGTAGATTTGGCAGTGTGTATTTAAAACTGAAAAGAGCCAGTAATCCACAGCTTACTCAAGCAAACATTTTTGAAGTTGCTTCAACATCTGAAGTGCAGAGTGCTGTTTTGTAGTAGCAAATTGAGGCCAAGTCAAGTTTTTAGTCTAAAGTCTATTTGACGTATGTATGCAAGATTTGCAAACATGAGTTTGTATGTGATCCAGCTAGCTCTGAACAGGGTTGTAGTAGAGTCCATCACAAGTCCAGAGCCGATAAAATCACAAGTCCGTGACAAGTCGCTCACAAGTCCAGTAACAAGAAGCAAATAATGAACACGCACAAAATAATGCCTTTGTTAGAGTTCATTTGAATAGCTTGTGAGTCGAATTAGGACCCAGGGAATTGTGGTGGACCTGTGAAGGCTGACATATGCAGTTCAGATTGCTCATTTTTCTCCCAAGTCAAACCAAGAGCCTGTTTCTATTGGGAGCACCAGCATTAAACAGTTTTTGCCGATGCAGTGCGCAACGCATTAACCGTTTCTATTGGAGACAAAATACCAATTATGTGGCAAGCGTTAAAGAGCGTTTCTACTCGCGGCAAAATACCGTTGCGCGCACCGGCAAAACATCTGTTTCAAGCGGTTTCTATTGAAAGTAAATCGTTTCTTAACTGCTTGGGAAACGGTTATGCTTATAGGAATACGCCCCAAGTCACACAGTGGCAATGTGCTACATGTATATGGCTCCAAAGCTGCATATTGCACTAATGCGAGCGTGCACTACAGTACCAGCTGTGCAATATCCAGTAAAGTGAATTGCAGTTCAGGTCTTGGTCTTTGTATACCTTTATGCAATCTTCCATAGACTTTTATTTTGCTGGCAAAGACAAATAGCCTTACGTGCCTGTTCAAATCCCAGGCCTCTTTTCTTTGCACTCCTCCGAAGCTCTAATAGGTAAAATAGTATAAATTAAAATGGCATTTAAAAAAAAAAAGTATCCTCGGGCATCTCTGGCTATAAATTTTCTGGTGGCAAAGTTTTGAGTTTTCTGCATGGGAAACTAGGTTGGTGTGTGTTGGGAAAGGGATTCTTATTAATAATTGCGATTCAAGTGCATTTGCCTTATCAATGTGGGTTGCTACATCTGCTTCAACATTTCTGTCAATTTTTTCCAACCATGGGTACATCAATCTGAGAATCAATGAGATTTGGGTCAATAAAAAATTTGCCCGTGAAAGTTATACAAGACATGAAAAGATGGTCTAAAAGTAGACTGCCGTGATTCAAAGAGTCTCATTTGGCCAAAAAGATATGCTTTCGATTAATTTTCAGAGACCAAATCCCATAGGTCATTAAAATACAGGAATACAAAGGAATGTGCATTGTATTCTTGTATTTTAATGAGGTTGGATCCACCACAGTCTCATGTGTGGCTTGTTTCTGTAGTGTGTGGCACTGGCAGCAAGGTACTTTTATAAAGGCATAAATTGTCTTTACAACACTAATTGCATAGGCTGCCGTGAAGTTGTTACAAGTTAGGTTGTTTTTGTGTGCGTTCAACGTTTCTACTAAATAACTTAAGATACAACATTCCACAAATGTTAAGGTAAAATGTACCTAGCTTTAATTCTCATACCTTTTCCACATACTTATAAGCCTTTTTATTATTGTCTTTTCGCAATGACGCCTTGTTTGAACCTTCATAATAAGTTGATTGCAACGTATTTTGCCAAATCATCAGATATTTGAAGAACTTGTATTTTCCCCCTCATCTCCAGCACAACCAAAACGACGAGAGAGCCAGTCAAGTAAAAAATCCAGTATAGGCAGTATGAATGGGGAAGGTATGACTAGCATTGTTTGTAGATCAGTGAATACAATTTCTTTAGTAGTGAGGCACATCCAAATGGATCATAATCATTGACTTGCTGGTACATGTAGTAAGCATGACCTGTAGGCAGGGTGTGCTAAACACCAAACTGGCCTGATGTCTGAAGTCCATTTTTTTTGGTGGTGGGGGTGGGGACTTTTTGACCTAGATTATTATCAAACTAGAAAGGTATACTTGCCAATTCTCGGGTGAATTGTAGAAAAAAGATTTACATATGTCTGCACGTTCCCACCAAAAACCTATCATATGTGTCGTAAGCGTGTGTCTCGCAAAAAGTAACATACATAAATTAACCGAAAGCTGCATAGCCACAAGCGATAACTTTTGTTGTTTTTATATGGGAGAACACCAAAGAGTCTGAAGGGGACGGGAGTTGGGAAGGAGACAACTGCATACGCCAAGTATTTAGGGACGAGAGGGGTCTAAAAGTCTATTTTGTGCATATTTACTGTATGGGCGGACTCTCATCCAATTGAAATTGAAGTACATGTATATTTCTGGGGTTTTTATTTCAGTTTTGACGTGGCGTCGTGGGAGTTGTAACAAAGAGCCTTCCCAGCAGACCATTGCTGAAGGTCTGGTTTCCAGCCTTAGTTATTCATTGAATTGCATGCTATGACTTTTCCCTTTGCAAGAACCTAACTATCACACAGTCGACAGAATTGAAAATGGCGGAAGGTGGAAAATCCTTGTAGCCTCTCTTTGTAGTAGTATGACTGTAAAATTAGGCTTCTATATATGGGGGTTACACTGCCAAAAATGAAATTCTCATTTTAAGAAGAAAACAAACTTATTTCAAGATTTTTTTCCTTGGGAGAATACCAAGAAAACTTGTTATTCCTAATTTCTTGATTTAAGTAATTATTTGTTTCTACATGTAGGTCAAGAATATTTTTCTAAAAATTAGAAAAGAGTTTTAAAAACTTTTCTAATCTTCTTGGAAAAATATTCTTAATTAAGAAAACAACATCTTGAAATAAGAACAAAATTAAGAAATATTTTCGTGCACATTTTTTTTTGGGAGACACACAAGAAAATCCCTTTATTTCCTTGATTCAAGAAAAACAAATTTTTAGGACGTCCAACACAATAAGATTTATTTTCTAGGTGGTGGTTATTCCTTTGATTTTTTTCTTGGTAAGAATGTATATATTTCTCAAAGCACATGAATTTGAACTGTTATTTTGTCTCCCAGACAAGCCTCTAGTAACGACTAGAACCCGGCGCATTGGCCATGTGCAATGCCCGGTCCTTGACGTCACACCGCAAGAAGGTATATCTACACCTTGATTTATTTTTCTCACAGAGGTGGTTGGGAATATTGCACGTACAGTTAGAGCCTCAGTAGTGTCTTATAGTTTTGTTCAATTTTTACATTCTCTTGCTATTGCACTATTGCACATTTTATATTATTTCTGAAATGACATACATTATACATGTACGTGAGATTTCAGACATACTGGCAGAATTTTGTTTGGAACATTTGTGCCATTTTGGATCATGCATAAGTATTGTTTGAAAGGTATACTGGTTACGAGTAGTGTGTAATGCAGCTCGGTCAACTGTCGGCCATCAAAGATGTGTTGGTATATCATTGTTTGGTTTTAACTGCGCAGAGCAACAAGATGACTTCAGTTGATTTATTGAGTTATTTGACCCAACTTTGAAGTAAAATTATCAAGCCGATAGCGGTTGCTGTCTTGCTGATAACTTTTGCTCCGTAGCAGAGACTACTACGCTACAGTGAAATCTCAAAATAAATTTGCTAAATTAAAGGTATAGTTAACTCTGCTCAAAACTCTGTTAAGCAATTAATCATATCTCCTTGTAGTTTAACTTCTTGAGATTTTTCTGTGTAGACGGCTTTAAATGTCACAGCATCTGGGAAACTGTGTGTGTCACCGGCCAGTCCACCACGTGCAAACATGCATATATTATAGCACTCTCAGCAGAAATCCAGTCAGTTGCCTTTTTCAGGGCATTACAAAAAAACATGTAGATTTGTATCCATTTGTTCTCATTAGCATGCGATAACCTTAGTAATTTTAAGTAGCATTATTTAGTGCATGTGATTTTTAATTAATGTTAGCTCTAGGGACAATTGTTTTCATCACATCTTATGTTCTTCTCTACAGAGAGATCATCAGCAGTTCGGGTGATCCCAGTTTTCTTTCATTTTTCAATCTGCCTATTCTAAACTGGTGTTTGGTGAAGGGTTTTATAATTTCGTTGTGTAAAATCTGGCACAGATAAACATTGGTTTGTTTTGGAGAAAAGCACATAGCGCATGTCAAGTACGGCAAATAAATTCTTAAATTGAAGGTAACATTTTACAAGTTGAATGTTATTAAACAACATTCGGGAACAAATTGTTTTGTTTGTTCATAACGCATTGGTGGTTTTCTGCTCACAAGCAAATGTTTGTCTATACTTACTGTAGCCTTAACACTTCTAGGGTAAGACATTGGGCATGTTTCTATTGAGATAATACCGGAAAAGACGGAAAATTTGCTCAGTAGAAACAGGTCTTATTCACTATTTTCCGGTAAATGGTGAGGAGAATTTCCCCCGGGATTTTTCCTTCTCGAGGAACGTAAATGTCAGGGAATTTATCCGGTAAGTGCGAATAGAAACATGCACCATTCTCCTTGAGTGCGCATATACAGGTGTGAACATGTGACCGCACATTCAATGCCTGTGCATAACCTCAGTGTATGACCTTTATCCGGCAAATTCACGAAGCGTACTGGGAGGTCAGCATGCTCGGCTATTTTCTAAATAGAGCGCGCGGCTCAGTAGAAGCTTTGCGTTACCCACTATGTATGGGTTCACTGGTAAAATTATGGATGTTCAATAGAATATCAAAACTATTTTCTTTTCCATAGCAGCAACTGAATTGTTTACCAAGTGTGCGGGGAGAGTTTAGTATGTTTTTCCATTTCAGTTTTTGCTTCAACATTAATTGTTGATAATTAATTATTCTTGAAAATATTATTGTTTTTAATCAAAACAAATTTGTCCTCAAATTTACCCAAAATTTGTTTAGGAAGAGTTTAAAAAAAGGAGCAAAGTGTGTAATTTTATTTCCACAGCTCAAGTTGGCAAGTTGCGAGGCAGCCCAACGTCAAGCCCCAGGCTACTAAAGAAAGCATCCAATAGTAGTGAAGCTCCCAAAACGCCTCAGACTAAGGATGAGAGTACAAATGGTAAACAGATACTGAGGAAGCAGTCAGCCATGCTAGCAATGATTATGCAAGGCCATTGTCCAGCGGGCGGATGGCCAAATTTCATAACAATCGTCAATTGCAAAAACTGCATAATGAGATTTGAATTAATGAGATGTTTTAAAGATGAGCAAAGGAAATCAATGCGAGTGGAGAGCCAAAAATAGATAGATGTAATCAAGCACTATATTGATACAGATGCACAGATATAGCATAATAGCAGTACATGAAAGAATCTGCAGGTTTTGTTTTTTGTTTTTTTCTTGAGGAGGTTTTTACACAGTAAAAATATAAACGCCCCATGTAATTTATTTATGTAACATGAATTTAATATATTTTGCAACCCCTAAGGCTAATAAAAGTTTCACAGTGTCACATGGGGCGTTTATAATTTTGTTCAGTGTATGTTTGCTTTTCGCTTTCACGCTTGTAATAGGTATCTTGTAATAAGAGTGTCCCCGTGCATGCACTACATGTACCGTTTTGCGCATTGACAATGCGCAAAATGAAATTACCGGTACATGTAAATCGCACATAAATCTTGGATGTTTGCAAAACGGAAGTCGTCTTCCAAAAGATACGCACCATCAAATGGTATTTGTTGCCACAGCGCTAAATAATTACTTTAATCTTTAACATGCCAGGAAATTATTGCAGCGTGTTAATTAAGAAAGGTTTTCTGAAACAACTTGTTTGTGGGTCATTGCAAATGAGAAGGTCGTTAAATGCTCACAGTATTAGTAAATGTATGGATATTATGTTACGGGAATCACAGATGTCCTAAAAAGATAATTAAGTAACAAAATTAGTAACAAAACGGAGCTCTATTTGTCATCAGAATCTGTGCCAGCAGTCGCTTCAGAAACGCCCAAGAGAGGTAAACAGCTCCATTTGCGTCACCGGTTGTCATTTCAGGCTCCATCTTTCCAGCACACCTTTAATGTTATATCCTATATACCTGGTGATTTGCGGGATTTGCTAACATACACTTAATTATCACATTTTTTCATGCACTCCAGGGGCATCTTAACAACACAAGGGCCATCATCTACAATCGTTAATGCCATTGGTGCTTTATTTCATTCTGCTTCCCCAATGCACCCCTTTTGTGTAGAAACTAGCATTTTGTACAAAAGTGCCAGAGCCCCAAATATGTACTAAAAACTTGGTTTAAAAGTCAGTCCTGGGTGAAACGTTAATGCAAGTCTCAAGTCTCGCAGAGGAATTCTCTATTAAAGTCTCAAGTATGACATTGCAAATTTCAAGGCACATAAGAAAATCCTTGCAGCCTGATCTTGCATGTGTGCATAATATGTACAGTATGTTATCTTGAAAGCAAGTATGATTCAAATCCATGTTTTAGTACGGCATTACCTTGGGCCCAAGTTGAAGTTTTCCTGCTGTGAAATTTTGAAATTTGATCTCGAACAATATCTTGAGCAAGGCTAAAGCAATTAAAACTGATTACTTTTGAACAAAGCACAGACTGTGATGTCAGCCATGCACATGTAGTTGTTCTACACATGCGTGACCATAAATCTGACCCATAATGCTTTGCACAAGATGCCTGCAATATAGCCTAATGCAGCCTTGTCGTCATGGTCCACTTCGTAGCGCCTGGTGTAAAAACTGATTTTCTGTATTCTGATTGGTCTACAAGATGGTCTTATCTGATTTTGATTGGTCAACAATGTGGTCTTATCTGAGAAACTGCTGTATGCAGATTTCAAGCTATCTTTGCACATGTACAACTACTACCAGATGAAACACTCAGTCCACATACATAATTCAATGCGCCTACCGGGTAATTACAATATCTAAAACGTCTGGATATACGAATGATCCATTACCAGGGTAGGAGAGCATTAATTGGGAAATGAAAAAAATGTGGAGCACCCTGGGGACGAGGCTGCCCGTAATTCATGAATTGCGGGTCTCATCTTCAGTCGGCAAAAGGGTATATTTGGTGGATGAATACTGATCTTAGCACTGTGGTATCATTTGCTGCTACGACAATATGTACCAAATGTTGCCATTTATTTGTTCATGCATATTCTATGCAAAATTGCATTTTTTTCCCCTTAAAGTTGCACTGCCCGTGTTTGGGCCGATTTGGGCGCCAATTTTTTAAAAAAAGTTAAATAGGTATTTTTCTAGAATATAAAAAGTTATCAGCTTTCATTTGGTACCAAGAACGTAAAAATCCGTCAAGGATTAATGCCAGTCGATTAAAAACAAGAAATGATTAAATGGCTGGTTGGTCAATTAATCGACAGGGTTATGACGTAAATGTACATGTGCGCGTACATGTGTACATTGTACACATACTATGTACATATGAGCGTACGCGCACATGTACAACATGTGAAGCACGTTTCAAGAAAAAGGCTTGTATCTCCAATTCCCGACGTCGGAAATTTAAGTTTTTGATATTTTTCGTTACAGAGACACGTAAGCTTTCTAAATTCGTTCGCTTGTGTAAATTAATTTTTTTAATCCTTTCACCGAAACACGGGCAATGCAACTTTAAGGTGTTGGGTACTAATGGTTTTCTTAGAAAGGTTCAGTAACTCGCTTGTTTTGCCATTATCTCTCTTTGCACAATCATGGTCATTTTTTACCATGGTTACCAGATTGCATAGTATTGGCGCCATTTTGTGGAAATCTAACAGCTTGCTTTTTGTATAACTGTACCTTCTTTCCTTAGATTTGAAATAAAGAAATATTTTGTTTTTATATACTGAAATGGTTTTGGATGGCAAACCCATGAAAAGATGCAGCAACAATTTGGTTAGTAAAAGAAAAATAACCTGCAATTGTGATTAGGGAAGGTAAGATAGAGTGAGAACAAAATTTACAGCATAAGGTTGGGCATTCATGCAACACCAACAATTAAATCAGAGGATCTGCTCGGTGTGCAACTTTGAAACTACATCACAATTTATGTAATATCATTACGTTGAATTTTTGTGGAAAAGCCAGTTAAAATGAATTTTTGTTTGCGACATTGATACAATTTTGAATCGCCAGTGGGAAATGTATTGCAACATTGAAACAGTATTGTATAGATAAGTTGGGACAAAAAGCACAACACTGCTTTAATTTGTATTCATAAATACCTTGGCCAGTTTACGCATTCTCATTGGCTGAGAGCACGTCAAAATGTCCAGTCTTAAACGGACAATAAAGGCCCTGCCTGTCTTAAACACTTTACCCTGGCCCGCGCCTGCGCCCGCACCCTATTCAGTGCATATGGAACACGCACACAGAAACTGCATGCACACTCCCAAAAGCAAAATGGACTGTGACAAGATACCTGCATTATGCGTAACGTGCGCATTGAACAAAAACAACTCGACGCACAGCAGTTTGAACAAACGTGATGTCATGCATGTATGTAGGAAAGTGATGCAAAACATGACAAAAGGACAATATTATCGAAGAATATTTGTGAGTTTTACTGATTAACACAAAAGGTATAATGGCCCTCGTCTGCATTATCACTTGTCCAGGCCCCTATCCGGTTTTAAACGTATGTTTAAGACTGGCCAAACCCACTTTTATTCCCTTATTTACAATGCGAATCAAAATACAACACCGAGAGAAAAATTGGGTTCATAGGAAAACCTGAGCTGGGAGTATAGCACTGTGCCTTATAGCTCAGCTAGTAGAGTGTCTACCTGGTGAGTCAGAGGTCTTGGATTCGAATCCTGATAATTGACCTAACAATTTTCCTCTCATCCCAAGTTTGGTTGTTTCATTTCAATGGTGATCAGGTGATTAGGCACCATCTACCAGATGTTGCATTTTTTACCGGTATACCATGGTTTTTCAATACACGTACAGCTGTTTTAGCTGTTTATCAGAAATGTTAAAATAACCTCAGTTGCTTCATCACTTTCAACGCTAATTAAGACAGCTCATTTGTGACCAAGGTGATTGACATTTCCTTTCACCTAGCCAAGCGGCGTGCCAGTCACACCCTTTCAAATCTCTCCTCCATCAGTCAAGGAGAGGAGGCCAATTATTTTGAAGGTAAAACAGAAACATGTCTGAAAATACAGTGTTGTCTTGTGGTGCCTGCATATTTCCTTCGTTGCCTATTCAGAAGTTTGCACCGAAAAGCCAGGGAGATTCCTCAAAACTGTGTTTGCTTTGGAGAAGGCAGAAAATAGACAATTGTTTGTGAATAATGAACCTTTCCCACAATGCTTTACAGTCTGTATACATTGTTTACCTTCTGAAGAAAACATGTTATGCTGAAGCACATTTTAAGTATAGCAGGAAAATTCTGATCATGCAAATGTACTTTAAATTAGTACATCATGTAAATGTTTTTAGTCCATAAAAGTATTTTGGGTCATAAAGCCTCATAAATATACACCTTGGTCCAGTGCAAGTTTCTGAACGCGTGAGAAGGAAAGCATCATTGTTGCTGATTATGTCCACAGCATTTTACGCGCTTAAAGGCACTGCTATTTTTTGTTCTTATATTCCAACTGGAGGCCTTTTCACACTGGGTGTCTTTCAACAGGTCTTAACATTTTTATTTTCTTTAGTTATTGCAAATCATTTAACACTTTCTACCCGTATGTGTTGAAATGCCGTGGCTGAGTGGTTTGGGTCGTTGACTCACAGTGTTGCAGGTTCGAAACCCTGCCGTGGTAAACCTATGCCCTTGAGCAAGCCACTCAACCACAATTACTCCATCCTTCGGAAGGTATGTAATGCCGTTGATCCAGTGTATTGTGTAACACACTTAAAAGATCCCAGAGCACTCTTTCGCGAAGAGTAAGGGGATTCCCCGGTGTCTGTGGCCGTTGGCTGCTAAAGGCGCCGCCTGCCTATGTATCTCGATGTTTAGGCATGTACATGTATATCATGGATGTAAAGCGCTGTGATACCTCGTGTAAGAGCGCTATATAAATGCCGAAATAAAATTAAAAATAATAATAATAACCCACCCACGTGTTGAAATGTTTAAATGTGCACCTCAATACGTGTCATTCGTGTGGCGCAGTGTGAAAAGGCCTCACGATCGCACCCACATATTCCTTTTTTTCCTTAGCCTATTTTAAGCTAATGTCAAATGTCGTATATTGAGCCAACCCTGGAGGCTCAAACTAGATTTTATTCTGCACACTTGGCTGCATACAGCTTCAGATTTTTTTTAACCTTTGAGATCTATCGTTTGAGTGGTGCTCTTTTTTCCCCTTTCTTTGATCTTTTTAACATGTGTTTTGTGTACATCAGAATTTTTAAATATCAAATAAGTATAGGCCTACATGGGTGAAGTTCGCATTCCATTTAATCAACACAGATGGTAAACAGCAAAAAAAAAAACGACTTTAGCAACTCGCATAGTACACTCGCAGGAAACCAGTGCACAACCTTAACCACGGTCAACCCGCACATAATCCTCCATGCTTTACCTCGCACGAGGACAGCAATTTGCATTAGTTGTTTTCGAGTTGCACAAGTTGCATTATTTCTCGTATTTCAATTATTTGCACCTGTTAAACAGTTTGCATGCCTGTGAAATTTGTAATTAAACATGATAATTACGGCCAAGAGAAAGTCTCCGGTTTCTGGTCAGAGGTTAACATGTAGCTCCAAAAGTCACACGGTGACACAGCTCTTTAAGTCAGCATTGGTTTTGTTTCACGTTTTTCTGAATTCCTTAGTTGATTCCCACATATGCCAACCAAACGAGGCCCCATTATCACCTGACTGATTGTACATCCGAAAGAAAGGAAAAATGTGAGCACTTGTAAGCAATATAGTTAAATTAACATCCTTCAAATGACGTTTAATCCCTTGTTCAAGAACAATTTGTCATATTCTGGTTAACCTTTGTTCGTGCTCAATCTTTACCTAAATTGCCACAGTGCTATTGAAAACGATTAAAGGCGGATACACACTATCGCGGAAAAATCACACTGTTCCATTGGTTTGTACACAAACTGGTTTACCGCTTGTGCGCGGCCTATCGCGACGCGCAAAAGTTTTGAGCTGGGTCAAAGTTCAACTTTGTTGAACTTTGACCGCGGTGCGCTGACCGTTCCAACGCGCAGCCAATGAGGTATCAGAGAAGCCCCAAGTTACCAGAGTGGAATTTTCTATTTTGGAATAATCGGCGATTGGGAGCTCATGCAATGCGGTGAGCGCAGCGCGAAAGTGATTTTTCCGCGATAGTGTGTATCCGCCTTAAGTATGGCAACATTTAAACACCATAATTTTTATTTCAAAAGTGCTCCTGATTATCGGGCCCTTGGTTTGAAACGACATACCTACATGTATGGACCAGAAACTGAAGACTTTGTTTTGACCTAATGTAAAGAATATTCTAATTTCTTGATGCGCTTTAAAATATTTATACAAAGGAACATTAAAGTAAATTTGAATTTCTATCTAAATTGAAATTCACAAACCGTCATCGATATCACAAGACCTAAGAATAACACAATTGTTTGTTTCTTTTTGTGTATTTAGGACGAAGTGGTAAGTGGTCAAGTCTAGTTATGAAAAACATTGCGGGCCAGTTATATAGTGGCAGGGAATGCCGTTTTATGTTTGCTATTTAATACAGGCAATCAATCCTGAATTGTCTTTGTTATACATGCCCTTCCCTCGTCATCCTCACCTCGGATTAAAAATGAGGAAAAAAGAACGGGTGGGTTTAAAAACAGCTTAAAACTAACTCAAATGTTGACTAATCGAGACTTGTGGATGCATTGTTGGTTGTTGACTCAAGACCCTGACCTAATTCGACTTGAGTCATATTTAAATTACTATATAGACATGAACTTGATTGGGATAAATTGAGGCTTGATCTTGAAGCACTTCAGAAATCGTTCCTGTTAAAACAATGTGAAACAAAAGTCAAACACTGTGCAGTGAACATGGGGAAACCACCATAAAAAAACACTTTCATAGCAGTACAATGTAGTTTTTTTTTCACTGCATTTTCACTGTAATGTCACTGTAATTTCACTGTAGGCATACTGGCAAATGTGCTGGAACTTAGTGGAAGAAGGGTGTCAAACATGATTAAGGAAGTGCCAATAAGATTAAGGCTATTTAGCACCTCTGAAGAGATTAACTCATTATTACTCTGGACAGTTCATTGGATCCATTTATTATGTAAAAATGGTGTGGCGGTTAACAAAAAAAACACAGCATGTTCAAAAGCTGGTCTCCAGAAATTTATCTTGTTTTATCAAAATTTTACTATGAATTCACTGTGGACCATGGCATTTTCACCTTGTTTCAAACTTAGACTGGGCGACATTTTAAAAAAATTGACAGGAAGAGGCATTTTTGAGTAGAAGTTGATTTTACCTAGTATAATGGGATCCTCCATTAGTCAGGGAATATTGTCGAAATCTGGGAACTAAATCCTTACCAAATTATTTCTTCACCAAATTGTTATTCAAGGTGTCTAGTAACATCTCCTAAAAAGTTGAAATTCAACTCCCCTAGGAAAACCCGTGACAGCTCTTTAAAGTTGGGGTACCAGGAACTATTAATCCGAAAATATTGAAAAATTAAAATACTGTATCAACTATCTTGTGGGGTCAAATGAGAGGTTTTTCGTGATTCTGAATCAATTGTAAACATTTATTTTGCATCAGATCGACTTTTGGATGACAAACTGTGATGCTCAGCTCTTTTTTAGATTAAACGTATATACATATATTTATATGTATATATAAACATACATACGACTGCGCATTCAATTCAAAGGTAGTAGTCCATGGGTCAGAGGGACCCACCATGCACCCCCCCTCCCCCTCCCCCCCCCCCCCCCCCCCCCTTTGGAATGGCCGAAACAACATTTTTCTAGTAGGTTTGCATCTGTACTTCATTTTAAGACATGTTAACATGAGATTAACTGAGACTCACTAGTTGATTTTGGATGTTACATGAACCCTCAAGCCCAAGACTTGACGTCCATTTTAGGGTTAGGGGAAATTCAAATATCCATTGTTCCGTAAAAAATTGTCGTAGAGATACAAGTTACACCTCAAAATGTAGGTCTTGGTGAGTTATGTCTTTTAATTTAGTAAGTAGGTCAACAGAGGTCAAAAGGTCAATTTTAAAGGGAGTTTCGCTAAATTTGGTAATCCTCGCCATCAAACAAAACTGTACGTGTAAATTAATAAAGTTTTACTATAACATGATATTATTCTGTCTCAACATATTTTATTCGCCATATAAATACAGGAAATTTGATTATATTGGTAGAAAGGCTTTCTGCCACAACGTGGGAAATATGTGGGTAAATATAGCACACAAAATACCCCAACATAAAAAAAACCTTACAGGCATGGAAGGGGTGGAGACAGTGACTTCTCTAATATAACTGCTGATGTCAGATATAGCTAATTTTATTATTTATTAATGTGTATAACATGATACTGTGGCAAGACTGGCTGCACCAGTCACCATATGAGCCGCTAAGGCAGGGTGGGCCACTCTGCCAGAATTGCCTCCCTGACAACCTGCACTTATAGGGCTGTTTTTGAGACATGGGGTTCAAAAAGTCTGGTCAGGCCCATGCAGGTTTAATCAGGATAAAAAACCTAACAAACTTGGCCATCTCCGTTCAGCCCGAAGCCATCCCGGCTCAGCCCGATGCCATCCCGGCTCAGCCCGATGCCATCCCGGCCCAGCCCGAAGTCATCCAGCCTCAGCCCAATGCCCTCCCAGCAAAAACCTGAGGTCCAAAAGCCCAGCCTAAAGCCCCAAAGCCCAGCCTGAAGCCCCTAAGCCCAGCCTAAAGCCACCCCAGCTAAGCACAAAGCAACCCCGGCCCAGCCCAAAGCTACCCCGGCTCAGCCCAAAGCCCTCAGGCCCAGTCTGAAGGCCACCCTAGTAGTCCAGCCTGAAGCTGTGGGATGACTTCGGGCTGGGCCAGGATGGCTTCGGGCTGGGATGGCATATGGCTAGGGTTTTGGGGTTTGGGCTGAGCTGAGAGGGCATTAGACTTGGCTGTGATGGCTTCGGGCTTGGCTGGAATGGCTTCAGGTTGGGCCGGAATGGCTTCAGACTGGGCCGGGATGGCTTCGGGCTGGGGTTTTGGGGTTTTGTCTGAGCTGGGAGGGCATTGGGCTTGGCTGAGATGGCTTCAGGTTGGGCCGGGGTGGCTTCAGACTGGGCCGGGATGGCTTCGGGCTGGGCTGGCATGGTTTTGGGCTAGAGAGGGATGGCTTCGGGCTGGGTTGGGGTGGCTTAGAGCTGGGCTGGGATGGCTTCGGACTGGGGTTTTGGAGTTTGGGCGTAGCTGGGAGGGCATTGGGCTTGGCTGGGATGGCTTCGGGCTAAGCCAAGATGGCTTCGGGTTGGGCCGGGATGGCTTCGGGTTGGGCCGGGATGGCTTCGGCCTGGGCGGGATGGTTTCGGGCTGGGCCGGGATGGTTTCGAGCTCGGCTAGTATGCTTTGGGCTGAAATGGGATGGCTTTGGGCTAGGCTTTGATGGCTTCAGGCTTGCCTGCGTGGATTCGGGCTGGGCTGGGATGGCTTAGAGCTGGGCTGGGATGTCTTTATAGGCTGGGGTTTTGGGGTTTGGGCATAGCTGGCAGGGCATTGAGCTTAGCTGGGATGGCTTCGGGCTGGGCCGGGATGGCTTTGGGCTGGGCCGGGATGGCTTTGGGCTAAAACGGGATGGCTTGGGGCTAAAACGGGATGGCTTTGGGCTGGGCTAGGATGGCTTAGAGCTGGGCTGGGATGGCTTCATGCTGAAGTTTGTTAGGTTTTTATCCTGATTAAACCTGCATGGGCCTGACCAGACCTTTTGAATCCCATGCATGTCTCAAAAACAGCCCTAGAAGTGCAGGTTGTCAGGGAGGCAATTCTGGCAGAGTGGCCCACCCTGCCTTAGCGGCTCATATGGTGGGTGGTGCAGCCAGTCTTGCCACAGTATCATGTTATACACATTACTGAACAATAAAAATTAGCTACATCTGACATCAGCAGTTATATTAGAGAAGTCATTGTCTCCAGCCCTTCCATGCCAGTACGTTTTTTTTATGTTGGGGTATTTTTGGTGCTAAATTGACCCGCCTATTTACCACGTTGTGGCAGAAAGCCTTTCTACCAATATAATCAAATTAACCTGTATTAATATGGCGAATAAAATACGTTGAGACAGACTAATATCATGTTATAGTAAAACTATATTAATTTACACGTACAGTTTTGTTTGATGGCGAGGATTACCAAATTTAGCGAAACTCCCTTTAAAATTGACCTATTGACCTCTGTTAACCTGCTTACTAAATTAAAAGACATAACTCATGTACCACTGTGTAGAACTCACCAAGACCTACATTTTGAGGGGTAACTTGTATCTCTAACTTGTATCTCTTTTTGACGAAACAATAGATATTTGAATTTCCCCTAACCCTAAAATGGCCGTCAAAAGTCTTGGGCTTTCAGAGGGTTCATGTAACATCCAAAATCAAGTAGTGAGTTCCAGTTAATCAAATGTTGCAGTAATTAAATGTTTCAATATTTCCGTATTAATGGTTCCTGGTACCGCAACTTTAAAGAGCTGTCACGGGTTTTCCTAGGGGAGTTGAATTTCAACTTTTTAGGAGATGTTACTAGACACCTTAAATAACAATTTGGTGAAGAAATAATTTGGTAAGGATTTAGTTCCCAGATTTGCCAAATATCGGATAATATTCCCTGACTACATCCAAAAATGGCAGTTAAAGGCATAGGCTCGTCATTGCGCGCGTGAGGCTAAATTCGTGCCACGAATTAACGAGCCCATGCCTTTAAGCTGTATTTTGAGGATAAAAATTGGTTTAAAAACACTAGGTTTTGTTTTCTCAAATAAAATGTGGCAACATGCCAATCTTTCTGAATTTTGGGGTGCTGAATCCATAGAGTAGCATGTTACCATGTTGTATTTGAGAATACATGTCTACCTTTTTGTGTTTTTAAACCATTTTTATACTAACAGCTTGGTAACTCGTATTTGGATTCGGCACATGTTACAAATTTCTACTCGAAAATGCGTATTCTTAACTTTAAAACTGCAGTGACACAAATCTCAGTGTTCTGGCTTTTCACCTTGTTTTCACGGCAAAGTTTGAAAGATTCGGAATTGGAATCGATTATGGCTAAAATGTTCTTGTGAAGAACTCTTTACAAGAACATTTTAGCCATAAATGTTAACCGTAGTTTTGTATTCATCACCAAAATTGGCACAAGGCATTTCCTGTAACCAGCTCTATAAAACTGGCCCCTTTCCCATTTTCTGACCATTGACTGACTTTACATGCACACTGATCATTTATCAACACACAATTTGCTCTTGCACACTGTGGTATTCCACATTCTATTACACAATGCAAAAATAAGGTGGCTATACCGGTAGTTACGGCATTGCAATGTTACATCGGCACAATGTTACATGGATTCAACGTGAACTTCTGAAATTGTTCTTTTTCTGCAATTTTCTTTCATCATAAAATTTTGCACAATCATGCAGGACAACGCTATGTTTTGATTATTCTGTCAATGCTATTAATTTTTGAGAAAATATGGCTTACATAATGTCAGAGGTGCATTTATTACAGCTGCCATAACTGTAGCCACAGCATATTTTGTTCTCTTCATCAAATCTTCAATTTTATTTTTAAAGTTTCAGTTTATACATGTATGAATGAGCATTTCTGTTCTGACTACATCTCAGAACAATGCATTTCATTTTCAAATTTGCAACTTTCATCATCTACACTATTAGAGGAACTGAGCCTAATAGAAACAAGATATCGAGACTATAGAAACTACATTTTTGTTTGATATACAGGCAAAAAGACTAGACGCCTGTTCCAAGCTTCCAATAATTACGAAATTGCATTGTCTGTTGGCATTGGTTGTGCGAAAAATGAAACCCGATGAAAAATAACCATTTCTATGGTGATAGTTTAAAACGACTTGGTCTCATGTCAGTTTAACTTGTGCTTATTAATTTGAAAAAAAAGTATCTGCTAATAAGTGCGATTTGCAACTTTTCGTCATTGCCCATGGGATTTTAGAACCATAACTTCAAATCACTTGGCATGAATATCTAACCAGCAGTTTTGAAGGCCGTTTTATGCCATTGGAATTTCGAGTTACATGTCATTCTGATGCCATTTATCAAGCTGAAGCAGGCTGCAGCTGAAGCACACAGCAGGACCGTTTCTTTTTGCATACATTATATTTTATATTTTCTGTGTATTTTACCCAACTTTTGATGTACATGTATTTTCACTTGTTACGTACTACACCCTTTGAATTTTCTCGGCTATTTTCAATTAAACGCACAGCGTCTGCTCTTTTCACACTTTTTTTTAGCACACTGATGCTTATATATCTTTTATCACTCGTCTTGATGAAATGTGTAGAAAAATGTTTTAACACTACGTGATGGACCAGTGATAAATGTTTGTAGATACATTGTAAAAACAGTCTTTCATGTGACATTTTTATTGTTTTCTTTTTGAGTTTTCATTATTTTTACCAGTATAAATCATTCTTTTATTGTACCATGGTGGCAATTAAGTGACTTCATTCACCATCAATTAATTTTTGCACATCTGCAATTTTTTTCTGGTGTTCAATGATGGCCGGGTTGGGAGAGGCTTTGTGAGGCTTGCCAAACTGCCACCCCATGTGTACTATATACTGTTCCCTTCCCAATACCTCTACCCTCCCAACAAACTGTGGCTTCTTGTATCTCACCGCTGCCACCATAATTTAACCATAACGTGCTGCAGCACTAACTCTGCCAGTTTCATCATAATGTATAAATTACATAAAAATGGAACTGACAGGGTTGGGGTCAAAATTGAACTCAAAATTTTCCTACTTCTACTGACATTCAAAATTGTTAACAAACTTTTCATGCAACTTCCATTTTCACTAAAGCTTTTTTCCACTTTGCAATATACTGTTCTCCATACAGGTGCACCATCTTTGGAAACCGAAGGCCTCCGATACATTACTTGGGCCACTGGCAAGCCCTTCGGGACTTCTGTATCCCAATCAGAAGCCTTGCTACAATACACTTCCATGGTCAGGTGACCCCGTGGGTACACCCATCTCATACCACATGGTATGCACAATGGTCATGTGATGTTAGTCATCTTACTGATAGTAATCAACTTCTGATTGGCTGCCTAAAGTGGCATAATTATTGCTTCATATTTTTAGTTCGTCACAAAGGTGCCAGTGTCCCAAAGGGTTTGTCAGCAGCAGGTGTAATTAGTCTTCGATTTCCAAAGATGTTCAAAAGGTGTGTACGTATAGCTGGTCAGAGGCTGATTTCACAAAGCGCTAAGATGCGTCTTAGGAAGGGTCACTCTTCTTATCTTGGGACGTTGGTATGGGAATTAGAATGCATTGAACTCGTCTTAACCTTTGTGAAATCATGCCCAGGAAAGGGATGTGGAGGGGTTAATTACGAATAAGAAGTGTACTTGGATTGCATAAACTCTTGTTAAAACACCACCTAGAACTTTAAGTCTCGGCCGTTACTATTGATTGTGTTCACATTTGTTATTGCGCTCTTTAAATACAAGGCTCGCATTATAATTTTTGTTTTGGTCTCTTGAAGAGCGTTATAATGAGAGTTTACTGTAAATCAAAGTACTGCTCAACCTACACAATCACGTCATGCCTTGTCCATTTACACAAAAAAAATCAGGGTTTCCATTTTTTACTCTGCCTAACCTTTGTCCCATCCACCTCCCTATTAGCCTCCACTCCAGCAGGCAAAACCTTCTCAACAGACAGCGAGCGGAGCATTGACAGCAGCATGAGCAGAGCGACTACGGATGCTCTAGAGGAGGTGGAGGAGGAAAGTGACAGTGACAACGATGAGGAAAATATGAGCAAAGAAGAGGTGCAGCGGTACCAGATGGAGAAGAGAGAAAAGGTGTGTATTTAAACTCTAACGGATCTTTACGGTACCTTTGCTCTAGAGTAGTGCCAGTATTAAATGCTAGGCTGTATACTCTAATAAGTTTGTTGCCCAGCCTCCGAACATTAAAATTTGTTTAAGAACTTTGACAGTTATAGGAACTGAATTAAATGCAAAATGACAAGCATGGTACGTATGCATAAAACAACAAACAAAATAAACTCAATGAGTATGGGGTTTTATTTTGCACCTATCACACTTACTAAGAATGTCATTACAGTCGGGCTTTCAGTAATTACACTTTGTCAAGGATGCTCGAAGAACATGCTTGAAATCAAATAACTTAAATATGTGAAGCATTACAAGAACCTCAAAATCTCTGAAATGAAAATTTCATGGAATTGCTAAAAATATATAATTTGTGCAAACAAACCTTTTCACTTCCTTTGATGTGACACAGGGTACAGCAGGGCAGGAAGCTGAGGCAGGCAGGGAGATGTCGGCCCTGGTCAACTACATTCAACCGGTTCACTTCCATACCTTTGAGGCAGCAGACAGTAAGTTATTTTTTGTGTATAGTCATTAGTTTGATATTTTGTAGAAGGAATTGTTTTAGTAGAGAACTTTTATAAGAACTTTTCAAGACATCAAAAGACTTAAAACAAAGTATTGGTGAATGATGGTTAGGTGGTGTACTGGACTAAATCCAAAGCCTTGATTAAATGTGCAGGTTGTGGGATTGAATCCTGGTGGTCTGTTCATGGTGGGTGTGCCCTTAAAATGCCTGTCCCCATGCACCTAGGAGTACATTGTAAATCGCTGTGTTTACAATCGAAACAGTATAAGATCGTTACAGACTCGGCATTTATTTTGCAATTGCGTTTTGCGTTTTACTCTACATCTTGATTCGGCTTCAACCCCGTTTCTAACCAAAAGTCACTTATTGTGACAGCAGTGCATGCTAGGGCTCTTCTGTGTTGCATAACTGGCGTTTTGATTTTGATTTGTTAAGTCTTCCACATGCCACCCACTGCACAAGGTCCGCTCAAGGACGCTAAATAATCGTCGAATCTGTATTCGGGTGGCATTTACACTGCAAGCGACCCCACAATACGTGCCTTTACGGTTCCCCTCACAAATCACTGCACGCGGTACATGGTGCAGTGCATGGTGGGACTGAAATGTAGTACACTCGCAGAGGTGCTCACTTACGTACGTGCACAAATGAATGAGATTTCGCAGTTGAGTGGAGTTCTCGGCCGATTCAAACTCGTAAAATGTGGCGAATTTGTTTTTAACACAAATGTTAACTGGTAATATGGAGCTCAGACACAGATTCAATTTAACATACTGTATATCTGTTTTTGGATTATATCGGCATCTAGGGGTGGAATAATTGAGATGACTGTCGAAAACTCGTTGTCACGGTACATGCGTTGTCGCCCAGTGTACATCCATTGCTAGTGCGTGGGGCGCGGCACGCATTACCGTGACCACAGGTTTAATTCCGACAGTCATCTCAATTATTCCACCCCTAGATGCCAATATAATCGTAAAACAGATATACAGTAGGTTGACTCTGTATCTGAGCTCTATTATTTCCAGTTAACGTTGTGTCAAAAACACAAATTCGCCACATTTTACGAGTTTGAAGCGGTCGAGAACTCCACTCACCTGCAAACTATCATTCATTTGTGCACGTACGTATGTAAGCGCGCCTCTGCGAGGGTCTATATTTCAGTCCCATCATGCACCACCCATGTACCGGGGTGCAACCCTACCTAAAAGATGACTTGAAAAAAGACCTGATGAGCGCCTACCCAGCTTCAACTCACCTGCATATATGCAGGGTTTGTCGAATCGAGTGTAAATGGGCCTAATGAGTATCTCCAAGGGGAATTGGTTGCAAGAGACAGAGATTTAAAAAGGGACAGGGAATTGCAATTTTATGACAGACTGGATGAAAAATTTTACGTGTGACTCGAGTCCAAGTCAAGTTATTTGAGGTTAGAGACTCGAGTCAGGTCAGTTCAGTAAAAATAGGAGTTAATTAAGTCCAAGTCTCAACAACACTAGTCTCGACTACAACATTGACACACGCCTCTGCAATATCCTCCCTGTTTGTGATTCTGGCTAAACATGCTTTTCCTGTGTTTCTTCTTCACTCATGAGTTCTCGATCCCTAATTTCATTGCACATTTTCCAATATTTTTTTAAATTTTAGAGCGAAATCGAAGCTACGAAATATCATCATTTGTAGAGACATCGGCGATGAACAGAGTCAAGGAAAATCCCATCCAGTTCACCAAGTATCCTTGTTTGGCTTTTCTGTAGCAAATGTAACCACTGACACATTATTGTGAATGGATCAGTGAGAACAGAGCTCTAGTTCATGAATGTATAAGATATGGTAAAATACGTGTACATTAGAATCTCTTCCAGTATGCATTGCATGTTTACTTATATGATGATGATGCAAAGGGTCTTGTTATAATCAGTGACCAACACGGTACACCTGATGTACAATGTATCCGGTGGTGTCGCCAGACTTTTCAAAATAGGGGTGGGGTGATGGTGGGGGATGGGGGTGGTATATTTCATTGTGGCATGTTTCAGCAGGTCACACTAATTTTCCCCAAATGGCTTAAAACAGCTTCCTTAACTGTAATTGTGTAGCTATAACAAGAGACAGATGTCTCGGATTTATCCCAGGGGAACAAGAGTGGACTCCAGTAACTACATGCCACAGGTAAACTGACAAATTTACAACTGCAGGATTTGTTTAAACGCACAGGCTCGTCAGCAATGCGGGCGCGCCAAATTCTTGCCACGAAATACGCAGCTCCATAGCAAATTTTTGTGGCTTGGCATTTCAGTTTATTATCACCTGAAATTACGTTCTCGGTAATGGGGTATAGAACTGACTGTGCCGTTGAGCTGTGAACTGCTTTCACATTTGTGATCCGCTCTGGAAAAAGGTAGTATAAGTCGCGCAGGCTAGGTGTGGTGGATCAACGCTCATTAAAAAAAAAAAAAAAAAAAATTTAAATTCCTGGCAGTGCCCAGATACTGCCTCGAATGTCCGTGCTCCGCCTGGAATTTCCGTTGTGTTTTGGTATTTTAATGAGCGTGGATCGGCCACTCGACCTACAGTAGCCTGCGCGACTTACATGTATACTACCTTTTTTCCAGGGCGGGTCATCACATTTAAGCAAAATCAGGCAAATTTTGACAGACCATGATTAGTATAAAACGTCGGGTATGATTAATTTGCTTTTATTTTGTACCACATTGTATTTAAGATATTCTGGAATGTTGGATGTCAGATGGTAGCGCTCAATTACCAAACTTTGGGTAAGTATTTCATAATGTGTTTTTTTTTTGTTTTGTTTTGTTTTTTTTCACTTATTGCTTTATTAATGTACATTGGATCATTTGTAATTACCAAAATTTCACTTCATGCAATGTAAGTTGAAAAAAAAAACAAAAAACAAACCAAACTGTGGATAGCAAAGGTAACAAACAACTCATGTTTTTTGTATTTGTCCAAAGTAGTACCCTTCAACCTTCAATATAGCTGTTGCCCCAAAGCTGGAGCCTGAAAATATGATAAGGGGATTATTGATCTCATCCATGAACCCGCTAAAACATTTTGAATAGAATCAGCTAGTACAGCCATGAAACAAATTATTGGACCACCTCTTGAATCACTCCTCTTCGGCAGCAACCGGGCTTAGCCTATGTTTACGATGTTTGGTCTTTTAATAGACAATAGTCATTAGCTCAGGATACATGTAGGAGGCTTACATGGCATCAAATATTGCTATAAGACATTCCTCAACAAATTGTTCTGTAGGTGGTCTAATATTTTTCCAAGGTTGTACATGTATAGTATGATCACCCGGGTCCTATAAAGAGCACCATTTTATTTTTTATTTTCGTGTTTAGCGGGTTGTACTTACAAAAATTTATATAATTCTAATTTGCACACAAATTGATTTTTAAAAAAACCATTGGTCTTTGCCCATAAAGATCACTCATCCGACAGAGAACAAAACTTTTGGAGAATTCACATTGATAATGTGACTTTATGCCATTATATATTCTCACTTTGCAAAATTGCAGGCGTCCCCTTTACTGTGCGTTGTGTCATGCATAATACTCTGTTCTACTGACTGTGTCTGTTTTATTTGGTCTCGTTCCAGACCTGCCAATGCAACTCAACATGGGCTATTTTGAGATCAACGGCCGGACCGGCTACATCCTGAAGCCAGAATTCATGAGGCGCAAGGACAGGCTCTTTGACCCGTTTGCGGAGTCCATCATGGACGGCATTGTTGCGGCGACAGTCGAAGTCAGAGTGAGTGTATAAGAGTGGAGACTAAAAAAACAAAGAGCTCTGTGTCCAATTTCATAGCGCTGCTAAACAACCCATCTTTTGTTAACCGAGCATTGGGCTATTTCGAGGACACAGTTAACAGTAATCACATTAGCTTGAGCATGCCACGACCGTGAAATATTGCTTAAAAGCCCCACTGTATCATTTGCAGTTACCCACAATTTTTACTTCATGATTTGACAAGAAAAACCCGACTAAATAAGATGACGGCAATGGTAACGACCGCCACATGATTTTTGTTTCCGTGTAAAATAGTACCTTTGTGGGAGAAATTTGCCAACTGAATTTGTTTTTTTGGGGGCGGGGGGGGGGAAGTGGTTGTTTACCATTCATTTATACAAAAAAAACATGCATGGATTTTTCAGGTTTTCTGAAGTATCACTGCATCTACATGTATGTAACTGGAATTTCTACAATACAGTTTTCTCGACATAGGCTCTTAATTACGAGTGGAAATAACGCTGTTTTTAACAGTTTACCAATGTATCTTTACGTAGTGCTATGAAATTAGGCCTGGACTATAAGGTATGCATAGAATGTTCAATTCTTAAATAAACCAACTCAAGGGTCAATTCCCTGAAATGCTAATATTCGTTCCAGGAAGAGATGCTTGTCTTATCTTGGGACCAATCCTGGGATCGATTTCACCAAAGTCAAGATGTTAGGATGTAACTGCCACAGTTATTGATGCCATATAGTCCTACATGTAGGCTTTCCATAGTTCGTAAAAAGCCAAAAGAAGTACCACCAGTGGCCCTATCAAAGGTACGGCCAAATTAAGGCCAATCAGGTCATGCATCGGCATCACACAGTTCTAACGCGGTGGAGCAAATGCCCAGCATGAGCAAACATTTTATTTTTCCACTAACAATAGATTTGGAGATGTTGGCATGCTATCACATGATCATGCAGATGCATCGATCATGCCCAAGATGTCCCGTGTGTGGTCTAGTGGGTTTGAAGCGGGACTCCCAATCAGAGGTTGGGGGTTCAAGCCCCACTTCGACCAACGTGTCTGTGTCCCTGGGCAAGGCACTTAATCCCAGTTGCCTCGTCAACCCAAGCGATATATGGGAAGCTGTTAAGGGGAATGCCACAATCTAACTGCTGATAGGGTTGTGCGCCTGACCAGCAGCCACCTAGTTGAAGCGAAATGGTTCTGGTTATTCCCTGATGGCAGCGGTAATATGTGCGCTATACAGGGTGGATATGTGCGCTATACAAATCTAATCATTATTATTATTATTAAGATGGCGATGGCGATGGCATGACAAAAGTTTGTATTTAACATGATTTTGCTCTTTGTGAGAACAGATTTAACCACTTGAAGCAGAAAGAAGTGTAAACACGTTCTGGCAATGTGTAGTCACAGGGGCGCTTGACGAGTTAAAACGTCAGTTTTGCCGCCGTCTTCCACGGTTTAACATGTAAAACGTTCATTGTCCACCATTCATTTGTACACACCAAGTTTTGAACTTGAACTTGACGGCCTTTTAGAGTAGAAAATATCGATCAGTGGTGGTCACCTCAGAGTGTTGCAAAGTATGATCTTTTGGTGAGAATATTCATATAATGAATGTAAAAATGACTCTGAAAAGTCAGTATTTGTGTAGACTTGAGGTCAAGTCTCTAGACAGTCGTATTTGGTCCGTCTGACGCCTATAATCCCCACACGCAACAGTCGTTGTTATGAATAGTACGCCTATAATCCCCACACGCAACAGTCGTTGTTATGAATAGTACCTGTCTAGAGACTTGAGAAACCTGTATTCGCGCCAATATTAATGCATTCATGGCGCGTAATATATAATCACGCAGTTGCCATAGAACAAGTCAGAGGAGTAACATGAATATTAATGTCGTCCTGCGTTTCGACCAATCAGCTCTCTACGTCCAATTATGGTAGCAAACTCCATAGACCGTGTATAAAGCGGAGGTAACTAGAGGTCGATTAGACTTGTTTCCAGTCCATTCGCGACTACGCTGCTGCGGTTTACGAACCAACCGGTCTAGTTACAGACTTGACATCAAGTCTAGTATTTGTGGTGCTTGACCTGGTTTTTATATTTGGGCAATCACATTTGTCAACTGGTTAACAATACATTTATTGCAAAATAGGTAATTAGCGGCCAGTTCCTCAGTGATCGGCGAGTCAACACGTATGTGGAGGTGGATATGTTTGGTCTTCCTGCTGACACCGTGCGCAGACGCTACAAGACCAAGTCCCAGACGTCCAGCTCCCTTAATCCCACCTTTGATAACACACCATTCGTTTTCAAAAAGGCAAGTCGAAAAGAGAAGAAAAATGGTCTTTCTGTCATTGCATATAAATCAATTGCATGGTTCAGTTTTATGCGACTATAGTATACCATTTCAGAGATGAAATATGTATTAACGCACTCATTCAGAAAAATAAAATAACGAAATTTACACATTGAACCTTATTAACTCAGTGTCACAGGAAAAAGTGTTGCAGTTTCTTTGTGCCATTTTTTAAGGAAATGGTGGACCGCCAAACTTTCAGCAGAATATTGCTGGTCCTGCTGACTAGCATGGAATTTAAATTATTTTCGCGCCAACCATTGATAAACAAATTTAACGATAGTATACATGATTGGTAAACTGTTTTATCCCCCTGTGTGATTGAAGGTATGCATGATTAAAACCAACCTGAGCAAAAACCAGCACTGTACTTCGTCTAACTTTTGAGAAAACAGTCAAAAAAGTGTTTGCAGTCATTTCGCCCCAAAACCATTTGACCTAAACCATTTCTCCCTGAACCACGTACGGCCTGTGCACGAAGTGGTTTTGGGGCGAAGTAGCATTTGGGCGATGTAGTGTTTGGACGAAGTAATTTGGGGCGAAATGGCACTCGGGCGAAGTGGTTTGGGGGCGAAATGGCACTTGGGCAAAATGGTTTTGATGCGAATTAAACTTTCGTCACATGGGACGAAAAATAATTGTTTTACTCATTTATCAAAGACTATAGCAATTCAGACAAATAGCATTTCAGCTAATTTTTATATACGGTCATCATGTTTATATTGTGTAAGTTAGGCGTAAATCTGTGAACATTTCTGATTTTCGAGATACCAATCATGTATACTGCCTTTAAGTAACGGTGTTCTCGCCAGGATCGGAAGTAAACAGGGCATTGCTGACCGACTGCGAAATCTAGTCACATGCCGTAGCTATATTAAGCAGGGAGGTGGGGGCAGGGTCCTCCCTGGGAAAATTTTGGATCTAGATGCGCTGATCTGAGACGCGATTTCAGGCTCATTTTGGTCCCGAAAAAGAAAGGTAAAACACCGGGTTTTTTTCGCAGGCAAATTGTGTCTGCCGATCGGATTTTTGGTGTCTAGCGCTGTGCGCGTCTAAGACAGTTTTCAAAACACTAGGTTTGGCTTTGGGTTCAATTTTGCTTCCCTGTGTGCAGTTCTCATTGAATGCTGGAGGTGAAATTTCAAGTTGGTGTTTACGTCACAGATGTTTATTTTTCGAAGTGGCTGCACCCATCGGAACCGAAGCCAGCCGTTTTGAAAACGGCTACATCATTTCGGCGCGGCGCTATTGGGTGGCCTGTACTGGGAGCACATGTAACTGCCGAAATTTGCGCTCCAATTCTGAAATATTTATCTTAAAATTTAACCAAAAGTAGACATCAGAATCGTCAAATACTCTTCGGAATATTGATGTTTGGGTGAATACAGAAGCCATGTTTACTGGTCTGCGCCATGCCGGGCCTTGAAACACAGGGCAAAAACTGGCGAAAAGCCATACTTTCCGCATGCAAATCATCGGATTTTTCGCATATTGCGTCTCCGGTGTTCGAACACGAAGGATGCAGGAGACAAATCCACCGTGCCATGCTGGTCTTGGAACGCAAAAAGAAGGGCAAAAAGCCGCAGTTTCTGTGTGCAAATCATGTCTGTCGATCTTTTAAAAAAAAAATATCCCGCGTGTAGCATCACCGGTGTTCGAAAACGATGGACATAACAGGCATGGCGGAATTCGAAGCACCAAACTAGGGCAAAAAGCCTCATTTTTATTAGCGCCGATAAAATCTCCAGTGTTTTAACATGAAACGCAAAAAGGAGGGTAAAACAGCCGTATTTGCCGGGTGCAAATTCTGTCTGCCATTCAGATTTTCCACAAAGTAGTGTCTCCAGTGTTCGAACACGAAGGACATGGGAGACAAAAACACTGTTTGTGTTGGATATGAATGACCGATTTTTATCAGGGCATTCCCCATTTTTTGGCGGGTGCCAGGTTTTTAAACAGGGAGCGGTATTCCAAAACCGGGCGCTGTGCTTCTGTGGAAAATATAACGAGGCGGTACCGCCCTGTGATATCGGCCTGGCGAGAACACTGAGTAATATTAACATCAAAAGTGATAATCTTACCTTCAGTTTTGTTTGAGCGGCCTTTGATTTCAGTATTTATTTTTCAACAGGTAATAATGCCAGAGTTGGCAATGCTTCGCATTGCAGTGTTTGAAGACAATGGCAAGATGGTTGGTCACAGAATATTACCTGTGGAATCTCTAAGACCAGGTATGTGTGGATTCTTTATGTGCATTGACGTTTGAACCCAAATTCGTTGACCTGTAACCAACAGATTACCCCTACATTTTTTCTCTGCAACCACCTATACATACTACGCAGCATTATCGACCCTTGTATCCCAATCCCTTGACCTTAAACCTGCAGGTTAAAGCCAGGAGGCCAATACCAATGTCTTATACTACTCGGCATTTCAACAATTTCAACATGGGGCAACGATGCACGTGTAGCGCGATCAAGAAAATGCAGTTCTTTTGCTAACACAACGCGATCGCACAAATTCACAGAATGTGCCCGACACATAAGGGCAATTCCATGAAAAGGTGGAATTTTCTCAAAAAAATGAAATCGCTCCCAGAATTGAATTTTTATCTTTATATCATTCCAAACACATGCAAGTGTCAGGGAAAAAAAAAAAATTCTGTTTGGATATTGTTTACTGTGAAAAAAAGCTGATTTTCCGATAGTGCACTTTGATGGGAAAAAATCAAGTTTTTTTCTGATTTTACCAATTGGCCCTATTTTTAGAGTCAAGATCAATCTTCTTAAAAAATATATATGTATTGTATAAGTATGGAGAATAGTCTTTCAGAAACAATAAGTAAAATTTCAATACAACTCAATATACACTTGTGTCAATACTTAAGGTACTCTCAGAGAGCGTAACCCGTGTTACTGAAATACACTTTTTTTAATGGGGTACCGTGGCCGAGCGGTTTAGGCCACTGACTCGCATTACTCGGGTGAAAACCTGGGGTTGCGGGTTCGATCCCCGGCTGCGGTGCCTGTGCCCTTGAGCAAGGCACTTAAACACACTTGCTCCATCCTTCGGAAGGGATGTAAAGCCGTTGGTCCAGTGTGTTGTGTAACGCACTTAAAAGATCCCAGAGCATTCATTCGTAAAGAGAAGGGGATTCTCCCCGGTGTTTCTGGCTCGGCAGCCGAAGGCGCCACACGCCTATGTATCTCGATGTTTAGGCAGTTAAATTCTAGGTACTTGTAAAGCGCATTGAGATGTCGACAGACATGGATTGCGCTATATAAGAACTTGCTATTAATATATTTAATAAATAACCTGGTTTTAGTTGCTGCAACTTATCATTTTCCTCTGACTAGTAAGGGCGTATGTAAAAATAGTAACCATTCAGATAAATTCTTAACCTCCACTTCACAATGAGCCTGCAAAAATTGTAACACGTGTTACTAGTAATGTGTGTTACCATTGAAACGTATGTTACCATGCCCAGTACACTACATACTGTACAAATGCTGTACAATGGTAATTGTAGACTGTGAACACAGCCTTTTCTTTTTCAAGTCAAAGAGGGCAGTATAACCCTATTTATAACCACAATGCCTCAAGGTTCATTATCAGCACATGTATTGTTTGAAGGTGTAATCCAGCTTCAGTGAAGGGTGAAAGTGAATTAATCTAATCTATTTCAATCCAACCTAAAAGAAGACAGGTAAGATTCTAATTTTTACATATTACTTACAAAAAATTATAAAGAGTCATTTAAAGGAACTTTAAAGTAAAATAATGCAGTATTATAGACTTACATTTTGTATTTTTAGCCTTAAGCGGGCCTCCCACTGTGCGATATTTGCCACGAATTTCCTACGATTGGGTACGATTTGGTACGATTGTGTGTAGAGTATATAGACAGTCTCTGATAATCGTACCAATTCGTAGGAAATTTGTGGCCAAAATCGCACAGTGGGAGGCCCGCTTAAGGCTGTATCACGATTTGGGTGCTAAAACATGGCCCACGGATGTATGTTTTCTCATTCAAATGTTTATCGAGTAACAATGATCAGTTATAAATCCTTATTTATCCATAGGTCAATTATTTGAATTCTGGCTTATCCCTTATTTTATTTGTATCTTAATTATAGAATACCATAATGCCATTGACTAATGCTGAGAAGCAGAGAAGATACCGTGAGAGAATGAAAACTAAAGGAAGTTATTTTGAATACCGGAAAAAACAGGCTGATTCATCAAAAAGGAGCTACTACAAGAAAAAGACTAAGATTGACAAACTTGATGGCTCTGACAAAAAAAAGAAACTTGCTGACATCAGAAATGCCACCAATGCACGGGTTAAGAAATGCCGCAACAAAAAATGTCAAGCAGAAGCAGAAAAAGTTGCCGAAAGACCCCGACAATTCAACAGTGCTTCAGCATTTGCTAAAGCCACTGCTAGAGCTCGTCGAGCATTACAAAATGCTCTCCCAGGTACTCCCCGCAGAGCAAAACTAGTTACACGCAAACTGTATCGGGAACAATGCGACAAATCTCCAATGCAAGAAACACAGCCGAAGAAACATGTCAGTGCGCTTAGTGATGATACAATTCGTTTAGTGGAGCGCTTTTATGAAGAGGAAAATATTAGTCGTCAGGCACCTGGCAGGAAGGATTGTGTAACAATTCGCAATGATGATGGTTCTAAAGAAAAGACTCGGATGAGACACATGATATATTCTCTAAAGGAGACCCATGCATTGTTCAAGGAAAAATACTCAGTAACCAAAGTGGGGAGGAGCAAATTTGCAGAACTGCGCCCAAAGCATGTCACCAACAAACTTCCTCATAATGTGTGCCTCTGTAAATATCATGACAACTTTATATTTGCTGTAGATGCTCTTCACAAGGCAAGCCCTAACTTCCCCAATTATACTCATAGCTTCCCTGAAACCCTTCTGTGCCCTTCTCCAACAAAAGAATGTTGGCTTAATGAATTCCCTGATTGCCAAAATTGTCAAGGATTTAAGGACAACTACACCTTTGAAGATGCTTCTGAACCATCATATACCTGGTATGTGTGGAAAAATGTTGAAAACAACAGAATTGCAAAAGTGATTGAAGAGGGAACAATTAAAGACTTGTTGGAACAGTTTGACACCAAAGTTCCTAGAACACTGCTATGTGAAACGTAAGCAGGCTGATACATACAATAAAGAGCGAGATGCAGCCCTCTCAGAAATGCACAATCCAGAAATTGCTCTCATCCAGGTTGACTTTTCTGAAAACTACACTTGTGTTTACCAGGACGAGGTGCAATCTGCCCACTTGCATCAGAATCAGGTCACACTCTTCACAGTTGCTACCTATCATTCCAGAAAGCTCCATTCAATTGTGATTGTGTCCGACAATTTATCACATACAAAAGAAACCCTAGTAGCCTACATTGATAAAGTGCTTGAAGATCTTCCCCCTACAATTAAAGTTGTGTCAATCTGGTCGGATGGGCCCAGCACACAGTTTAAAAACAAATATATTCCAGCCGCTATCCCAGGCCTGGAAGGCAAGCACAATGTGAAGATAAGGTGGAATTACTTTGCGACATCCCACGGCAAAGGACCTGTCGACGGAATTGGGGGGTCAACTATGCGATTCGTATGGGAAAATGTGCGCTCCCGGAAACACATTGTGAAGAATGCTGCAACCTTCGTAGCTGCTGCTTCAAAAATGCCAAAAGTGCGAGTTGACGAAATGGAGAGTTCAACTATCACCGCAAGAAACAACACCCTCGACTTAGACAATGTATTTGAGAAGGCTGTAGCAGTCAAAGGCATTGCAAGCATGCATTGTATAGAGGTAATAGATGGCAAAGTAGTTGCATCCATCACCACAGAAGATGCTTTGGAAGCAGATGTGGATGATGATGTGGACATGGCAAGCATTGATGGAGTAGCACCTCTTGAAGTAGATGTACCAAGTGTCACATCAGCTGAGGAGAGTAGCAATCAAAGTGACATTTGTCATGGTCACACGCAAAGTGACAATAACAATCTGAAACAAAGTGACAACAGTCATGACATGACAGTGTGAATAATCACCTTGAGATACATGTGGGGAATTGGTTTCTTGTGGTATATGATGGGAATTATTATGGAAGTCGGTGAAGAAAACGACTTCCGTGTTTCAGTGATGCACCCAGCTGGGAAGAATTGGAAGTGGCCAAGTCCTACATACTAGAGTAGCTCATGGTGGTGTTGTATGCAATTTAATGTCCAGAGCTAAACTCTTCAATAATCCACTAATTGAAGGTCCAGGAACAATATTTGGTTGGTAACACATTTCCCACTGACGGCGAAATAGATGAAATGGCCACGCCCCTTTCTTGGGCCACGCCCCTTTTTGAGCGAAGTACTACCCATCCTAGGAGGTTGCCCGACCACTCAAAATGTGCGCAATGGCCACATTATGGGGGGTCAGTAATACATTTTCATATCCAAAAGTCAATGGTTTTTAAGATAATTGCCAAAAACCGATTTCAGCATGTTACGCACTACAATTATTGTATAATACATGTACATGTACCACCAAGGCCACAACATATGTATGACACTTTATCATATTACCTTTGTACCTTTTGTGGGAGCGCGTGTGGTCTAGTGGGTATGAAGCGGGACTCCCAATCAGATGTTGTGGGTTCTAGCCCCACTATGACCAATGCGCCTGGGCTAGGCACTTAATCCCAGTTGCCTCGTCGACACAAGCGATGCCACAATCTAACTACTGTTAGGTTTGAGCGCCTGGCCAGCAGCCACCTAATTGAAGCGAAATGGTTATGGTGATTCCCTGATGGCAGCGGTTATATTGGTAACAGCGCCAGGAGGACCCCGCAGGATGGACATGTGCGCTATATAAGAATCCACCATTATTATTATTATTTTGCATATTGTTCCTATTTTGGAGTATTTGGATTTCTACACTTTTTGCCTTTACTACAGCCACAAAACATCACACATTTTATGTTCCTTTCTCTGCAAGTGCACGTTTTGGTACTCATACCGGTACATGATGTTGGTCATTTGCATGGAGGGGGCAGGTCATCGGGTCTGCACGATACTGGCAGTATCACTGGTGCTATGGCAACACCCGTTGCTTCATACCCATACTGGAGTGGATCTGGTTTGGTGACTGCATGAGTTGGGGCTTGCAACCACATCTTACACTGCAGATATGCTCGGTTTATGTGTTCTCGTAGCGTTGATGAACAGCACACAAGCTGGTTGAAGTCCAGTTCTTTCTTAGAGTTGTGGTACTGTGGAACAGTCGGCCTTCTTTAATCCAGACACAAGGAACTTTTCAGCATTGCTTGTTATCTGTGGTGACAGTTCTTCTACATGTACACCAAACCCTTCCAGTAGGGAGAGATCCATGGATGCTTTCAGGCCAGACAGCTTTGGACCCACCTTGCTGGTACTGTCGCAACCGCTGAGAGCATGAATGGCTGGGAGACACGACACCAAACCGTTGTCCAGTTGATCAACCAACAGGTGGACTGATACAGTTTTCTTTGTTTTCCGGTTAGTACCAAGCTTAACGTACAGCTTTTGTAGTTGCCAGGTTTTGTTGAAGTGGAAGTTAAGGTTGACAAAGACATCTGTGTCATGTGTGTCAGGTGGGTCAACCAAGACTGATTGAACCCCGTGTTTCACAACACCATCATTAATATGGAACATGATTCTGTCGTCGGCTTCTTCTTGGTTGCTTGAGAGCTCTGCGATCTGGGTTTCAGTGCCAGCTAACAGTTTCCTGCATTCACCCCCATATACTCCTCCAAAGAAGATCTCCTTGTCCGACTCGACATTCTGCAGCATCCACTTGAATACGTACTCCTGCAACCGAACTTTGTTCAACATTGAGCTCCAGAACACATCACGATCGATAGGGAGTTTTTGATTGTCAGACCTAACGGTGATAGTGATTTGTTCTAAAGTGTCCGTTCCGTTTGCTTGATTGATGATTTTTGATAAACATCAACAATATTGTCTATTCTTGTGGACTCCGAGCCTGTAGCAAGAATGCCGTTGAAAAGACTCTCAGCCAATTCCCATACTGGAAGGGTTTGGTGTAAAAGAACAGTCACCACAAATAACAAGCAATACTAAAATTGTGTCTGGATTAAATAAGACCGTCTGTTCAACTTTCGATGAATATCGATGGGAGCTGTACCACAACTCTAAGAAAGAACTGGACTTCAACCAGCTTGTGTGCTGTTCATCAACGCTACGAGAACACATAAACCGAGCATATCTGCAGTGTAAGATGTGGTTGCAAGCCCCAACTCATGCAGTCACCAAATCAGATCCACTCCAGTATGGGTACATGTATGAAGCAACGGGTGTTGCCATAACACCAGTGATACTGCCAGTATCGTGCAGGCCCGATGACCTGCCCCCTCCATGCAAATGACCAACATCATGTACCGGTATGAGTACCAAAACGTGCACTTGCAGAGAAAGGAACATAAAATGTGTGACGTTTTGTGGCAAAAAGTGTAGAAATCCAAATACTCCAAAATAGGAACAATATGCAAAATAATAATAATGGTGGATTCTTATAGCGCACATGTCTACCCTGTGGGGTGCTCCTGGCGCTGTTACCAATATTACCGCTGCCATCAGGGAATCACTTCGCTTCAACTTGGTGGCTGCTGGCCAGGCGCTCAATCCTAACAGCAGTTAGATTTTGGTATTCCCCTTAACGGCTTCCCAAATATTGCTTGGGTTGACGAGGCAACTGGGATTAAGTGCCTAGCCCAGGGACACAGGCACGTTGGTCATAGTGGGGCTAGAACCCACCACCTCTGATTGGGAGTCACGCTTCATACCCTCTAGACCACACACGCTACCACAAAAGGTACAAAGGTAATATGGTAAAGTGTCATACATATGTTGTGGCCTTGGTGGTACATGTATTATTGTAGTGCGTAACATGCTGAAATCGGTTTTTGGCAATTATCTTAAAAACCATTGACTTTTAGATATGAAAATGTATTACTGACCCCCCATAATGTGGCCATTGCGCACATTTTGAGTGGTCGGGCAACCTCCTAGGATGGGTAGTACTTCGCTCAAAAAGGGGCGTGGCCCAACAAAAGGGGCGTGGCCATTTCAGCTATTTCGCCGTCAGTGGGAAATGTGTTACCAACCAAATATTGTTCCTGGACCTTCAATTAGTGGATTCTTGAAGAGTTTAGTTCTGGACATTAAATTGCATACAACACCACCATGAGCTACTAGAGTAACAGATGACAAAACATTTTATTTCAGGAATCAGATTATCAGGAAACTTGGAGAACCAGTGATAGTAAACAATCGCTTGCACTACAAATTTTGTGGTCTGTAGAGCAACTAACAAAATAAATAAATAAATAAGGTCTACTTACTGTTTTGATCTTCAGATATTAGTTGATAATTTTGAGAATTTATAACTTTACAATTGAAATAACGTATCAACAATATAACCAAACAAAGTGAAACGCGTGTTACCGTAACGTGTGTTACTGACAATTTTGCAGTTTACTGAAAAAGTATATCTTTAATTATTGTTATTATTCCAGTATAATAAAGCTTAGCTGAGTACTTTAATACAGTAGAAACCAATTTGTTGTAGACTGGTTAGTTTTAGGACAAAGTTTGGTATTTTTTTGCCCTGTCCATCCAGTGAAACGCGTGTTACTGATTTTTGCAGAGCTCTCTCCGCTACATGTATACACAAGTTGATTTTTCATTTTTGTGTGAACATGGGGATCTAGCTTTGAGTTTTTGGTATTAAAATACAAAAGATGAACACTAAATTCAAATTAGTCTTGCAGCCAGAGAATGGAGAATAATGAAGGACGTGCTGAAACGTAACGCGTGTTACCGCGGAATTGCCCATAAGTGGAACGAATATGGCGATATATTGATAAGGTCTATTGACCTTTGTTCTTTAAACCTTTGATTTTAAAACTCCAGGTTATCGGCACATCTTCCTGTGCAACGAGGCCAACCAGCCTCTGATGCTGCCCACGCTCTTCCTCAATATCAAGGTGCGGGACTATGTCCCTGAGAGAATGTCTAACTTTGCGGACGCTCTGGCCAATCCCATCGCCCACCAGTCCAACGTGGAGAAGCATGCAGCTCAGCTTCAGGCCTTGGAAGACGAGGAAGTCAGACAGGTTAAAGAACAAGTAGAAGCCAAGGTAAAGCTGCACCCCGAGCGACCTTGAGCACAATTCCCGTAAAGGCTGTAAGCGACCACCAGCCCCATGATGCTTGAATAGTTCACAACGCTAAACACAATACAGGACATCTAAATGTTTTTAATTTTGTAGGTTAGGTGTTCTACTTTTGACTGAGGTACAAGTATGTTTATTTTGTTTGTACAAATATGGTTCAGTGGCCATTTTGTGTACATGTACTACACATTCAAGAAGTTACCAAGATATCCTGATTTGAAACAAATTCAAGCAATGACCATATAGTTCAACTTGAGTCCTTCGAATGATGGACAATATCCACTATCCAAAGAACTCTGATTGAACTATAGTTAAGTTCTTTCTCAAAACTTAATGTTTGTATTATTATTACTATTATTTTTTTCTGGTACTGAAATCAAGGATTCCTCAAAAGCGCCCATTGCACTGTCGTGCGCAAGCGTGAGGCGACCCATGATGCATTAGAAACGGCCAGAGACACCAGGGAATCCCCTTGCTCTTCACGAAAAAATGCTCTGGGGTCTTTAAAGTGCATTGCCGTTACCTAACACACTGGACGGCTTTACATATCTGCCTTGCTCAAGGGTACAGGTATCCCAGCCGGGGCGAGTTTCGAACCCGCAACCCCAAGTTTTCACCGGTGATTGCGAGTCAGTGACCCAAACGACTCGGCCACGGTACCTCAATTGAATTTGCGAGGACAGTTTGGTCAGTAAAAGTAACCACTAGATTCAAGGGGGAAAGTATCTCGTAGTAATTAACTTTAGGGCTGTCACCACTGGCCTTACTGTGGTTAAAATACTAATCAGCTTGATGAGTTTTATCAAAAAACTTTACCACAAGGATTTTCCAAATTAGATGGAGCTCATTTGTAATTTCAAGCCACAGCCAAATTAATACTAAAGGTCATGAATGTTTTTCTCTTAAATTAAAGGAACAAGAAAATGAAGAGGATAAACCGAATGGAGAGCAGACCCCCGTTGAGAGGAAGGAGTCTGCAGCGACGTCCGTCTCCAACGCTGCAGCATCCAACGCTGCAGCATCCAACGCTGCAGCATCCAACACTGCAGCATCCAACACAGGTACCTTGAACTACCGGAAAAACACCAACCCACAATCAGAACCAAACGGGCTAAAGACCAACTCCAAACTGCAGGCCAGCTTAACGGCCATTTCACCTGCCACATCGCTTGGTGGTAAGAACCTAACTGTCACTTCAATAGTAGCTAGCAAGTCATGGTTATAGTTAATCACATTATTGTACAGTTTTTGGTTTTTTAGTGCATTTTGATTACTTGAATGTAAGGTCTTGGTAGGATTCAAACCCAGTACATCTGAGGCGGACTTTGGCAGAGGTCGGGACTCCTATTTGGTTTGAAAGTCTGCAGGAAGCTGGGTAATTTGCATTATTTGATATTTATCTATGATGGCATTTTTAGATAGATGTGATGAGAACATTTTCTTTCAAAGACATTTCTTTCAAATTAATTCACCCCGACGGTCCCTGGGTCATTAACCTTAATAAAAGACAATTTACTAATTTGAATGAATTTCCAAAAATTACTAACATTTCCAGGTAGAAAAATGTATTGTGCAAAGTGTGCTTAAAGGGCCCTGAAATGGTGTTTTTATCAATGAAATCTGTGCTATGGAACTAGTCCATTAATTTACAATTATAAAAACCCCACTTGGAAGTTGTTTGGGGGGTTAAAATCAAGGTTTTTGATTTTTATGCTAATGAAAATTTACATATGCATGAGCAAAGTGGTGATGTCACCTTAGGAAAACACAGGAAAATCTCACTCAACTGCACAAAAGTTTCCACAATTTTCTCCAACTTGCTGAAACTTTTGTAACCCATGACGGTTTAGGTTTGTTTTACATGTTGCCTGTTGCAAACCATAAAAAAATTAAGGCTGGAAACTGCAGCATTTTTCCACAATTCCAGTTTGAAGTATTATGTTTTTTCTTTGCTTTTCTGCTGTGTGTTCCTAAAGTGACATGCCCCAAACAGCGCCCTCTTTCTGTGAGTTTATGTGAAGAAATTTTCAAAGTTGAAAAATGCCACTTTTTATTCATGGGGCATCAAAATGAGCAGTAGTATTGTCTTTCTACACAAGTAATCCACAAGTAATCCAAAAACTGTGCACACAGTTATTGAGCATTTCAGGGGCCCTTTAAAGCAAGCCTAGGTGGTCTTATACTTGTATTGCAGTGAGTCAGGGGGTGGTGATAATCGGAGTTGAATTATTTTGGAGTCTTGGTTAAAAATGTGCCCTTTTACAACTAGGTTTTAGTGTAGGAGCAACATGGAAACTAACTGCATGTATGCTTGGATCAATTCTGATGTTGCAAAATGCATTCACAGAATAATACACTTTCATATCAATTAGGTGTCCAGTTTAAAATGGAGGATCGATTTGTTTTACCATTCAGTTTCAGATGTTTGGTTTTCAAATGTGAAACCGATTATTCAAAAAATTAGTCCATTTCTAGTGCTGGTGCACATTTATGTACCTTGGAGTTTTCTGGCTGTGGATTGTCGACATTTCATGCCAAATGAACTTCACGAAATCAGTGTAAAACCAATGGGGCCTGGTACTGAGGGTAGAGTACGTGTATGGCAATCCACATGTGCTTATGTTTTGTGCATGCATAATTGTAACACACTGAACAGTGTTGTAACCACAGAGGTGTATTTACAAATAAAGCATGTAGTTTATGCTCCAAGGCTTTATATATATGCATCTTAATTTGAGCACGGGCAAAAATCAGGATACAAAAGTGCAAATTCACGGTTGCATAATGGTGATGGTGCTGAGACTTAAAGGCCATTGTATCATTTGTAGTGACCAAAATCTTCACCTGGCGATATGAGTTAATATAGTAATGCCTTCTGTCCACGAATGTACATTTCTGTTGGTGATTTTTAAAACCATGCCTAGATGTTGAAGATTGCTACATTTACATCTGTAGCTTAAATTTCTTCAGTTCTGTTTACAAAATTTGTTAAAAAAATATTTGCGAATGACATAATGATCCTTTAATGGTGGTGTGAGACCAAAGTTTGTGGTTTGTATTGAAACAACCATTGAATCTTGACTTAATCACAGCGTGCTGCAAGTATTAGTGACCATTTGCTTACAGTCAAATCTGTTTGATAATCTGCGGTATTTTTTTCTTTTTATTGAAACACCCTCCCCCTTTCTTTCCCATTCCCTTGAAGCAGATGACTTGGCGATACCCAGATCACGATCACTGGGTACTGCCCAGTTTCAGATGGAATCTATGGCGTCCCCTCTCAATCAGAACAACCGAAGCATTAGCGCACCCAACCTAGGGCAATCAGGTACTGAAAGACGGTGAAAAACCCCATTTCTGCACGTGCAACAAAAAAGAAGACAAGTTAATGTTAAATGCGTATTGCCGTGGTTTTAGGTCGTAACTCGGCTTGTGCATACGTGTACCTTAGGTCAAAGCTGGGGTCTCCGCTGTAATCATGGCCAGGATCAAAAATGGATTCGTGGCCAAGTGTACCTTCGTTGTGGCATTTATAATAGTTGTTGACAAAATTGAGCCACACTTGCACCAGCATGATACTCATAGCGCGTTTGATTACCTTCCCGGAGCCTATACTTGAGCTAGTGCGACACCGTTCGATTTACGTTTGACACCATCATTCACGCTTATTTGCACTTATTTGCGCTAGGCCCAAGTGAGCGACTCGGCGAGTCTGTTAGTTCGGGAAGTAATTCCACAGTTTTCTGCGATATCATGGCGGCTGAAATGTGACTTGAATTGGTTTGTGTCGCGTTGAATGACATGCCCAAGTCTGAAGTCAAACATTACATGTAGTCAGTGGTTGGCGACGAGGCGGTAGGTCATGAAGGTAGACTACATGTTCACTTTTTGTGTGTAATTTCAAAACGTACCCAGATAAATTTCGATACGGCCTTGAGATCATAATTTGCCCAATGCCTACGACTCGTATTCAGCGCAAGACTCTTGCTTACAGTCCACATTTGTCGTGAACTGCCAACAAAAGGCATTTGTTAGTCATTGCACCAACTCAGAGCTAACTGCAGTGTTGGCTTTCTCGGGCTCGGTCATCCATTACGTGAAAAACGGGCTGTTTTCCCCAAATCGGAGTATTTTTGCCGAGGGTCTAAGTTCAAACGTTGAGTTTCGCGCTAAGCATTCGTTTATTTTGCCCCTGCCCCATCATCACCCAATGGGTAAGCGCGGGTCAGGTACATGGAGGGGAAGGAAATCAAACGCACTATACGTGAATGTAGCATGTTCGAAAATATGACATTAGTAGCTCATAGACCAGTATTGCACGAAGTATGGTATGGCACTTTGTACATACTAGATAATGCACGTCACCAAGTGTGCTGTTATCCACAGTAGGAAATATGTACATTGTACGTTATGCCAAACATTGCAATGCACAAGTCAAACATTTCCTGACTTAAATTTCAAACCACAGAAAACCTTTTTGGATTTTGTAATTTGCTGTGAAAGTCATTACGTCACTGCTAAGTTAACAAGGTGCCCAAGGTGGTCTGTTAAAACAAAAAAGTTGGCTGTTTTTTCCTGATAGATCTGTAACTGCACTGCAAAGCACTGTCCCATTTCTTAAGCTTACCTGGTTTTAAATCTTCAGAAATGTTAGTTGGAATTTGTCTAAATCACTTGATAAAAATACAGCATAAAATAGAAGCGATATATTTGTTTTGACATATCTCCACTGGAGATGACCTTGCATGGCGTAATCCTTCTATGGCACATTCAACAATGAAAAAAAGGTTATTTTTAAATTTTGTTTCATCTTTAAATGTCTAATCAGAATTTAGTTCCGTGGAGCAAATACCTGTTTCATTTGTTTTTCTTAATGTAATGTCATTGTGGATTTCAGCACATTTTTTGTATCCAGCTTGCATGGTGACATAGTTTAGAACGCAGCACCGTACAGTATACGTAGTTGCATGCCTTTTTGTAGACCCTGTATACTATTTGGAACCTACTAAACAGTATAGACGTTTGATTCTTGTGAAAATTTGGTTAAGGAATGGCATGTGATCCAAAAGGAATATGTACACATGCATGCACATTGCACTCTGGTCACTTTTGCATGAACAGCAAGGCTACAATTGATTATGTGTGGATGGAATAGTTGACTTTTGGCCGAATGAGAGATGATGTTAACAATGTGTAGGCTACTCTAATAAAATGGCATATGCGGTATAGTGTTGGTCCGTGAACTTGACGTGGTAGGCGCTTTGCTACCATACAAAACAATTGCTGCAAAAAATACTCCAGACACTTTTCGGAGGTAGCTCTAGTGCCGGGGGCTAACTGCATCCAAATCAGTTGAAGAGCACGATATAAACTACAGTGAATTTAACGTATACAAGTACGTAACACAAACACAATGAGCGGCAATTCGATGAGTAGCCTACTCCATTTAATCCCATCATGATTCACGTGGAGATGATTGTTACTTCATCTCGCTTGCGGGCTATTCAAAAACTCTTCCCATGCTGACAAATGACAGCGCTTCACCATTAATTCTAAACATAACCAAAACTAACAAAAATGTGATAGACATGGAACTTTTGGTACGTCTAAAACGTGTCTGGTTGTGATTCTTTCTACCGGGCAGTGTTGTAGTACTCAAGTCCATGACTCGGACTCGAGTCCGACTCTAGTCACAATTTTCGTGACTCTGACTCGACTCGAGTCACATTGGAAAATGACTCAAACTCGACCATGATGACTCGGACTCGAACACGGTGACTCGTGACTCACGAGTCACATTTCAAAAAAGAAAAAAGATATATTTTCGGGCGCTTAATGCAGGATTCTTGGGGGAAAGCACTATGATGCGTGATTATGTACACTGCCCCATTGGGCCGGCAAGGAGCGCACGAGCACGTCATCATTTCACATTGTGTGAACGAAACTATAGCAGATTCAGTTTCATAAAAATGGCGGACTCGTGACTCGTGACTCGTGACTCGGACACGGACTCGAGGAAAGTGACTCCGGACTCGGACTCGAGGCTAATGACTCGAGACTCGGACTCGATTTTGGTGACTCATCTACAACACTGATACCGTGTAATTAATTAAAACTTGATAAATTCCCTCAAATTCCTTGAAAATTATGCAGACATCCCCATTGCACCATCTTTGTTGCAATCACCTTGTATACACCAGAGGCATGTTCAATACTGCAATACCTTTGGTTTGCCGCAAGCAAAACGGCATAATGAAAAATTACTACATTTCAAACATGCAATAAAATATGACTACTGTAAATAATGGCAATTGTAAAAGCACTGGGGCTTGCATGCAAGTAGTGTAAAGATTTTGACAATTTTCTGAAATACGAAAAATATTCATCATGCTGGGATGGCTTATGTATATATTCTGCTGTTGAATGTGTTTAACAAATAAGATCGCTATACCCCCGCCTACCCTTGTGTCAAGTTATTGGCCGTTTAAGTGCGTAAGAGTATGCTAATGGCAGCACGAATGTGTGATGAACGCACTATATGTTTCGCAACTCCGTGAAGAATACTTACCTGTCTGATAGTAATGCAGACAAGGCTTAATTGTCCCACACAGTATTCTCATTGCTCAAAGTCACATTATCCCGAGGTTACATTTTAAACTGCACCCAGTGTGGCAGTTAAGTGCATAGTGCCCTCACATAGTGAAAAAGTTCCACAAACTTGTGTAATGTACATCTATGTGCATGCACCTGTATTTTTCATCTAATGTCTTTTATGCCTTGTGTTGACTTCTAGACCTCTAGTCCCTTGCATGTGTATTCTTGTAGTTTTCCTTGTGATTTCTTTTCTTCCTTTTTTTAAAAATACAAATGTGGACCAAATGTTGCACTCGTGTTGAAGATTTAAAAAGAAAAAAAAAACAATTCAAATCAGCAAATTTTATATTTATACAGTATTAATTGTGCATGCCTGTTACCGGACCAAAATGTTGAACCTTGGCTGAGGTGTCATTCATATTTGTAATGTAGAAGCAACTTGGATCCTAGCTTCTCTGTATTGAACCTCTAACCCTTTCCCCATTTCACTTAATTAATAACTAACAACCACCATCTTTTAGTTCCATTCAGTACATAATTGTCACCATTTTTCATTGATCTTTTTCCTTTAGCAGCCAAGTTTTCTTGTTTACCCCGTTATCTGAGGACTTTCATTGCTATGAAGTGCCATGATATCGATATAGCTGGATTACCTTAAATTCATTTCTGAAGATGGTCATCATTAAATAAAATTGATATAAATTCATTAGAAAATGTTGAAGACCACTTTATGTGTAACAACTTCATGACAGTCTAAAGGCTGGTGCATACTTCACACGAAGCCAACAAGCTTTTGTGGTGGCACAAGTTTAAGTTCTGTGAATTTGTGGCACAAACATTGCTGCGCAACATCAAATTTGCTTTGCTTTCATAATTTACTTGAAGTATAAACCAGGTTTTATACGCAGTTCCAGCGGAAATGCAATCAACCAGAAAATGGCCTTGCAACAAAGCTCTTAATGTTGCTTTTGAAGTGAGACAAGTCGGGAGTTTCGGGACACACATTTTGTCTGTTTTCATATCTTCTATTGGGTTTATAGGAATTGAAGGATTCTAAGGATTATAATTTAAATCCTCGAATTGCTTAATTAAAAATCTTCCAATAGAACAATATTGGGTGATTTTTGCCTTTGAAACTAGTGCGAGGTCTGACGAGCTGGTCTTAAATTACATATAAGGCTGCTGTGTGGCAGGCTTGTAGTCGAGTCCATCACAAGTCCATCAAAAGTCCTCACAAGCCTTCACAGTTAAGTCCACCACAAGTCCCTGGGTCTTAATTCAAGTCACAAGCTATTCAAATGAACTCCAACAATTAAAGGCATTCTTTTGTGCGTGTTCATCCTTTGCTTTTTGTTACTGGACGTGTGACGGACTTGTGCGGGACTTGTCACGGTCTTGTGATTTTATCAGCTCTGGACTTGTGAAAGACTTGCGATGGACTTGACTACAACTCTGCTGTGTGGTTTAATATTTTTTCCTCCTTTTTTAAACATTAATGGTCACATTTGTACTAACTTTGTAGAATGCTTTAATAGCGTCTTAGATATCTGAGAAATGAATTTAAGGTATGTAGACAAATTCCTCAAATTCCAGCATGAAAACATGGAATAAGCTTTTGATAAGCTTGTCAGAAGATTTTGCAATTTGGTGCTATCTCATTTTACAATGACAGTCTTCATTTCTCCCTGTTTAGATCTGAAGCAAGTCTTTTGTATAATTAACCATAATTGTTTCTCTGTCTAATTTTTAAACTTTTCTGCCATAGTTTATGTGCACCCTTTCTTTCAGATTTGTGGTTGTCTACATGGTGAAATTTTGATTTGGCTAGTATAGTATATTTGCATGCATATGAATATTGTGTGCTTTTTGTAATTCCTGTGAGCAGTTTTATTTTTGTGATCAATTTGCACTCTCATTTGTCTATTTGTTAGTAGCACTGATGAATTATAAATCCCAACATCCTCCTTTTATCATTTTTTAATAATGTGATGGAAATTTAGTAAACAAAATATGTTACTCTCTTGTTACAAAAAAAACCCCTAACCTTTTCTTAAATGCTGCTGTGAAGATCCATTGTTCGATGGGAAACCTCCAGTTGCCAAATGCCGAAGTATTTTAAAATAATGATAAAATTTTCAGCAGCATGTTAATTATCATGTTTAATTTTATTAGTCAAAAAGGGGGAGGAAACAAATCTTGCCCAAACATTTGAGCAAAATTATTTTGACAACATCTGACCTTTTGTTTACTTAAAAGAGAAATGGTTGAATTTGCTTTCCTTTCGAGTACAAAATTCTAAATAATTTGCATGTATGCCCTTTCCAGATGAGCACTTTTAGTTCAATTTTATGACATTAAAAAGCAAGCTCGCAATTTTCTTTTTTATCAATTCTGCGTGCACCTTGAGCAAATCAATTCTGCGTGCACTTTGAGTAAATCAATTCTGTGTACGTGCACCTTGAGCAAATGATTACCATTTTTTACTTAGTTGAACATGTATCGGCATTTTACCAGTTTTTGTTAACTACCCCCTGGTCTTATATACTCTTATTTAATGAAATTGGACCAATGGGCTTGCTACATATGAATTTAACTAAACATAAGTTAGATTAGTGGCAGGAAAAAACTAATACTATTGGAATATAAGACTGCAGCCATTATTCAGACACTGCTTAAAACTCATTTCTATTTCAAAGTAGCTCCATGAAATTAGCATCAGGGCCCAATTTCATCACAGTGCTGCTCAAGCATTTGCTGATAAGACTGTAAAGCATACGTATGAGTTGTGCTCGTGGCATGCTGGAACATGTGCCCATTTGGAGACCGCTATTGTTGAGGTTTATATATCTTTGAGCAAAGTTTATTTGGCTCTGCAGTTCACGTAACTGCACTTGTCCTCTGGTCCAGTTTTTTATTAGACATGTTATTTTAATTAGGGTTTTTGTGACAGCTTGTTTGTCAGGAAAGTATGAGAATTGTGAAGACATTTTTGGAATGTTTTTTGTTTGTTTGACAGTGGAAATACAGGCAGCCAAGTTGGAAGACATCAAGGAACATAAGGTTTGTGGTGCACGTTTGCGGTGCAAAGATACAAAATACCTGGGATTAATTATGGGATCCTGTAAGAAACCTGGGGGGGGGGGGGGGGGGGGGTTGTTATCATTGTTATCATTGTACAGTCGTGGCCAAACATTTAACACCTCCATTGAGAAAAGTAAGTTTTTCCTGAATACAGTGATTGCATCGTCAATTGCATCAGACATTGGCTTCCTGTAGTCGCTTTTTATTTGACCATCACACACAGTAAACACTATTTGTAAATAAAGTTGCATTTCACTATTTTTCTCATTTGAAAGCCCCCGACATGGGTGGGTCTGGAGATAAATTAATTAAAAGCAGGTGGTATTGTAAAGCCTGTTAAAAGTTGATCACATTCTGTTTGGAAAAACACCAGACAAAATGCCGTTTGTTACAAAGTGGCCAGTGACATTGTATTTATTATAGACCGTATCAAATAGCCGTCATTTCGTGGGGCAGTTCCTTTGTTCCTTGAGGACATGCATGGCGGCTATTCGATACGGTCTTTTATTTCAAATTGTACATGCAAAACCACATGACCTAAGTGTCAATGTGAGTTCAAGTTAAAGGCACAGGCTCGTCAGCATTGCGCGCCCGCCAAATGTGTGCCACGCAATACGCAGCTCCATAGCAAAGGCATGGAGCTGCGTGTTTCGAGCACGAATTTGGCGGGCGCGCATTGCTGACGAGCCTGTGCCTTTAAGTGAGCTGTTTTTCAAAATGTCTTTTGGAACACATTTGGAAAGGACAAAAAATGTTGACATTATTTTAAAAAACAAAACAAAAACATTACACCTTGCTCAGCAAGTTTGCATGCCCTTCACTAGTACAGTCATTAATATATACACTTTACACATTGAATGAGCTATTAGACAGAACATTGTGTCAGAACATTTCCCAATGTTTTTTATGTTTTAAATTCATCATCACTAATTCTCAGAAATACAAGAAAGTAGTGTTACGTCTGAACTTGGAACTGGAGAAACTGATTAAGAAAGAGGAAAAGAAACAGAGTAAGTTGAAGAAAGCCCACGTCAAGGAGCTAGCAAAGATGAGGAAGTCACAAGAGAAGGGTTTCAAATCACTTAGCAAGAAGCAAGCCAACCAGCTTAAGAAGGCAGCTAAGAAGGGACAGTAAGTCCAACAGTGCTTGCTTTTTCATTTTATAATTAAAAATAGCAATACTTCATTTAACTTTGTGTGATTTTTAATGGTCCAAATATTTTGTTTTGCTGCATGGTTGATTGATTGATCAATTTCCCATATGCAGTCATTTCTAGGTAGTTGTACGTGCTGGGCCCTGTTTTCTTGACCATAGTCAAAAACATGTTTCTGACGTAACTTTTGATCATCTTTGTTTCCTGATGACTGAAAGTGGCCATTATATTGGTCAGATCACTGAATAATTATGTCGGAAACATATTGCCGCGATACCTTTGGTTGGTGTACCAGGGGAGGTTCACATGTGGTACTGCAGTGGTAATTGTGGGTCGCTGTTGTACCCATGTAAGAGGCAACCTGGTAAGTGTTTCTCCAGGTTAAAATTTAAAGTGTAAAACAAAACGGTGGGTTAATTACCCAAGTTACTTGGGTTGGAAGTGGGTAGTGTGAAAAGGCCTTTGGACATGGCCAGAATTATATCTCTGATAATTCAGTGCAATCACCATGGAAATAAATTAACCAAATATAGTATAAGAAAAAGATAAAATTGTGAGCATGTGTACACACCAGATATTTTGTTTCATTTGTCAAGTTAAACAGAATCCCCCAGCAAATTATTTTTCACACAGAGAAGGAAATTACTGAACATTCTGAGATTTTTACCATCCTGCAGGAACCTTGATGAAATGAGGCAACAACTGAACGAAGTTAAAGAGGCATTCAAGCGGGATAAAGAAAATGAGGTACATGTACGACCAAAGCGAACAAGCATTTTTAACCCAATAATGTTTTCTTTCTTTTCTACTCAGTGAAGTAAAATCAAGGATTTTCCCAATAATAAGGGGGAACTGGGGTAGTAGGCAGGTTGGGGAAACGGGGTAAGGGACAGGGGTGGGGGACGAGGTATGGGAGACGAATGGGATGACGAGGGTGGGAGACAGCAGATGAATGGAATTGGAGGGGCAGGGACGGGAGACGGAAGACCGGGTCGGAGATACGAGGGACGAGTGAAGACAGGGCTGGGGGACGAGGGGGTCGGGGGTGGGGAGATATAAGTGTGGAGGATGGGTGGGAGATGGGGACGAGGGACAATGTTGCAGGGTGGAGTACAGGGGGGTGGGGGAGGTGATCTGGGAGTGGGGTAGGATGTTTAACATGAGTTGAACAGTTTGATTATAATTGAAGAGTTCATTTGAAAAAAACAGATAAGCGCTATTTTATATTTTGTATGTACCTAATGATTTTTGGTTGCACATTTCAGAAAATATCAAGCAAAATGTAAAAGAAAGGTATTAATTGGTAAAACCAAGTCACTTCTACTAATTCAGAGCTGGGTATTTACTGAAAGACACAACAGAAAATCTTGAGGTAGGCCTACATGATATTTTGAGTGGAACTTTTCATATGTTTGATTATACATGTGACAGCCATGGAGTGTCACCATTCTAATTTCTGCTAAAAACAAATGTTGGATCCTGTTTCCACAGTATGCAAAAAAGCAGGCGGCCCAGGAGACTGCCTTGATTGAGCTGTACAAAAAGCACTATGCTGACGAGCGAGACCTGAAGAAAGAGCATGCTGAGATCTTGTATGAGCTACAGATGGAGCTGATGGTGGCTGTCCACGAGAAACAGCTGGCGAAGCTGGACCACCAGCACAAAAAGTAGGGACACGTTTTGTGCCCATAATGCTAGGAGTCCACTGGGCCAGCGCCAGTTGGTGCCAGTTCGCGCCAAAGATTATGTGATTGGCGCGTAGTGGCTCGCTTTGGCGCCGAATTAATGTCCGCTCGGCATGTGTCGCCAAGTGGAATAAACTGGGTGCCATATGGCGTGCGCCAAATGCCACCCGGCTTGCTCCAAAATGTTGCGCCAGTTCGCGCCATTACACGGCCATTTGATTCCAAAATTCACCCTGTTGGCGCCATTCGCGCCAATAGACGGCTACTTTGCGCCACTTGGTGATTAGTTTGTGACAAAGGTCGCCAAATTGGTTTGAACTTGCCGCCGCTTGGCGCTACTTGCCGACTATATAAATACCGGCCATCGGCTACCTGGTTCAGACCCTCCTCAGCTGCTGTATGAACAACATCTGTACTAAATATTTACAATTTTGATATGTCTGAGGCTTTTGATAATGTTGGAGTGATGATGCTGCTCCATCAGAAGATGATGAGAGATGCTGAGGTGGCCACTGCCTATCAACTTATGCTGGCCAATCCTGAAGAAGAAGAGCCTCCTAAGAAGAAAAGGAAGCACAACTGGTGGTTTAAACCCATGCTCCACCCACAGTTGAGGGCCGAACGTTGACAGTACCACACTTTGATGGAAGAGCTGAGGGAGAATGACAGGAGGAAGTTCAAGAACTACACCAGGGTGTCCCCAGAGATGTTTGATGACCTGTTGGTCAGGCTTACACCCCACTTGCAGAAGAAGGACACCCACTTCAGGAAGGCCATTCCCCCTGGTCTCAAGTTGTCCGTCTTCCTGCGCCATCTCGCCACAGGGGCCACCTATGCCGAGCTGTCTTACAACTTCCGAGTGGGCAAGGAAACCATCCAGAAGTTTGTCCCTGATGTAGCCAGAGCGATAGTGGATGAGTATGCTGCAGAAGTCATCTCCCTCCCCACAACCAATGAAGGCTGGCTTGAGGTTGCAGGTGATTTTGAAGCCAGATGGAATCTTCCTCACTGTCTGGGAGCCTATGATGGAAAGCACATCCGTCTCCAGAAGCCCAACAAATCAGGCATCCTTTACTTCAACTACAAGCAGTTCTTCTCGGTTGTCCTGATGGCTCTGGTAGATTCAAAGTACCAGTTCCTGTGGATCGATGTGGGTGGGGTTGGCTATCAGTCTGATGCCCAGATCTACAACAACAGTGAACTGAAGGAGTGCATTGAAGCTGGCACTTTAGGCATCCCAGATCCAGCTCCTCTTCCCCATGATGATGAAGAGCACCCTATGCCGTACTTCTTCGTGGGAGACGATGCCTTCGCCATGAGGACGTACATGATGAAGCCCTATGGCCGTCGTAACATGGACCAACAGCAGAAGATCTTCAACTACAGGCTGTCCAGGGCAAGGCGTGTGGTTGAAAATGCCTTTGGTATTCTGGCTCTGCGGTTCCAGTGCTTCCTTGGCTCAACTTGGCGCGCGCCATTACATTCCAGTGGATTCCAATAGGCGGATTGTTTGCGCCAAAGGGCGATATGTTCGCGCCATTTGGTGCCACTTGGCGGACACTTGGCGCTGATTGCTCGATGCAAGTGGCGCGACGAAAATTTCAAACATTTTGAAATTTTCTTGCCGCCACATTCAAATTTGGTGCCGTTACGGGCCACCATGAGCCAGTTGGGAGGCAGTTTGAGCCACTACACGCCACTAGGCACCTTATTGGCGACACTATAGGCGCCACAGCAAATTGCATTGGCGCAAACTGGCACCAACTGGCGCTGGCCCAGTGGACTCCTAGCATTACGGGCCACCACGAGCTAGTTGGGAGTCAGTTTGAGCTACTACACGCCACTAGGCACCTTATTGGCGACACTAGGCGCCACAGCAAATTGCATTGGCGCAAACTGGCACCAACTGGCGCTGGCCCAGTGGACTCCTAGCAAGACCGTAGGCCTATATGTTTGCACCTTTTTATGTCCTGATAACATTCCCTAAAGTGAACCCTGTTCACATTGGAAAATTGCCTTGTTCAACACGTACAGCCGGTCCCTAGTAAGCCATACAAAACAGCCCACAAACTCTTCAAAGTTCGTGCTCATTATCTCGTGAACATTATCTCGTGAACATTATCTCGTGAACTCTCTCAGACACTCTGCACGTGCGTATAAAATGTACAAAGCAATGCAAGGCAAAGCGCAGCCAATCACGTGTTTCCGCGTGCTGTCACGCACACAATGATACATCGCTTATCGGGGGTATTCCCCTAACTGTGCAAGTCTTCTAACCAGGGGCCAATTTCACAAAGCAATTAAGCAACAAAATTTGCTTAATTAAAAATTTGTTTGCTTTATAAAAATGGGTTAATAATAAAAACTTTATGTCAACTTGTGTTTTTAGAAAGAATAGCAAATATTCTTGTGAAAAACGCAAATTGACATGCAATTTCGACTATTGACTCATTTTTATAAAGCAAACAAATTTTGGATTAAGCAAATTGTTTTGCTTAATTGCTTTATGAAATTGGCCCGTAAGTCGCGCTTATGCTACTGTACTGTTCTTCGTTCGATCTTTTTTCATTGAGATTGGAATGCAGATAATGAATTATCCTATTAAGAGGTGCTAAAATAGCATAGTACAATGTAATTATCTCATTGGCTTTTCAGTATTCTGGTTTTATATCCCCTCTTTCTGCACATTCCCTGGCATAGTACAAATGCAGTGGAAAAGAAACTGCTGTCTATACCGAGCAACAGAAGAAAGGCACAACTTTTGTCCACTTTCTGATTGAAAAGGCAGTTAAATCTGAAAGTGGGAATTTTTACAACACAGAAGCTGTCATTCACATGAGGCTGTTATGTAAATATTTCGATGTCAACTTTATAACAAAATAGATGTTCAAATTTTGATTAAACTAAACATTTGCATTTCTTTTGTTGCTCGGTGTAGCTTATAAGAACTAATTAATATCAAACTTGCTTTTTTTTTTATCAGGGAAGAGGTTGAATTGCGGAAGAGGTTAGATGAGAAGAATGTAGAGGATTTGAAGCAGATGAGCAAACGTGGCGGGAACAAACACGAACTCAGCAGGTCAGTATAAGGGTCAAACGATTCATCAATACATCGATTATTACAATTAAAAAATGTTGTGACATTGGATGATGAACGCAGTATTTGTTATGGTGCTTAATTACCATTTGAAATTTAAAAAAAAAAAATGGGAAAAAATCACATTGGCCCTCATCATTGGGGTTTATTACAGGGCTGTAGGCAGCCTTATGGAAGGGGAGGGTTGTTTCAAATGTATCACTAAATGTATAGTCGCACTAGAGATTCGACTGGTCGGCGACCACCGACAGCCAATTCGGAGTTGGTGAAGTCAGGTCGTAGAAAGTTTGTCATCAGTGGTCGCCAACTGGTTGATGGAGCATTTTGGTCGCCGGGAGGTTTCGCTTCTTGCAAGTGAAACCTGGCAACAAAAGTGGTGGGGAGAAGGTTTTTCTGGTTTTTAATTGGTTGTCTAAAGGTGGGCGACTGCTCTGCCACTGGTTGTCAGTGGTTGCTTGTAATCTGCACACAGTTTTTGGTCACTGGCATTCAGGAACTGATTGCCAACCAATTGACGAGAAATTAGCGATTGATTGCAAACCAGTCGCAGACCCGTCTATTTCCAATCGTTGAAAACCAACAACAATCGCCAATTGAGCGGTGGGAAACTGGTCGGCGATCGTTCACCTAGCTACCAGTCGCCAACTGATCAGCGAACATGTTACAACCTGTCGTTGATCAGTCGCAGACCACGTGATCCCACAGTATAATAAATGTGTACGCAACAGTCGGCAATCATTCTTCCACTAACCGCCAACTATACTGACACACTTTACAAACGCAAAACACATTTTAAGAATGCAAAATGGGTTTGGAATGCAATAATATCACATAGACATTAAATGCTCTCGCAACCTCGATGTGTGGTGTTCCTGACAGCACCATACCCAAAGCTCGTTCTCCCTCGCCTTTCGTTAACCGTGGCATGATGGGAGTGCATAGCATCTCGTGATTGTGTCTTGCTTTTAATGCATCCAGGTACTCGTGTTGCACGTGCATTGCATTCAACATGATTGTGCATGCCTGTGACAGCCGCACATAATTTTCTGCGTTTTGTCAATTGTTTTCATATTGGAAACATGGATCAGATTCGAACCAAGCCATATTGACAAAATTATGTCTTTGCCACTTACAAATGTTGTTTAGGCCTTATTATTCTTATTATTAACTGCATTACATAATAATTACACTAAAATTTCTGTTTTGCTTTTCTAAAGTGTGTCGGTATACATTGTTGATTATCGCCAACCTGTAGCCCACCTGTCTTCAGCAATTGGACAACTTTCGTACAACACCTGTATGACTGATCGCCAACTAGTTGGCAACTATAATTGCTTGATAATTTTGGGATTTGGGTCGCCAATAGTGATTCATGTGGTATTTTGGTTACCCAAACAATCTAGTGCACACTTTGTAAGATGCATTTCTGCATGGGCAGGGCTGACTGGATTAGTCTTTTGCGAGGCTGGGGTGGGTCTCCTCATCCCCCTCAATCACCCTGCATCAGCTACAGGATTGAATTCTCTCTCTGTCCTTTTTGTATCAGACTTAGAAGAGAGAACCAGCAGAAGTACATCCAACAGGCAGTGGGATCAAGACAAACGGTACAAGCACTCTGCCAAACTTATGAAGCTGTTTCGCAGCTGATTTTGTGCTAATAGAGGTTCTGGCTATTTCATTGACGCCGTATCCATAACCACAGATAACTAGAGCTGCCAACCCTCCCGGATTTTGCACCAGATTACCTGAAAATGAATTGTTCTTGCAAGTCCCGACACAGATAAAAATCCTCTTGGATTGTCATCTAACATCCTCAGAGATTGTTTACATACGTTTGAAGTAGATAAATCATTAACCTGTTTTCTAGGTACCGCGAAGTTCTCAAAAATCCGGGAAAGTTGGCAACTCTGTAACCATGTAAAACGTTCGCTAGCTTCAGGGGCACAATTTGCTAAAGACAGTGATGCAACAATGTCAGTTTTTAAGCATGTGCATGCGTAAGCACGTCATGATCGTGAACTACCGGTAACTTCAGCAGAACCTTTCTGCTACAGTTTAAGGACATTTTGGGTAATGCTTTAAAAGCATCACCATGAAATTGGTCCCTGGCAAGAAGTTTAGCAAGTCATTTTGAGGTCGCAACTAAGTTGCAAGCAATTCTTTTCCAATGTTCACATGACAAGTCGCAAGGAAACTTAATCCAAGTGAAGTTTCTGTCATGGTTGAAGTTATTTGCAAAATCCAAATAAGGCAATTATTTATACAGGCCACAATTTTGATGCACAATGATCCCTGCAGATTGGCTCTTGTAAATTGTCACATTTTGCAGTTTATAAAAAATACCGAACTCTTTCCGTCTCTTTGGCCTTTTAATGGCTGATTGGCTGGCTATCTTGCATGGTAACCAACATTACAATTGACTCCTGATTTGGTCAAGTTTTGTCTTCTTGGTTGAACAGCTGCATGAGATACAGCAGAAGAAGCGTGGCGAGTTGGAAGCTGAGATGAGAGAGCTCCAGGAAGCACTAGCCGCTGAAGAAGATACGGTGAGTTAGTTTGTTAACTTTGGCTAAATGACTTTACCCTAAGCTGGTATTAGTGTAGCGGTACTGTGCTCACTTTTTATTTCTGTGACCCAGGTTCGAATCCCATCCAGGCTAATATGTAGATTAGGTTTTTAGTCCTTTCTGATCCTGTGGCTCTCCCTATGCATGCCTGTAGGATTTCCTTCCCACTTCTAAAACTGATCATTTCTCCAGCTTTGTCTTTGCGCATGTTTCTCCGGAGCCACAGGAATTGATCCTGATCCATACATCCAATGGGATCTGATCTTGCTCCATACATGGAAACGGAAAACCATCCATATTGAGCCACAGGATCTTGAAACATGCAACTAAAAATCGTCTATGTAGGGCCAGGGGACTTGATCTTTGTCCATATATGTATGTGCATGGAAATTTATCCATATAAGCAAGTAAAAACCGTTACAAAATACAAATTTGCTAAATGTGCACCTATTTTTTTAAATGTAGGTAGAAGTACATTCACATATTCAAAATCTGATATTGAAGTCCCACAAGAGTCATCGAATGGGCCTGAAATATTTGTTATTACATACATGTACAATCAACCTGCTATTGAGGCCACCTTTATAAAGAGAGGCCACTTTTGTAGGCCACATTTGTAGTCCCAAATAAATCAGTTTGTACCTTGTAATTGGGCTCTTGTATAACGTGGCCAGAGCACTAGGATCTGTGTGTACAATCCTTTTGCAGTTTAACCTAGATAATCTGGCAACAAAAGATGAATTACCTCAGTAAAACAATTCGAAGCTACTCTGGGAAATTTAATGAGGAGCTTAACAAATTATTTAAAAAACTGAACGAATTCCCCAAAAATGAAGAATCCCAAGAAAGTTTTAGCTTTTTGTATACAATAGACGTGTACTTTGGTATGTTTTAGGATAATTATTTGTGTATCTAAACGTGTGCCCGCTAAAACTCTATATAAGGCCCATACCTGTTTTTTTCTGGCCACTATTACCAGTCGGTCTCTAGGGTGTCCACTATATACAAGTTGTTTTTTTGGTCATTTATAAAGTTGCAAGCCTTACCAAAAAAGGGATAAAGGAGAAAGATTTTGTTGGTTACTTTTTAACTTCAATGTACATGGTCATCCGATATGCAACCATTGCTATCCCGTTGCAAAAGAAAGTTGCAACTTGGTCCTTTAATTCAAATGCTCCTCAACAGTATAGTTAACTTTATTATTGTTTCTATAATGGTAACCCTGCATGCGGAATTCGAGTTCAGACACTAATTGATGCCAAGTCAGGTAAGGGGCATGATGAAGCAACAATTCAAGTTAACAGTTGGCTGGTTCAACCACTGCCGCCTAGACTATTTAGTAAAGGGGCATTGTCGTCGAGCAACAGCACGCCCGACAGCAGCTTCCCCCTATGTTTCTATTCAACTGATGCGTTATATGCTCCCTATTAATAGTTTGACTCTTTCCAAGCATGTGTATTCTATCAAGATGTACATGTAACACTCCTATAATTATATGATATTGGATGGCTTTGAGGGTGATATGAGATTACTGTACTCTCACGCGCGTTGCACAAAATAATGCGCCATCCGTTCACTCGATGGATGACGCGCGTGTGCTTTGGTGCGCCCAGCGTGGACGCGCGTCGGTTTAGGTTTCTGTGCTGCACAGTATCAGAAACACAAAGTGTAACCACAAATCTTAGTTACTCTTCTTTTTAGCAAGGCTTATAACATTTGAGTGACCCTGGTAATTTATCTCATTACAGCATTCGGCATCCATCGGGGCAGAGTACAGTTCAAAGTGTAAACAATTGGTAAATGACTTGAAGAGCAATGAGGAATCGGCTGGTGATACCGTCATTGTTTCCCATAGCAATGGCATAGCAGCCAGCCAGGAAGAGCCGGTTGCCCTCGACAATGGGGTTATGGAGACACAGGTGGTGATTGAGTTGCATGCCGGGGAGCGATCAGCAGAGACTGGGGAGGTTGATCTGCCACGTCCTGCCAAGATTTCACCATCATCCTCAACAGGTTCATCGCAGAGTAGCAGCGGAGATCCACAGAGTTCTGCACCAGAATCCAATGGTTCCCAAGCACCCTCGCCAACAAAGGAATCATCAAAGGAAACTGTCAAGACTATGTCATCATCGTCTTCGTCACAAGGTAGCAGCGAAGACCAGCAGAGCTCTACACCAAAATCTGATGGTTCCCAGCCTCCGTCGCCAGCAAAGTCCACCACAAAGGGGTCACCTTCGAAGGACGCTGTCAAGAATACGTCATCGTCATCTTCTTCACATAGCAATAGCGAGGATCAGCAGAACTGTACACCAACATCTAGTGGTTCCCAGCCTCCGTTGCCAACAAATTCTAGCAAGTCTGCCTCAGAGGAATCGCCATTAAAGGAAGCTTTAGTCAATTCAGCACAGCTGTCCAAGGTAAGTAGTAGACAAGAATCGCCTGACAAGTCAAGACCATCCAGTGGCTCGACAACTCCCCCAGATTCGGTTCAAATAAACGGAACCTCAAGTCCAGGCCGCCCCACTCCCCCTGGCAGCAGAGGAGCGTCTCCCGCCAAAAGCCTAACGTACAAATTCGAACATCCCGAGGAAATCACCAAGTTATGAAAGAAGACGAGGAAAGATAAATGTTTTTAACCTTTTATCTTATTTTTAATTGGGAAAAGGGAAAATATATCAATTTTTATCTTGTATGCAAATCGAAGTAATTGTATTCACATTATAATCAAGCTGTGTTTTATTGTCAAAGTGGTGCTAGGTGTGTATAACAATGTGCACTCTGAGCATTAGCCATGAACATGGCATTTATTTTTACTGTTCTTGTTTTCAATTTAACTTATAATGTTGCACATCAGCACCAATATATATATATATATGAAACCACCGAACACATATCGGACAAAATTGAATTGAACAAAGAGTTTTGTCCGAAAATTTATTTTAAGTGATTTAACATGTTTTTAAAAAGCTATGTTTTCAAATATGATTTAACTTGTCTCTATTTACATGCACATGTATTTTTAATGTTTTAAACTCGCGTCGTTTTTAGTTAGTGTTAATCAAGTATCAATTAATCCAATAGAACGGTTTCTTCATGTAATATTGTTAGGTTTTTGTTATTGCACAATTCATTTACCGTGTTTCCCCCCCAACTGTTATAAAAATGTACACATTTTCAAACATCAAAGTGACAGGTCCAGAAGTATACCAGTTTTGGGGAGTTAATAGTCGAGCACTAAAGTGAAAACGTCACCCTTTGTGTGTTGCCTTGGCTATTGGGTCTACACTGAAACCAGTGAACCTTTCCCCACGCTTTAGCAAGGTACGTTTGAGATTACCAGCGAATGTTTAGACCCAATTACCATGGCAACTGACGTCACACTTTAGTAGTCTATTATGTACTGTTTGTAAATATTTTGGAAAGAGGCCTACACAAGGAGAAATTGCGTGATATATATATATGCTCTATCCACTTGTCTTTATTGGCTCGTGAATTCATTTTGACAGGTAACATCAGAAGATCTTCCTGTAAAAAGCTTAATTTAAATGGATGTTTCTCGGTTAAACATGAACACAGTCAGTTTTCGATGATGATTACCATAGAGAGTTGGGTAAAGCATATACATGTACTGGCCTGTATTTATCTTTCCCACCCATTTTTCCAATGGGTATTGAGATTTTACTCATCACCATTCCAAACTTTCGTGTTCTCATGATCAATCTCAATATTTTCAAGGATATTGTCAAAATACCACCAATATTTTGTAAACTAAATTATCCGGTTACATACAGCTGTGCAGTTACATGTAATACACCAACCTTTTTACTTCTAAATTTCGTGTTTTCTTCCCAGTATTTTGAGGAGGTATTTTATATGATTGTTAGGTTAAAACAAAATCAGTTTTTCTAATCACGCTCCTTTAATAGGATTGGTACATTATTGTGCCTTTTAAAAGCTGCGTTCAAATTGTGACAAATATGCCTTAGAACAAACACAATGATATTTTAAACAATGTACAAATTTAGAATGAACACCACAGTTTAAATTGTTGGCTTTGATATTTTTAAACAGTTTTTGTTGCATGAATAGTAGTGTGGTTTCCTTTTCAAGTATTGATGGCAGCTACAGTATATGTTGCTGTCCAAAATACAGCTATAGTTATGTCATTCCAACAAAATAGTCTGGGAACTTTTGAGAACTTCACCTTTGAGAGTATGTATATGTTGAAGTCAGGACAGCCTATAACTTCCATGCCATGCAGTATGTTTATCCTGAAGCTGACAACAACATGCCTAAATTGGTTGGCTTACTGCCGCCAAAAGATTGTAATTTTATTCATATTTTTGAGGAATTGTGTAAATTGTGGTGTATATAGGACAGCTTTTGAAAAAAATGCTTTCCATATATTTGTATAATATACATGTATGAAGTATATTGAAATACCTGTACATATAGTAACATTTATTTAAGCACATTGTCTCCAGTACTTTTATATCCGATTCTGATGAATTGCACCTACTACAGAAGAATCATTTTTAATAATAGTAACATTTATACTTCTGCATGGACCTTATTGACACAGTGCTGTGATAATCACATAAGGATATTATCTTGTGTGTAAATGTCAACATTTTTCTTTCAGAGCATTTGTATATGTACTACAGTAACCTCCGATACGCGTTTCAATGAGAGCACCACTTCATGAGGAAAGCACACTTGTAAAGTTTCTAGGAAGTGAAATGTTTGATCACAGTACTTGCACAGTTAATGCACTTTCGCGGGCACGTTTTTAATACGAAAGACCCTCAGTGAAATTCCATTACAAGGCAGATCTAGAAACCTCAATGCGGGCAACACACTGGGTGAGGTCACAATTATGTGTGTGTGTGTTAGTGTTAGCTACAGATCTGTTAACACGGCATTAATCTCGGCCTCTAACTGAACGTCCAGGTTAACACCGCGTTAACAGATGTTAACACGGTGTTAACACCTATAGGGCTTGGGAATGACGTCACGACGCAATTATTGACGTCATTATCGGTAACTAAGTGCCGCCATACTTGAAGGTAGGGAGTGGTTGCTATGCGAACTGGCGTGCAGCATCGTCAAGTTTGGATACATATGCGTGCGGCGCCCGCGCGATTCCATATCACGCAAACAACGACCGAACATGTTCAGACGGACCTTTGAAGGTAACGACAGTCCCATTTAAAACGAAGCGTGTCCACACGTGCTTTAACAACGACGCGCAGGCATGCACACGGCCCATATACCAACGGTGCGCGCTCGTAAGTAGTGCGCTACCCATAAGATTTTTCGTTGGTAAATCGTCGTTGTTAACTTGTAAGTAAGTGCGTCCACACGGTCACTACTTACAAGCTTGCTCACAAGCACCCACTACCAATGACTTAACTTTAAGTTAACAACCGTCGTCTGAACGCAAAGTGAGAACAAAACAAGCTGAACGTGCATCGCGCACGTTACTGACACATAACATGGCCGAAACCACTGCATTGCGACGTTGCATGACATCACATTCACAAGCCCTATTTACGTAAACCGGTAACGCCCCCAATGCTGAAGCTAATGGTGTGAGCTTGTCAGACTGATCTGTTAGTGCTGCAAGAGGGCGCACTATTTCAGGAATATCCAAGGAGTGCACAATCCAATATCGATCAAAGTGGGCCAAGACTACACAATGCAGCTCACCGTTAAGAAAACATTTGCACCCACTGAGTTGTCTAATAAAATAAAGATCAAGGGTATAGGTTTTGGTAAGATACAGGGCTACGGGGATGGAGGTAGAGTAAGTCTTAGAAACCAGCAGTCGATTTCACGAAACACTGCGCAGCTTGCGCAACTTTTGACAAATGGCGCAAGCCCCATAGCTTGTGTGTTATCTTCGGAAGAATGTTGCGCAACTTACGCAATAAAATGTTGCGCAAGTGGGCTTACGCAACTGCATAAGTTTCGTGAAATCGGCTGCAGATGGTGTAGGGCCATAAAACAAACACGCATGTATACAAACTGCACGTCATTGTTCAAAATATGCTTGATCCAAAAAAGGTTTGCTTTATAAAAAAGGGTTGACAGTCAAAATTGCAAGTCAACTTGTGTTTTTAGCAAGAATATCAAAACATCAGTCAATAATACACTTCATGTAAAATTTTGACTAGCAAAATCCATTTTTATAAAGCAAACACATTTTGGATTAAGCAAATTTTTATGCTAAAAAGCTTTATGAAATTGGCTCTATTGATGTTTTATTATTTTCGATTGGGCTCTTCGTGTCAGGTCGGCACTCTGCAGTATGCGTGCGCATATTGTACATTGACGTGTGCTTTTCTGCGTGGCATTTAGGAGTAATTGTGCACACCTTGGATAGTTTACTTCAGTTGCTTAAGAGCCTCGTTATCAAAGCCGCAAGTGCGCAGACCGGTCTCAAATTGATTAATTTGGGATTCGTCTATTCAACTGCAAAAAAAAGTATACCCAGCACGATATGTGGCAAAGGGACTGCCCCTAACGCTCCTATACCTCTTCACACTCTTCCCTTTTGTTAACGCACCAACCCCACTCACCACCCCCCACCCCCCTCACCCCTAAATACTTAAAGGAATTCCTTGGATGTTTGATACACAATGGGGGGACAATGGTATGGGGCAGTCTCTGCCACATATCGTGCTGCATATGAAAAAAAAGTACCGGTATGTACAAACTCCATAATCGCTATGCACCTGCTTGCTGCACCCGTACTGTCTATAAACCGAGTTCCTGGTTACATGTATCTGCAGATTATGAATGTGTGTGCCTTTGCAGTTGTCAGACGGACACTCTGATATAAAACTGTATAACGTCACCCAAGATGACAAGCGTTTTGGAGATTCGCATTGATAATTTGACTTTAGTCCACTGGAAACTTTTTTTTGTATTATTTGTTTTTCTCGTATTTGTCATATTTCAAATTATTGTGGGAGATTCATCTTGCGATGCCTTTGTAATTGCCTTCTGTTTGTAAATATTGGTGCATTTGTGTTTGTGTATTTTTATGAACAGCCAACCACAGTTCACATATTTGAGGGGAAAGGAAGCAATGTTAAATATGTAATATGGTGCAATAGGTCAGTTTCGGCTGTCATCTGTTTTGAATTACACTGAAACGTTTTATTTTTGTGCCTGAAATACGTAAAATCACTTGTACCACAATATTTGTACAAAATCTGATAGTTGGCTAGCGCTATACCATTTTTATTACATTTTGGGAAAAGTAATTAACTTTAATTCCAGTTGTAATGGTCATGATATACGTGTATATTATTATGTTAAAACAAAGTATTTTAAAAGTATTAATCCACCACGTATTTTTAATATGAACAGTATCTAGCCCGTACTCAATTTGGTACCTAGGCACGTAATGCATTATTTTGAGCAATTCAAGTCAAGATACCACATATAAAATACCATCTGGAATCAGGAAGTGGCACTTGTATATTTTTGATATTATGGATAAGGGTGATATTATGAGGGGCAGATTATGGTACAAATTTATATATATATATACATACGTGTTTGTAAACCGATTCAACTTCGGAGAGTGCTCTACTTTACACAAGGAGCGGTACAAAATCAATCACAAACTAGGATAGGTTTTAGTTCACCATATTTTATTCCGACAAATCTGTTTCGTGGATACCTCCACTCGTCAGGGAATTGTAATGGCGTTCTCGAAACATTGTACCTGTGCATCAAGTTGGAGGGACGCGCGAACGCAAAAACGCGCGCTGGGATTGCGGACGTATGTTTACAACATGACGCGGGCGTGGGGAAAATATGGCCGTGCCCAAACTACCTGGCCGCGGCTCGACATCGCACACGAGTCCATGGGATGTGGCTACAGTCACCACCATAGACCCGCGTGTAACTTGAACCCACAGCCAAACAATTTGGACACGGCCTAACATTACACTATGCGCGTGGTTTGGGCGTGCTTTATCACTTTGAACTTTGCCGCGTGCCGGCATGCGCTAGTTAGCTCAGATCTTTTGTTTAGAGTAGCCATTTATGGGTGGCAGATAATATAGAATGTCTCCATTGTGCACAAGTTGCATCTTTTACTGATTTTAGAGTATGGTTGAGCATTGCTCAAGTTTTTCCACTTAGTTGTGAATTCAGTGTTTTTGTCTTTTAGCGTCCATACATGTTTTGATAGTTCTGTCTGGTTCCTGTGCGCTTCTCTCTTGAATGATTGCCGGTGGTTTCCGAATCTTTAAACTCGGTGCTTGTTAGGCCTACATACGTCTCCTCACTCGTGTTGGTTTTCACAGTGGCTTGGTAGACGATGTTTTGTGTTCTGCATTTTCCATCCAGCGGGCATTCATTCTTTACCCTGCAGTTGCATGGTTTGGTTTCTGGTTCTGGTGCCAGCTTCTTCATTATATTTTTGTTGTGAGCATCCAATGTTGACTTCATGTTTGGCATACAACTGTATGACAGCTTTAGTGTGTTCTTGTTGAAGATTTGTTGCAGTGCGTGTGCTTTGGGGAAACTCTCGTTAACGATCTTTAAGAATTGGCGTCCAACGTTGGTTTTTACTCTTAAGTCAAACGGCGGGTTGTACCATGTGACGTTTCTTTTTTCTGGATCGCTTCTTTCATGTATTTTGCTCATTTGGTACGCTTGTTTTGAATTCAAACTTGTGGTCGTAGCCACTTTCCTTCAATGTCTCCTGGTATACGCTAGTTGACTTCTTGAATTCGTCTTCGTTTGATGAAATGTCCGAGAGTCTGCGATTGATGCCTTGTGGAAGTGCGCGAATGACGTCCTGCGGGTGATTGCTCTTCGCGTTCACGTATATTGGGGTGTTTCCTGGTTTTAGGTATGGCCTATGCACTCCGCGATTAAGGTCGAGCGTGACATCAAGATAGTTGACAGTTTTTTTGTTTGCTTCAATAGTTATGCCAAGTCCGTTTCTTTTGAATGTTTCGCATATCTTCTTCTTGATGGGCTCTACTACGTTTGGTGGCTCGTGGAAGACGGGTTGGCACACGCACTGCAACTAATCTTCAACAAAAACACACTAAAGCTGTCATACAGTGTATGCCAAACATGAAGTCAACATTGGACGCTCACAACAAACATATAATGAAGAAGCAGGCACCAGAACCAGAAACCAAACCATGCAACTGCAGGGTAAAGAATGAATGCCCGCTGGATGGAAAATGCAGAACACCAAACATCGTCTACCAAGCCACTGTGAAAACCAACACGAGTGAGGAGACGTATGTAGGCCTAACAAGCACCGAGTTTAAAGATTCGGAAACCACCGGCAATCATTCAAGAGAGAAGCGCACAGGAACCAGACAGAACTATCAAAACATGTATGGACACTAAAAGACAAAAACACTGAATTCACAACAGTGGAAAATCTTGAGCAATGCTCAACCATACTCTAACATCAGTAAAAGATGCAACTTGTGCACAATGGAGAAATTCTATATTATCTGCCATCCAGAAATGGCTACTCTAAACAAAAGATATGAGCTAACTAGCGCATGCCGGCGCGCGGCAAAGTTCAAACTGATAAAGCACGCCCAAACCACGCGCATAGTGTAATGTTAGGCCGTGTCCGAATTGTTTGGCTGCGGCTTCAAGTTACACGCGGGTCCATGGTGGTGACTGCAGCCACATCCCATGGACTCGTGTGCGATGTCGAGCCGCGGCCGGGTAGTTCGGGCACGGCCATATTTTCCCCACGCCCGCGTCATGTTGTAAACATACGCCCGCAATCCCAGCGCGCGTTTTTGCGTTCGAAAAATATATATATATACTCGGTTTACCATATTTCGCGCACATAAGCCTTGTCACTGTTTTGATCACAATAAAGCAACCAAATAGAACCTTTTGGCTCCTTTGTCAGATTCCTTATGTCCGACCCTACCTGGGATAGCCTTGATCAAGGCGTTGGGCTTGTCTTCTCGACGGCCAGGCCGCTGAATATAAAAAAAAGTGCCGTTTTACCAGCTACGGCATCTGTTGCACGTATTGGCTCACAGCGCGCTGCGCGTATACGACTATGCACACACGCATGTACACGTACATGTATCGGTACGGTCCCTAAACCCAACGCCTTGATGGTCATGCTTTAAGCCAGCGAAACTCATTACAGTAATAGGGAAACCATCCCAGCGTGAGCTGAAATTTCATTGGTCGACGATAGATTATGTTTGGAAAACGCTATGATCTGCGATCCCCAGTTTGTTCATCCGAGGCAGTATTAAGAGCTCCCACAAATCATTCAGGAAAGCTGTCATATTACCGTTTCCCCGCCATATGTGTAATCAAATACGTAAACAGACAAGCACAATAAATGCTACGAACCCGAGAATATTTGTTGTTTTCGTCCATCGATCATGCCACGGTTTCATTCTCCTTCGCTGCGCTCATACGAATGAAAAACAGTTTGATTCTAATGAATGAGTCGAATAACAAAGAACATTGGATTTAAATGTTTTATTGGTACAGCATGGGATGGCGGCCGGGAACTCCGTCACCGAGCACCTTTTTTTTTAACTGCACAAGTTTCAAAGACTATGTATACACCGAAAAAACATCAAATAGTAGTACCACCACCTGTCGAGTTTCAAAATAAAGCGATCATCTCGTAAGGATAATTAGAACGAAAAAGCATCTTTCCCCTGTTCCATCTGGAACCAAGCCCTTTAGGCTCTTCGGACATCGTCCGGCTTTCAACAAATCAAACGCAAAAACACACACTTCAAGTAACAGTTATACGAGTAATTCCGAAATAAGATTATTACAATTGTTTATAATAGTACATCTGGTGTTTACAAAGTGAAAAGGTCTACATCAAGAATGCCTGAATATAATAGTTAGGGCATTTTTGAAAATTTTTCTAACCATCTGTGAAAAAATTGCTTACCAATATCTTTCTTTACCAATGTGTTCATATAGGTGTCTACTAACACTAACTACTTAAGAATCGACCACGCGTACTTTTCGCGTGTGCCGAAAACGCGTAATATTGGTATTTTATTTTAATTGTAACACACTCAATTCCTCCAATCAAAAACAAGCTAGAGTGGTGACACTTACTCTGCACATGCTCAGTAGGATTCTCTCTCTGCCTGTGGAAAAGGAGCGGGAGCATTTCAACTTGGCAGAAGTTTCAGCAAAAAAAGAACGATTTTGAGGTATGAAAGTTACTGTTTGGGATGTTAAGTATTTTTCTTCTGCTGTCTAAAGTTTAGATGACTGCGAATTTAAACTTATATAAATTGTATCTCTAGGTTATTGCTTAAAATTGAACATGAACAACATGTGCTAATGAAATACAATATTACACTATAAATTACACATAATTCAACGTAAGCTGGACGGAGTCATTATTGTTGTTACACAGATATATATAGTACCCGGTAGTTGTTAACACACATCGCTGTATGGACTCGTTCTGTATGTTGTGTGCCAAAATACATGACACACGTTTGTGTCGTCAAAGAGAGAAGTTATTTGCTAAATTGTCTTGTCTTTTAGGGGAGTATGGAAGGGGATAATGACTGCACCTGGCCATAGCTTGAGGTGTTTCATCATTGTGTTTCTTCCAATCATCAAGGGTGACCCGAACGACTACAGCCTATCTGCACTACTCTAATGGAGTGCCTACGCAGCAGTCAGTCTCCTGCTGTCATCACGTTCGACCTGCCAATATGGTTAAAAGCAACTCAGATAGTCCTCCAGTCTGAGTTGCCCATCATCACAATATTAGGCGGGTTTCACCTCCTGAAAAGCTTCCTGGGGCAATCATGGCAGACTCGGGGCTGCAATAGCTGATACAGCTGGTTTACCCGGGCAGCAGCACTGCAGAACACATCCTCTCAGGTGGTGCTTATGCCAAGACCATCCGGTTTCACCTTCTTGCATCTGCGGGAATTACCAAGTTCGTGCTGAGAGATGTTGTGTTCAGCGAGCAGGAGTTCAAAGACATGGAGGACTTCATCAAAAATGCAAAAGATGAGAAAACAGGTAATTGCAATCTCCCCTATCTGTAAATCTCGAACTATCTCTGAATACTAAAATTGCCGTGCCGAATGATCATTTGTTCATATTATATAATTAATATCAATTTCAAACTTTTAATCTCTAACAGGTACAACGTACGCGCCGAGGATAGTCACTGTGTTCAAGGAAAGGATGGGGGAGAGGTTGAAGGCCTTGGCTGAGGGAGGAAGGACACCTGCACTCTGGGTTTGGTACCACGGCAGAATCGACCTCATCGAGGTGTTCATCAGGTGGGAGCGTATCCCGGATCACACAGGTCACCTCAGCTGCATCATTGCAATGCTCAACACCTTCGCGGCAGCAAGCCACCATAAGTACGCGAAGGGAGCAAGGCTGTACGTACAGCTGATGCAGCAGCGACAGGACAGTCCGGTGTTCCAGGAAACTCTAACCAAATTCACCATGTACGGCAACCATGCAGCCAGGTTCTCAGACCATGAGTGGTCAGGCACGTGGACCGACATCACCATGGAAACCACACTCATGTGTGAGGCCAAGTCCTCAGGCGGTCTGAACAGAGGACGCTTCCGGAACGAATCTGCTAATAAGTCTTTGGTTCAGACGCTAAACCACTTCTCGTTCATTCACCAGGAGCTGGAAGGAGGCATGAACAAACGTGGGGTATATGACGACATCCAAAATGTAGGATGACGACATCCCGAGATAATTTATCATGGGGTGACGACACCTATAGTTGAAGTGAAACGCCGATTCGGCCGAAACAGCAGCCCGCTGTTTTCGCCGCCGATTCATATCAGCCGCACATTCGAAAATGATGAAACATCCAGTATACATACACCAGAGGATGTTTACCACACGGGGATGAGGTCGGAACAATTTCATCATTTTCCTACATGTCCGAACAGACTCCTCTTCAACTTAAAAATTATAATTGATTCTGATCCAGAACACACCTAATTTTGGTTTCAGCTTCAGCCGCTCACTAATTAGTAACTAATTAAGGAGTTAAAGGGACCCTTCCCCAAGGAGCTAAAAAGTGAATATTTGTCACCGAAATAATCGAACGCACAACTTTAAAACAATTGTTCCCTTAATTTTGTACAAATTAACAACTTTTAATGCATTTTCTAATTAATTCTAGTCCCGGGCACACTCGATTTTGGTTTAAGCTTCAACCGCACGTTGTTTAGTATATAATTAAGGAGTGAATATTTTACACCAAAATATTCGAACGCACAACTTTAAACCAATTTGTTCCCTAAGCTTTATGTTTCGTAAATTAACAACTTTTAACGTATTTTCTAATTTACTCTAGTCTCAGGTGCACTTATTTTAGTTTCAGCTTCAGCCGCACATTATTTAGTACCTAATATAAAACGAGTGAAAGGGACCTTCAGCAAGAAGCTAAAAATTGATGATTTTTTAAAAACATTTTCGAACGCGCACCTTTAACTTTGTTCCCTTCATATTGTAAAAATTTACAACTTTTAATGCATTTTCTAATTGATTCTACTCCCGGGCACACTGATAATGTTGGTTTCAGCCTCAGCCGCACATTATTTAGGACTTAAATACAAGGAGTTAAAAACTATAAAAAGTAAAGAATTTCACCAAAATATTCGAACGCACAACTTTAAAACAATTTGTTTCCTTCCTTTTGTACAAATTAACAACTATTAATGCATTTTCTAATTTATTGTCGTTCCGGGAACACTTAATTTTGGTTTCAGCTTCAACCGGTGTTGACCGGTGTTAAATTTGGAAAATGTGTACATTTGTTAGTAAAATAAGCATTCGTTTTCGTGCAAAACAGAAATCCCTGTTTCTATTTAACAAATGATCGTTATATTTCCATGAAGGTACATTCAGTCGAAAAAATCAGCATGCGATTTCCCGAATGTGCGTGAATTTAGCCTAATGGCATTTCATTTCAGCTCGAAATCGAAGGCACTTCCGCAATCCTTTTAATTTATCATCAATCTATTTCGCTAACGAGCAGCCGATTTCCCGCGCAGTATTACTTAACATATGCCTGGCCATTTGCAGATGAACATGTAATAATGCCTTGGTTCTGAGACAGGTCATTGGTGGATAGATTATCTAACTGATAAAATGAGAGAGAACTTTAAGGAATGTAGAAAGACATATATACAATTAAAACAAATAACCAACAATGGTGGGGTACCGTGGCCGAGTGATTGAGGTCACTGACTCGCCATACTTAGGTGAAAACTTTAAGTTGTGGGTTCGATACCCAGCTGGGGTACCTGTGCCCTTGAGCACATTTGCTCCATCCTTCGGAAGGGATGTAAGGCCGTTGGTCCAGTGTGTTGTGTAACGCACTTAAAAGATCCCGGAGCATTATTTTGTGAAGAGTTCGAGGATTCTGGCCGTCGGCTGCCAATGGCGCCACCCACCCATGCATATCGATGTTTAGGTGGAAGACACTTGTAAGTTTCATGCAAATTTAGCCTACGCGCTGCGAATTGAAGTTCATTAAACCCATTAAATAAAGTAGGTTTTCGGCACATTTTACCCTTTTTTCATTCAAATTCATATCCGGTTAACTCCAATTTCGTCCCAAGACGAGTGAAACATGTTACAATTGATTTGGTCTTTGGTCTTTCCAATTTATCAATGGTCAACCAACCAATTTTAACAGTTTTCCATCCAATGTCGTAAGATTTTAATTGAATTCGTCTCGACTGACGATCATCTACATCACGTAAGGTTTGAATTCTTCTTTGTTTATCCCATTTCATAAATTTATCGCTGAAATTCGTCGGAAGTTCAAAATGAATTGGCAAGCTTTTTAAGGACATCTCTCAAGGTCAATTCCTTGCACTTGCTATCTTGTTTCCGAATCGTCAACAACCTTCAAATAGGCCGACGTCAGGCAGCCGTAATCTATGCATGTAAAAATTGCATGTAAAATATGAATACGTGGAAATATCCAATGTTATCATGCAATCAAATAACTTATAAGAGACAAATTCAAATGAAATATAAGTGAAATTGATTTCCTAATGACGAAATTGTTCCTTTCGTCGTACGCTTGGCAACTGCTGACGACGAAATCAAATGATCTTTTTTGAAAAAGTGTGAAAACGTACGAAATGATTTGGACAAATACGAATACATGTAGGAGCGACCAATTACGAAATTAAATATGAGAAATACAAAGTTGTGAATTTTCGAGACGAAATTTAAGTTAACTGGTTATGAATTTGAATGAGAATTATTTTTTAAGTGTGCGATAACACCTATAAATACTCCTCATATGTCGTCATTCTCATGTAACATGACACGCTTGTTGGACAAACAATGTTGGAATAATGGTGGAATGGTGGAATAGTTAACTCATCCGACATCTAATAAAATACCCAACAGTTAGGCAAATTGTCCCCTACCAACATTTCGGCATGAGCATACCTCAACAGTTGGGTAATGTTATATGCGTTATTTTGTTGGGTATTTTGAGGATAACCGTTTGTTAAAAAAATGGCTGACTTGCTCAACAACTGGACAAAATATCATCCACACTACACCATTTTTTGCCGTGGGAACTAAAATTCAATTTCAATTGACATCAATTTATACACAGTTTTTACACAGTTTACGACGATTGTTATAAAGGTTTCTCTTGAAGTAAAACTTGCAAAAACTTAATTGATTTCGATTTTTATTGTGAACATTTTAAGAATGTTCCAGTTAGAGGTATAGCAAAATAGGTAAATCAGGATTATTTCGGGAAAGTTAAACCTACTCATAGAGTGAAAATCACTCTTTCAAGAGCAAAGGGACAGCTCGTTTTCGACTGATAATGTCACTCTTTTTAGTGGAGATTTCACTCATTTAGAGTGAGTTTTAACTCGCTTCTAGAGTGAAAAAGCACTCTAAAAGAGCGAAATATAGGTTTTCCCGGACAATTTTGGAAAATGTGTACATTTGTTAGTAAAAGAAGCATTCGTTTTCGTGCGAAATAGAATGAACGTTTGAAATCCCTGTTTCTATTTAAGAAATGATAATTCTATTTCCATGAAGGTACATTCAGTCGTAAAAAAATCAGCATACGATTTCCCGAATGTGCGTGAATTTAGCCTCATGGCATTTTATTTTAGCTCGAAATCGAAGGCACATCCGCAATCCTGTATTCCTGTATCTATTTCGCTAACGTGCAGCCGATTTCCCGCGCAGTGTTATTTCGCGTATGGCACAACCATTATCAGACATACATGTATTCTGATGCCGCTTTCCCGTTCATGCATCCTTGTGGAAACATGGATTTGTTCTCGTGCACAAACTCTGATGAATGGCTAGAATTTGGTTTAAAAATCGTCATAGCACTCTTTTTTAAACCATATTTGTTTTCTCGGGCTGAAATTTCGACCGTACTTTCCTTATGTTATACACTAGAATTTGTAGCGACCAGAATATTTTGGAAATCCCTCTTTTTTGAGTAAAATCCATATTTCTATTTAGTGCCACCCTTGTGGAGACCTTTAGAATTGCCTTGTGGAGACCTTTACATTATTTTGTTGCCTATAGAACCCATGTCTCCACAGGGTACCGAAAACGGGTCGCCTTGGTACTTAGACAGGTCATTGGCGGATAGATGATCGAACTGATAAAATGAGAGAGAACTTTATGGAATGCAGAAAGACATAAATATAGGTTTTCCCGGACAATTTTGGAAAATGTGCACATTAGTTGGTAAAAGAATCTGAATGTATATTTAAGATACATTCAGTCGTAAAAAATCAGCATACGATTTCCCGAATGTGATTGAATTTAGCCTAATGGCATTTTATTTTAGCTCGAAATCGAACGCACATCCGCAATCCTATATTCCTTTTAATTTATCATCGATCTATTTCGCTAATGAACATCCGATTTCCCGCGCAGTGTTGTATTTAACGTATGCTTGGTCGAGCATTGAAATTCATCTATGTGTTAACAAAAGCAACATATGAGGAATGTTTGAATGAACGGTGAACAGTTTGAATACTTATGCTGATTGAACTGCAAGCTGTGTGGTATTTTGAAACATACCAACTACTGTAACAAATCCTATAAAAACCTAAGCTGCATAAACAAAATCGTTCTTATTTTGCTCAGCATATGCCATAATCGCATCATAGCCACAGTTCACATAGTCGCATTTCATACGCCTCCTAAAATATATAATAATGGCTGCAAGAGGGAGATACAGACGAATCTCGGACATGGACCGAAATCGCCTCATCGGTGCATTTGAGGCTGACGATGCCGACTACCTGCAGGTATATAGCAGATACGCTGGGCATCAAGCACTCAACGGCCAGGTCAATCGTTGGCATATATCTCCGAGATGGTCGTCGTAACAAGCTTCCTAAAGGAGGACGAATAAACCAAAAGATTGACGATGACATGAGAGATGCCCTCCAATGATATGTAGATGACAACCCCCTTCAAACTTTGCGTCAACTCAATGCTCGACTGCGAGCTGAGCTTCCCAATAAGCCCTTCGTGACCACGAGTACCATCGCTAGAACTATAGATGGTATGCTTATAACTCTTGAACTTGCCGAAGATGTTCCAGAACAGAGAAATTCGCCACGCGTATTAGATGCACGAGTTAGATTTGCAAATTGGTTTCTACGGGTTGGTGTCCTTGGACACACTGTGTTCATAGACGAGACTGGGTACAATGTATGGACCCGTCGGTATTATGGAGAGCCGGCAAGACGTGTCGTCCATGGCCAGAGAGGCAAACAAGTCAATATCACGTTTGCCATTTCTGGTGAGGTTGGAATTGTGGCTCACAGAATATCATCAGAGACTGTGACGAGAGCGACTTTTGAGTTCTTAGTGACAACTGTGCAAGAATGCGGTTTGTTATTTCCCGCAGGTGAACGCATATATCTGATATACGACAACGCTCGTCCTCATATCCGAGCGCAACTACCCCCTGATGCCGGTAATTTTACCATCAAGCTTCTGCCTCCATACTCGCCATTCTTGAATCCAATAGAAATGGCACACTCAGCTTTCAAGGCGGGAGTGAAGCGCACGCTGGGGCTACCTGAATGGCAGGAGAGATTTGGAGACCAAGCCGCCAGAGCACAAGCTGGAGTCAACCTGCAAGTATGGAGATCCCTACGTCTCCAGGAAGTGGCTGCACTCAACATTGGAGAGGTGACACCTGCCAAATGCACTTCCTCGTACAACCATTCTCAGACATATCTCCCTCGATGCCTTGGCGGACAGGCCATTAATGGATAGATAATCGAACTGACAAAATGCAAGAGAACTTTAAGAAATACAGAAAGACATAAATATCAGGGCAAAGAACCAACAATAACAAGTAAAGTCAATGTAACATGGCACGTGATATTTTCCTTTACAGGATTGTTTTTGTGCATCATTGTTTTGCAGCCGGCGACCCCACTTGCACCGATCTGCAACAGTGTGTATGCAAATATAGTACACATCCGTGCATGCCTACTCCTCTACAAACTACAACATGGTTTGAGGGCAAGTAGTGAAAACTACTAGTCCACAATTTTTTGAAGATTGGGACAATCTCCACAGGTGAAACTGAGAGGGGTAGTCCTAAACATCCAACACCGAGGGAGCAGTAGTTTTCACTTTCCCGAAATAACCATGATTTACTTATTTTTCTATACCTCTGGAACATTTTTAAATGTTTACCAAAAAAAAGAGAAATCTATTATGTTTCAATTGCTGTATTCAAGATGTCTTTATACGTATACGTATAAAGTGTGTAAATTGATTGTTTGATGACAATATAACATTGGCATGTCAGTCAGACGTTGAATCTTCCAACACGACATTGATATTTTAGTTACCACGGCAACAAATGTTTTCCATACAGTGTGATAGATATGTTGTCCTGTTGTTGAGCAAGTCAGCAATTTTTTTACAAAAAATAACGGTTATCCACAAAATGCCCAACAAAATCACGCCTTACATTACCCAACTGTTGAGGAATGCTATACATTATATTTTATTTGCCCAATGTTAATGGGCAATGTTTTGCCCAGATGTCGGATAAGTTAACTATATAATATTTTTGTCCAACTGGCGTGTCGGGTTACATGATATCAGGGGACTTTCTATCGCTGGTTCTTTGTCTTAATTTAATATAGGTTTTCCCGGACAATTTTGGAAAATGCGCATTTAAATTTGTAAAACATAAATTTAATTTCGCGCCGATTTTAAGAATTACGTATATCCCGGTTTCATTTTCGCAATAACTAGCATTTGATTTCGTTTTGCGTCATTCCAAAAACTGAATGTGCATATCGTTTCATTTCAAGGATTACAAATACGTTATTGAGATTTTGGTTTCGGTATACGTTGCCAATTATTAGAAATGCGCAATCCGATTCGCAAAATATCAAGTTTTTATTGTGACACGTGCTGAATTCAACATTCCTTTTCGTTTTTTATAAATCAAATTGGCATATTCTGTATTCAATTTAAATAAAGTATACATGCCTATATAAATCATGACAACTTTGGTTAATAAATCAATCAATATATTGTAGGCATAACTGATTCTTATACATGTATTCACAAAATGAACACCTTCCTAGGGTGGAAAATGGGGGTTGGTTCACTTTCATGTTAAACAAAATCGAACAAAATTGACAATCTTATTCATTTATTGGATTTTATTCATTCACGCTTTCCAACACACCCAACCACATACGTCTCATTTTTTTATTCACCACGACCCTCCACGTGTCCACCTCCTCTCTCCAAAACTGACATCAGCGGCGCATGTCGTTCACGACATTTCGTTATCTGTGACTGGCGCAAGATGGTGCACCAGCGCACCGTCTTATTGCTGTTCGATATCGTCCTCAATAACTTTCATGAGCGAGTGATTGCCACGAATCACCCCTTCGAGTGGCCCTCAGGTCCAGCAGACCTCATCCCTTGCGACTTCTTTAAAGAATAAAGTTTTCACAACGCCACAGCACAACATGCAGGATTCGGCGAGAAGTGGACAGTTTGCAAGGGGATCCAGACACCGTGAGACATGCGCCGCTGATGTCAACTTTGTTTGGAGAAAGGAGGTGGACATGTGGAGAATCGTGGTTAATCAAACAAAAATCAGAATCCTGTGTTGGAAAGTGAGAATGAATAAAATGTAATTACTGAATAAGATTGTGCCATTTTTGTTCAATCCTGTGCGTCAATAATCGACTTTGTTTAACATGAAAGTGAACCAACCCCCATTTTGCACCTCAATTTCAAGACAATAGTGCTCAGTGATGCGTGAACCTAGGAAAGTAACCAAGGCATCATTTGTAAGCCCATACCCTCTGCTTTAAGATGCTACCATGCTTTCTACTGACAAAGTTGGATTATCTTTTTTATAACACCCCGTATATAAAACAAAATGAACAGTACCTGTAAACACAGTAAAGAGCAAAAACACCAAACTTCCTGAATTGATTTCAAAAGACTCCAGAGACAGGCATATATACAAACAAAGGTTAAGGATACAAAGGAATTATTCACATCAAAACAATGATTTTTTGAAAGACGAATATAATAATATAGAACAACTTACAGTGACAGACAATATAGCACTACTCGAATAATCTATGTCACATCTAAATTGAACACTTAGAGTGCAAAATATATTTACTGTAATACCCCAGTCACAATTAGCTTGCGATGGGTTTGCGAGTAGTTTGCGACGGATTTCTAGGCATTTTCGGCCGGTGCCCCACGGGACTCCTTGCGGCTGCCGGGTCATTTTTGGGCATCGGGCGGGCATCGAGTTACTTTTAACTCGGACTTAAAACCTGGTGCGGCGTTTCGCATCGCAAACTGATCGCGAATAAATCGGTCGATGCCGATGTCCGGCAGGGCCGATGTCCGGCAGGGCATCGCACACTTTTTGACAACCCAGACAATCCATATATCGGCCAGGCGCCGCCCAGACGCTGTTCAGACGCCGGCCGGACCCCGCCCGGCTTCCGGCCGACTAAGCGGCGCCCGGCCGGAAATCGGCCAGACATCGGGCCGGGGTATCGCAGTGACATAGGCAGTACATCGGCAGGACATCGGACGAGTGCCTGCCGGACACCGGCGGATAAACGGGCCAAGAAATCGACCCCATTCCGTCATGGCAGCGTGCGGGGCACTTTTGGACGCCGGGGACACGCCGGGAAGAGATCGGGAGAAAATAGCGCGGAGTTATTTTCTCCCGATGTCTTCCCGGGTGGACCCCCATCGGGGAGGCATCCGTGACACACCGGTTGGGGACCCGTGGGGGACCTTCCTTATCGGAAGGAATTTCGCCGCCGGCGCCCTTCTCCGGTGGCCGGAGGGTGATCGGTGGGTGACTGGTCGGTCATCGGAGAATGTCCGGTGTGTCCCCCGCCGGGCGCCGTTCATAATCATGACATCGCACGGTGCCCGGTGGAGCACGTACATGCTTCCGGAAGGCGGCCGGGCAGCGCCCGGCCGCACGCCGGTGAAGTGACAGTGTGTTGACAGTGTATTAGGTATACAAAAGTCGCAACTGGTACCGGCCGGGCGCTGGCGGGCGTCCTTTTATACGCGAAGGGAACGCGCCCGGCGTCCATCCGGGTGCCGGCCGATGCCCGGATGACTGCGATGTCGCCGGCCGGGTGCCGTCCGGGGACTCGTCGATGCCCGGGCGGTTCCCGCCCGATGACCGTTAGGAAAGCGGACGATATGGCGCTACTGTTTTTTTCGCAAATCGAGCGGCGGCCCATCGGCCATCGGCCGGTGACTGCTGGGGGAACCTCCGGACACCTCTCCTCTCGCCGATATGTAAAAGATCTGTGGGAAAATTTAACAGACATCGGGACGCCGGTGAAAACCACCGATGTGGCACGCCGGTGGAAATGTGAGTTAGTCTTAAGGTATAAACGAAAAAGAAAAACACGCGCAGACAAAAATCATGCAAGCGTCGATGGCTTTTATTTTGTTTGCCCCGATTGCAAAAAGACAGAAATTAAACTTTTGAATGGTGAAAATAAAATGTCATTAAACGAAAAAAAATTACTAAATCGAACCGGGGTCGATTTCACAAAGATTTACGACGCGTCGCAAACACCAAATCCATCGCAACTCGCCAAACCAATGGCAAAATTACAAAGGGTTCGGTGTGTTGCGATGGTATGGTACTTGCGACGCGTCGCAAGTCTTTGTGAAATCGACCCCCGGAATGATAAAGCAAAAATATTGTGTGCACGAAAACGAAACAGAATGTGATAATAAGGAAAAAGAAACCCGAGTTTGTACAGACGAATGTTAATGCGTATTAACGAAGATGAACGTGTTTTTTTGCTGAAATTGGGCGGGAAAACCTATACTAACAAATATACACATTTTCCAAATTTGTCCGGGAAAACTTATTTTAGCCAACACCGGCTGAAGCTGAAACCAAAAGGTTCCCGGGAGTAGAATAAATTAGAAAATGCATTAATAGTTGTTAATTTGTACAAAAGAAAGGGAACAAATTGTTTTAAAATTGTGCGTTCAAATATTTTGGTGTAAATCTTCACTTTTTAGCTCTTTGGGGAAGGGCCGCTCTTCTTATTTAGGTCCTAAATAATGTGCGGCTGAGACTGAAACCAAAATTAAATGTGCCCGGGAGTAGAATCAACTTTGAAGGGAACAAAGTTAAAGATGCGCGTTCGAATATTTTGTAGAGAAATCGTCACTTTTTAGCTCCTTGCGGAACGTCCCTTTATCTCGTTAATTAGGTACTAAATAATGTGCGGCTCAATCTAGAATAAATTAGAAAATGCATTAACAGTTGTTAATGTATACAACATAAAGCTTAGGGAACAAATTGTTTTAAAGTTGTGCGTTCGAATAGTTTGGTGAGAAATATTCACTTTTTAGCTCCTTGGGGAAGGGTCCCTTTAACTCCTTAATTATGTACTAATTAGTCAGCGGCTAAAGCTGAAACCAAAATTAGGTGTGTCCTGGATCAGAATCAATAAGAATTTTTAAGTTGAAGGGGAGTCTGTTCGGAAAATGATGAAATTGTTCCGACTCTATCCTCTGGTGTATATATGTATTCTTGATTTTTCTTCATTTTCGAATGTGCGGCTGAAACAACGGGCCGCGCTGAGAAAAAAAGACGTCTTTAAAACGTCGTTTTTGTTCTACCTGCTGTACGTAGCACATATGATTTGATAACGACGTCATAAACACGTCGTGTTTTTTCTTTTGTTGTCTGGTGGAGATGATGTTTTAGATAGAGAAAAAAAAGACGTCTTTAAGACGTCGTTTTTGTGTACTCTCTGTGGTACGTAAAACACACGATTTGATAACTACGGCAAAACTACGGCATGTTTTTGTTGTTTTTGGCAGATGGACATGATGTTTCAGATAGAGAAAAAAAAGACGTCTTTAGACGTCGTTTTACCTCTCCCCGCTGTATTTTGTACCCACGATTTGCTAACGAGGGTAAAACGACGTCGTAAAGACGTCGTTGTTTTGTTGTTTTTGGCAGGTTGACATGATGTTTTAGATAGAGAAAAAAATAACGTCTTTAAGACGTCGTTTTTGTTCTTCCTGCTGTACGTAGACAGATGATTTGATAACGACGGTAAAACGACGTCATAAAGACGTCGTGTTTTTGTCGGGTGGAGATGATGTTTCAAATAGAGAAAAAAAGACGTCGTTTTTTTTTGTCACGACCACTATACGACGCACGACCAAAAAAAACGACCGTAAAAAGACGTCTTTAACACGTCGTGTGCCCACTGGGTTAGATTGAACAATATTCTGGTCATAATACATTGTGTTAGAGAGACTGTTAGGTTTAGTTACAATACGAATCCAAAAATTATAAACATAGTCCTACGTAAATGAACAGTGTGCTTTAGCTCTAATTAATCTACCCAGCTCTCCGTAAACAATACAATAAGCAGTACGGTAGTTTTCCAGTAGGCCTATACGGTAAATTTTCTGTAGTAGGCCTACATGTAGGCTAGCTCCAGACTTCACATCCATATAAAACAACTGGGGCAACAATTTGGTCAAATATATGACGCAGAGAGCTTTGTTCAAAATTTGTGCACGGTTCAAAATTTGCGCACGGTTCAAAATTTGCGCCCAACCTATGTTGCGCAGATTAGACCGATCCAGTAAGCTCCGCCCATTTTGGAATTGACCAATCACAGCCTCAGGTTCAGGTAACCAAAATGTTTGGTTACCTGAGTCCTCAATTTTGTGCACAGAGCTACGGCAAATGCAGCACGAGTGACGCATAAACATCATTTTTATCGGCGCAGAGGACCCTAGCCGGTTTAAAACGGATTGTATAAGACTATCCTAACCTACTTGTAATCCCTTCATAAATTTGTTTTTGTGTAAACGTGAAAAACTCACAAAAATTAGCTTGTCGTTGCTATGTTGTGCATTCACTGCGTTCTAGATGTGTGTCGAGATGTTTTTGTTTGATCGCTCGCGTTAAGCCCAATTCATACTCGCTCGGCGACCTACATGCGGAACGGAATTTTTTTCCGCCGCAGTTGCGGCGAGTGGGGTCAAACAAGTTCAACAGTGCGCGGTCAGTCCGCATCTGAGCGGACGGGTCGTTTCCACCCGTTTCTATGCGCGCGCTCTGAATTAAAACGCGCATACAAAGTGCGCCGCAGAGCATACCTCGGCGACTACTGTGCGCAAAGCGGATTTGTATGATCGCGTGAAAACTCTGCGGCGACTACTCTCGGCGAGTGCGCGGCGAGTGAGTTCGGCGGAGAAGTATGAACCTAGCTTTAAGCCCAATTCATACTCGCTCGGCGACCTACATGCGGAACGGAAATTTTGTCCGCTGCAGTTGCGGCGAGTATGGTCAAACAAGTTCAACAGTGCGCGGTCAGTCCGCATCTGAGCGCACGGGTCGTTTCCAACCGTTTCTACTGTGCGCGCGCTCAATCCGTTCCTGTTCCGTTCGAGATAAACCAAGTTTATCTTTTTGCGCTTTGCGCGTGACCCCGACACGACGTGACACGTATAGGCCTATGCCAACTCCGCAATAAACTGACAGCAGAGGTTCACATGTATATACTGGTGCCAAATAAAATGTTTTTTTTGTCAAGAAAAAAAGCATTTTCGTCACATGAGAATGAGCAATTAATGAAAGAACTGGGGAATTACCCGAGTTTGTACAATCATAGATTGCCATAATGGGTGATTCCATAAAAACGGGACACTGCCCCCTTTACGTCGTGACACTTCTGGAATTGATTTTTTATAATTACCGGACTTCAGAATTACCCTCGGCATATAAATAATATGAGCTCATGAATCGAACATCACCTTTATTATTTTTTAATACTACATGTATACCCAAAACATAACGAGAACGATTTAATAAACTAGTGCGATCTTGTAAATGCAAGTGTGGCATTTTGAAATATTTCGCTCATAATGTAGATTGAATCGATAAAGTCCAGGTTCGACAGCTGGGTAAAATCAGCAAATACCTTTTCCAGAACGAAACTGGTCAAAAAGATTTGAAATGTAATCGCAAGAAACAATTTTCTTGAATATTTTTAAGACATTATTTTACATTATTAGAAATTGCACAGAAATTTCTTTAAACAATTTTGTAAACATGAAAAAGCCATTTATACAAATGCATTCACATGTCACACTTTGGCTCCAGACCTGGAAATACCCATAGGGCATATTCCGCTTGTTCTCCGATGATTTCGAATGGAGAGGGAGCGTTGAAAGAACGGTGTGGGTATTTTTGAGAGATTAAAGGGCCCCTTATTTAGGATTTTTATCAATGAAATATATGCTTTAAAACCACTCTACTCACCGACAGTTAAAGTCATAAAAACCCTATTTGGAGCTTGCTTTGGGGGTTAAAACAAAGGTTTTTAGTTTGTATGCTAATGCGAATATGCATATTCATGACCAATGTCACTATGTCACAAGAGGCAAAAACAGGAAAATCACATTCAACTGTGCACAAAAGATTCCACTTTTTTCTCAATTTTCCTGAAACTTTTGTAATCCATGGCTGTTTGAGTTTGTTTTACATGTTGCCTGCTGTAAGCCATGACAAAACTGGGGGTAGAACATGCAGCAATTTGCCACAAGTCCAACTTGAAGTCTTATGTTTTTTCTTAACTTTTCCCTTCTGTCTTCCTTATGTGATGCACTCAAAACAGCGCCCTCTGTCTGTGATTTATTGCAGTGAAATCTTCAAAGTTAAAAAAGGCCACCTTTTATTGATTTTACATCCAAACGAACAATAGTATGTCTTGCTGAACAAGTAATCCGTCATTATGAAGCAAAGCTTAGGCACAAAGTTGTTTAGCATGTCACAGGCCCTTTAATACACGAAAGCTAACTGTTGATTGTACAGTATACGGTGCCATGTCGGCGCAACACCACCGCTGAGTATGAATTAAAATGCGCACTCAAAGTGCGCCGTGTGTCCGATTTTTACCTCGGCGACAGCGCAAAGCGGACTTGTATTCAACGCGTGAAAACTCTGCGGCGACTACACTCGGCGAGTATGCGGCGAGTGAGTTCGGCGGAGAAGTATGAACCTAGCTTAAAGCCGTGTTTACACAGACCGATTTTTTTTAAGTCGGCCGTTTTATTTGGTCGGCCGAATTTGTTTGCCGATTTCGAGAAAAACATGCAGTGTTTACACTGCCCGATTATTGCCCATGTGCCTACATACGGCGCTCTGTGAGGGCCACCCCACTTGTTTAGATACCGAGACGACTTATATAAATTTAAACGTGGAATAAGTCGACTTTGCGAGATATTATTGCCAAGTTGACTTCCCGAAATCAATAGTAGTCGTTGACTGAATTTTATAAGTCGATTTACTGGCGAGATATTTTGGTTGCCAAGTCGCCTTTCCAAGTACAGTCGACTTGGTAATATAAGTATGTAAGTCAATTCGTGTTGGCAACAAATTATTCTACCAAGTCGACGTAATTATTGAATTCAGGAGGTTGACTTTGCGACATAATTTATCTCGCCAAGTCGACGTAAGTCAACTTGGCAAGATAAATTATCTCGGTACCTGTACAAGTACGATGGCACTCACAGAGCGCCGTATTTATCGGGCAACTCGACTAGGTTAAATTGTCATTTGCACGTGCTTTGCGTAAGTTTATCGGCTGACGTATCGGTATCACATTTTAGCCGTGGTTACACAGCTCGATTTGCTGTTTACACAGCCCGACACCGATTTTATCGGCCGGCTGGAGTCTGACATGTCAGACTCTGATTGGCCCCTGGTTTTGTCGGTCGATATCGACCAAAATGAAGTGTTTACACAGACCGATCACGCCAATTTTGTCGGCCGACAAGCCAGTCGGCCGACAAAATCGGTCTAAGCCGTGGTTACACAGACCGACTTGGTAGAATAATTTTTTGCCAACACGAATTAACTTAGTTTACCAAGTCGACTTTGTAGATTTGGAAAGGCGACTTGGCAACCAAAATATCTCGCTAATAAATCGACTTATAAATTTCAGTCAACGACTATTATTGAATTCGGGAAGTCAACTTGGCAATAATATCTCGCCAAGTCGACTTATTCCACGTTATAACTCAACTCGTTCTCGGTATCTAAACAAGTGGGTGGCCCTCACAGAGCGCCGTATGTAGGCACATGGGCGATAATCGGGCAGTGTAAACACTGCATGTTTTTCTCGAAATCGGCAAACAAATTCGGCCGACCAAATAAAACGGCCGACTTAAAAAAAATCGGTCTGTGTAAACACGGCTTAAGGCAGGCGTGTTGTACGTGCACGCACACGACCGGATACTTAAATGGGCTATGTCACGGTTTGCGCATGCGCAGCAAAACTTGAAAAAGTGTGGCTAACTTTTTCAAGTTTTGTCGCCAGGTTTTGCATATCCTATTCAATCTTTGCCATCCCTTATAATTCTTTAGTAATTTTGGCAGTGGTGTACTTGTAAACGTCAAGGATGTCCTGATGCATTACTTTTTACTTGGAATCGCACTGTTTGCCGTATTTTTAAGCCGCCAAACATCGACATCACCGTGTGTGCGGCCGTCGTTAAAAATATAGTTTTTTCATCCCATCAAAAAACTCGACAAAACATGACAGAAACGGGCATCGAATGATATGAATGACACGGTTGGATACAGCAATTTACTTAAACTGACATGCTTATTTGGCCCCAACAGCAATTTTACAGCATACCTTCTGTCCTTGGAAAGACACAGTGGCCGCCACCGCTGTACGATTTTGTTTTTCCAGACAAATCGAACAAATGCGCGCACACGATGCACAATGTAGACTTGGTTCCAAGTCCGAGATCCTGTTTTCCGTTTCCGATTTTTGAGATGTATGGACAGGGAACTAGTCTATTTCGGTTCAGTATCTCGGACTTGGGAATCCTGCACGCCAGCTACATTCATATATTCACCAGTGGATTTACATACAGCGCGGTTTCCGTAGCGACGGCCAATTGGAACGTATACAAATTCGGGTGGTCGGGTCTATAAGCTTCACAGGTAAGATGCGGTTTACCATTTTTGCAGCCTTCTTTTTAATACTGTTTCTGTGGTTTGTTGTTATGAAGAACTAGTGCCATAAGCATGAAATGTTGTAATATTTTGAATGGAAATAAAAATAAAACGTACTCCTGACACTTACTCGTGTCAAAATACACAGCAGTTACCTTTTGATAGAATGGAATAGTCGCTTTGTAATCCTCTCAGTGCATGTATTTTAGCGTAACTGCTGTTGCGAACATGGGTGCGATAAACTTGAAAATTTTTGTGCACTTGTTTTCAAGGCAAATGCCGAGACCAAAACGCGAAAAAAAGCAGGTACCGGGGTACATGTATTCATGGTATTTGTCAAAACTGGAGACACGCAACAGCAGAACCTTTCTGATGACAAAATCTACATGTATATTCTTTTGAAGCGGTTTGAGAGTGATCGCGTTACCGATTTGCCCGGCCGATTTGATAACGTGTGGCCCCGGCGAGCTCCCCGGCCCCGCACCCGTGCAAATGCAAGGCGACCGTTTGCCAACTCGACCGTAAACTATACACTCGTAAAACCTGTCAGTCAATCGGTGGACGTAAAGCAAAGTGATTTGTTGCATGCACTGGTGGTCGAGTTGGTTCACGATCGAGTTGGGCAAACGGTCGACTTGACCCGAGTCCATAGTATTATACAGCATCCATTTCGTAACAAATTTACCTACTTTCCTGATGAAGAGTTCGACGTCACATAGGCCCTGGCCTACATTTAAACCGGACAACTCAAGAATCCTTCTGCCCGACTCCCAAGTCAAGCTGCCTTCGAGTCTCAAGTCAAGTCGGGCATATTGGTCAAGTTTGCTGGTTAAAGTTGCATTGCCCGTGTTTCGGTGAAAGGATTCAAAAAATTATTTTACACAAGCGAACGAATTTAGAAAGCTTACGTGTCTCTGTAACGAAAAATATCAAAAACTTAAATTTCCGACGTCGGGAATTGGAGATACAAGCCTTTTTCTTGAAACGTGCTTCACATGTTGTACATGTGCGCGTACGCTATTATGTACATAGTATGTGTACAATGTACACATAGTATGTGTACAATGTACACATGTACGCGCACATGTACATTTACGTCATAACCCTGTCGATTAAATGACCTGCCAGCCTTTTAATCATTTCTTGTTTTTAATCGACTGGCATTAATCCTTGACGGATTTTTACGTTCTTGGTACCAAATGAAAGCTGATAACTTTTTCTATTCTAGAAAAATACCTATTTAACTTTTAAAAAATAATTGTACGCCCAAATCGGCCCAAACACGGGCAGTGCAACTTTAAGTCAAGTAGTCACGACAATAAATTTTCAAACTAATTTCAAATTGAGTCTAAACACTGAAACTCACATGCTTTTAGCCAAGGTTTCTTTAGTGCTGAAATTCGGTCCCCAAAATAACGTAAAATTCATAAAAGATTTATTTTATTTTTGGCTGAATCAAATAACAAAATCTGACTCAAGTCGAGTCTTTTGAGTTTCGAGTCTCAAGTCAAGCCATATCATTTGGAGTTGGAGTCTCGAGACCGAGACCGCCTGCACAAAATAAGGCAAATTTTAGCAATCATGTTCAAGATCAACATTCAATTTTATTTGGGGCTCTTTTAAACAGCATGAGCAAATATGCTTGCAACACGATTGTAATTCATATAGTTGGTTTTATACTGCTGTATTCCTTTGAAAACAAAAAATGCTCTACATTAAACATTTTATAATGTATTGCTTAAAATGCCTCCCGAAGAGATTGTAGGTTTAAAAATTTGTCACAATTTGTATATACCCAGCACGATTTGGGGCCTATATGACTCAACACACTCTCTTCCCTTTTGTTAATGCACCAACCACCCCTAAAAACTGAAAGGAATTCAGACACAATGGGGAGGGCTAATTAACCTAGGAAGGACTGGGGGCCTCTTCAGAGGCCCCAGAGACATAAAGCCTTGGAAAAAAAAATATTGGACCACCTATGTCTTGAATTATTCAAAAAATCCCTCAGCAACCAGGCTTATGTTTATGATATTTGGTCTTAGACAATAGTCATTAGCTCAGGAGGCTTACAAGGCATCAAATATGTACGACATGCCTTAACAAATTCTTACATACATGTACTTATTTTTGTTGTCAGGTTGTAGGTGGTCCAATAATGTTTTCCCAAGGCTGTGTGTTGGAGCTATAGGATGTTGCAAAGTACTCAAATTGTGCTCTAATCACCGTAGGAAAATATCATGCTGTCCATATCATGCTGAACTCCTCTTTAAGTTTTGTGCCAGTTCCTTGGTACCCCAGTTCCTTTCAAGCTTGTACTTGTGAATAGTCCCTGAGAATCTGTAACTCATCACAAAGGCATTGCCAAGGCTTCCTGCAGTGAGTTCAAGCTGAGCTCTCGAAGAAGTCCTGCCAGCCTCAGTTGGACTCTGTGCACAATTACAAGTAAAAAGGTTATTGGTATAAATTATCATACTTTGCCTTTCCTGACATATACATGTGTCACAAGAGCTAATTAACAGATGCAGTTTTTGGATGCATGTTTCTGATTTAAGAGCACCTGACCAAAATAAAAATCAAGACAATGGGTCGCATGAATAAAAAGTAGTATTTGCTTTTACTTCAATATTTGTAGTATTTACTACCATCCGTATGAATACAAATGAGTAAAAGCGTTTACTTGAAAGTATTTTCTAAATGTTAGAAGTATTTACTTGTACCTGGAAAGCATTTGCTTTTCTTTTTAGCGTTTACTTAACTCCGTATGAATAAAAGGGGGCAGATACTACAAATTGCAAGTAATTACTTGTCCTTTTTCAAGGTAGCTCCAGAGCTACCTTAGGAATAGAGAAGTAAGGACTCAACGGGAGAAATGGCAGCGTTTATGAATGTTGTCCCTCGCAGGGAAAGGTTTATGTTCCAATTTTGTCAACAGCACACTATTATGTGTCAATAATTTCACGAAAACGTCTTGCTTTGATTCTTGAGAAGAAGCGTGTCCTTCATCATGATGGTCAGAATCAACATCACTCATTGCTGACTTGTCGATTTTGGATTTAACTCTAACTTCTAACCTAATACTGCTTGTGTGACTGCGTGCGTGCGTGTGGAGTGTACGTGAATGGTTTTACAACACAAAGGAATTAGTTTTATTTCTTCAAAGTCATTCGGCCATGCACGCAGCATGATTTGCAGAAGCATTTACTACAAAGAATTAAGTGAGTGCTTTGCAGTAAAAGAATAAGATTATTCATACGGAATGTAGAAGATGCTTTTACTGAATGCTTCTACTTTGAAGTAAATTCTTTTACTTTTTGCTAATACTTCTTAGTATTTACTACTTTTTATTCATACGACCCAATATACCAAAAATTAAGCTTATTTAAAAAGCACCCCCCACACACCCCTCCACCGCCCCCAAAAAGTGAATCTACGTAAATCTACCTGCTTGTGCTTACTAATTAGGGTAATATTTCCTCTTAGGTGAGGGTTTGGTCACATTTTTTCATGCACCCAGGGTGAGGATTTTGACAAAAGGAAATCAGATTGTCTGTGCAAAACGTGCATGATTTTGCATCGCACACCCGTACCCCTGGGTGAGATTTTGTCACCTAGATTTTGCCCCAGGAGTGGGATTTTGTCACTTGAAAAGTGACAATCCCCTTCTCTGAGGTGGGGTAGAGCGGAGAAGTGGTTGGGGAAACCATTCATAAATGTGCATAGGGCCTATATCATTACATGTAGGGTATATGTTTTGGCCTTTCCCAACTATGGAATTATTGACGGTGTACAAGTATACTAAATGTTTTCCCCCAAGATACTATCGGGAAAACTTCATAGCGTACGTGCTCGGATCAGGTGGGATTTGAACCCACGACATCCAGCTAACAAAGCAGATGCCTGCTTCTAGCTCACTAGCATCTGAGCATGCTTGCTCAAGTTTGACTTTTTGGCAAGATTACCCGAAAGAATGGAGAACTCTGGCTTCAGTCTTCAGACAATGTCAGACCTCAGGCCTATTACTTATTTTATTAGGACAACAAATAAGAGATTGGCTTCCAAAACAAATCTGTTTCTTGATAAAATCGTTAATTTTTCTCATTCCTAAATTTGGTTTTTCATCAAATCAGCAATTTACCAAGGTTTGATAAGTATTAATTTTAAAGAAAAATTCTTTCTGCTCAACTTCTCCATTCTTACTGCATGTAAGTCTTAGTCATCCTCCATGGTCATATGTGAACATTAACGTACCGTGAAACCGGGTAGAGGCTGCCCGTCCCGCGCCGCAGCCGGCCCCGGCCCACGACGGCCTGGCCCTAGCCTTGTCCAAGGCTATGTATGAAATTGTGTGAATCCGTAAAGAATTTGCCTGTACTATGCAGCGAAAGTGCGCAATCGCGCGGTTAATTGTAGCCAACTGCAAAATATGATACAGCCTCGCCCGAGAAGTCAGGATTCAGACCAAGATATTCTGGTAACCAGACTATTTTGCAGTTGGCTACAATTAACCGCGCGATTGCGCACTTTCGCTGCATAGTACAGGCAAATTCTTTACGGATTCACACAATTTCATACATAGCCTTGGACAAGGCTAGCCTGGCCCAGGCAGCGCTAGGAAGCCAGCCAGGCATGTGCGGGCACTGTCCGCGTATGGTAATCTTTTCTAATTTTAAGTGATTACCTGTTGAAGATTCAATTCACATGTCATGTGCCCCCAGATGCTTTCACCATCTCAACCATATGCGAATGTCAGTAAATTCTCAACCGATATGTCAGAATTTTGTAGATAATTTACAACAGGTTTGTAAACAATCCGACACGACCATGTACCAGCAGACGACACGACTCGCAAAAATACATCCTCTACAAGATTTTTAATGAATATGCACACAACACAGAGGGCTTCCAGCGATTTCAACCAATCAAATCGTTACGTCCAGTTTTGGACTTAATTCCCATAGACCGTGTACAACAGGCGTGCAGGATTCCCAAGTCCGAGATCAGATACTGAACCGAAATAGACTAGTTCCCTGTCCATACATTTCAAAAATCGGAAACGGAAAACAAAACAGGATCTCGGACTTGGAACCAAGTCTATGCACAATGTAGTTGAATTCTGCGTATTGTAAACACTCATGAACGAACACACTGCCCATGCGGCACGTGCTATAAGTTCACAACTTACTATAGCACACGCACCAATGGCGTTGTGTAACGAAATTGCACTACATTCATCTGAGCCCGCACGTATGTCAAAATATGAAATGATTTGGCGCATGCGCAAACCGTGACATAGCCCCTTTAAGTGCACATTTGTTTCGAGCGTGCAGTTTCTGTGTGCGTGTGCGTGTTTCAATACGCGCTGACAAGGGCGCGGACGCGGACGCTGACGCACGGCCGGCGCGGCTACGCGACTCTAACTGCACACGTGCTTCACATGTGTGGCATGTTGCTAGGCAATTTCTAAATGGGCGGAGCTTTGCGCTGCGCAATCTTTGAACTGGGTGCCGGTGCCGGTGCCGGTGAAGTTCAAAATCTGCGCGCGCAAATTCAGAATTTGCGCCGAGCATAAAGATTGTGCCCAGGCCCAACAGTTAGACAGAAATTTAGGGACCGGTAGGATGTCAAAAATGGCGAACTTTAATTCCATTGTATTGAACATCTTTCTGCCTGTAGTCTTGGCCGTTGTTTTCTTTCGTTCTTCGGCGCTGACGAGTCTCAGGGATGGTATGAAGCCGTTGTTTGTTTCCAGCAAACTTGGGTCGAATGACTCGTTTACGCTGATCTTGACCAGCCAGCAACTTGGTCGGGCAATCGACGCGTTGCTAACGCTACAATTCCTGCTTTATCTACTGCTCAGTGTTACTGGGGTTTATGTAGCCGTGTACCTGTACCAGTTGTTTTTCGTGCCGCTGAATTGGACCAGGGATGAAGGAGATGTGGGGTACATCCTGGACAATCAAGGCAATAAGAGCAAGTTGGATGTGGCGAATGAAATGAGACGGCGACGGAGAGCTGGAGACATTCCTCCCGTCTATCCCAATGGATGGTTTGCACTTGTCAGGTCATTTGAGGTCAAGAAAGAACCTTGTTACATTAGTGCACTTGGTAGGTTGATGGGTTTCGAGTTGGACCCAAACCGACTCAGACCGAGTCGGACCCCCGACGGACTCGGATCTGGCCAGACCTGCAGCCGATTTCACGAATCCTTATGTACTGCATAACTTCCATAAGCCTACTTGCGCAACTTTTTATTGCGTAAGTTGTACAATATTCCGGCGATAATTACGCGCATGCTATGGGGCTTATGCCATTTTCAAAAGTTGCACAACTTCACATGCTCCACACTTTTTCGTGAAATCGGCTGCTGGGCCTGGACAAAGATATGCCAGTGAATATCACACCTAGAAATTTTTGAATGCGTATTTGAACTTCTTAAAATGCATGCTACTCACTCTATTTATTGTTCTGCTGGATTATTTACTTGTCTGTCGTATTTTCAGTTGTCAACTGCGAAGAAAGAAGCACGCCCAAATAATTTTTTTGCACAAAATTTCTTCTCTCGACCGTACCCAGGGAAGAGCCATCTCGCACTGCCTTATACATGACAGAATTTGTGTACTCGGGCGTGTAGACATTAGATGGGTTCCCGTCCCCCATATAGTGCAGGTCAAATCATAGGTGAAAACATGGGGTTGCGGGTTCGAACATCCGCCCCCCTGCTGCGGTACCTGTGCCCTTGAGCAAGGCACTCAACCACACTTGTTCCATTCTTCAGAAGGGATGTAAAGCCGTTGGTCCAGTGTTCACTGTTGGGTAAACGGTAATGCATTCTTTCGTGAAGAGCAAGGGGATTCCCTGTTGTCTCTGGCCATTTCTATTTCTTCATGGGTTTCCTCACGCTTGCGAGTGACAGCGCACTTTTGAGGAATCCTTGGTATGAATACCAGAAAGAAATAATATGTAAGTTATACATATATGTACATGTGTAATTTTTGAATGATTCAGCACTAACATGACTAAGTTTAACATGTTTAAAGTCAATTCGAATTATTTCTTATTCGAATATATATATTCTAACCAAATGTTTGATCAATTTTTGAATATTTGTTTAGACATTTTAGTTATTATTTTCATGTACATGTACTTGTACCGGTATTAGGTGTAAATATTCAAATTTGCCTATACCGGTAACATAGTGGAAATTTTAACATGGTAAGTTCCCGTAACTAAAATCTGACAAATCTAAGGCAAAAAACCTTACTACATGTACATGTATTTAGCGTCAGCACGCATCACTTTCAACCCTTCCCGTCAAAGTTTTTTTTTACTTAGCCACGCACCGTCTGTTGAGTGTTTAGATTAACAACATGCCTTAATTGCTTGGAATCCACTCACCAAAAAAAGCGAAAAAACAAAAAGGGGAAAAAACAAAAAGCCGCAGGACACTTCAACTTACGCTAAACATGTATGTACATGTAGTTCCTTGTTTTGTGGCCTAAACTAGAAAAGCACTGGGTCCATTGCATACATGTACATGTGGTATATTTGAAGCAACTTGGAGAATACACCTCCCTTGTAAAAATACAAACATACCATACATTCCTTTTCTACTACACATGTACATGTATGTACATGGGTCTTTCTATAAATTAGGGTCCAAAAGTGTGACATTTGGTGTGCCCCGTTACACCTTACTTTTAGAAGGCTAAAAGTGTTTATTTGACGTTTATATTTTTTATATAACACTTTTAGCCCCTTAACATTTTAACCCCCTTCGTCGTGTGGAACATTCCTGCACGCCCTCAATAGTCCAAATACCCGTGTGAAAAATCTTACCGTAAATTCCAAATCAGACATTTAAAAGCACACCATGGAGGTCCTTGTAATCTCAAGACTTCTGTACCCTTGTCGTTCCTTTTCCATGATGACTTAAACATCAACAAATGATAATATTTACTTCCCCACGTGTCGTATATGAGCGAGAGCAGCGTAGCGCACATAGACAGGGGACCAGTCTAGGCTTAACATACATGTAGTGTAAACAAAATCCATCCGCGTTGGTGGGACTACTTTCCTTTTGACGCGATAGTACTTTGCGAAGTCAAGTCCCCCGTCTGTTCCAGATTTGTCGATTTTACTCCAAATTTTGCTCCCTCTTATCCTTTTTTGATGTTTGAGTCATCATGGAAAAAGAACGACAAGGGTACAGAAGTCTTGAGATTACAAGGACCTCCATGGTGTGCTTTTAAATGTCTGATTTAGAATTTACGGTAAGATTTTACACACGGGTATTTGGACTATTGAGGGCGTGCAGGAATGTTCCACACGACGAAGGGGGTTAAAATGTTAAGGGGCTAAAAGTGTTATATAAAAAATGATAAGGTCCCAATATAAACGTGAAATAAACACTTAGCCTTCTAAAAGTAGTTACACCTGATGTGTTATTTTTTTTATACAAAAATCATTAAAATGCCTTTTAACCATTTGTCATGTTTGTGTATGAATTGTACTTTATGTACTCACTCTTTGGAAAGTATTTGAAGAATGTGTCCTGAATTTAAAAAAACAAGATGTAAAATGTAACGGGGGACACCAAAATTGGACCCTTAATTTATAGAAATACCCACATGTAAGCAACTCATCACTCTGGAACGTTTCAAATATTTAAATAAAAATGTTAATAGAATATTTAGGGCCCAAAATATTTGAATACTGCAATTGGCACACTGCTGTTCTGCACCTTAAACATGTTAAATTTGGATCAAACTGACCTGTTAGGCTAGTGAAACTCGATTTTATGTTTCCCGTAACATTTTTGTCAAGCCCAAATGAGGCAACTATTTCATTATTCATTATTTTGTAGCATTTCATTATCTGCAAAATAACGGCTATTTTATCAAAACTTAGGGCGCTCTATACCCTCTGATACATGTAGTGTGTTAAAACACAACCCTGATCAACTTATACCCCTTTCCCACTACAAAATCTCCGGGTTAACTCGGGCGTAACGGCAATCCTTAACCCCGAGATACCCCGGGGCAGCGAAATATCGCGCGAGTGTTCCCACTACTCTTTTGCTGGCCCTTAATTGTTAAGACGAAAAAATCGGCTGTTAGCCCGGGGCTCGTTAACCCTGCCAGCGACCAGGGTTAAAGATGGCAATCTCGGGGTTAACTGCCAAACTCCGGGGTAAGCATTGTACTGTAGTGGGAAACCAAGCAGGGTTGAGTGTTCCCCAAGCAATCTCGGGGTTAAGACGCATGAATCATTGCGCAATACGGTGTTCAAAGGTTAAACTCGGTGCGCTATAAATCCTGCTGGCGTATTGCCTCAAGCAACATCTGCCTTCTTCCCATTTTGAGAACATTGGCGTTGACGTTTCCTTCGCAATATTTGTAAAATTACCATCAGGACCGCGACCGATATTGCTTCCGTGTCTGGCGCCATGCATTTGAGCGATGTACTAGCAGTACTTTGCCCCCAAACCACTTCGCCCTCGGCTGGACCACTTCTCCCAATCATGGAGGTAGGAATACATCGCCCAAATGCTACTTTACCCAAGGGGCACTCTGCGAACGTAACCTATACGTACGTGCCCGCTCACGGCTGACAGACATGCAGCTACTTAGTTTTATGCCGTTTGATGAAATAATTTTTAAAAGAAGTGTAGGCCTACACGTGATGCGTCTTGCTTGCCACGTGGGTCATGGATGTTTGGACGAAATGTTATTTGCACGAGTGGTGTGTGGCCGAAGTGGTTTGGGGCGAAGTGACTGCAAAGGGCAGTACGGCGAAACGAACGCATGTGTCGAATGGTGAGATCATATTTACCGATGTCTTGTGGCGCGAAAAAGGACCCGTTGCTTGGCGACAAGCCAGTGCAAAACAATTCCGGGACCAGCTCACGCACTCCGTCATTTCCAGTCCGCGTGTAGTGGGAAACCGCACCGCGTTAACCCAGGGCAAGCTCGCCCCGGGTTTGCCGAAACTCCGGGTTAACGAAACAAATGGGAACAGAACTCGGGGTTAATGAACCCCGGGGTAAGAAAAGCTTAACCCAGGGCGGCAAATCTCCGGGTTAAGCAGTTTGTAGTGGGAAAAGGGTATTATACACAAATTTGTATTTATTAAAATATCTTTCACCATTTCCCAGGTATTTATGACATTTATTTAAAGATCAAGATATATTTAAATAGCAAAACACATATCAGTCCACACATTTCAAATGGGAATTGCACCCATGCTTTTCTACCTTTATTTAATAACACTTGTTACCGAGTTCGACAATTAACTGCAACCAAGTGCACGTTTGAGACACAGTCGTGATAGTCCATTGCATCTTTTATATACCCCCTTCCTGTATCTTCACTAACACGAACATTTTATTTGTCCCACATCATACATGTACAACCGTGCAACTTTCTCAAAAACACGACAAAAAAGGATGCGATTCTACGCGTCAACGGTACCTAAAAAGCTAGCCGCAGTCAACTTAAGTGTCAAGGCCCATTTGTGGTCCGCGCGCCGCTCGCTAACGATAAAAACAATCGCCCATTTGTAGTTTGTGTGTTTAGTTCTAGGCTAGCACTCACGGCTACAAACCATGGATTTAATAACAATGGAGCGGACAGTCCCTATGTGTGTGTACAGCATGCAGCGCGGGGTACATGCATCACAAAAATGGCACAGGTAGCGCTATGTCTTCTCCAGGAATTTATTATAAATTACTGTTACAAATGTTCACGCACCGCCGGCCAGCCGCGCCGATACTCTGCTTCCGGGGTCTTTTTTTTTATGGAGGAAGAAAATTACGTTAACATTTTTTGGCGGGAGGACGAGAATGAGCACCTCGCTCAAAATGTGAAATTCGAGCGCTGCTTTTAAATATCCAACAAAAATGGCAGGAGAAAAATTTAAAAACTTTATATTTTTGGGGAAAATGTGGGGCGTTATGGCCGAGCGGTCTAGTGCGTCGAACTTAAGTTCCTGTGCTAGTACTAGAATGTAGGTTCGATTCCGGGCCGCGACGGGTTGTGGCACCTGTGCCCTTGAGCAATGCACTCAACCACACTTGCTCCCATTCCTGTAATTGGCGGTTCTCCGCTGTTGGATGTGGTAAATAAATAAATAAATAAATAAATAAATAAATAAATAAATAAATAAAAAATACAAAATAATGAATTGTTTTTGGATTTTGGCATCTCAAACGCGGCCGAAAAATCCAAACGCGGGCGGGTTACGGGAAACATAAAATCGAGTTTCATTAGCCTTACCAACTTCTACTACCGGTACTAACAAATTTTGTGTTTAAATAAAAGTCAAGTCCGCACAAAATGTTTGTACAATTTAATGCCAAAAGTTAAAGTCCTTTATTAACTTGAATAATCATGAACAATTTTTAGAAATTTTCAAGCTATTATTAGATAATCAGATTACATTGAGGTGAATCAACTTTGAATGAACTTTTCCAGAATCCAGATAGCGGCATACATGCACGACATGTAATGTACACGTACACGACAAATGTACGGTACATTTACATTATGTATTTTTAATGTAAATTTATAACATCACTGTAGTTGCTGAAAATCAAGTTCATGCTTCTCATCAGGACTAACAAAATTGAGGTTGAATGCTGCAGTTAACAGGTTACTTCCAGATACTGAAAGTACTGTATATCATGTATATAGGCCTGGTTTGTATTATTTTCAGTATCACAGTAATCATAGGTATGGTACATGTACAATGTACATGTACATTTAAAACAACATTTAAAGGCCTACCGTATCATTTGCAGGATAACACTTTTAACAGATTACTCGGTGAATTCCTGGAATATACCGTACATGTAGATCTCCATTATACTGAACAAATCATACACAATGACATCTGTGTCAGAAATACAATTGGTTATATACAGGCGTTAGATCATTTCACTCAACTGCTTACCTTGTTCCATAGGTGACTGAACAATTTCTTTCACGAGAATAGGCCCTGTTATTACAAGCGGAAGACCGAAAGTTCTAAATTTATCAAAATTAACACCACCCACTTCGTTCAGATTAACTTAACAGATCTGTTACAGTAACATGATCTGTAACATTAGGTGTTGAACTAACATGAGATGTAACACTAACACGTCCTAAACACCATGTTAACATCGAGTTAACACAGGGTTTGTTCTGAGGTCACAATTCTGAATAAGTTAACAGATCTGTTACACTTAAACACGCAACCCAGAGTTGTGGCTTCGCCCTATGTATGTATGTATGTACAGTGCAGAGAATTATTAAACATGGATGTTAACACCGTGTTAACAGATCTGTTAACACGCTCGTTAAAGTATGGCCTGCTAAAAGAGCAAACAACAAAAATTATAAAATACAATATGGATTGCGGCCGCGGAGCACACAACAAAAACATAAAATTCCGCTACAAATTGGTAAAATTCTGGAAATCCGGAAAAACCTTGAAAAATATCACCCCCGAGGCCTATATTTCGCCGTGCAACTAGTGGGCCTACGTGTTTCAGTGTCCATTAGCCTGTAATGTACACATGTATGCCATAATCTGAAAATTAGTCATTATAAGCGTATAATTCAATGTGTCTGTTAATTGCGCTGTTAAAAGAAATCATTTTAAAAATGTAACACATATACATTTACATGCAGCCGAGAATTCGGGTTTTTTTTTTTTAATACCGGTACATGTACACGGAGGGGAGATCTTTATTTAAAATATTGTTCATGACTAGGAAGACCTATATTTACTAAAAGCTTAACATACATGTAGTTTTCTCTGAAAACAGTTTTGAATTTTTAATAAATGCACTTTTTAATAAATTGAATTCATTCTATTGCAATGGCGTGTTTGTATATCTACTGTATTACATGCGGCGAATTTATGAATATTGGCATGGGAACTTGTTTCCCAAGTCAGTAGATAAGACATGTGTCAACTTGAAACCCGTGTACGGTACATATGTACACTCACATAAAAACGATTGTTTTATGCTGGAATAAAAAGGCATCAGTTGAACCAAAATCCCACCGTCTATGACTTGATATCAGGTTCTGGGTTGACAAACTCTCTGCAGTGAAAAAACAATCGAGGTTTATTACCAACAGTGCATTTGCATTGTACTGGTATACTAAATTTAGAAAAAGCAAATAGACACTTGTATTGTAAGTTAACAAATTGGTATTGTGTGAGTACTGTCTAACATGTCTAAAAATAACTATGCAAATGTCATGTACATGTATGTTTGTGTATAGGTGTGTACATGTACGTGCAGTTATCAGCATTGATAAAGTTCACATACATGTATATTGCAAAATTTTGGATCCTTGTCATGCTTGTACAGCTAGGTACTACATGTACATGTAGGTACACTATACATGTACATGGTTCAAAAGTGCATACAGAGTGCAGTCCGTCAGGCCCCATAACCCCCACCCCCCAGCTACAAGGCTGGTCCATCGGACCAGCGTCTATAACAGATATAGTACAGTCCTTCTGATTTTTTTACTGGTCTTGGACCATGGACCAGTGTATTTCCACCCCTGGTCAATCAGTGCGGCCTTGTTATTTGTAAGTTCACTGTCCCGGTATTTAAAAAAAAGCTTGCCGCACAGAGCATTCCAGGCAACATTTTAAAGCAGGGGCTTATGGGATGTATTACAATACAATGATAAGATGGGGTCACAAATTTATTACAATTGGATTACAATCAAGCACAATTGAAATACAACTCAACGATGAGTTTTATTGTAATTCACTGATGATGATGCAATTACAATAAATTTAGATGCAATGCTACCGTACATTAATGTGCAATAAATTGAAATGTTAGTCATTTGTTTGCGTGTACATGAAACAAAACTACATGTACAGACCTCCAAATTTTTGCATTTCCTGGTGAGCTCCACAGGCTATATAAAAATATAGCCTGAACGTATGTGTCAATATTTTAAACTTCATAAACTTATTGACGAAAATTTGCTGGTTCAAAATTCTAGGCACTTTAATTCTTTGCAAAATGCATTTTATCAGACGGTCTGTGCGTGCAAGTGAACTATAATGCAGGTGAACAGTCATGTTTTTACTGCTTTGTACCTGTAAAAAAAAAAAGACCACTTCCCACTTTATTACTACCTTGAGCACGATACTGGTACAATATGTGCATACATGTACCAGTACATGTACATCTACATGTACATGTACCGGTAGCTAGCTTTCCTGTCTGCCTGTTGTACATGTACACTGTATGTATAAACGGTGTCTATGTAGTAGGCGTCTACTTTACGTGCATTTTCATGTTTTTACGGTATGCAGCCGGAATTTCAGCAGGCTATATACAAAACCAAAATTATTCTTGGGATATACATAAACTGGGCTCAGAAAGAAACATGGTCATATCTTAAAATCCTGTCCATCAAAATGAACCAAAATGACACACAGGATTACTTCAATACTCTAATGCCATGTCAATATCTAAACGGTTACCTTACTGACAGAACTGAAAAATGCACTGGCATGGAACCGCTTGCTGTATCACATGCACAGCCTGGAAATTTCAGCAACATAGAGTTTAAGGCACGTGAATAAGTCCAAAAAAATTGAAATGAAGGTAATATATGTCAGTTACCCAAACACAGACATCAATAGTGTGTGTGTCCACCATGTGCTTGGAAGCATTCAGTGCATCTGCTACGCATGCTGTCCACCAGGTTTCTGATGCAGGCTTGGGGGAGATTGTTCCACTCTTGCAGTAGAGCTGCTCTGAGTGTTTGTGCATTAACAGGCGGATTGTCCATTGCCGAAACACGTCGCCCGAGCTCATCCCACAGTTGTTCAATCGGATTGAGTTACGGGGAACAATTAAGAGCACCATGAACATTGTGTGCTTTGATTCTTGAACAGCTTTGAATGAAATTATTGGGCTGTGACATATCCCGGAAGCTGTTCCATGCCAGTGCATTTTGCTGTTGTGTCAGTTCAAGGGCAACTGCTTGTTACTGACATATGTGTTTAGAGTAGAGTATTAATGTAGTGTCATTTTGGTTTATTTTGATGGACAGGATTTTAAGATATGACCATGTGAAACATAAGTTTCTTTTTGAGCCCAGTTTACGTGTACATTGTATAAAGTCATTGTTCCTGGAAATACATCTACTACATACATACATGTACATACAGGCCATAAAGTCTTTTAAAAACTTGATTTAAATATTAAAATTGTCTCATTGAGCAGTTTGGTGTACAGTTAAACTGAACACATTTCGCATATTTTAAAATACTTTCGATAAAAATATTGTCTTGTAACAGGTCAAGAATTGGTAGTGTTCCGCGGTGAAAGTGGCCGTCCATTCATTGTGGATGCCTATTGTCCCCACCTGGGTGCCAATCTGGGGGTTGGAGGTCAGATAAGGGGTGATTGCATAGAATGCCCTTTCCATGGCTGGACTTTCAGAGGAGATGATGGGAAATGTGTGAAGATCCCGTATGCTGAGAAAGGTGAGAATACATGTACCGCGGTAACCTCAAACCATTTGTCGACTGCTTTTGTTAAAAGTTAATGTGCAGACTCTTTTTGTCAGTTTAACAAAAAAGTTTGGCATTTACAAATGGAAAATCTACGATTAATTATAATGTACAGTAATAGCGCTCTGCACTAATGCTAAAAATAGAACTTCCAATGATGCATGGTGACGTCACGCAACTAAGCCCACCTCAGACAACCAAATAAGCCATGTGCTATGATCGTGTGTGTTTGAATATGCGGGAGTACCATTTGTTTTTGGTTTTGTAGTTGGTTTTTGAAAGCAAATATGGCATGAATTCCACTGAACATTGCTGTTGTCGGACTAATGTTCCGACAAGCCTGATATGCAGGGATTTTTTGCTTTGTGTCATTTTTGAAGCCGATCAAGCTTGACCAAAATATCCGATCACATCACGATCCCTGGGTTTGACCGTACACCGCATACATTGTGTACCGCCGCCGCGCCATGGCACATTGGCCAAAATAGGTGGCCGTTCTCGGTCAGCCGCGTCTTTTCGTTAATTTCCAGCCCACAAAATGCTCAACAGCAACATTGTTCACGCTCTAAATGGCCACGAATATACTTTTAAGTGTGTTAAAACACACAATCTCAGCTACAAGTACATGTAGATATCGAGTTTTCAGTTGAGTACAGTGATTTACTTACATACATGTAGTCTTTCAAAAAGTGCATTTTTTTCGTCCGATTTGAAGACTCTTTTTTTGATACGATGACTTGAGTGATATGCATGCTTATTGCAGTACGTGTTTTTCGTATCACGACGAGTAGTTGATCCGAGATACGCAAAGCATTGGCATCAACTACATATTCTGCAGCAAGCACACGGAAGCTGAATAATGAAACAAAAATGGACTCGAAACGGATGGAAAATGTCACTTTTTTGTGTAAATTTAAGTAAGTCACTGCATGTACTGTACCTCAGCTTAAGTCTCAATAACTGCTCGTACATGTAGCTCACATATGTGGGCCAAGTATATTCGTTGTTATTCTGAAGGTGAATTGCCATGCCTTGCAACAGTAAAAGACGGAAATTTTGACTGAGTTCCGCATTTTGGCCGCACGTGTGCAGCAGTCGTGACGTCATATGCGGAGCGCTATTTCTAACCTGTTCATCAGAGCATTAGTATACAAGTGGGCAATTCCATGAATTAGTGGACATCATGTAAACTTAAAGTGTACCCGTCACAAGTGTTTCGTGAAATGCAAATTTATGAAGGGTTCAGCGAGTTGCGATGGATTTTAGCAACTAAGGCGCATTTCAAGTATTTCACCGTATTTCACCAAAAATAGTGTGTGAATATCTTGCTTGAAAATACCGGTAGAAGATGGTATACATGTATACCTATCCTTAATTGTCTCTAACAGAGGTTGTTTGCATTTGGGTATTTTTTTATAAGTCTTCTCCATGCTTTAGTTACATTAAAAAAAAAAATTCTTTTTTTCCCTAGCAATCCCTGACTTTGCCAAGATTCGTTCCTGGCCATGTCTAGAGAGAAACGGCGAGATCTTTATGTGGCATCATGCCGAAGGGGCAGAGCCTACCTGGACCCCACCCGAAGTAGAAGAAATTGCCAATGGAAAGATGAGATACCATGGGATCACAGAACACCTTGTTAATGCTCATGTCGAGGTACATGTACAGTAAGATGTTGCCAAGAAGTGCTGGGTCCTAGCTAAACCATTTACTCAGTACCAATGCTTCTTACGTATGCAGTTGTACATATGACTTTCTAATTGATGGTTTTAGCCAGAGAGGTACATGTATCTTGGTGTCATTTAGATACATGTATGATCCCTTTCTTTAGAAGAAATTTAAATGAAACATTACAGCAAATTTGCAACTTAACACACCTTTTTGAAATGCCATTGACGTCCATATGTTAAATCCTGGCTAAAACCCATCGTAGTGTGTTTTTTTTTCAAGAATCCTGCATTAAACGCGCGAATATATCCTTTTTTCTTTTTTGAAATATTTGACTCGTGAGTCACGAGTCACCATGTTCGAGTCCGAGTCATCATGGTCGAGTGTGAGTCGAGTCGGAGTCACGAAAATTGTGGCTCGAGTCGGACTCGAGTCCAAGTCTTGGACTTACCGCACTTCTGGGTGGAGAGAAGAAATGCTAAAGTGCCTTGCTAAAAAGGGAACACGTACCAGGGATGGATGGACTGGAACAGGATTCGTACCCACAACCTTCGTTAGAACTAAACTTGTGCCTCGATAGACGATAATTATATAATATTGGATGGCTTTGAGGGTGATATGAGAATATACCGCACGAGTCATGAAAATACTGAACGAGCCGAAGGCGAGTTCGGTATTTTCATGACGATATTATATAAAATAAAGCATTTTTTTGAAAGATTTCCGCAAGATTTTTGTCTGTTTGGTGTTGAAAACTTCAGTTTACAAATGCATGCGCTTTTGTTACTGTTGTACAGTATTTTTTGTTACTGTACTCTGGCGCGCGCTGCACAAGCACGCAATCCATTCCCTTGATCCATGACGAGCGCGTACGCGTGTGCTGCACAGTAACAGAAACACACGGTGTCTGCAAAACCTTTATTTTTATATAATAATATCGAATATCGCAATATTTTTCAGACGATATATCGCGATGAACAATTTCGATATCGGCACAAGCTTAGTACTACATGTAGGTCAACTTGACCGTTGTACCAACTCGACCGTTTCACAGTCCGATTTTTTTTTAACTCGGCAATGTTGGTATGCTATCATCTTTATAAATACCGGTAGCCTTGTCCAAGGTTGTGAACTTCTCTTACCATGCTGGCGATTGCCATTGGCCAAGCCGCTAATAATTATATAAAGGCCTGAGGAAATCCCTGTCAACCCAGTGCGGTTCCATGCAGCGACCGTACAGGAGCAGTGGCAAACAGCAAATACATGTAGCTAGCTTGTTACCAGAATATCTTGGTCTAGAAACCAGCGTTGTAGTACCTGTACTCGGTACTCGTACTCAAGTACCCGGTACTACTCAAGTACCATTTTTCGAGTACTTCTACTTGTACTCGAATAGCAGTACTCGATAAAAAAAAAGGTGTAGACTGCGCGCAAACTGCCCCGATTCCTACTGCGGCAGCGATTACAGAATTGATTCTCTACGAGCGTCGAGCAGGAAATGGTGACCCATACCAGAGCTAGCCGCACGCGACCCAATAACATATGCCCATACATGTATGCATCCCAGGCACAATACATATTAGACTGGTTTCCCTGACCTCATATTCCACATACCAACACGAATCTCATATAAATTGAATACGTGTATGTGGTGCCGGAACTAGTCTATAAGTACAGTAGTACATAAAATGCATTTTTAATCGGGTGGTGAATTGATAGCTACTGTCTGGTAATGAATGGTAATGATCTCCGCGCCAAATCTGTAAAGTGCGCAGCTCACGTACGTGACTGTGTATAAACTAAGCTGTAACGGTTGTGACGTTCCCGGATTGTGCGCATGAGTAAATGTGCCAATCTGCATGTCAACACAAGATTTGTTTGGCTCTTAACCACTACTCAAGGTGCTATTTTGAAGGCTAAATTTGTTAAAAGAATGTTAGTTCAGAAAGTGTATACCAAGAGAAATCCTGTAGTTTACTAGATTTTGGTACATTTCACAGGCAACGTACTGTATGTACCGTACATATGTACCGTACCATACAATTTGGCAGAAAATGTGTTTTTCGTCCATTTTTTAGTGAACTTTGCGACTTTCTAGGCTTTAAAAAAAACTTGTGCACCTTAGAAATGATTTTGAAGGTACTGGGACGTTTCTGGGATTAATATTCTTGATGTCACAAACCTAGGAAAACCCCGGGAATTTCGTGTCACGTGACGAGGATATACATGTACTATGCAAAACTTGCGAAATTTGGTCAAAAAATCTCCCCTTTTTGCCCCCGTGAAATCGGCTATGAAAGTGCGAAAATGTCGGCAAAAGTTACGCCTTTATATACACTGCTATTAAATATTAATATTTTTTTAAGTAAACATGATGACATCAGCTACAGGCGACGATATCATTGGACATAGTGAACTGCCGTGCAGCAACAGCTGGTATTTAAAGTACTCGGTCTAGTGCACATGGGCAATTCCATGGAAAGGTGGACATGACATGAAAATTTCAACTTCAAGAAATGAAAGTTTAGGCACTACAATTTATTTATGTATGAGTTCAAGTTTTGCATTGTGAATTTTTTTTTTAAAAGCTTTAAGACTTTTTAAAATATGACCAAAATTGTTTTAAGGACAATTTGTGCAAAAAAATCCATGAAAAAATGGTAATTAGAAATGATATGATATTTCAAAGTAAATAATGGAACAAAACCAAGCTAAATGATTAATTATATTGTTATAAGTCATGATTCTTCCCTGCCCAGAAAGAAAGTTGATATTTCATCGCTGCTTAATTCTACGCTTAGGAATATTATGCATTAGAGACATTGTAACGCGAGTTACCGAAACACCTACTTTTTCCTCTAATAATTTTTCTGAAGTAAATAAAATGGTGAGATTCATTATTTTCTAATTAAACCCAATACTTTAACTTCCTATGATGCCATTTTCCGCTAATTCATCCCAATATTTAAAAAATAAGCATCTAAAGTCTGTAACACGAGTTACCATGTAACGCGAGTTACCGTAGGTAACGCGAGTTACCGTAGGTAACGCGAGTTACCACCAGTTTGATGCAGTTTTTCAATACAAATGTATGGCCCATGTGTTTTAGGGCTTAATGTATTGTAACTATATGTAATATAACTAAACTAAAACAAAAGAGGGCAGCTAGCATTTACGCAGACTTACCCACAATGCACTTGTGCATACTAGAGGGCAGCATTTATGAAGACCTACCCACAATGCACTTGTGCACACTCCTTAGTAACATGCCATTGGCTTCTTTTATGTCTCTGCTGCATCTTTTATAAAGTCAGTCTAACATCAGCGTGTCACTCTAATTTTAATTGCAAGTTTACTTCCCAATCGCGCGGCTGAATCGGCCAATTAATGACGCGCTCCAATTTGCTTATGAATATTTATGAGGTGTAGTTTGAAGGTTTGAAGGTTGCAAGTCAGAGGGTGAGTTTCTGTTTCTATTTTCCTCATTTTAGGTAAATGTTTTTCTGATTTTATTATGATTTTTGAAGTTTAGATTTGATTAAAAATAGGATTCCATGAAGCTACAATGAGACCAGTGTAGGACATGCACAAGGTAATGTGCAATCATTCTCAAGGATAGGCTTACATTTACTAATATTTTTTGGAATGGTCCATTTCATCTATATTGTAGAATGACAATGAAGTGTTGTTCTTTTGTTTTCTCTAGACTAAAATGCCACTGACAAGTGCTGAGAAGCAGAGGGGCTATCGAGAGCGATTGAAAGCTGCTGGCAAATATGATGACTACAGAGTGTTGATGCAGCAATTGACATGGAAAATGTCAATGTCCATGAAGTGACATCAGAAGACATCAACAAACACAATCAATTACTGGTCTTGAACTCTGTGTTTGACAAAGCCGAACAGATCACTGGAGTTACACACATGCACTTCTTTGCTAATGCAAATGGAGCTACTGTAGCGCTACTTCTCTCAAAAGATAAGCAGCCACCGAGGAAAGACATGACGACAGGAGACGCATTGATTCAGGTTGGGGACTGGTATGCTGTGAATTATGAGGACATCCTTTTCCCAGGTGAAGTCATTGCAATTGGAGGAGACAATGACTTTCAAGTCTCAGTGATGGAGCCAGCAGGAAATAACTTGAAATGGCATTCTCCAAGGGACGTCATCTTCTATCCGCTCCGCAGTATGATGGTGAAGCTGGAGAAGCCAGACATAGCCAACAATCGCTGCCACTACAAGTTTTCAACCAAGTTTTGAGACTTTACAGATGAACATACATGTATACAGGACATTAAAGATTTCAAATGAAACAATGAGCACATGTAGATCATTTACCTTTTCTGGAAATCAGGGATTTCTTTCCATTTACTTTTGTAAGTGTAGTGTACAGCTGGTCGGAACATCCAATGGAATCATACTGGATGCATCCAACATTTTGTTCACAACATATGTACATAAGTTGTGCACCATACATATTGAATGTACGGACATGTATGCCAGTGTGTAGCTGGATGAGTGAGTTAGTAGTTACATAAGTACTTGTTATCAATTTGTTTTATGTAGTACATGTTGCAAACTTGACATGAACTTAAGATATGCATGAAATGAGGCATTGTTTTTTCGCAGACAAGCTGTAACGCGAGTTACCGTAACGCGAGTTACCAACATGAGAGGTCCTTTCTGATTTGTTATCAATTGTTTTGTTATTATTTGAATGTAATCATGCATCATACATGCCTATGTCATAGAAACACAGAAAAGTTTCCATCAGGGTTGCCCAGTTTGAGGAGAATTTGAAAACATAGCTGATGTGTTTTTATGCATGTCCTTTCTATGTAACATGAGTTACCGAAAATAAAGGTGTTGCCAAAAGAAGACAAAAGGTGTTTTTTAATTTTTTTGGGGGGGATGTTGTTAATCATAACTCAATAATGTTCCTCAGAGAAATTCTATTTATCTTACCTCAAAATAAAAGAATACCAGCCCAAACACTCGTGGAACTACCCATTAAATGTAACGCGAGTTACCGTGGAATTGCCCACATGCCCAAAACAAAGCTGGCGTGTGGCGAATATGTGAGCTACATGTACAGTACATGTAGCTCAGGGTAGGCGTGCGTTGCCTTCGTTGGGTTTGTTAATATACTTTGGTCTCATTTGTCCACTGTTTTGTGCCATATTATGAGAAATTTGTCATCAAGAAACTGTACCGCCCATTTTTAGAAATTTTACATGTTTTAGGGTAAAAATAACCTTGGAATGTTGGATTTGAAATGCAGACTGGTGGTGCATTTGAGCGATGAGTGATCAATTTTAGTGGGAAGTGCCGCATGACCATCACGGGGCTAGCGCAGCGCGCGGTCGGCTACAGTCTACCGGTACGTGGACACACGCTGCGTGTAGGGATGTACATGGATGTTGAAGTACTTGTACTCGTACTTGTACCCGGGATGTTCAAGTACTCGGACTCCTGTACTTGTACTCGGTTGGCAAAATACTCGGACTGAAATGTTACTCGGCTGTGGGTCTTTCCACAGTAAAGGGGGCATTTTTGCAACACAGACCATATTTCCAAGGAAATACCTTTGTCTGGTCTCAAAATAAAAGAAATAAGTTCAAGTTGTTCTAAAGAGATAACTTATTACATGTAGGCCAAAAAAGAGTTACAAATAGTGTGACAACATGCCTTTCTAAGAACGCTGTGTAAAAATTTCCAATATACGCTCGTAACCGGGATGGACACTTGTGTTACATTTTAGGCTGTCTCAGTTACGAGCGTACCGGTATATTGGAAATTTGTACACAGGGTTTTTAGAAAGGCATGTTGTCACACTATTTGTAACCCTTTTTGGGCCTGAGTTATCTCTTCAGAACAACTTAAACTCATTTCTTTTATTTTGAGACCAGACAGGTATTTCCTAGAAAATATGGTCTGTGTTGCTAAAATGCCCCCTTTACCGTGGAAAGACCCCTGTCTGAGTACTCGACAGTACTTGGTACTCGGACAAAAGTACTCGACTACAACCCTGCTAGAAACAGACTACCCAACTGCATGAGGCTCAATCACAGCCTTGTTCTTTCTGAACGTGGCGTGTTTCCGACGCAATTACTTATGCGAAACCCGAATGGTTATAAATATTCATATCTTAAACACAACATCCAATCAGAGCTCACTTATTTGACCCTGCGGCCAGCTTGCAGGTATGACAGCTAGTGTACATGTACGTGTCTTCGTACATGTCATTATGCTGTGCTTGTTGTTGCATTGGATTATTATTGCACTCATGACTGAGTGCACATATGCGACTTACCGGTATACAACTGAGGAAATAAACGGTAAGGGTATGACATGTTTGTGAACTTACCAACTTGGTTCGGAAAGTCTGCTATTTTTCAAACAGCACCGTATTGCTCCGTCAAAACAACCGTTATATACGTCTCGCGGTGCTCTCCTTGAAAAATTGGCATATATAATGAGTCTCTGCCCATAAAACATGCCACATACAGAAAGAACATGAAGGCTGTGATTGAGCCTCAGTTTGGTACATGTAGTCTGTTTCTAGACCAAGATATTCCGGTAACCAGCCTATTTGCTATTTGCCACTGCTCGTGTACGGTGCATGGCTGCATGGAACTGCACCAGGTTGACAGGGATTTCCTTAGGCCTTGAAGTTATGACCTTTTAAATTGTGGCGATCCACAAGTGCAAAAAAGAGGTGTGGCACCCAAAATATAAAGGGTCATCTCTGAAACCCCTTGGAATTTATTTCCACTGAAACTTGCAATGGGTTTTTTTTATTACGCTCTTTAAGGTACATGCATGTACATGTATATTTGGTCAAATGTTTAGCAAAATCTGAGATAGTCACCCTAGCTGGAACGTTGATTTTGCATGGAATGACCCAGTAGCTTATGGCTCGATCACAACAGAATGATTTCCGGAAACTTGTACAACTGTACATTTTAGGTGCATAATAAATTTACCAATCCAGCAAGATTACTTACATATGTGGGTAATTCCCAAAATTAGGGACCAAGGGTTTTTGGTGTCTCAGTTATGTACGACACTCACTGCTTCAAAAATCACCACCCATGATCACAAATTCTCAGTAATGGACTGTGGCCTGTGATTATACATGTATGTTCCATGGTATTTGTTAGGAGTTTGGTGTCCCGGGTTACCTACATGTATGCCAATGAAAATTGGTTGTAGAATGAGTTTGCATTAACCTTAGTGCCATATCCACACACAAACAGTAAATTTAAGTGGCCTTTGTTGAAATAAAAATAATTATTTTCTACTGGGAAACCACTTCCAATCACTAAAACAAACACTGGGAAATCTTAAAAAGCATGTCACACTTTTGGACCCCTAATTTTGGGAATTACCAATGTACATTTATTTTGTTCATTGATCTTGTCAGCAAGTAAATAAAAAGTGATTTATTACTTGTGGTTTTTATGACAATTTCAGGAAGTACCAGAAAATGGAGCAGACATTGCCCACCTGGGCCACCTGCACAAACCTATCATGTTCTTGGGCAGAGATCTCCGTGTCATTTATAACTTGTGAGTATACCTACATCAGTAACATGTGTACATTGGGCAGCCTTGTGGAGACCTGGAGAAATTATAACAATGTGCGAGGGACATTTTGGTTTTCTCAAAATCAGGGTCCTTGATTTACATGTACATGTAAACTTAACTGATGGCTCAAGTTCCTATTTTCTCAAAATTTAAGACTTGTCTTGGATGAAAAATGATTTGCATCATGGTTAAATGCGAATGATTTATGACTTTGCATACATGTACGTACACATGTAGGGGAGAGTGGGGTTATACATGTACATGTATAACACTAAAAGAATTTATTAAAGAAAAAACAACTATACCACTTTAAGCATACATGTACATACATGTATTTGGGCTACAAATGGAGCCCATAAAATGTTAGGACTCGTTGATGGTTTTTCGCATATTCCACCTTGAACATGACCATGTCAGCTGTTCCGACTTAGCCCACCTATGGGGTACAGTACATGTAAGTTGAAACACAGTATGGGGTAAGTTGAAACATGGTACTGTACATGTACATGTATGTTGTCATTTAAAAACTGTACTATAACTAGCAAGGCAGACACTTATAAGCTGTAAATTGGGGCACAATACATGTACATAAGATCCTTGTACATCAAGATCCTTGAGGAAAACAAAAGCAGTCCACAGAGAAACTTAAATTTACCTCGTGGAGCATTGGACATACATGTATCAGCAGGACAACAATCCAAAACACACCGCCAAGAGACCGTGTGAGTCTCGTTTCAGGTCACACTTCCGGGGACCAGTCAGAAAATAGCAATGGGGTTTTAACGTTGTGACGATATTCTTTGAGTCACTTTACCGTACCGCGTTTGTACAGTACATGTAAGTGCCCAAAAGCCAATAAATGAAAAAGGCACCTTACGGTACATGTAAATTCTACCGATGCAATAAATCAATTGGAGAAAATGTTGTTCGAACTTGTCACAAACAAATAAAAATGTTTGACGTTAATGAGGGTTTATTTTGCCCATAACCGACGTACACTGAATTATCAACACTGTATACTCAGTGCTTTCCCAAGACACTATGAAAAACTTCATAGCGTGCTCGGGTGGGACTCAAACCCACGACCTCCTGCAAACAAGGCAGGCGTCTTAACCACTCGACCACTGAGCTACCGGTAGCTGGTGTTTAAAAATGTTTGCGAGTACCCTTTACGAAATACAGGCTCAGGCTTAGTGCATCTCCGCAGAAATATTAACGCGGCTAAACATATCTGGTTTAAAGTTGAACGTCAATTAGAACATTCACTTCTGCCGATCGAGAGTAGATAAAAACCACAAACAAAAACCTACACATAAACAAATAAAGTACACACGGCCAGGACAGAAAATTGCAAAGACGTACCGTCTGAAGCCGAATCAAGTGGTTTTGAAAACGGCTATAATGCAACATGTTCGAGTCAAATACATGCGCAATTGTGCCACTTATGGACTACTTGTATCAGCGATGCGCTGCGTTGTTACGTCCAGGGTTACCAGTTTATCTCAGAGATGGAAACAAAAGGTCGGGTTTAAAATGTTATGAATTTTTTGCTTAATTAATAAATGCTATTTTAAGAATTGTTATAGTGGACACCGAATCGGTTGGTGAAACTGCTTATTTTGATGTGTAGTCAAAATGGTACAGACAAAATGGTCGCTGCATGTGCTTTAGCTCCTTTATGTGACTGACTCTGGCAAAACCCGACGCTTCTCGGCATTTCCCATTACGTGATATGGGCCCACAACCTTAACAAATGGCCTCTGGGACCAACTTGAAAATTTGGCAGAATCAACATCGGGATACATTCAAGATTTGTTTTGTTGTTTGATCTTATGAACTGTCTCAAAATTCCTCATATTATTGACAAAAAATTAAATAATCAACTAGTTTGTCAAACTTTAAAGACCAATAGCTCCATTTCACTTTTTCTGATCTGTCATACTTTAATTGGTCATAACTTCGCCAAGAATTATCAGAATTTCCTCAAACATGTTTTAAAAGATACCTTTTTGTATGCACACTAAGATGATACCAAAACTTAAATTTTGAATTTTCATCACAAGTGTTGGGTTTTGCTGGAGCCGGTCACATAAGTGGTCCCCGGAAGTCGATGAATCTCGCAGCGTACCGCAAGTTTTCAAGGTCAACTTACCGTTCGGAGGCTGTGATCACAAACAGATGCTTTTCCATTGATTACTGAATTTGACTTAGAATTGATCTAAGCAAGGGTATGAATAATTCTGGACAGGACTTTTTAAATTATAAATCTCTCAATAAAATACCCCTGAAACAATGTATTTTTTGTAATGTCTCTTGCAGTGAGTCTTTCAGCAGTTTGTCACATTCTTGCGTAGCTTAAGCCAGAGGAATCGCATTCCTCAAATAACACGATTTGAAATACATGTACTCTGCATTTGAAGGGTTGAATAATTTTGGACCTTTTAATGTCTTTAAATTTCTTTCTAATATATAGGTTTTGGTCGTTTGCCAAGCATGAGTGGCAGGGAACATGGGAACCAGACGAGAAAGCCAAACACAAAGGCACACTATCTCTAAAACATCGAGCAACAATCTTTGACATTCCTATTCCATTGCTAAGTGTCACAGCGGAGGCGGTTCAGGTAATCCAATAGTACACTGATCTGCAAGTACATGTACATGTACATGTGGGTCTTTCTATAAATTAGGGGTCCAATGTTGGTGTCCCCCGTTACATTTTACATCTTGTTTTTGTAAATTCAGGACACATTCTTTAAACAGCTAGAATCCCCCCTTCCACATTTTTTTAGTTTTTCTGTTTATCATGGAGGTGTATGAGTCTACAACACCATGACAACTTGTTTTTCACAAAAAATCGACAGGCTTTTGCTTAAAACGTAAAGCAGTTCCGACCCTCTTCACCCGAATTCTGAAACGCTCGAGGTCACTTGGCTTGTTTATCAACAGGGTTTTGACGTCATCCTGAGAAACATACAAAACGGCCTGTGCAGTATTGAATGGAAAATACACGAAGTGAATGTTTATCATGCCCGTTTTGTCCTTGTAATTCAAAATACAAACGTGAAAAACACTTCATGTAATATGACAACACTCTACTATTACCTGTTTTGTGAAAAAACGGTGAAATTGTCGCTCACAATGAAGCTCTTTTGAAGTAAATACTGGTGCATTGCGACGGGTGGTTTTGTCACGGAACGAACGGCATTCACAGCGGTCTGTCTACAGCATTGGACGGTTCACTGCGGGGGAAGCTTCGACGTGTTTGAACATCGCCCGGTACAAGTTAGAATGAGCGACTCATTTTTCTCTTTCTTGGTAATAGAAAAGAAAATCTTTCTGCTCTTTTTTTTTCATAGTGTCTGGTAAAACACACAACTACGCAGCTATACTGGGCATATCTCTGGCTTTTTGGACCAACAAAATTCTTCAAAAAACTGGTTCTAACAGAGACGGTTTTCCAAGTTTTTTGCGTGTAAACGTATGGAGCTAACAATCGTGTTAACTTCTCTTTCTCAAGATTGCGTCACGGGGTCACGTGCATATCATGAATACCTAATGAGCGTTTCAGAAATCGCGAAAATCTCATTTTCGAAAAGCGCACTTTTGCTTGCAATTTATCCACTTAAAACCGACAATTAAAAAATAATAAAAATCCACGTCGGCAAGAGGGATGTTTGGACTATCGAAAAAAGCCTAAATGCTGGATTTTCGTCAAGGGGGATTCTTCCTCTTTAAATACTCTCCATCTCAAATAGTGAGTACATAAAGTACAATTCATACAAAATGGTTTAAAAGCCATTTTTTGTACGAAAAATAACACATCAGGTGTAACAGGGGACACTAAATGTCACACTTTTGGACCCCTAATTTATAGAAAGACCCACGTATTAAATGATTGATGTCTGCCTGCCAGTCTGTCCACCCACCTACATGTACTCGACCGCCATCCTGCGTCTTCACAAGCCCGCTGGCTTGCTGGCCCATACATGTTGTAAATGTGCCAACCCACCCGGACACAATCCCTCAAAGGCCCAGTGGATCATTTGCAATGACTCCAAAAAGTAATCGACGCGTTTACAGGGGAAAAGTTCTGAAAGTAAAGATTGAATTAATAGCAACTATCCAATGAAAGGTTTTCGCTCAAAATGATATAATTTTACCAGAAAATAATCCGTAAAGATGAAATTATTTAGATCGTTTGCAAACGATTTACTTATTTTTGCTTCGCATCTACGCGGTCCAAAATGCATGGGCGTTGTGTACTCCGTGTGCGTGTTCCAACGCGATGCATTTTTATGGATCCCGCGCACACACAGTATGTGCGCCACAGAGTGCATGACGCAAGCCACATGTTCGTATATTAATTTCACTTCAGTTTACCGCGGGGAGTTCAGGAATTTCCCGGTTTTACGGCTGCCCCATGCGGCTTCCCGAACTTGATTTACTGTACATATAGGATGTGTGTGTGTGTGTGCGCGCATGGACCGTACATGTGTACATGTACACTTTAATACACACATGTGCATTATCACTTATCAGCAGCAGTTTCTATGTGCAAGCGTGATTACAGTATGTATTTTTCATTGGATAAGGTGGGTGGGCTGAGCAGTACACATGTGTACATGTACATACATGTACTGCATGGTCACGATCAGACGATGGCGATGCTGGAGGCATAAAAAGTATGATCGCGCCCGGCAAATGATGCGTTTACGATTTTCTGCCTATAAGTACAAGTACAAAATGAAAATGTAGTGTAAAAATAAAATGTTTTGGTGTTGGAATTCATGCTTTTTTGACTGTCGAGTGGTTTTTTCATCTTCGCATTAGTCGGATTTTCGCTTAAAGGCAGTATACATGATTGGTATCTCGAAAATCAGAAATGTTCACAGATTTGCGCCTAACTTACACAATATACATGTAAACATGATGACCGTAGAAAACTTCACCTGAAATGGTTTTGTCTAAAGTGCTATATGGGGTACCGCTATAGTTACCCTCCCTTCCTTCCCTTTGTTCTTCTATTTGTTCCTTTGTCTAAACTCTTCCCATAGGCTATAACACTGGTTTAACCTTGTGACTTATGGGGTACATGTACATGTACCTTTGTTTGCCTTTGTTCCTTGTGGGGTACCATTCCTCTGGGTACCCCATAAGGGTGTAAAACCATATTCACACCCTCTCGCAAGCCTGCCCATAGTGCACCCTCTCGCAAGCCCCACCCACCCTCTCGCAGGCCCATCCACCCATTCGAAAACCCACCATGGTGACCCACTGGGAAGCCCACTACTCACTTGCAAGCCCACTACTCACTTGCAAGCCCACTACTCATGCTACTCACTTGCAACCCCACCCACTCATTCAACATGTCCTCCTCCTTGCTTACAATTTTTGAGACGATGTACATGTACAGTACATGTATGATGCACAGAGTAGACACATTGAGTTGAGATCTCTCTGCCACATACAGTACATGTATCGTACACCAAATAAACCTTAAAGACTTTCATTGTTAATTTTGGTTCTAATAAAAACTACTGAATTATTGTTTATGCTACGTGTAGATCGGTCCAGGTCTGGTTCACCTGATTATTCATCATTGGGTCTTTGGTGATGCCATCTTGGTCCATACCATTACTCCAGTTGAGCCCCTAAAGCAGAAGCTGACACACTGCTGCTGGAGCAGGACTTTCCCCCGCTTCGCTGCAAAGCTGGTTCTCTTCTCAGAATGCCTACAGGTACTGGATCTGCAGAGTTGTAGTCAAGTATTAAATACTATTCAGGTCTAAGTACCCCCGGTATTACGATTGGTTCATTGAAAAATATGCCGCATAGCAAACAAACGCTGAATAAGGCTCATGGAATTGGATGATAAGTGTATGCAAACCTATGAGGTAGAGGCCATCTATCTCAGCAACGTTATCACTCATTTTCACAAAAACAAAAACAGAGTTCAGGTATCAATGTTTCAGCATTTTTCTTTGAAACATATTGTGATGCAACAGGGGTGCGAGCAGGCAACACAATTGCTGGGGGTGCTGTGCACACTGCATGGTCACCCGAAGACGTTAGGAAAACGTTGTACATGTACGGTGCAAGTGCAATGCACTAGCGCGGCATGTGCTGTGTATATGAAAGCTCCGCTCCGTGTGTCGTGATTGGCCAGGCGAAAGTCGCTGTGCGATCGCATGTACTGGGCATGCACGGGAAATTGATAAAACCAGCGAGCAGAGCCGCTTCTCGCTCAGTTCGGATTGTTGGCAGTCCGGGGATGCAAGGATGCAGCCCTGCTACATGTAGATTGGAGTGAAGTCCAGGCTCGTGAACCTGCTTAAAGGATTACGGCCCTTCAGACAAGTACAGCACTTCAAGTGGTGTCCATTAGACGATTTGGACTCGCGAACCTGTTCAGGATTGCGGTCCCGATTCACCGAGGAACAGCGTGTGTGGTTCCTGCTAGAGGTACGCGTTGTGTGGGACCCAACTGTGTGGTTTTGAATAGGGTGTGCATTGTGTGGGGCTATCCTGTGGTTCCCTGCTGGGCAAGTACTGCCTTTTAGGATGGTGTCTGTCTAGTAGGGATTTAGTGTGGTGCAAGTACTGCCTTTCAGGATGGTGCTTGTCTGGTAACCCTGATACACCGCTAACGTGCGTGTAGTGCTACAAACTAATATACTTGTGTACAGCCGTCCCGTCCGCCATATTGGACGTGTGGGGATAGTCGCGGAGAGCCACGCGGTTGTATCTTTTCGAAATCAAATATTTATCACAGAAAACACACCCTTTGTAAATTCATGACATTTACTTTCAGCCATATTCACATTATATTACAAATATGGTGTGACAACATGCCTTTCTAAAAACACTGTGTACAAATTTCAAATATACGCTCGTAACCGTGACGGCCTAAAATGTAACACAAGTGTCCGTCCCGGTTACGAGCGTATATTAGAAATTTGTACCCAAGAATTTTAGAAAGGCGTATGTTGTCACAGTATTTGTAACCCTTTTTGGGCCCAAGTTATCTCTTCAGAACAACTTAAACTGATTTCTTTTATTTTGAGACCAGACAAAGGTATTTTCTGGGAAAATATGGTCTGCGTTGCCAAAATGCCCCCTTTACTGTGGAAAGACCCACATGTATTTACTTGTTGACTTAACCCAGAGATGGGCTCCTTATAAAGATGCTCATGTTCTGTTTTCTGAGAGAGCTGGTCAAGCACTTTGGAAGGGGGTGGTTCTGATGGTGACTAAAGTGCTCTGTCCATCTGCTCTTGATGCCCTGTCTGTCCTTGAAAAGTAAGGATCCATCTCCTGAGAGCAGAGGAGCTGTGCTCTACTTTGAGGGGCAAAGGACAGACTTAATTGCGACCACAAAACTAACAGCTTGGACATGTTGGAACTTTGTCCAAGTGCGCTCTTGCAAATGTTAGACAAACATCTTTATATCCCTGTTTAAGGAGTGGAGTCTTTCTTGGTCAGCGTCCATGGAGACCCCTTGTGCAATGTCTGCTGGAGTGTATGCCTTTATATCTTGGTCCCGGACTTAAGAGAGTATTGATGATGATCCATGGATTGTTGTTGGCCTCTTGCCATACCTTTCTTGTCAGACAAGGTGACACCTTTGTACAAAAACATTCTTTCATGTTTTTGTACAGTGTGGAACATCTTGTGCTTCCTATTTATGCTTTGTGTGGTGGCAACTGCTATGTGAAATAGCTTTGGATGGCCTTTTTCCCTTTTTGTGAGCATTCACAATGCGTAACCGAAAGTCCCTACCGAGTTCATTCTTCTTCGCCATGCTGACCATAAACTGAGAATGATCTGATTGCATCAGATCCCGTTTTTGTAGAGTTGCTCGATCTATAACCATACATTTACTATGTACATTCAATAGACCACATTTGGAATGCATTCAGATTTTATGCACACATTTTGAAATAATTGCATAAAAGAATTTTAGGAATGTCAAAATCATGTGCATTATCACAAACATTAACCTCAAATCTGACACAAGTTTTTGGTACATGTATGGGGCATGACTAATTTTGGATAGGCATAAAAACAAAATTCTTAACATTTATATTGCTATGCTAATAATGTTGAGCTAAAATATATGTGGATTTAGTTGTACATGCCAACTAAATGTCCTTGGGTATTAAACTGAAAGTTTCATCGCACCAGCTTGTAGGTATGAGATAAACACAAAACTCTCAGATTTTGTTATAAGATATGAATAAATATGAATAATTTCAGGTTTAACTGTAGAACCAGATGGCAAAAACAATACATTTTTCAAACATTTGCTCTGAAATACCAACCCTGTCTTTTCCGTGACCGATAAGTGATTTGAACATCTTTGTTGTGTGCATGTAGGTCGAACGTGACATGATGGTGTGGAACCACAAGACTTACCTATCAAAGCCATTACTGGTCAAGGAGGACTCACTGATAGCCAAGCATCGTCGTTGGTACTCGCAGTTCTACTCTGAACACAGCCCCAGGTACACAGAGAAAAAGATGGAAATGTCTTGGTAAAATTGGAAGCATCTGAAAAAAAGACAGTGGCCAAATGTAGAAATGTTGTTAAAGGGTTTTTAGCATACTGATTCACTCAGCACAGGCACAGAACACTGGGGGCAAGTTAAAAATACTAGATATCAGCAGGGATTGTTGGTTACCAGCCAAGGCAACACATGGGTGTGCTTATTGTACATGGCTTAACTTGAAGTTACAATACGAAATTGCTAAGAAGCATTATCATGTAAATGGTATACATGTACATGCACAGTTGATCCTCATTAATAAAAGGTCTTTGGCATTTTTTTGGCAGATTACCTTATACATGTAACAGGAACCTTTTTTATCAGAAATGAAGAACAAGACAATGGGACCTAAACTGTTCAAGTTTGGTCTGTAATGTACATGTACATGTATATCCCTGCACCAAATAGGCAACAAATTGTTTTATGGTCATTTCCTGTACTTTCAAGGTATCATGGCAGATGCGTCCCAAATGAGCCAACATAGGTACATGTACATGTATGGGGTAATCCATATATGGGCCTACAAGGATTCATGCACCCAAGATTCATATGGGACCCATACGGGCCAACCCAGATAGTAGATACCCCATAGGCCAACCCAGATACCCCATGTAGGGCTCATACAGTACATGTACATGTACGCGAAGCGGTCCAAATGGGGACCAATATGAGCCCCCAAGGATTCTGCATGATGAGTCCCACATGTGGAACCCATATGGGCCTCACCTGTGGAACCCATTATATGGGCATCACCTGTGGAACTCGTACGGGCCCTGCTCTAGATGTACTTATTCAAATGATTCAATGCAACTACTCCGGAGAGTGCAAAATGTTATAAAGTGTACCTGCAGAAAGCATGTGGACATTGCCAAGATATAAACTCTGAAAATATAACAAATGAGCCAGTGATACTTGTACAATGATGAACAGGACTGAGTTGCTCTATCTGTTAATCATCCTCTGCCAGTCGATATCCTCTGTGCGATTTAGGTTTTTTTTTTAAAGGGGACTTCTTTTATATGCCATGATCTGGAAACAAATTAAAGAATATCTGGGCAACAATTTTATAATAGAAAACTCATTTTGAAAAGGTTCGAACGTGAACTTTTCTTTCAGAACCCGTACAAATTTCATGGCATGGGGGCTAAAATCATCTTTCTTTGTTAATTTCTGCGTCGTTGATGACGTCATGACGTCAGTGCAAATAATGCAATTTTAATTCCACAGATGACTGTTTTGAGAAGCATGGAGAAAAAGAAACATTTATTTGAAATATTTGTTTTTAAAACTTGCCATTCGTTGGTTATCATTCAGATTTTTAATTTGTGTGTGTTGGCGGCCATCTTGTTTTTTTTTTTTTTAATGTTGTTCGTTACATCGAGTAGTACAGAAAATGATCATAAAACGTTTTGTTGCATTTATGGCGAGTCGGGTGGTATATTGACCCACCTAAAGATGATACCCCAAACAATTGCATTTGGTTTCAATTTCCCAACGAAGTACTGTATTGTCTTGCCACTGGTTAAAACGTGGACATTTTGAGTTTATAAAACAATGTATTCAAAAATTTGACTTTTTAAAAATCATTTTATCATATATTTGTTTCCTATTAGGAGATTTATAAAGATTTATACCCACCCTTTTTTAATATCACATGGAATTAACCTTGATAATTGCTATGCAGTTTCCGTGCAGTTAATTTTCATTACAACAATTTTCTGAAATGCCAAAGCTTACTTAAAATAGATTGCACTGTATTAAGAAAATTAAGTTGTGTATTTAGAGCTTTAGAGGTACATACGTTATGTATATTGCTTTATTATAAACCTTCAATTGAAATTAAAATTTATTTTATTACATTTTAAATTATGAAACACTAATTGAGTTAAGTTTTAAAAACGAAAATAATGTTCACCAAGTCTGAAATCTAAAACTAGATCAAATTTTGTCAACCTTTATGGCAAAATTTCAAATTCGTCTAAATATGACAAATCATACATCATTTTAATGCCAATGGTCTCATAATGATGACGTCAATAATTAATCGTAAATAAGGTTGAACGAAATATTTCTGATTTTGTTCTGCTCTTAAAGGGATACGTTGCTTTAGATTGGTCACTTTTGGGCTACAATAATTAAATGGACCTGATGATTGGAACGATTGTAAAAAAGTACTTGTAGAATATAAAAATTCACATAAATATACCTTCAAATTGTATGCTTTGTTTTTATTTTGTGTGAATTATTTCGGCCATTTTGTAGAACCAAATTTTTTACTAAAACAAATGGCGGAACGTTTCCCCGTAGTCGTATTTCCAGTCGCATCTTCTTGAACTACGACTGGGCCAATATTATTGCGACCACCATCCGTTCGTGGCATTGAAAGAAATAATTTGTAGTTCCTAATATACAAATGTTAAATGAAATAGTATAAAATAACTTCACTGAAACAGAAATCCACTGTATTCCTGTATTTTAATGAGGCTGGATCCGTCACTGTATTTTTATTAATGAAATCAGTGCTATGAGACTAACCAATTCATTTACAATCCTAAAAACCCTATACTTTGAAGTTGTTTTGGGGGTTAAAATCAAGGTTTTTGATTTTTATGATGATGAAATTTACGTATGCATGAGCAAAGTTAAAGCTGTGATGTCACTCACATTAGGCAAACGGGAAGATCTCATTCAACTGTGCACAACAGATTTTAGTCTTTTCTCCAACTTGCTGAAACTTGTATAACCCATGATTGTTTGGGTTTGTTTTACATGTTACCTGTTGTAAACCATAACAAAAACCGCAAGGCTGGAAACCGGAGCATTTTTCCCACAATTCCAATTAGAAGTCTTATGTTTTTACTTTCCTTTTCTGCTGTGTGTTCCTAAAGTGACATCTCAAACAGCAGCGCCCTCTTTCTGCGAGTTTCTGTGAAGAAATTTTCAAAATTAAAAAAATTCCACCTTTTATTCATTGGCCATCAAAATGAATAGTAGTATATTTCCAGGGATATCATCAAAAATCCACCCAAGTTTAGTAAACTAATTTATCCGGTTACATAAAGCAGTGCGGTGATTACACCGACCTTTTTACTTCATCGAAATTGGGGAGCAAATGTCCTCCTTTCTTCAAATGGATAGTATTTTGGGGAGGTAGTTTATATGATTGTTGGGTCAGAACGAAGTCCATTTGGGGGTGGGGGGTGGAAAATCTGGTCACACTTCTTTAATAAAAAACCTTAAAACTTCAGTGAAAAACTCCACGGGGCTTTGGAGGTTGACCCTTTGGAGTGCCGCGCCCCTCTTTTTGCACTTTTGAACCGCCACAGTAATTTGTGAGCGTTTTTGAAAGGTGATTTTCTAAACGTGGTAGGAAGCTGAAAATTGCTACTCTGGCTAATTCACCGAATCATTACTTTCAGAATCTATCATCAGAACTGAGCTTTGATAAAGCATATTAAAGGTCGCAAGCATGTAAACAAAATATTACTTTATTAATACGACCGACACGATTTTTTTTCAAAGGATACCCAGGAAAAGAGTGATATTGAGCTAATCCCAGAAATATCTCCTTTAGTTTAAGCCGATGATTGTCCCTGTACGACATTCCTACCTGAAAATAGCTCTCTATAGACTGTCGAAGTGAATACGTCATCTTTTGTTAGTTGCCAAGGCAATGGCTCTACACTAAAAATCACCGAATCTTGTCCCTATGCTTTTGCAATGGTCCTTTTTTTCCGACGGCCATGATGTTTAGAGCCAATTACTATGTCAACACATAACACTTCGGCTGCCTACTGACAAATTTCACATGCTTAGCCATTGTATTACGTCACTCGGTTGTTTTTTCATTTACAAATTGTATCACATTTTACGAGAGAGAGACACAGGAAAACCAATTTGCCAATCTTCTTCGGCCATCCACTGCCGAGGTTTATTGTCACAAGACATTTTTCTTTTTCCTTCAACACATTTCCCACTTACTCAATACTGAAAATGTGCACAAAAAACTGTGGAATTTGCCTGCTGGCCTTAACAGAACAACATCCCAATTTTCACTGTCAAAACTTGCAGTTAACAATCACATTGTACACATAAAACACAATTGTCAAAATTAACACTGTATTAAGTCAACCTAGACCACTTAATAAAGTTAAACTAGGTGTAACGGAAGTTCAGGCCAAATATTGGGGTTAAATAAAAACAACTCAAAATCTCTAAAACTCCGAGTGTACTGAGATTTCTCAGTCGGCAAGGAAGGCCAACCAAAGTCCATCTGCAGGAACCAACCCCCCAATTTTGACCCCGCCCACTCTTACCTCTGCAAAATACTCGGAGGCAGACCCGGCCCTAGGAAGAGGTCCCAAGGCTTGAAATATGAGGCAGTTTCATCATTGTCAGTGTATACCACAAAAACAAGTTCCCAAATACGGGGACTTGCAAACACCCCCTCAAGTTCTAAATATGGGAACTTGCAACTGTAACCCCTACCCCTTTAAAATTGCTTTGTCAGACAAGATCCCCAAAGTAGCAGTAAGTTAAAAATTAAAAAAAACCTACTCGACAGCAGGGAAAAGGGGGGCCTCCGGATTCAGCGCAAAAAAGGCAAGATCGTTGTGAACATTTTCACAAAATTTGATGTTCCCCAAACCAGACAGGTGAAGACCATCCCTCCAAAACAGGGACTGGTCTGATATGAGGGGTTCAGATTATGCGAATGCACAATAGCGAAATCATTACCCAGATGGGCACAAACCCGATGCGCAAACTTATTTAGGGCGACAATATTTGTCTTGCCTACCCCTCGACGCACTTCGCCGTAATAGAATAACCTGAACAAAATGTCAGACCACACGATACGGGAGTTGGGGAGCAAGTTTCGAAGGCTGCTGAGCCCCTCTATCCTGCTGCGAATTTCCTTAACCGGGGTTGCGAATAAGTCGTTCGTTCCTAAAAGTGAACCACAATGGTGTTGGGGACTGGTTCGGTCTTAAGGTGCCTGCTGACGATGGGGACCAATGCAGAGATCTTCGCACCCCTTACACCAAACCACTTAAGGCACCCTGTTAATGAGCACCGAGGATCAGTCTGACTTGCTCTGAAAACGATGCTATCCCACAACCCAAGTGCGGGCCGTGCCTGTAAATAAAAACAGAGAGCAAATCCAGGCAAACCAAGGAGAATTACAAAAGTGACATTCACTTAATAATTATATCCACCTCTCTGACTAGACACTCAAAGCTATACAAAGTTCTTTTTTTTTTCTGGGCGAATGTACAGATTAACTGGTGCTGGTTTCCATCGACCTAATGACTGGATCTTTGACACTGAAATGACATTTAAAGCCGCTGAAGTCGCGGCCCCAATGCGAAAACTATGGCCACTAAATATTGTCGTGGGAATTCCCAACGAGACAAGACACCTTCTCAGCATGTAACGAAACTGGTATGCCGTTAACGAGGAACAATCGAAGTGAACAAACAATTAATATGTATATGATGGCGGTCGCCTTTGCACGTAACCCAAGAGCGACTGCACAGGTCAAAGGGGGATTCTGAGACTCTATGAAACCTCAAAACTACCGAGTCACCCCGCTGGTCAGTCTTAGAGAACCGAAGCCTGACATTCAGGACTGTGGAGTCGTCGCACTCCCACCAAATATCATTAAACCCCAAAATTCGAGAGCAATCCGCCGATTTACAGTTAGCTGTGAATTCCCCAAGGCGGAGGAAACCAAAGAAAGCGAGCATGAAAGCTGCACGGAACAAGGAAACCTCAAAGTCAGATGAGGCCACGAGGCTTAATGAATTGCAAAGCTTCCCTAAAAGGGCTGGCGTGATTGGCCGTCTATTGTCACGCTTGGTACACTGTCTACGGCACCCTTCCCGAAGCTTTTGAACCTTAAATTATCTGTAGGATCTGGCCACCATTGACTTTGTGACAAAAAGCCACTGCATAAACGCATGAGCTGATTGTAGAAGAGGCCATTCCTTCTAGTGAAAGGTGCGCAATAAAAGCCGCAACATGACCACTTGGAGCCGGCCAATACACATGTAGGTCTGAAGCCCAACTTGGTGTCGAAATTTTTGAAATTGCGTAACACCCCTATTGTAGCTCACCTATGTACTGCTTGCCATGGACGCCCCCAAGAGCCGCTCCGTCTCTGCATATAGCTTCCAAAGAAAAGCCGGAACTTCTGTGCCCAGTCTGGCAGCTGACGGGGCTAGCTCTCTGAAGCGTACCATCTGCGAACGGGACAAGGCGTCTGCAATGTTGTTTTGCACACCCGGAATATGCCAAGCCTTAAAGGTGACATTGTCATACAGACATTGAAGAACAAAAAATCGAACTAATTTCATAATTAGGGGACATTTTGAGGACTGGTTATTGATGATAGCCACAACTACCTTGTTGTCTGACCGGATTAAAATCCGTTTTCCAGCCATTGTTTTACCCCAAAGTGTCACAGCCACAACCACGGGAAAGAATTCCAGCCAAGCGATAGAATGTGCTTCTGCTAAAACCGAATGAGGCCATGAGCCCGAAAACCATCTCCCATGAAATAACCGCCGAACCTAATTCTCCCACTCGCATCAGTAAACAGTTGAAAATCTGAATCCTGTACCCCAAAACGATCCGGAAAAAAATCGGCCTTCCATTGAATTTGTGAAGAAAGACTTGCCACATATTCATAGTCTTCCTTGGCTCCCCGAGTGAGCTGAATTTGGTGCCATGGCTTTTTGACTCCTTTTAAAAGGTCAATCAATCGGCGCAAAAAGGCCCGACCAGATAAATGAAAGAGAGCCAATGAGTGATTGAAGATTTCGCAATGAGACTTTTTCCGCATCTCAGAGATGCATGTGCAGCTTATTTTCTGGGACAGAGACATTTTAATTCACATAATTAATTTCAAGGCCAAGACAAATCAACTGTGTAGTTGGCTCAACTGTTTTTTCCTCTGCAAAAGGAACACCTATACATTTCTGCAAAATTCTCTGAAACAATTAAGGATTCCCTGACAAGAAAGAGGCCCTGAAGCGTTTTTCTGTCCAACAAACAGAAAATCATCTGCATAATGAACGATGCGCTGGGACCCAGACTGCTTTTTAATAGCCCATTCTAAGAAGGTGGAAAACGTTTCAAACAAGGCTGGGGAGCAGGCTTCCCCCATGGGTAAGGCTTTGTCTACAAAGAACTGATCCCTAACTTTAATACCCAACAGACAAAAGTCTTCAGGATGGATCGGGAGAAGCCGAAAAGCCGATTTAATGTCAGCCTTAGTCAAAAGTGCACCTTTCCCTGCTGATTGCCAAGTTTATTGCATCGTCAAAGTTGGAATACTGAACGGCACAAAACTGTTTGTCAATCCCCTCGTTAATGTTGTGAAACTCGTGAGAGTCGGGTTCCGGGGTAGACCAAGTTCTGGTTTATTCGTTGTTCATCACTTCGTTTATACCAAAAAAACCTAGTTCCAAAATAAGAAAGATAACATATTAAGTTCTGTGAACTGACTTGTCCTTACGAAAATAAATCTGACCACTCAAAATACAATCAATGTGTTTACAAAATAAATGCAAATTGTTTCTAACATGCATGTATATACACTAAATAGGTGAACTTTCACCTAGTTAAACTAGCAAAAAGTGCTCGGTTTGCCATCAACAAAATGGTACAATATCAGTGAATTTTACAGGAGATAACCCTTACCAGCCAGTGCCTTGGGTTCCAGGGTTGTCTCTCCGGCTCTCAGTCCCCTCTACAGGCGCATTTCTACCAAGTTTGTGGACCAAACACAAACATTTCTCAAAATGTGGGACTCGGCGTTGCAGGGAGCTTAGCAACCAGTGCCCAGAGATGCAACCCCGCGAAACCTTTTACATAAACACTAAAAACCAGTCAAATCCACTATCCCCACTTCTGTTATGTCATCATTCCCTAAAATGAGGCTATCATCCGCCATTACCTGGTCAAAACTCTCTGTTTTGGGCCTTATTTCCAAAACTGAAACATCTAAGTATGCACGAACTAAGTTTTGGACAGTTAACTCCCCAAAACCTCCCGTAGGATTGACCAGTAAACTTGTATAGCGCCCTCACTTGACTGAATATGTACATCCAAAAGGAACATAGCATTGCCGTGCAGTACTATATAACTTGATTTGTTCCGACCACTACATACCTCCCCTACTTGGATGATCTACTCCTGGAGATCACTTTATAAGATGTTCCTCCAACCAATTACAAATAACAATTTGAAAACCCCCTTGCTTGTTCAATTAGCATAACTTCAATTTTAACAACAATTTTGAACACACTACAGGAGGTCTGAACAATTATTTCAAATAATCGAGTGCTCGAACGAGTCAACTAGTCGCCAGGACTCAAATTTTAGCCAAACTGCACTAACCCACCCGTCTAGTGAATCAATCAATTTTCTAAGCCGAACAGTTGAGTAGCCCAAATCTCCTTAAAATGAAATGTAGTACAGTAAACGTATCTGTAAACACACATACATGCCCAGTTACCAGCTTAAAAATACTCTTGACTGGAAAAACTTCTTAGTTGCCTCACCTGACTGCGAGTTCTTTAACCCTCGGTGTCGCCACACCCACCACCTGTCCTCAATAAACATGGAACTCTCCAACAACTTGTTAAAACCTACAACCTTACAGTTAAATTGCACCAAGTCAACCTGTGCCGCTCTCAACTTTCCAGTACGAGGCAAAACGGGTAAAAATACTATCGCCTCTGGCTTTATGTCCCATTTGGGGAACTCTTCCACTAAGTTACACAAGGAGGCATGTACCGCCTCTGGACTCTTTTCTTTCGAGCAGAGGTCGTTGGTACCCAAGTCAATAAGGAGTATTTTGGGTTTAGCTAGTCTCAGTTGCATTAAATATTTATGTATATTTCTTTGGACACGGTCTACGGTGAGACTTCCCTCCCCGAGACATTTAATTGTATACGTTCCAACCTGGAGCTCTATCTTCAGGCACTCACGCCGGTGCCCGAGACGTTTAACGAAACTATGACCAAACAATACAAAAGTCATGAATCATGCAGAACAATAAAGAGCATAATGAAAAGACAAACTTGTCCCTCAAAATATCAGGCAATAAATCAGCCAAATCTGCAATTATTTTTACAACTTCAATTAAACGCAGACAACACTGGGCGAAAGCAGTACTCGAAAGCGTGGTTGGAGGTAACCGGATGCCCCATCAGCCTTTCCTCAAAACCTCCAGATTCAAAGCAATGCCCCGAGCCAATGTCGTCATCCCAAGGATTCACAAGGCTACCTGAAGAATCCTGTTTCCCCGAGGTGCCACAGGAACCGGATGCCCCAGCCGTTCCACTTTGTCAACCAGCAGGTTTCCCAGGAGCCATCAGCCAACCCTGCATATCCACATATTACAGCTTACAATTTTCTGTTCTTTACTCTGCAGCTGACCGGGGAAGTCGATAAGGGTTACTGTGTGTCACCCTTTGCGATCTTCGCAATGGGACAGCATCAACCAAGCCAGTGACCTCAACTGGCTCCCCTACATTTTCGCTTCCTACTCTTGTAGGGCCCACTATCGGAAACTGGCCTTGTACACCACCCGTGCCAAACACAAGAAAGTCATCCTCTGATTCTTGATTACCGTCAGATTCGGGTTCTACAGTAGGTCTAACAGTAAATACTTCCGATTAACCGTCTTCTCTTTCCCGCCCTCAACAGGTATAATCTTACACACATCACCCTGCCGGTTTACCCAAACTACTGTGTATGGATCACGCTCGTATTTGTTCTGTAATTTGTGACGACCACCGAATGCGCACCTACATAACAATACCTGCGACCCAGATACTAGTGGCATTGCTCGAGCGCCCCATTTGCTGTCCCAGACCGCCTTATTATAACTTGCCCTCTTTGCTACCCTCTGTTTCACCACAGCAGAGGCACGAGTTAACATTTAAGCCTGTTCCCTTACGAACTCTTGTTCCCAGTCTGAATATGTTCTCCCCAGCATCTGGTCCAAAGGGATCAGTGGTTCTCTCCCAAACATAAGGGTATAGAGGGCAACGCCAGTTGTTGTGTGGAGGTGGAGTTGTAAACAAAAACCAAGTGCGATATGAGATCTGGCCACTTAATCCTGTCTTTCTCATCGAGGGATTTGATCAGTCCAAAAAGGGTGCGATTGAATCTCTCGGCTTGAGAATTCCCTTCCGGATGATATGGTGTGGTACGCGATTTCCTTATCCCATATAGCAAACACAATTCCCTCACAATCTCCCCCTCAAAGTTTCGTCCCTGGTCACTATGGATACTATGGGTATCCCAAATTTAGAGAACCACTGGTCCCTGAGGACTCTTGGCACAGTGACCGCCGTTTGGTCCCTGCAGGGTGTAGCTTGCGAAAACTTAGTGTACACGTCAGTCATGATGAGTATGTCCTCGTAACCCCCTCGACCCCTATACACCTTAACAAAGTCCACCGCTAGTATTTCCAGTGGCCTAAGTGCCATTAGGTGCCTCATTGGAACCCTAACCTGCGGCTGCGATGCCTTAGCAACAGTGCAAAGTTGGCAGCGATTCACATGACGACGCACGTCTTCCGTCATTTTGGGCCAGTACACTTTTCTCCTTAACAGAGAACAAGTACGAGTCACCCCCTGGTGACCCCAGCCATCATGACAACCCTTTATAATCCTAGGCTGTAGGCAAGTGGGCAAGAGGGTTTGGAATGTTTCCCCAAGCACAGGGTCTATTACTCTCCGGCACAGTACACTATCTTTATTAACAATCCTAGCCCATTGCCCAATCCACAGTTTAAACTCCGAGGAAGCAGTGGTCTCGAAAGGCATAATTTCCCCCGGGGTCCACCTTCTGTCCTACAATTCCCAAACCAAACCCAGCTCGGGATCATCCCTTTGGAGGGATGCCATCTGTTCTGATGGCCATGAGGGAAACAGTACTGGAGGACCAGCCAAACTTGGAGATGCAACTCCGTTACACGGGTCGGCATCTGCCACAGATGTGGCAACATGGATTGGAGTTGAACACGAATGAACCTGTGCCTGCATGGCCTCTTCTACTTCTGCAGCGCAAGGATATCGACTTAGAACGTCTGCGCAACGGTTACTGTGACCAGACCGGAATCTTACCTCAAAATTAAAAGGTGGTCCCGAAACTTGTCCACTACCGCCCACCTGATGGCAATTAGTTCTAGTTTGAACGAACTGTAGTCAGGGTAATTTGCTTCTGCCCCCCTTAACTTAAGGCTTGCAAATGCTATTGGGTTTCTGTTACCTTCTAAATCATCCTGCGCCAGACAGGCACCCAGTCCCTGTAGGGATGCGTCCACTTCTAGGACAAATGCACGTGAAAAATCAGGGTACGCAAGAACTGGAGTTTGTGTAAGGGCCGACTTCAAAGTGTCAAACGCTTTCTGCGCTTCCCTGCCCCACTCAAACTTCCGCCGGCTTCCACTAGCCTTTCCCTTCCCTTGAACTGGAGGGATTATTGCATAAAGTGGCGCAGCGATCTGTGCAAAATTCAGAAAAAAACCGCCTATAGTAGCCTGCGAGTCCCATAAAGGACCGCAACTGCTCTGCGTTCTGTGGCACAGGCCAGTCCCTAATCTTCTGAATTTTGTCACTGACTGTCCACTGATACTCCCTGACTATCCACCGCATGGCCTAGGTACATGACCTTTTCCCTAAGGAACTGACACTTTTTCCCTTTCACTTTCAAGCCAAACTCCCCAATGCGCGTAAACACCTTGTCTAGCCTCTGCATGTGATCATCAAATGACGACGAGTACACGAGTATATCATCTAGATAGATTTATTTTTATTTTGTATTTTATTTACCCCATCCAACAGCGGAGAGACCGCCAATTACAGGAATGGGAGCAAGTGTGGTTGAGTGCCTTGCTCAAGGGCACAGGTGCCACAACCCGTCGCGGCCCGGAATCGAACCTACATTCTAGTACTAGCACACGAACTTAAGTTCGACGCACTAGACCGCTCGGCCATAACACCCCATATGAGAAGCTCTGTTAAATTCATGTCCCCAAGACATAACTCCATAACCCGCTGAAATGTTCCCGGCGCATTGACAAGACCAAAGGGCATGCGGGTGAACTGAAAGAAGCCAAAAGGCACTCTAAATGCAGTCTTCTCCATGGACCCGGGTCCATTACCACCTGGTGGTAGCCGTGGGCCAGGTTCATGGAGGAGAAATACTTGGCACCCCGCAACGTCTCCAAGGACTCCTCAATGCGCGGAAGAGGAAACTGTTTCGCGTTCAAGCTCGTGTAATCAATGCACAGACGCAATCCCCCATCTTTCTTCCTGACAAGTACGACTGGACTTGCATAGGGACCGACCCTACGTGTAATGATGCCCTGATCCAGAAGCTGTTGTAGAAGGTCCCGCACTTCGTGGAAATCTCTTGGTGGTATCCTACGGTAAGGCTGACTGACAGGAATGTCATCTACTAGTACGGATCACGTGAGGCACTACATCACAGCGGCCTACATCAAACGGGTGTTTTGAAAACACAGCAACGTGCTTCTGTATAAGTCGCACAAGCTGTTCCTTTTGGTCGTCATCTAGGTCACATGAAGACAGTGTCACACCAGGGGGTAACTGATACTGTGTTCCATCCCTAACCGTGTTTTCAACCAAGACCTCACTTACAGAAACGTGTAAAGAGTTACTCCGTTCCTCCACTACAATGCGTTCTGTGGATACTACCGTGACCTGAGCTAATTTCGTGTGAGGGGGAATCACCACAGCCTTAGTTCCCACATTAGCCACTGGTCCAATACATTAACACAACGTCCATCAGTAATGCCACAAGAACTGTACACTTTCAATGTTGGCAAAGCACTTATACAATCACTATCATCACTTCCGATTGGTTGGCAGTCCACAAGGACCGTTTTGTCTCTGAAATCCTCAACTGGGGCTCTAATGTGACATTTTAAAGTTTGCACTTGCCTGGGGAGAACAGTCAAAGGTCGCCCATGGGTGCGCACTGTCGACGCCGGCTTTCTTGCCACCCCGCTCGAGTTACACTGCTCAGTGCAGTGTGGTCCCATTGCAAGACGACTCCAAGGCAACACCTAGTGCCTCTACCTCCCGCACTCGATCCTGGGTCAATTTGCAAGACCCTTTAATAACTCGAGCACGTTGCAGCCAATCAAAACTGGGCTTTCTCTCCCTCCCAACCCACATTGGGACAAATTTGTTACAACTAAGAACGGTGAATGACGGAATAGTTTTGCACCACCATGAGACCTCAACATATCCCTCCACAGGCAATTCCAAATGCCCGACCCCATATACCCGCAGGTAATGACCAACTGGTTTAGGTCCATTGACCTTATCTGAAAGATGCTCACTAAAAAATGTTGACGTCATCAATGAGGTTTCGGCACCTGTACATATTATGCCTGACACTGGGACCCCCGCCAAGGTTACTGCCAGTGTATGGCTTTTGTGTACCAGACGGGTGAGTACCAGACGGGTGAGTAATGCCTAATGCCTAGGGTCACATTAGTTTGCTCTACGGGTAGGATACGGCGGCCGTAGCCCCCCGAAATCGAGAGATACCTGCGGCGGCCGCAGAGGATCTGCGGTGACCTCAGGGTCGCCCTACGGCGTATCCCTATCTTTTACAGGCCGTAGGGGTCGCCGTGGGATTATAGCGCGGAGTTATAATTTTTTTCATTTCTAGGTTCGCCGTAGCAATTACACACGCAGTAGCCATGCCGTAGTACGGTTCCCGGCGACCATACGTCGGGCGTACGGTGGCCTTGCGTTTGTCGTGCGGCTGCCCTAGGGTCTTATGAATTTCAATTGACTTTTGCGGACCCCACAAAATTGCGGCGGCCGCAGGATTTCCACGGGCGCCCTAGGGCAGCCTTATGGCGGCCCTACGGTGCCCGTACGGTGGCCTTGCGGTATGTGGCACACCCTGCAGGCAACGCAAGGCCCACGCACGGCTCCCGTACGCCCGCCGCGCGCCATCGGTACGGCCCCCGTGGCAGTCTGCGCCGTGCGTGGAGCAGGTATTTATACCAGTTTGTTCATATGTATATTATCTCTCAGTCTGGCCGCACGATCGCCGTCCCCCTGCGGCCGCCTTGCGGCTACCTTGCGTCTGCCTTGGTATTTGTCAAAAACCTACGGCCGCCGCAGGGACGCCCTAAGGCGACCGTGCGTCATCACTTCAAAGGCCGTACGGCAGCCGCAGGTTTTCTGTCTCCACAAATTCAAAATACGGCGTGCGGCTACCCTAACATGTGACTGCTACAGTATGTGACCGTGGGAATGTTGCGGCTGCCCTATAATTGCTATTGGCCGTAGAAATTTTAGACCCGACGGCCGCCGCGGCAAATGCGACTTAGGCATAATTCACTCACTGTATGTTCCGACAATTTCCCTTTCTTACCATGCACATTGTCCCCAGGTGAGGCCAATTCAGAGACTCTCTCCACTACTTGGCCTACAGTGGTGGAGGTCCTGTGTTTAACTGACTATTTTCTGCAGGCTTATCTGTGTTCAACACTGCACTAGCTGGTTGCCCCCAAAGGGGTTTGTTGTCACACCCCGGGCTCCGCCCCCAAACCTACAATTAGCCCGGATATGTCCGGGGCGCTTGCATTCAAAACACACTACACTGTACTTTTCGTTCCCATTGGCTAGCCCTTGGCTGTTTAGGACCTACTCCTTTAATTACATGTTCCACCAAAGTGGTGAGCTGTTCTTGTTGCTTGCTTCGAAATTTGCTCCTGCTGGTCCTTAATACACTTAATCATCTCTGCTTGTTGCTGTATCAGCTGCTGAAATTGCCCTCCGTTGGAGATATAAGTAGCCACGCCCTCAACCGAGGCTTCAACTGCCGGCAGATCGTTTGGCCCAAAACCGCGTCACCCCCCTCAGCGTCATCACAAGAGGCCACGCCCACCTAGCGAATCTGACCCCTTTTTACCTTAGGCCTATCTATATCTATGTCGTGAAACAAATCCAATGCTGCATCTCGCAACTCTCCAAAACTCTGCCCCGGCTTAGCCAACTCCAGCCTACGCAACTCAAGGCGCATTGTCTGATTTTTAGCCCCGGCTACAAACTGGTTAATAAGTACTTTATCCTTAGGCCTAAGCCCCTGTCACACTTGTCCGAATCGTCAATCCGTTCATGTTCCGAGTAAAAAATTGTGGATTCGGTGTTTATAATCGGTTTGAACTGAACTCAAACGGATTTCCCTCGGTTTCCCTCGGTTTTCCAACGCTATATACTCGTGTACGTTGGGTGATGCACTGAGGAACTCGGATAAATTATTGAACCTGTTTAATAATTTCTCCGAATTGTCGCGGCAACCTCAATACGGACGGTATCCGGTATACACACGGAATATGCACGGAATACACACTGTACTCATTCGTTGCCATTCGTTGCAATGCGGAATCGGTACGCGTATACGGAAGAGTACGGAACAGGCCTCCGATTCCGATCGATAACCGTATGTACTCAGAGTTCATTCCGAACCCACACCATTGTAATGCCGATCAAAAAACGGACGCACCGACTTTGATGTCACTAAATCCGATGATATACCGCTCTTCACCATCTTGGAAAATCGAGAAAAAGAGTGTCGCAGTTTGTAGTGCACGTTGAAAAGTCTTGAAACGTTGTGAGAGAAGGTGCCGGGTGCGCTCCTTTTTATGGCCGTCCCACCCTCGGTTGCCGTTTGGTGCGCCACCGGTACATGTTCGGAATACAAACGGAATGGCCGGAATACGCTCAGAATGCGATCGGAATAGTTCGGAATGCATGCGGAATAGTCCGGAATTGCGTCGCTTTTGACCGGTAGACGTTCGGTGAACAATTCGGTGCATATTCTTTGCAACCGGAGACGAACGGAATATAAACGGAATGTTCGGAAAGCGGTCGGTCTTGAGATAAATGAATCTTTCAAAGTTTGGCATGTCCGGTGATGATCGGAGAGGTTCTGAATATAGACGGATTGCAATCGGAATAGCAACTTATTAGATCCGGAATAAGACCGGATTATGATCGGTGTATTTTCATTTCTAGCTGGTTTTTTGACATTTCTCTCCGAACGTGTCCGAATTAATAATATTTAAGATCGGTTTATGAACGGAATTATAGATTCGGACAACTGTGACAGGTGCTTTAAGATTTTTAAGGCCTACTTGTTCTGTTTCGCTCTCCGCCTCAATGATTCGGTCATATAACTGTATTAGGGATCGCGAGTAGTCCATCAAGGGCTCGTCTTCCTGCTGATGTCGCTCATAAAGAGACTTCTGTAAGGACTGAACAGTTTCATCCGTACCGAACTGACGGGTCAGAAGATTAATAGTAGCCCCATAGCCGCCCTGTGCACCCGGATTACATTTCAATTTAGCACGTGCCAAACCCCCAAGTGGTTATAGACTATACTCTAGCTTTTTCTTCGTCAGAAATGTGGCATTGCTGGCAATATATCTCCACTTCGTCAATCCACTCCTTGAGAGTCAAGTCCCCTGCTCTATTGGACGATCATTGAACTTAATTAGTTTCAATGGCCTCTGCACTGAAGGCCTATTGTTGGACTTAATGGCTTCTGCTAGGCCTGCCACGAGGCGCTCGACCAGGCCAGCTTCCGAGTTGGCCATTGTACTGGACAATACAACACCGAACGAAATCCCCGGTCAGCCACCACTACCCAGGTTTCCCCTAGAAATGTCAGTTAATTTTCTTACGCTAGACAATAGGCTGGATACCCAATATGTACACACTAATGGCAAAAGCTGTTTTTTATAATTTTAATTAAACACTTTAACTGACTGAACCAACAACAACTTTAACTGACTGCTAGCATTCGTATACCGGCGGATATTTATAAAACTCGGAGGTACCCGGAGGTGCCCGAAGGTAGATTTATTTTGCTAACGTGTAGTTGGTGCGTTGACGGTGTCCATGAGAGAACGTAACAAAACAATACCAAAGCTACCCACGGTAAATAACAAGCCGGAGGTTGAAACAGCTGGCATAGCTACAGTGGAATTATACTTTCGTAAACATGCAGCTGAAATTTATATCAATAAAGATTGATCAAAATGGAAGACTACTTCGTCAGGTTGTAAATGCTAATTATTTTTGCTAAAGACGCACCCGGGAGCTCCGCCGTTGCGCTGCATCTTCAATACCGCGACCTGGAGGTTCATGTAAAATTCGTGATGCAGCTAAAATACTTGTCGTACATAGTGCGACCCGAAGGTTGATGTAAAACTTATGTTTGAGCTAGAAGAGATCTGTAAACAAGGGAAACGATACTCTGTGTCAGTAAGCACTGCAACAATATGTATGCCGGTTGACCACATTTCGCCAAAAGGTTATAAAAAGTCGAACTTTTTTTTTCGCCAAGTCTACCACCCGGAGCTCCGTTGCGCTTATATATATACAGCGACCGGGAGGTTGATGTAAAATTCGCGATACACCTGGAATACTTGTGTAAATTTGCCCAAAGATACTCTGTGGGTGTGAAACTGTCCCTGTTTTGTCAAACGGTTATTCAGGGACACTTTCACACCCACAGAGTATCTCTGGGCAAATTTACACAAGTATTCCAGCTGTATCGCGAAATTCACATAAACCCGCTATGTACGAGAAGATACAACGCTATACGGAGCTCCGGCTTGTGACTGAGCGGGCTTGAGGTTATCCCTTAATTTTCAAAACGTTGGCGAAATTAAAATAACCGTTTGACAAAACAGGGACACTTTCACACCCACAGAGTATGTTTGGGCAAATTTACCCTCCGGGTCGCACTATGTACGACACGTATTTTAGCTGTATCTCGAATTTTACATCAACCTCCGGGTCGCAGTATTGAAGATGCAGTGCGACGGAGCTCCCGGCCGCGATTTTTTTTCCGTACCACATATTCGCTATGGACCACAATCTAAGCCTCTGATTGGTCCGCTGGCCAGCGCCCTCATTATACATTAGCATAGTTAATCAGATCGAGCGTACACGCGTGCCTGAATAACGCGTACACATATAGGCCATGTACGTGTATACGTAATGTACATCATGGTCGCGAGGAAGGAACAGATGTCACTGTAGGGCGAACAACCACATTGCAGCACGACATGTTGCAAAGAGGGAACGCCATTTGAAAATGTATGCCAGGGTTTTGTGTGTAAAACTACGGTACTAGTAGCCATGATTTCGAGACGCGAGCAAGGACAACTGCATTCCTGGTTTCGCCTAGTCTTGATGCAAGACCGAGTTCGCGATCCCCACATTGTTCATTTTAGCCGCCAGAGGGCGTACCTACACTTACAACGTGAACTCGAAAACTCGGTCTTGATTACTCCGTAAGAAAAAAGTTCGATAACCTTTATGGAAGCACATGAATAATTAAACAGCAAGGTCAAAAATTATGGGCGCCTGCGTAGAAGAGAAAGCGATGCCTCCATAACTAGGTCATGTGGGATGGTAACTTGCCGTGTACATTTGTACATGTGCAGTGATTCACCGTGCCGCGCGAAAATGATATCGGGCCATTTTCGTGCAGTGACCGTGGTGCATGGTTTTATAGCAATGGAAATCCAGGCTGGGTGCCCAAAATCAGACATGTCATAATTTTATTTCTCATTTTTATCATCAAACTTGTTCTAACATGCATTGCTTATTTTCCATTTAATACGAAATAAAGACGTTTATACTGGTCGGATATGGCATTCAACCTAAAAATTCAAATTACTTCTGCACTTGAAGTGAAATATTGAACTAATGAATCAGACAATGTTGACGAACATTTCTTTGGACAATGTTGGACAGAAGTTGGAAAAATTTAAAAATCATGAAAATTTCTTTATTATTTTTCACACCATGGTTTTTACAACCAAACTAAAATTTTACATGGTTTTATAGCAATGGAAATCCAGGCTGGGTGCCCAAAATCAGACATGTCAGAATTGTATTTCTCATTTTTATCATCAAACTTAATTGTTCTAACATGCATTGTTTATTTTTTATTTAATACAAAATAAAGACGTTTATAGTGGTCGGATATGGAATTCAACCTACAAATTCAAATTATTTCTGCACTTGAAGTGAAATATTGAACTAATGAATCAGACAATGTTGACGAACATTTCTTTGGACAATGTTGGACAGCAGTGGGACAAAATTTAAAAATCATGAAAATTTTTCTTTCTTAGTTTTTACACCATGGTTTTTACAACTAATTTAAAATTTTACATGGTTTTGTAACAATGGAAATCCAGGCTGGGGGCCTAAAATCAGACATGTCATAATTTTATTTCTCATTTTTATCATCAAACTTGTTCTAACATGCATTGTTTATTTTTCATTTAATACAAAATAAAGACGTTTATAGTGGTCGGATATGGAATTCAACCTTAAAATTCAAATTATTTCTGCACTTGAAGTGAAATATTGAACTAATGAATCAGACAATGTTGACGAACATTTCCTTGGACAATGTTGGACAGCAGTGGGACAAAATTTAAAAATCATGAAAATTTTTCTTTCTTAGTTTTGGGTTTTTACAACTAAACTAAAATTTTACATGGTTTTATAACAATGGAAATCCAGGCTGGGGGCCTAAAATCAGACATGTCATAATTTTATTTCTCATTTTTATCATCAAACTTGTTCTAACATGCATTGTTTATTTTTCATTTAATATAAAATAAAGAGGTTTATAGTGGTCGGATATGGAATTCAACCTAAAAATTCAAATTATTTCTGCACTTGAAGTCAAATATTGAACTAATGAATCAGACAATGTTGACAAACATTTCCATTTTTTTTTTAGTTAACCAAACTGTGCAAATTTCCTTCAAGGGCTTCTGTCCTATCTACAAAGTAGTATGCTGTTGTTCCCTGGAATTCGTAAAAACAGCTTCATATCCACAAAATTAATGGGCCTTCTCAAAGCATTCTCCTCAGAGCACTGAAAAGGGTGAAATTTTAAACATTTAGTAAACTAATAAACATCAAATTTAAATTTGTTCCATTAAACGTTATTCCAGTATATTTTCAGAGGCTTATGCAAGCAAGTTGCTCTAATTAATTTTCTGCAATTCTGCTTGCTGTAAAAACAAAAACATGCACGAAGAATCAGAAAAAAAGTATTGTTTTAAATAGGCCGTAAAAGGTCGATCCTTGGGTCACAAAAATGTGCCTTATTTGTTGTTGGCCTAAATGAAAATCAAATGGGTCATATTTGACTTTAGAAAATGTACAATTACTTTTGTAAAACCATGTGGCTTTGAGAGACTCCTTTCAACATTAAGCTTACAAAAATTTAATAAGGGCATTTTGAAATTTTTTAAAATCTGCCCAACAATTTATAATACTACAAACATTGTGTACAAAGCATGTGATATAGTGAGTGAAATTACTAGTAGTAGTTTTTAAGAAAGTGGGTGGTTCTTCACTCAGATTAATTCACTCCTAAATTTCGGGGTTTTTTTCTATCATATCTAAACTAACTGATGCTTGCAAGTCATTTTAGGGAAAAATAGTAGTGGATAACTTCTCTGAAATCGTTTAGCACTTTGTTTTTTACCGAAGCCAATAATATGAAAAGCATGCCATATACTATAGAGGAGAAGAAAACAATCCCAGTCGTTTTCTTCCTCCATGCGTAAGCGATGAAAAAAAATCGTGACCAAGCAGAACATGCCCTAAGAAAATCTCTAAATGCCAGTCTTTGATAGCCTTTGAACTTTTCGATTATCAACTTGGAACGAAATGCTTCGTCTTCACTGGCCGCCCAATCATCACACCCGACCGTAGACCCGTTCACGGGTCTAACCCGACCGTATACGAGCAACGCAGGCCGGCAAGCGGTAAGGCCCGGACGACGGTACAGGCGAGCCACTGAGTGCATGCAACGCGCAAGATAGCTTTGTCCGTGGACAACGTGTTTGCCTCATATCATGTTTGCCTGCTGACTGCTGATCGATCGATCGATCAGCGACTGGAAAAGCAGCGACATTTGTATGCACTGTTCTGTCCAGTGTGTACTCTGGGTACCAGACAGACCAGAGCTGTTGTGAAATATGGAAATTAGATGACGTCACGCATTTCAACGTGTCACACAAAGGTATGCCAGGAATTCGCTCGGTATTTTGCGAGCGATTTATACGGAATATGAAAGACTGTCTTTTCGACTGTATTTCAGGTGCGCCCTCTGGCGGCCAATGATGAATAGTCTATGTACATCGTGTATTGCGCGCAAAAAGGCAGTCTTTCCGAAAGACTAGGTTTCGCCCAGTACAGCGGTGGGGTCTTGACCTTTGCCTGGCTGCAAACCCCCAAGGCAGCGCGGTCAGAATACTGGCGCATCAGTAATGAGGCGGTAGTTTCAAATTTGTACGCATATACGTACTGCTATGGTTCAACTCAAACACCGCGACAACGGCAATAAAAGCATACTATGCACTTATGGCAGTTCTACCTCAAGATAAATATAGTGGATTTTCATGCAGTATTGTGTTTTGTTTTTAATTGTTTACGAGTGGTTTTTATTTGTATGCACTGTTACACAATCTTTTGGACTTCAATCAATAGACTGCCGAAATGAATACGTCACCTTTTGTTGGTTGCCTAGGCAATTGGATCTAAATTAAAAATCACTCAACCGTGTCTCAGTGTTTTTCCAATGGTACTTTTCCCGACGGCCATGATAGTTTAGATCCAATTGCCATTGCAACGCACGTCACACTTCGGCTGTCTATCCATTGAAATGCAACCCGAAAGCGTTGATGCCAGAATTAGTACACCAGTACACTGCAATGGTTGTAGTGCTATTACATTGCGGATATGGATCCACCATGTAGCCAGCGCGCTATGGACACATGTACGCCACGTGAGCGTATCATGCACTTTGGATCATGCATAATACATGACTGACTGAGGAGAGCGGACCAATCAGAGGCTTCAGTTAGGGTCTATAGCGAATATGTAGTACGAAAAAAAAATCGCCTCCCGGCCGGGTGCGTCTTTAGCTTTTGCAAAAACGAAACAATCCTTAGACAAATATCGAGCATTTACAACCTGACGAAGTAGTCTTCCGTTTTAATAAATCTTTATTAATATAAATGTCAGCTGCATGTTTACGTAAGTATAATTACACTGTACATGTATATAGCTAGGCCAGCTGTTTCAACCTCCGGCTTGTTATTTACCGTGGGTAGCTTCGGTATTTTGTTGTTACGTTCTCTCATGGACACCGTCAACGCACCAACTACACGTTAGCAAAAAAGAACTACCTTCGGGCACCTCCGGGTACCTCCGACCTCCGGGTTTTATAAATTTCCGCCGGTATACGTATGCTAGCACACGAGGTATTATGTCGTGGCCACGCGATACATTTTTTGTTCTCACCATGTCCCATCCCGGGCTTTGTATTGCACGGGAAGGGACGGTGGATGGGGTGAGAAATTTTTGTTTTTATCTCGTTCCCCCGAGATAATTATGTCGTGGCCACGAGATAATTTGTCGTGGGAACGACTTATTAGCTCGGGGGAACGACATACTTATGTTGTGGCCACGACTGAATAGGGAGTTTTCGATTTGCACGACGGATGATTCTACGACGGATGAATTGCCATCCTGACTCATCTGCGCATGCGTCGACTTTGCCATGTCGTCGTCGTCTGATTTCTAGGACGGTAGTTGGGTCAAATCAACGTTGTGGCGACGACGGCAACGTTTAGGTAACATTTGACCTTCAACAACACAATTTTGGATCTCATGACTCGATCTCAAGTCGTCGTGAAAATCGAAAAGGATTAAAAGTAGGACAGGACGTTTTGTGCAACGACGTGTTCGCGGTCAGATTTTCCATTGTCGTGTTTCTCTCCGTCGTCCAATCGAAAGCTCACTATTATCTCGGGGAATTGTGATGTAATATACTCACTAAAAAGTACCTACTCATTTTAAAACAGATTTAATGTTCTTTCATACGTTAGATACACAATATGGTTATAAGAACTTATAGGAATCTCAAACTGCAGTTTCAAGCTAAAATAAAATAACAAATTCAAACTGTTCACTGTGGTCTTTAACTTCTATTATTATTATTCCTTCCTGGTACCGAAATCTCTGTTTTGCTCAGAAATTTGCTGATCCTTGGCTGTTTAGTTCTGTTGTACATGTTGCCTAAAATTATGATGACGTTTAATCGGTTAATCATATAAACGCGCGATAAAACGTTTAAATGAAACCTAAAGTTGTAGTAAAATTTGTTCTTAGTTAAAGGTTTAAAATTCAACAATTATTTTGGGGGCCAAGGGTTATTGTGTAAATTGCACATGCATCTTAGTTTTTACTATAAACACCAGTAGTGTGGGCTGAACGGTTAATCGGTTAAAAATGACACAACTGGTGAATTAACCGTAAGTTCCCATCCTTTGTAAAAGGTGTATGAAAATTGGATCAGTTCACTGTTCACCTCATTTCCAATTTGAATTCTTGTTTTTGCGTGTTCTTAAAGTAACCCATCATAAACGGTAAATGAATTGAAAACCCCTATAGGCCTAGTACCTTCTACAATGATATGTATTCATTTTACATCAAACTGAACAGCGACGGGTACAAATAAATACACCTTAACTAATTATTTATAATATGACATGATGACACCCCAGAAAGTGTAAACAAATAGTGAGAAAACATGAATTTAGCAGTGAGAAAGTTTCAAGTTTTTCTTTGAAAACAGTTAATTTAATGTTTGTTATGCTCCATAGACTTAGTCCATTGAGTCTCAACTAGTGAGGGTGCACTATGTATGGTATTTTTCCCCCCAGCGATGTCTTTATTAAAAAAATTACCTGTCGTAGTCATACTCGTAATTAAATAAAGCAAATAAAGAACATAAAGTTGGCATTTCAGCGCCGTTTCCTAAAAGTTATGGTATGTAAGTTCTTTTCAGAGGTTAAGAATCATGTATACCCTCTAAATATCTCCATTCATCGAACAATTATTGGTTTCTCGCGTAGGGGGGGACACCAAAACGCCTTTTTCTCATTAGAACCACTGTAATATTTGTTTCATACCATTTATGTATTTATTTTTGAAGATGTAGTCAATTCCAAGCTAAAAACTAAATTGATTAGTCTGTCAGTTTTTTTCATTACACTTTTATGGCACAAAAACAAAGTTTCACGTGTAAGGATTTTTTTAGGGACACCAAAGTTGTTTTGCCTAAATTTTCAAATTCTGAAACAAGTTTACAAAATGTTTTGTGCTGTATGTTTAAAAGGTTACACGAAAGTATTTGTTTGCTAGAAATGTCCGTATGTTAAGCTCCGACACCAACAAATATAATGTAATGCATTTTTTGTGTGTCCGCCTGTCCGAAACAAGCGGACGTAAAAATCTGACGTGCAAAACCCCTCCCTGGTGGCAAAACCCCCTCCTGGAAAAATTCCTGGATCCGCCCCTGAAAGTTGATAATTATTCCTATTTCTCTAGAACATTTTTTAACAAATTAAATAAATTATGCCACTCGAGTAAAAGTAAGCTTTTAGTTGTAAAGCGTCCCATAATGCACACGGATATTATTATTATTATCCTCAAAAGGCGCCAGTGTTTGAATGTTAACAGCAGTGACTGGTTCCTCCAAATCCATCTATTTTTAAAAATGACATCATAAGGCAAGGGATATATTTGCGATTTTTTTCGTTAATTATATACTCGGACTTATAACCCTCTTAATCTAAAATCTACCATCTATACGCATGAACCCTATAAAGTTTGTAGGACAGGTTGCATTGGTTGGTCCGAGTTGATCTACCTCGTTGTGTCTCTCCAAACGTTTCGTTCAACCTTTCATCTTTTTAGTTTAATAATTAACATAGATATCTTTGTATTTATTAAATATTTATACAAAAACAGCATGTCAATCACAAGCGTTGCTATGACACGTTCAATGATAACTGTTTATCTAATAGGGCAGCGTTATTTTGATCAGAGCAGAAAATTCAGCAGACCTGTTCACGAACACAAAAGTATACAGTATAGATAGGCCTACATAAATTTAGGCCTGGTCGCAAATACATGCCAAGCGCCGTGAGTAAAGTTAGTGCCCTAATAGAGACACATGTATGACAAATGTCCATAAGCACAAATTAATGCATTTGTTGGTAATTTGTAATTAGGATTACTTAATTCGTAAATACGAAATATTTACGAATGATTAAATACGAATTAGTAATTACGAATTAGTAATTAATTAGTAATTGGGTCGTTCCATGAAGTTGGGACACAACAGTGTGACATTTCTTCATTTTAACAACAGCCAATAAGTGAGCAGCAATGCGACATATATAAATGATGTTGCACAATATGGTTGTTTTGCCTGTTCTGTGATAATGTTTGAGTCAGTCTTGATGGAGTTTAGCAATTTTGAATTAGTTGACAAAATGATGGTTACCGATGTAACGGGGAGGCCACGCCAATTTATCTCATTTTTACTCCGACCCTGAAAGTGATCTTGTCGAATCTGACATTAGCACACAGTCTGCGATCTAAACAATCATTTGTAATCTACATTTATGGGTTTCTAACTTGAATTTTATTGTATGTGGTTCAAAGAAATCTGTTGAATACTACACCAAATATCACACCTGTATTTGCACAAAATTCAATTTAGTTGACTGATGCTTCTATATTTTGTTACAAATAATAGAGGTTTTTAAATTATCTCATTCGACTGCTGGTATTACTGAGTACTATTTACTAATGGAATTCGTAAGTCAAAAAATATAACCAGGGTAAAAACGCCGTATCCCCATGGGACGACCCAATTACGAAATAGTGTATTTCGTAATTGCAAATTATTTTTCATGTACATATACAGAAGCCATTTTTTGGTCGTCCATGGGTTAAAAGTCCTTTACAAATATATATTTTGAGTTTAGATTCCAGAATCATTGCATTTTTACAGGGGACAGATTTCGGCCGAATATTCCGGGGACAATTTCACCGTTAACGTGGACGAGAGAATACCATAAAAGGAATATAAGGTCCGGGAACCTTTCTATAGTGTATTGTTCTCACTATGTCTTGGTGTTGATTCCAGATGTTTATAGCCGCGTTAACATTAACACCGGCTATGAGTGAGCCGGAGGCAAAGCCGCGGCCGTTACGAAAACAGCCTTGGCGGTCCACCTATAATTCAACTCGCGGTAAGGCGTAGACTTGCCCTAGTCTGACTTCCGTGTTTGGCCAGCAACGCGCAGCGCACAGCGCGCTCTTCCGGCCGGCGGCGATATTTTTTATTTTGTATCTATGTGTACTTTGATGGTAATTTACCTATTTTTATTTTATTTCTGTATATTATTGTTTTAACCTTTCTGTTCTTGTGTTTTGTTGTTTTACCATTTTATGTCTGGTGTACATTTTTAATAGTATATTTGAAATTCTATTTATGTTTTATTTATTTTAATTATATTTCCCAGGGCCCCATAGAAGACCACATGTTTATGTGAATGGGTCTCCCTGGTAAAACAAAGATAATAATAATAACTAGAAATGTGTTCGTTGTAAACGAACACATGGCTGTTCCCCTCCTTTTTATAAACATATATGGTGTTCGGGATGACCTTTGTTAGTGATCGTATATGAAGAAATCACGATCGTACGTCAAACGGTTGAGTTTTTATCGATTTTTAAATATTGAATATTATTACATGCCCCTTTAATCTGACATGTAGGGAAGGTCAAAGGTGTTGCTATATGTTTGGATACCCCACCCTAGTCGAAGTGTAACACAGTTAACCCCATCGTGATATATTGCACCCCTTTCAAATGGCAAGGCAAAATCTGTTTGACCAATAGGAAACGAGGTCAAAGGTCAAGGGGTGTGCGCATCTCAAAGACCTTTGTTAGTCATCGTATATGCCGAAGGAATCAAGATCGTAGGTCAAACGGTTGATTTTTTATTGATTTTCCAATATTTCATTACGTAATCATCTTGTCGCTAGAGGGCGCTATTTCGTACGATGACGTCATCACTTATATTTTTGGAAAGCTTAAGGGCCTCTGGTAATAACACCATTGACCCCATCTCAATACCTCCTTTCACTTTCAAACTAAGGGCCACTTCCGGTATCGACCGGAAGTGAGCAAGGTCAAAGGTCACAAAAATATTTTTTAGATACCCCACCCTAGTCGAAGTGTAACACAAGTGACTTTGTCCAAATATCTTGCACCACTTTCAAATGGCAAGGCAAAATCTGTTTGACCAATAGGAAACGAGGTCAAAGGTCAAGGGGTGTGCGCATCTCAAAGACCTTTGTTAGTCATCGTATATGCCGAAGGAATCAAGATCGTAGGTCAAACGGTTGATTTTTTATTGATTTTTGAATATTTAATTTATTAAATTTCATACCCCTTTAATCTGACACGTGATGACGTCATCATGACGTCATTAGTACTGTGCACAACTTCACATAGTGACCAATGTCCATGTGAAGTTTGAAGTCAATCATGAATGTGCAAGTGCTCGAAAAAGCGTCTGAAAAAAGTGGAAGAAGGAAAAGAATAAAAACTAGACCTGTGTTCGTTCTTGACAACGAACACATGGCTGTTCCCTTCCTTTTTATGAACATGTGTGGTGTTCGAGACGTTATATTTAACTATTTAATCATCTTGTCCCAAGAGAGCGCTATTTTATACGATGACGTCATCACTCACATTTTGGAAAGCTTGAGGCCCTTTGACATTAACACCCTTGACCCCGTATTTATACCCTCTACCATTTTCACACTAAAGGCCACTTCCCGTTTCGACCGGAAGTGAGCAAGGTCAAAGGTCACCAACCTATTTTTTAGATACCCCACCCTAGTTGAAGTGTAACACAACTGACCTCGTCCAAATATCTTGCACCACTTTCAAATGGCAAGGCAAGATCTGTTTGACCAATAGGAAACGAGGTCAAAGGTCAAGGCGTGTGCGCATCTTAAAGACTTTTGTTAGTCATCGTATATGGCGAAGGAATCAAGATCGTAGGTCAAACGGTTGAATTTTTATTGATTTTTGAATATTTAATTTATTAAACTTCATACCCCTTTAATCTGACACGTGATGACGTCATGATTACGTCATTAGTACTGTGCACAACTTCACATAGTGACCAATGTCCATGTGAAGTTTGAAGTCAATCATCAATGTGCAAGTGTCCGAAATAGCGTCTGAAAAAAGTGGAAGAAGTAAAAGAATAAAAAACTAGAAATGTGTTCGTTGTAAACGAACACATGGCTGTTCCCCTCCTTTTTATAAACATATATGGTGTTCGGGATGACCTTTGTTAGTGATCGTATATGAAGAAATCACGATCGTACGTCAAACGGTTGAGTTTTTATCGATTTTTAAATATTGAATATTATTACATGCCCCTTTAATCTGACATGTAGGGAAGGTCAAAGGTGTTGCTATATGTTTGGATACCCCACCCTAGTCGAAGTGTAACACAGTTAACCCCATCGTGATATATTGCACCCCTTTCAAATGGCAAGGCAAAATCTGTTTGACCAATAGGAAACGAGGTCAAAGGTCAAGCCATGTGGGCATCTTAAAGACATTTGTTAGTGATCGTATATGCAGAAGGAATCAAATTCGTAGGTCAAACGGTAGATTTTATATTGATTTTTGAATATTTAATTACGTAATCATCTTGTCGCTAGAGGGCGCTATTTCGTACGATGACGTCATTACTTATATTTTTGGAAAGCTTTAGGGCCTCTGATAATAACACCATTGACCCCATCTCAATACCTCCTACCACTTTCAAACTAAGGGCCACTTCCGGTTTCGACCGGAAGTGAGCAAGGTCAAAGGTCACGGCCATATTTTTTGGATACACCACCCTAGGTCGAAGTGTAATACAGTTGACCACATGCAGATATCTTGTACCACTTTCAAATGGCAAGGCAAAATCTGTTAGACCAATAGGAAACGAGGTCAAAGGTCAAGGGGTGTGCGCATCTCAAAGACCTTTGTTAGTCATCGTATATGCCGAAGGAATCAAGATCGTAGGTCAAACGGTTGATTTTTTATTGATTTTTGAATATTTAATTACGTAATCATCTTGTCGCTAGAGGGCGCTATTTCGTACGATGACGTCATTACTTATATTTTTGGAAAGCTTAAGGGCCTCTGATAATAACACCATTGACCCCATCTCAATACCTCCTACCACTTTCAAACTAAGGGCCACTTCCGGTTTCGACCGGAAGTGAGCAAGGTCAAAGGTCACAAAAATATTTTTTAGATACCCCACCCTAGTCGAAGTGTAACACAAGTGACTTTGTCCAAATATCTTGCACCACTTTCAAATGGCAAGGCAAAATCTGTTTGACCAATAGGAAACGAGGTCAAAGGTCAAGGGGTGTGCGCATCTCAAAGACCTTTGGTAGTCATCGTATATGCCGAAGGAATCAAGATCGTAGGTCAAACGGTTGATTTTTTATTGATTTTTGAATATTTAATTTATTAAACTTCATACCCCTTTATTCTGACACGTGATGACGTCATCATGACGTCATTAGTACTGTGCACAACTTCACATAGTGACCAATGTCCATGTGAAGTTTGAAGTCAATCATGAATGTGCAAGTGCCCGAAAAAGCGTCTGAAAAAAGTGGAAGAAGGAAAAGAATAAAAACTAGAAATGTGTTCGTTGAAAACGAACACATGGCTGTTCCCCTCCTTTTTATAAACATATGTGGTGTTCGGGATGACCTTTGTTAGTGATTGTATATGAATAAATCACGATCGTATGTCAAACGGTTGAGTTTTTATCGATATTTAAATATTGAATATTATTACATGCCACTTTAATCTGACATGTAGGGAAGGTCAAAGGTGTTGCTATATGTTTGGATACCCCACCCTAGTCGAAGTGTAACACAGTTGACCCCATCGTGATATATTGTACCCCTTTCAAATGGCAAGGCAAAATCTGTTTGACCAATAGGAAACGAGGTCAAAGGTCAAGCCATGTGCGCATCTTAAAGACATTTGTTAGTGATCGTATATGCAGAAGGAATCAAATTCGTAGGTCAAACGGTAGATTTTTTATTGATTTTTGAATATTTAATTACGTAATCATCTTGTCGCTAGAGGGCGCTATTTCCTACGATGACGTCATCACTTATATTTTTGGAAAGCTTAAGGGCCTCTGGTAATAACACCATTGACCCTATCTCAATACCTCCTTTCACTTTCAAACTAAGGGCCACTTCCGGTTTCGACCGGAAGTGAGCAAGGTCAAAGGTCACGGCCATATTTTTTAGATACCCCACCCTAGTCGAAGTGTAACACAAGTGACTTTGTCCAAATATCTTGCACCACTTTCAAATGGCAAGGCAAAATCTGTTAGACCAATAGGAAACGAGGTCAAAGGTCAAGGGGTGTGCGCATCTCAAAGACCTTTGTTAGTCATCGTATATGCCGAAGGAATCAAGATCGTAGGTCAAACGGTTGATTTTTTATTGATTTTTAAATATTTAATTTATTAAACTTCATGCCCCTTTAATCTGACACGTGATGACGTCATCATGACGTCATTAGTACTGTGCACTAATTCACATAGTGACCAATGTCCATGTGAAGTTTGAAGTCAATCATGAATGTGCAAGTGCCCGAAAAAGCGTCTGAAAAAAGTGGAAGAAGGAAAATAAAAAAAATAAAAATAAACTAGAAATGTGTTCGTTGAAACGAACACATGGCTGTTCCCCTCCTTTTTATAAACATATATGGTGTTCGGGATGACCTTTGTTAGTGATCGTATATGAATAAATCACGATCGTAGGTCAAACGGTTGAGTTTTTATCTATTTTTAAATATTGAATATTATTACATGCCCCTTTAATCTGACATGTAGGGAAAGTCAAAGGTGTTGCTATATGTTTGGATACCCCACCCTAGTCGAAGTGTAACACAGTTGACCCCATCGTGGTATATTGTACCCCTTTCAAATGGCAAGGCAAAATCTGTTTGACCAATAGGAAACGAGGTCAAAGGTCAAGCCATGTGCGCATCTTAAAGACATTTGTTAATGATCGTATATGCAGAAGGAATCAAATTCGTAGGTCAAACGGTAGATTTTATATTGATTTTTGAATATTTAATTACGTAATCATCTTGTCGCTAGAGGGCGCTATTTCGTACGATGACGTCATTACTTATATTTTTGGAAAGCTTAAGGGCCTCTGATAATAACACCATTGACCCCATCTCAATACCTCCTACCACTTTCAAACTAAGGGCCACTTCCGGTTTCGACCAGAAGTGAGCAAGGTCAAAGGTCACGGCCATATTTTTTGGATACACCACCCTAGGTCGAAGTGTAATACAGTTGACCACATGCAGATATCTTGTACCACTTTCAAATGGCAAGGCAAAATCTGTTAGACCAATAGGAAACGAGGTCAAAGGTCAAGGGGTGTGCGCATCTCAAAGACCTTTGTTAGTCATCGTATATGCCGAAGGAATCAAGATCGTAGGTCAAACGGTTGATTTTTTATTGATTTTCCAATATTTCATTACGTAATCATCTTGTCGCTAGAGGGCGCTATTTCGTACGATGACGTCATCACTTATATTTTTGGAAAGCTTAAGGGCCTCTGGTAATAACACCATTGACCCCATCTCAATACCTCCTACCACTTTCAAACTAAGGGCCACTTCCGGTTTCGACCGGAAGTGAGCAAGGTCAAAGGTCACAAAAATATTTTTTAGATACCCCACCCTAGTCGAAGTGTAACACAAGTGACTTTGTCCAAATATCTTGCACCACTTTCAAATGGCAAGGCAAAATCTGTTTGACCAATAGGAAACGAGGTCCAAGGTCAAGGGGTGTGCGCATCTCAAAGACCCTTGTTAATCATCGTATATGGCGAAGGAATCAAGATCGTAGGTCAAACGGTTGAATTTTTATTGATTTTTGAATATTTAATTTATTAAACTTCATGCGCCTTTAATCTGACACGTGATGACGTCATCATTACGTCATTAGTACTGTGCACTAATTCACATAGTGACCAATGTCCATGTGAAGTTTGAAGTCAATCATCAATGTGCAAGTGTCCGAAATAGCGTCTGAAAAAAGTGGAAGAAGGAAAAGAAAAAAAATAAAAATAAAAATAAAAAAAAAAAAAATCTTAACGAAAACAAAGGCTGTTCCGACCGTATCGGAACAGCCAAAAAAAAAAAAAAATCTTAACGAAAACAAAGGCTGTTCCCAACCGTGTTGGAACAGCCAAAAAAAAAAAAAAAAAAAAAAATCTTAACGAAAACAAAGGCTGTTCCCAACCGTGTGGGAACAGCCAAAAAAAAAAAAAAAAAAAAAAAAAAAGGAATAAAAATCGTAACGAAAACAAAGGCTGTTCCGACCCGAATCGGAACAGCCAATAATAATAATATTTTGAACAACGCTGAATGCCGCAATAGGGCGACATTTCGGGAAGACTCTCCCCGGGGACCACCAAAATTATGGCAAGAGTCACTCAAAATGACACCTTATTTTGTTACCCGAAGCTTCCGGAGATGCTTCCAGACCGAAGAGAAACAGCTCTAGTCCCAATAAAAATGGTTCTCGACCTTAAAAAAATGGTTTTGGACCTTAAAAAATGATTTTTAAACTCAAAAATATTAGGGCGACACCAAAATGTCGCCCTATTGAGCAGGTCGCCCTAATATAGCTTTTTTACACACGATTTGTCGCCCTATTCTAGCATTGATAGTAATTTCAAACGACATACCATGGGCAGAGGATTCTGTGCCTTCTGATTGGTGCATTGGAAATGAATATTCATACGCCTTCAAGGAGTTGTTTAAATTACGGAACAAAAGAACGAAATTGAGAGGCTTTGGCGAGCTGCTTGGTGGTCTAAGCATAGGACTATCAATCAGAAGGACCCGAGTTCAGTTCTCGCTGTTGTTATACCATTATCTTTCTCAGTAACTGAGGAAATATACTTTGAAACATTTCTGAACTACAGTTGGGTTTGAAGAACGTGCATTAGTATGCATAAGTGATCCACCAATCAGAAAATATGAGGTGCTATGCCGTTTGGAAATAAAACTTCGCGTGCCGGTGGCCTGTCCAATCACCTTTCTTCTGTTCTTTTTTCTCTCTCTCCGAAAGTCTTCCGAGACAGAAGAATAGAGATTTGACCGGCCACCAGCTCAGAGGGCGCGCTGCACGTGTTTTTCCGTTAAAATAAAGTAAATGCTTTACAAATTCGTTTGGAGAAAAAACGAATTTTCTGAACCCCCCCCCCCCCCCCCGCCCCCCCCCCCCCCCCCCCCCCCCCCACCCCACCCCCATCCCCCACCTCCCCCATCCCCCACCTCCCCCAACCGCCCCCTCCCCTCTGGTTCTGCGCCTGATTTGATGCATGCTTAGAAGTGCGAATTGCCTTTGAATCACACCACTATTAGTCATGTCGTAAGTCGCAAATCACAATACAAGTTTCAAACAAATCACAACTCTCTGGATTTCTTGTGGCGTGTCGTCATGTGATTGTGATCCCCGCTTATGATCACTACGTGTTTGACTCGTGATCATAACATCATGGAAAGATTTACATATTTGGTGGACGATATGTGATAGAGGGCACATGTGATCGCGTACTCACTACGTCTAAAAAAAACCAAGGAAATGTTAAGAAACGTAGGCCTATTTTATGTTTCCAGGGGTTGGTTAATTAAAAAAAGAAAAGAGCGTTTTAAGGAACTAATAAAGCGATTTCTGAAACATGCAGGGTGGAGTTTGCTTTAGGCCTATTCATTTCAGAAAGAAGCATATAAACTCCCGACTTCTCGTTAACGTTTGCAGTGTTCTCCATCGTGGGCTCTCTAACATTTGGATGAAAACATTACGGTTGTCAAATAGGGTCATTCCGCGTCAAATCAACCAATTTTCTGAAAAGTTCCCAGGTGACCCTCTCAGATTTTGATGAAATTTCATAAGAATGATTGAGTGTAGCCCAAATGAACACATACAAAAAAGTAAGATCATACTCCATGTCGTTTTCGAAATATGACCAGTTGAAATTTGGTCAAGAGGGCCATTTTGTGCTCGTGCGAGTCGCGAAAAGTGAATTTTGTGATATTTTCCGACTTTGAAAGCTCATAGTTCAGTCTTTGTACCAGGTAGAGAGCTCAAATTTGGTATTCTAGCTTACTTCTTGGCAAGATTCATGAATCTGCACTCAATTTAACTGTATCTGCTTTATTTTTCTGGTTATGGTCAACCAAAGTAGGCACTTTATTCAGCCAAAAATGTTTTTTTGTGATTTTTGGGGTCACCCTCTGCCCACATGATGGGTCAAATAAATCCTATATTCCCTAGGTATTATCTATGGGTGCATGTCTATATCCATAAGTAATTATAAGCTCACCAATGCATTAATTAAGAAATGGCATGGGCCCAAAGTTGGCTCCAGCCAGAAAAAGGTCAAAAAGACCCCTCCCGTCTTGACCCTGGTTGACCCCGCGATCAATTGAATTGTTTTTTGAAATTTACAACACTTAAACATATATATTATATCTACTTATACACTAAATTTCAGCTTTGGCACTCAACTCCTTCATGGTGTGGTGGCAATTTGAGAAATAGACGTTTTTCGCACCTTTTTCCTTGATTTGCAAAAATGCGTATTTGTCAAAATGCGTAATTGTTTATTTATTTGTTAGCTTAAGATGTAAGGAACATTTCCAGAAAGATTTGGGATGGCCACTGTTACAGTTTTTTTAGTTACAATAATGTTAACATTGGCTAACATGTACATGTAAATACCAGCTAAGTACCATGTAAATAACATGTAACTGTGTCTGTATACATGTGCTGTACATGGTATTTACATGTTATTTCTAAAAACAATAATAAAAACAAAACAAACTTTTTCTGATGAATTTTAGTGTTGAATATACTTTTTGTCTAGCTGCAAAAAATAAATTACACAAGCTTCAAAGTTGAAATACACTGTATGATGTTAAATTACTGTACGGATTTATGTTTAAATTACCGAAAAACTTATAATATCCAAAATGCCACCACACCATGAAGGAGTTGAGTGCCAAAGCTGAAATTTGGTGTATAAGTATATATAATATATATGTTTAACTGGTGTAAATTTCAAAAAATGTTTCAATAATTGATCACGGGGTCAACCGGGGTCAAGACCTTTCTTAATTAATGCATTGGTGAGCTTATAATTGCTTATGGGTATAGACATGCACCCATAGATAATACCTAGGGAATATAGGATTTATTTGACCCATCATGTGGGCACAGGGTGACCCCAAAAATCACAAAAAAAACATTTTTGGCTGAATAAAGTGCCTACTTTGGGTGATCATAACCAGAAAAATAAAGGAGATACAGTTAAATTGAGTGCAGATTCAAGAATTTTGCCAAAAAGTAAGCTAGAATACCAAATTTGAGCTCTCTACCTATTACAAAGAATAAATGATGAGCTTTCAAAGTCGGAAAATATCACAAAAATCACTTTTCACGACACGCGCGAGCAGAAAATGGCCCAAATTTCAACTGGCCATATCTCGAAAACGACATGGAGAATGATCTTACTTTTTTGTATGTGTTCATTCGGGCCACACTCAATCATTCTTATGAAATTTCATCAAAATCTGAGAGGGTCACCTGGGGACCACTGGTTGATTTGACATGGAATGACCCAATAGTAAAATGTAAAATTACCCTGCACTATTATAGTCAGTGCAGGGTAATTAGTTGTTTTTTTCTTTATTTTTTCTATGTACGGCGGACGCAACAATTAGAGGGCGCGCGTTAATGTGGGTATACCAATTCGACATAAATGTATAAAAAAATCGTCTGCACATTATCTTTTAATATATTGGACTTTTAGGTTGGTTCACCCATGCACACCCAGGTCCAAAAATGATACTCTTCCAAAAAAGACACTCCAAGTAGATTGTATGGGTTTGTTAACGCAGAGATTCAAATGTTACAGTTCAAATATAACAAACAAATAGTAAATTTACTGTCCAAATTAGCTTCATTCCAAACGTTTACTCTGTTTTGAACGAGCTATGAACAGATGGCCGAGCTGCATTAAACCCTTAATAAACAAAACGTCTCTGGAATACGTCCAGTGACATCATCATGGACCAATGAAATAGTCGTTTTTGTTGACTAGGCCGTACCTGCCTGTGTCATTGTGTACTCAGTTAGGCGAAAGGTCGCGTTTAAATAGGTACTGACGTCAGTACTGTCCAATCACCTGGAAGTATTCTGTTTATTTTTAACTCTGCATGATGAATTTCGCCTAAAAACGTTTCTTTTGTGTCAGCTAGGACAAAACATGCATGCTTAGAAGTGCGAATTGCCTTTGAATCACACCACTATTAGTCATGTCGTAAGTCGCAAATCACAATTCACGTTTCAAACAAATCACAACTCTCTGGATTTCTTGTGGCGTGTCGTCATGTGATTGTGATCCCCGCTTATGATCACTACGTGTTTGACTCGTGATCATAACATCATGGAAAGATTTACATAATTGGTGGACGATATGTGATAGAGGGCACATGTGATCGCGTACTCACTACGTCTCAAACAACCAAGGAAATGTTAAGAAACGTAGGCCTATTTTAGGTTTTCAGGGGTTGGTTAATTAAAAAAAGAAAAGAGCGTGTTAAGGAACTAATAAAGCGATTTCTGAAACTTGCAGGGTGGAGTTTGCTTTAGGCCTATTCATTTCAGAAAGAAGCATATAAACTCCTGACTTCTCGTTAACATTTGCAGTGTTCTCCATCGTGGGCTCTCTAACATTTGGATGAAATAATGACGGTTGTCAAATAGTAAAATGTAAAATTACCCTGCACTATTATAGTCAGTGCAGGGTAATTAGTTGGTTTTTTTCTTTATTTTCTCTATGTATGACGGACGCAACAATAAGGGCGCGCGTTAATGAGGGTATACCAATTCGACATAAATGTATAAAAAAATCGTCTGCACATTATCTTTTAATATATTGGACTTTTAGGTTGGTTCACCCATGCACACCCAGGTCCAAAAATGATACTCTTCCAAAAAAGAAACTCGTTTGTTAACGCAGAGATTCAAATGTTACAGTTAAAATATAACAAACAAATAGTAAATTTACTGTCCAAATTAGCTTCATTATAAACGTTTACTCTGTTTTGAACGAGCTATGAACAGATGGCCGAGCTGCATTACACCCTCAATAAACAAAACGTCTCTGGAATACGTCCAGTGACATCATCATGGACCAATGAAATAGTCGTTTTTGTTGACTAGGCCGTACCTGCAGTGCCTGTGTCATTGTGTACTCAGTTAGGCGAAAGGTCGCGTTTAAATAGGTACTGACGTCAGTACTGTCCAATCACATGGAAGTATTCTGTTTATTTTTTAACTCTGCATGATGAATTTCGCCTAAAAACGTTTCTGTTGTGTCAGCTAGGGCAGTGTGTGCACGCGCCTCTATCGTGTTAGTGTAAGCTGCAAATTTCGTGTAATACGTTCAAGTATAGATATTTCGTTGTAGAATTTTTGGGGAAACGTCATTTACAATGGAGAGACTGGTGTGCGGGATTGTTTTGCTCCTCTCAGCAGTGTGCTTTGCACACCCACATAATGGTGAGTAGATGGTAACACAGATTGTCCCCACAATACACCATCATTAGTAAATAATTCTGAAACAATAAATCTAAGACATAATGACGTAACGGTTTGCACTTTCCGACGGCCATATAAACCGTGTGTCCCATATGATTCTCATAGACATGCGCAAATGTAAACAAAGAGTGACGTCATATCGTTTACAAGAGAATAAAACACTGTAGGCTTGGTGACAGCTGGTTTAATTGCGCATTGTTGACAAGACATTTACGCACTCAAAAGCGGTCCGTTTGGGAACCAAAATCAGGATTTATGTGAGTGTTCTCATGTAGTTGAATAATATAGCACTGATGCTTATTCTTTGTTGGAAATCAAGTTTGTTCAATCCCAGCAAGGCACTCTAGTATAAATTGGCTTCTTCCACCAAGAAGTAAATGGGTTGTATATGTGATTGTTATGCATAAGACTTGTCTAATTGGGCTGTAAGGATAGTCTAATCGTCGGTAAGGTTTGCGAAAACACATTTCAGTAGATTTCCATATTAAACGCTACAGCTGTTTAAATTAAGAGTGAATGTTTTCCCAATAAAATTAAATGTGTCCAATGACGCACAAACTATTTTGTTCTTGTATATAACAGAGCACAAGAATGGATCGTGCCCTCTCGTTGCGTTGCCGCAATCGAATTCAACATTCACTGATTCAAACTCTACCAACATGCGTGTACATGTACCTGACGAATGCTACATGGACTCATCATGTCCCTTCAGCCACAAGTGTTGCAATAGTTCCGATGGCGTCTTCAGGTGCACTCATCCCATCTTTCAGCCAACCACCACAGCGGCCACAAGTGAGTCGAAACCATGATTAATAATGATGGTGTTGGTCTATGCGATCTTTTAAAGTAAACCAAATGTGACTACTCATGCACTTAACGTTTTGATTTGCAAACGATAAATAGTCCGCTGTTTTACCTCCGTCACGGCTATATCATCGGAACAATGCCAAATTATCATGGTTACTAGAACTATAAAGTCAACAACCAAACCGTCACGCTTTGATGAGAAAATAATTAGCAAATATTTGTTCACAATTCCTGCCCCATTCGAGCGAGGATTGACATTAAACGCGCCTGCTCAGAATGTATTTCGTAAATAACTTTCTAAAGGTTAAAATAAAAAGGTTAAAATAACAACTGATTTATTTATAGCCTACACATACATTATTTTGATACACACAATACAGGGTGTATAAAAAAGTATACACTCATAAAGTTGTACATAAAATGGAAATTGTATTATATTTAGAAAATTGGCTCACACATATCGGTAAACATCAGTTTCATGTTTTCATTAACATCGTGATCATGTTGGGAATTCCACGTGAACAGGGGCTATATAGTTTTGTAAACAAAGCTAAAATTAATTGTGGAAGATGCAAAACAGGATCAAGGATCATGACAGGTCAATTTAACATGTACTTTCTTTGCTACCAGCTTTTCGGAAAGTTTAGCTAGCCCATTCCGTCCTCCACGTGATTGTCTTTTTCTGTACACAGATTTGCACGCTCAGACTGACACCAAAGGCACGCCTGACCACTACTCTGTTCTGTCTGGATGGGTGACTTTGTTCTTGTTCGTCTCTCCAGGTCATCCAGTTCCATATAGGCAGTAACACAAACTTAAAATATCCCCACAAGAAAAACCAAGACCAGTGGTGTTAGGTCTGGTGATTTTAAGGGGGCCATTCCCAAGTCCATTTCACAAATTTACCAGACCTATAACATCACTGGACTTTTAATGGGGACATCTGAAGTCAAAGTTTGTGTTACTGCACGTGAAACTGGATGACCTGGGGAGACGAATAAGAACCAAAGTCGCCCATCTGAGACAGAACAGAGCAGTGATCAGGCGTGTCTTTGGTGTTAAGCTGAGCCTGCAAATTTGTGTGCAAAGACGGTCACGTGCAGGACGGAAGGGGCTAGCTAAACATTCCGAAAAGTTGATAGAAGCAAAGAAAGGACATGTCAAATTGTCGACCTCTCATGCTCCTTGATCCTGTTTTGCATCTTCCATTTTTCGGCGCAAGTTAATTTTAGCGTTATTTACAAAACCAGCCCATGTTCACCCAGGCGTGAAATTCCCAACATGATGAGGACGTTAATGAAAACATGAAATTTATGTCTACCGATATGTGTAAGCGAATTTTGTCAATACAATTTCCATTTTATCTACAATTTTATTAGTGTATACTTCTTTTTTGATACACCCTGTATATAAGTTGTGTTATAAACGAAAATTGTATAAATGTTAATTAGTAATGCATGTATTTTGTATTGTTTATCAGTTACTAAAATATAATAAAATGCTGCATAGTTAAACTATTTCTGAGCAAGGTTTGCCAGCGCTCGCTTAGACTGGTTTCCCGTCCATATATTCCACACACGAACACAATTATGAGGACCGGCATTTGAAGGCCTTTTTAATCAAGAACCCGACTTTACGACATCGCATTACGAATTCCACATAAACTCCTGAGGAATTTCAAATTTTCAGCAGCACGCTTACCACCAGGCGCAATTCACGGACCTCATATTTCACATATGGACACGAATATGAGGACAAGATAGGTGCTGGATCATTGCAAAAAGCGTCGTTTTGCATATGCAGCACGATGTGACAGAACATACCCCGCCCCCGCCACCACCTTCTAGTTTTCCTCCTTTGTGCCTCCAACATCCGAGGAATTTTAAAGGAATTCCATTCAGGATTTAGGAGGAGTTGGTATGTTAACAAAATGGAAGAGTGTGTTGAGGTATATAGTTAATTGGCTGACAGATACGGTTATGAGTAATAATAAGTACAATTCAGCGTGAGACAAAGGGTTGTGTTTGTTTACGTATACGTCGGCACAGTACGCCCTGGGTACACGCACCATATAATAGACTGCCGAAGTGAATACGTCATCTTTTGTTGGTTGCCTAGGCAATTGGCTCTCAACTACAAATCACTGAACCGTGTCCCTGTGCTTTGCAATGGTACTTTTTTTCCGACGGCCATGATAGTTTAGAGCCAATTGCCATGGCAACCACGTCACACTTCGGCTGTCTATTGTTGGTGGTGGCGAAAAATACTGAATAGATTTTTAATTTTATTTTACAATCCCGATAAAATCCGAGACTAATACCGACTCCCCTACCGTGCATTGCAATGGGTGGTATTTATAACAATAGCAAATGTAAACAGGTAAAGCATTTACTATGAAGTATAAGCATTTATAATAAACAAATGCGTCGATTTATATGAATACAAGTTTCTTTTACTGTTCAGCATCTATAGTAGAAATGCTCAACACTTGTGGTTGCCTATAGTGCACAGTTGAAATTAATAGCACTTACTTCCCTTTATTCATACAAAACGAAGCAAATGCTGGTCTAACAAGTAAAGGCAATAAGTATTGTTTTTGCAAATGCTTTCAAGTGAAAGCACTTCCTTGTTTTTATTCATACAAATGCTAGTTTTTATAATTACCACCAATTGTACTTCGCGCGCTTCATCAGTATTGACATATTTTAAATTAACACATGGCAGCCTCGTTTCAGATGCGTCTTTTCATTTGCAAATTTTATCACAAACGAAAGCACTGAGACCCTCGTTTTCGATGACTAAAACAGACTTCCAATGCCGGTCCTCATAATTATCATGTTCATGTGTGAATTATGTGGACGCCGGGAAACCGAGCGCGCACTAGCGAACCTCGCTCAGAAATATGCATGTAGGCCTATTTAAACTATGTAGCATTTTATTATATTTTTTAATTAGTAAATGATAGACAATATAGAATATTACTAATTAAGTTTGATACAATTTTCGTTTATAACACAACTTATATTGTGTGTATGTATATTGTGTGTATGAATAAATCAGTTGTTATTTTATAAAGTTATTTACGAAACACCTGCTGAACATGCGCGTTTAATGTCAAATCTCGCTCAAATGGGGCGGGAATTCTAAACAAACATTTGCTAATTTCTCAAAGAGGCGTAATGTTTAGTCGTGGACTTAATTTTAGAGGTATTGACGTGACGGGGGTAAAATATCGGACTATTAGGGCACGTACTTGCTTGTTGGTCTGGCCACATACGCTCAGATGTTTTAGTTAACACAACTGAACAAACTATTAGCCCCATGGTGTAACCCAAAACTTGGTTACACCATGATGCATAATCATGTAGACAGATATAATTATAAATAAACTAATATTCAGGTATTTTGCATTTACTTTGAATACCCAGAACCAAAGTCGCCTTTATATGATGTTAACCAAAACAAAAGTTAAACTTAATTTCTTTGTAACCCAATGACATAGATTTGGATTATGATTTATTGTGTGACCTTTGACATCGATCTTTGGGCAAATAGACAGTCCAAGTGAATACGTCAAAGTAGCTAGGCAATGGCCGGCTCTACGCTAAAAATAATTCAACCATTTCCATGTGTTTTACCCAACGGCTGTATTACTTAGAGACAATTACCATGGCAGCCGACGTCATACTTCGACAGTCTATTTTATACCAAGCATGATACAATATGGGAAAGCGTCCATTACCAGTTTCGTCTGGGAAAATACTGATGTCATTTAGTGGGATGTAGGCACCTTGCACGGTCACATTCACTTGAAGACAATGCGTGAACATGTTAGTTTGAGTGTAACATCCAAATCCAACTAATCCAGCAAAATCAAACAATAGCCGATCCTGCAGTTTTCTGTGCAGATTGTGAAAACAACTGTTATTCTTTCAGCAGACGTTGTCAAGGAAGGTCGTTGCCCATTTCCTTTACCATTCGGTAGTGCAATCGAATGTAACGACTCCTACACCTGCACCACTGACAGTGACTGCTACTCCTCACAGAAATGCTGCCCTCGCTTCACAGGCCAAGATTGCTCCATCTGCCGATCGCCTGTCTTCGATTATAACCATACCACCAAGAAGCCGTACCGTAAGTCTAACGCTATTCTGAATAATAGACTGCGAAAGTGAATAGCCTACGTCACCTTTTGTTGGTTGCCCAGGCAATACTAAAAGTCACTGAACCGTGTCCTGTGCTTTTCCAATGGTACTTTTGCCGACGGCCGTGATAGTTCAGAGCCAATTGCCATGGCAACACGTCACACTTCAGGTGTCTATTATTACAAGGCTTATGTCGAAGTGTTTGGCTCACATAAAGTGATATGGCGCGTCTTGCGTTCTTTGTATCGATTGACATACATGAGAGGTTTCGCAAACCGACAATACGCGTTCGCATACATTTAGCCATTCGAAACCATTAGTGGCATTTCTATGGTTTGATTTCTCATCTCCAAATATACAGCGTAACAGCTAAAATTAGTTTATTTCCTACAGCGGAAAACTACCCAGCACAACACGACTTTGATACTAATTTTACTTAATTTAATTCAATTTAAAGGGGGAGTCAGTGTTTATTTCTCCGCTTTTCACGAGAAAAGAAAAGTATTGTATTGATCCTCGGTTACTAGAGAGACAAATTCCGGATAAACAATAAGAAAATATTCCACCCTTGTTGAAAATTAAGGACAATTGTTCATCGTAAATTTACCTTCCATTTTATGCGAATAACGGACGGATTATGTGAATCCTTGCGCGGTGAACAGCGCTCTCTGTAGTTCAGCCCCCGACATGTTGGCTGTTTTCAAAACCACTGTCTTCGTCTGTGGCTCCGGCCTGGTGTATCCCAGCAAAATTAATGTATTAAGAAACATCTTGAACGTTCATCCCTCTTGAGCATATTTGTTAACACCAATATAATTAACGAGGGTAAACTACACATAAATGAAGACATCGATGTAAAAACACCGAGCCTGACCGTAAAACACCGTGGAACATATTTTGTGACATCCAAACGTGCATAGCTACGCCCTGGCTACTGCTATTAAATTGCACCCCGACCCGTTACTTTTCATTGGGAAAATACTCCAAAATCATAAAGTGGATGAGCTTAGAAGGTAGATGGCAATGAAATGCAATGATACTTTAGAAAACCCTAAAAACCCATGCACGGTTTTTGTGTTGAATTATTGGTAAAAAAAAACGCTTGCGAACGATTTTTTAAAGCATCTTCATTTTGGCAATTTCTCCAACAAACTATACCATTTTACACGAGACAAACCATGTGACGTTCGTTACCGATACAGCACTTTTCCTGCAAACTCATAAAGTAAATTTTTTGGTGGGGCGGTCGGGTTGGCGTAATGATTCTTTCCTCGCCTTTCACCCTCTGGCGTCCCGGGTTCGAATCCGGGGCGTGTATGTGGATTGTGTTTGCAGTCTCTACTTGACCGCGTGGGTTTCCCCCCAGGGATTTCTCTGGAGGTTTTCCTCCCACTTTTAAAACTGCAACTTCTTCTCGTCACCTCAAGTTGATAATAAAGTATAGTTAAAGCTAAAACCGTATAGTTGATGGCATAAAGGGCCTTAGTTGCGGAACATGCCATAAATTAACAACAAAAACAACGAAATTTTGGGCTTTAAATATGAATTTTCCGAATCTATTTATTTCTAAATTTTATAACACATGTAGCAAATCCTGAATATTATCTTTAAAATGTGTACAAAGGTTATCAACCTGGCATTTGTCCTGAAAACTTCAATCGATATTATGAGTACGGCTATTACCGTAACGACAACTGCCCCAACCACTGCAATGAGACGAGAGACTGCGACGAGGGCGAGCTATGCTGCGTGCCTGAAGTGGAACCACCAATATACTACGATGTACCGGAGTGGAAGCGACACGCGGAGCACCAATCTAACACGCCTGGGTGTCCAGTTTGCAAGACAGCTGATTTGAGTAAGTTAAACCAACAACCGAAGCGATATCTTTATAATACATGTACTGGATAATTGGATAATCTCCCACTTGGTAATACGAATTAATTCAACGATAATTATCTCGGCAACACGTAGGCCTACGTTACGGCAGTAACAGAAATAAACGAGACAAATTCCAACTACCGGCTGTCCATGCGCTTCAATCTGAATGATAAAGATAATGATGGCACACACATACTCGGTGGAATACTCAGGAGGACAGACGTGGACTATTATTCCTTTGTACAGTACCACTACATTCTCGTATGTGAGACTGGATACGCCACATAATCTTTATCTAGGCCTATTGTATCGTGGCGTACAAGGGACATCGCAAATCGCAAATACGTTTGCGCAAATATTTGCGATGTCTCACAATTGTTCGCAAAAATCTGTGCAATTATTTGCAATGTCGCACAATTTTTCGCAAATATCTTTGCAAATATTTGCAATGTCGCAAATTTTTTCGCAAATATCTTTGCAAATATTTGCGATGTCTCACAATTTTTCGCAAAAATCTTTGCAAATATTTGCAATGTCGCACATTTCTTTCGCATACTTTGTCGCGTACGGTACTTTGCATACTTGGCATGCCTAAGCGTGATGTATTTTGGGCTTCGAAGACAGCGTGGGCGGACGTATACTACTACTGTGATCATGCTCGTACGGTTGCAGGTCAACTCGACCGTGGATTACCAACTGGACTCGGACCAACTCGACCGTTTTGCGTACCGCTATTTCTGAACTTGTGCCAAGCGAAACAAATAACGTTGCGTTTTATAAAACAGGGAAGAAAAAAAAAAATGGGTAGATAAGCAAAAGCTTATCTTCACACGGATCTCCGGCGCAAAAAATAACACGAAAGCGAAAGTGTTTCCTCTATACCCCTTGAACTATGGGGATATACATATAGAGGCGTGATTTACCAATACGGTTGTGCAGCAACTACAGGGGTAAATTAAAACAATAACCTGCTGCCCAATTACCACCAAACTTTTTTTGGCGGAATTTTGGCGGAATTTGTCCATTAAATTATCGAAAATCCACAGTTTAGAAGTCAATGACAACGGCACGTTGACTTCTAAGATAGATTTCTGAGAATTATATGGAAAAAAAGTCTACAAAAAATCCATTGACACACTAAAGGCACGCAAGAACTACCAAGAATTGGGGCAGCAGGTTAATGCGCTAGCCAAGTTAATGTTCACCTGTTAAAGTTGCTGCACAACAACCATATTGGCCGTAAATAACACTTCTATCTATGGGGGGATATCCCTATAGACCGTGTCGAATAGCTGCCATCTTATGGGGCACCTTTTGTTACTTAAACTGTTCAACAATGTAAGCACAATATGTGCAACTGTGCACGTCTTCAAAGAACAAAGAAACTGCCCCACAAGATGGCGGCTATTCGATACGGTCTATAGAGAAAGCCCTTTCTGCAAATTTTCGGCGCAAAAATTTCGCTTTCGTGTGATCTTTTGTGCTGGAGATTCGTGTGAAGATGAGCTTTCCTGTCTTATACAACGCAGCGTTATTTTATTTCGCTTGGCACAAGTTCAGAAATAACGGTACGCAAAACGGTCGAGTTGGTCCGAGTCCAGTTGGCAATCGTACGAGCATGATCACAGTAGTAGTATACGTCCGTCTGCCCACACTCTCTTCGAAGCCCTCTAGCTTCACACCAAAATACATCACTTTCAGGCATGCCAAGCATGCAAAGTATCCGACAAAGTAAAATGCGAAAAAAGTGCGACATTGCAAATATGTGACCCGCTCTGCGAAAAAGGGTATTAAGTCACGCTGGCTAGTATTCTTTTTACGACCACAAAAAAGAAATCCGCGGCAAATCCACGCTCAATAAAATACCAAAACACAATGGAAATTCCTGGCGTTGCCCAGATACCGCCTGGAATGTCTGTGTTCCCCTGGAATGTCTGTGTTCCCCTGGAATGTCTGTGTTCCCTTGGAATGTCTGTGTTCCCCCTGGAATGTCTGCGTTACGCCTGGAATTTCTTTTGTGTTCTGGTATTTTAATGAGCGTAGAAATGCCACAGATTTCTTCTTATGGTCGCAAAAAGAATACTAGCCAGCGCGACTTAATACCCTTTTTCGCAGAGCGGGTCACATATATGCGAAGATATTTGCGAAACAATGTGCGACATTGCAAATATTTGCGCGAAAAATTGTGCGACATCGCAAATATTTGCGTGCATCTCTATGGGCATGTGTAATCGGCCTATAGTTTCGCGAAAAATGGGCCTAGTATATATACACAGTGTTTGAACCGTTTTGTTGCAGGTTGCCGAACTGAGTACGGTGTCTATTACCAGGACAAAGAGGTGTATAAGTCAAGCAGTGACGAGTGCAGATTGTGGTAAGATTTTTACAATATACAACTTAATGGGTAAATTTTGTAAAAGTTATTTTGAAAAAAACATATTGTGCTAAGTTTTTTGGCATATAGTGAAACCTGCTCTTAAAGCCACCTTGATAAACAGGCCATCTGCATATAATGGCCACCCACCTTTGGTCCCAAATGCAATGTGTATAATGCTTAAGAAACCTCTATAAAGAAGCCTCTATAAAGAGTTTTATTTACGGTCCCGAGGGTGGCCACTATAGACAAGTTTCACTGTACAGTATTACCAAAAAGGGTTTCTATGCACCGTTTGTGCACATCTTACAAGGTATTACTGCAAAATCCATTCTTTAGGAAGGTTGTATATTATACTTTTCAGAACATGCATAACACACTTTGTTTCTGGGAAAACTTGTTAACAGTTACATGTATAATAATAATGCAATGTAATGTAATGGTAGACACTTATATAGCGCCCATGTCTACCTATGGTACTCCTGGCGCTGTTGTCATTAACATTATCGCTGTCATCAGGAAATCACCAGAACCATTTCGCTTCAACTAGGTGGCTACCTGACCAAGGCGCACAATCATATCGGCAGTTAGATTGTGGCATCACCCCCACCACAACAGGGCTATACAGCGGCACCTTCCCTTGCAAAGACTAATCATGAATAATAGGGGTACGTGTAACTACGTACGTGCGACTACGATTAAGCGATGGTTTTCAAACATATTCAAACCTTTTTGTTAATCATGCAAAGTGTTTGTGTATGGCTTGGGGCTCATCCCAGGGTTTGCTCACCCTGGCGAGACAAGGCGTTATCCTGCTCTTGGGATGAACTCCCCCAAGGCTATCCACAAATAATCCACACAGAGAGCAGTAAAAATGGTTTTCGTAGGGGCCTGGTGTCGAAGGGTTCGACATCCCTTGTCCGAATAACTGGAGCCACGGGCTACAGCAGCATCTCTGTGCCGAATAGTAGGCGTCCCTTGCCCGTAACTGGAGCCTCGAGGGGCAGGGTTGGCACCACAGCCCCCTAAATTTTACTCGCTCGCGTTCATGAAACTAACAAACCGAATCCGCTCCGTGTGAGTACCCCCTGACGCTTGTAGGGTATAGCGGCGGCGGGGCAAAGCCCACGGAACCCTCGTCGTCCGATAAGAGGGAAACCACGGAGCGATCGTGGCGCGGTGGTGCTGAGGTGTCGTACACCGTACCTCGCCCCCTCGGCTTATCGGGGTTGGCGCCTGGAACATCCTCTCCCTTCAGGAGGCAGGACGCCCGCGTGCCTGCCTACTATGCCGGCAGGCTGGGGAAGGAGCTTGAGAGAATGGCTGCTGATATGCACCCGGAGATGATTTGGTCGGCCTTCAGAGCCCACGTCTTGGAGGCCCTCGGTGAGTGCATTCCGGAGAAGCCGAGAAGGCAAGACCGCGGGATCTCCAGGGAAACTGCTGAAATCATCGAGAGGAGCCGCTTCGTAGAGAACTTCACGGAGATAAGCCTCGGTAGCGTGGTTCACCGCTCCGCAACTATCGAGGCTGATGTCACTCGTCGTCTAGACCTAGCGCAGATTGTTCGGTGTTCTCGGCATTTGAGCAGATGGACGAAAGTCCGAGTCTTCCGCTCGCTGGTCCTGCCGGTCTTGCTTTACGCAAGTGAAGCGTGGACTTTGACCAGTGGGCTGAGGCAACGACTGGATGCCTTCCTGACTACTTACCGCTGGGCAGATCGCGTTTCGAACCAGGAAGTGCTTGGCAGGGCGCGGATGGGAATGTTCACCTGCTTGATCCGAGAGCGCCAGCTGCGCCTCTACGGCCACGTGGTTCGCTTCTCCCCGCCAGATCCGGCCAATCGGATCCTCGGTGCCAATGACCCTAAGGGGCAGGGGTGGAGGTGACCTGTTGGTCTGCCCCGTGCGTCGTGGTTGGCGCAGCTAGTGGATCACCTGGAGGAGTTGGGGATGGGTCTGGCGCAGGCCCGATCGATCGCTAAGAGGAGACCGGAGGGGTGGGGGAAGAGGGTAAGCGCGGCAAAGTGCCGCTGCGGCACATGCTCCCACACCTGACCTGACCTGACCTAACAGCTCCACAAATATAGATTGGGTTGACGAGACAATTGAGATTAAGTGTCTTACCCACGGACACAAACACGTTGGCACAAGTGGGGCTCGAACCCAGAACCCTTCGATCATGAGCTCTCACCAGATCTTGTCAGATATGCTTATACATGTAATATATCTTTTACTGTAGAACCTACGAAACATATCGATTTTGAAAGAAAACAAATTGGGGGTGGGGAATCGTTGGAGTCTAATTTTTTTTTTTTTTGGTCCACGTGTTTAAGGTCTCTTGCTCGCAAATACGTTTGCTTAATTCAACGTGTAAAATACCGTGGTCTTATTATCGTGTTTTCCTACAGTCAATGCTTTGAGGGTTATCCCAGATGTTATCAAGTGTGCGACCAAGACAGTTGTAAGTTGTTTTGCATTAGTAAGAGAGTTTTCAGGAATCCTTCATTCCGAGGAGCGAGTCAGTTTGGAGTTTTGAATCTGCTTTCTGCGCACACTTTGACTCGGGAATACCGAGACACTTTCTGCGCGCCAAAGTGAATTGGACGGGAGCAAAATTTTTTTTCTTTCTAATTCATATCTGGTGGTCTATTTCGACTCTATAGTTTCCTTAAATGCAATTTAGTTTGAACCTCTAGGGTCAACTACCAGAAGTACCATACGCGCATACGCAGCAAAAACACCAAACTCGCTCAGACAAAAAAACAATGAAGTATGATTTCCTATATGACAGAGCAGCGGATCCTGTCCGCACAATAACAAAATGTGACTTCATTAATATGTCCTAAAGTCTCTTCCAGAATGACACAAAATGACTTCCTATAATACATTTATGCACTTATGATGTCATCACACTGTTTACATTTGCCCATTTCTATTTGAGCCATATGGAAGCCCCACGGTTCGTAGCTTTGCAGTGTCATACGTACACATGTAGACTCGGTGGACAAAATATTTAAGACCTAAATAAAAAATGTACCAGAACTTTCTTTAAAATTATTTTCTGTAATTACACGAGTATGTAATAACTACGAAATCATCCGAAAGTACGTTCAACTCGACTCGACTCGACTCGACTATCGTTTACCAGATACTGCGTTCGGATCAGAGTGGTCGAACTTTTGTCGTTGCTCGAACTTGCCTTGATTTTATACTGTTTTTTTTCTTTAGACCACTGGCACAGAGGAGGAAGATGGTTTGCTGCCGGCATTTTATCCGCAGTTTCCCTGTTGATTAGTGTGATTTTCTCTCTGTTTCTGGTAGGTCTGCTGTTAAAGGCGCATTACTTTATTAGCGGATGGAACCTTTTTTTACGAATTCTACAAACAACAGCAACATCCATTGCAAAACCACAGTGACACGGTTGAGTGAATTTTAATTAGTTTAAAGCGACGTCAATCTTAAAGGTTCTTGACCAGATCACGTTTTAACCCTCCTCCCTGACTTACACTGTTGGTTGTTCATGTGCCCTGCTAAATTTTCGCTAAGGAAAATGTTCAAGGTTTGTGACGTAAATATTTGAAGGCGAGCCGCTGGCGCAAGTCAGCGGCTTACCGGCTGGAAGTAGACATTCGTCGAGCCGATGTGAGCGGCGCGCCGTAGAGAAAGAACAATTTGCGAATAACCCTGTCGCATGGTTGGTGAAATTTTGATATAATTATCATGTGTCATATCTTTGTCAAATTAGCATTCTGAAATGTTTCGCTCTAAATTCGTATAGACTAATTTGTCCGGTAACATAAAGGACTGCAATGATTACACCAACCTTTTTGTTTCCTCATTCAAGTTGAATTGCAAATTTTCTGTTTTCCTCTCGTGGATAACATTTTTGGGAGATGTTTTATATGACTGTTAGGTTAGAACGAAATTCATTTTCTCGAAAATTCCGAAAAAGCTTCTTTAATCCAAATTTATTCTTAACTGTGTGCGTACGCAGTGGTGATAACTTAACCCCGAATGTGCCGATTCATTCGACGTCAGATGTCACACCGGTAAAACGTTACCAGACGATTTTATTTTATTTATTGAAGCATTTCAAAATGTCATCGAAAATTGTGGTCTCGATGCTTTCTAGCTTTTGTGATAAAAATATTGCAAATGAAAAGACGCGTGACGCAATACAATGGCTGAGCATCTAAAACGACGCTGCCAGTACTAAGTTGAAATTTGTACTTTTTTTTATAGACCTATAGCTTCAGAGCCGAAATGGTATAATGTCTATATCTTGTCTCTGGCTGGAATTTGAAGTCGACCCTAACTTGGAAATTTTAAATTTTAGGGAAAGGAGATACATGTAATCAGACTGCATGTAAGTTAATCTCCTTTTTTTCTTCTTTCAGTGCTGTTGTATGAAGCTTTGCTGCAATGGCAAGAAGAATACCATCGTTGTGCCTCAACCACCAGCCGTGCAGGTGCAGGTATGTTTGAGTTCGAGAAAGTTGTTCTCATTTATCGAATTTTGGATTTTTCGTGGTTTTTTTTGTTTTGTTTTTGCTATGTGGTGCACAAGGCAGGTGTGAAGTTGGAAATTGACTGTCCAATGTATGGGTCAGTGAATATAACGACATTTGATTTGAGTAGAAAATAATTCACAGTATGTGTATGTTTAAATGTTTTCATTAATTCATTATTTATCTTGACCCTCTGGTTGACAGACACAAAACGTCACGCTTTGTTTAAGTATGTGTATGTTTAAATGTTTTCATTAATTCATTATTTATCTTGACCCTCTGGTTGACAGACACAAAACGTCACGCTTTGTTTAAGCGTGTGTTTTTCTACGGGAGCTTGGGGATGTCCCCACCCGACTCCTTTGGGAAAGTGCACTTATAACAACACGTGATGTAATTATGTCTCAGGTCCATGTCACGAGCCCCAATTGATTGTTAAAGATATAGTTCTTACGCTTTGTTTGTCTTATTTTCTTTTTAGGCGCAACCCCCACCCCAGTACTATTATATGGCCCCTGCAACGGAAGACAAGATACCTCTTACCGATGACGGGGTTTCTACTGCTTAATTTATTTTTTAGAAACGGGGTTAATTAACTTGTTAAACAACCCTAAGGGGAATTAAGCACTCCACAGGAAAATCGACGTACTAGACTGTTAAACATTAATAGTACATGTAACTATATACAACATGAAGCGTCTTGATTTCATAACGTTTCGTAAAACGTTCACAAGAGAGATTAATTTGTTGAACGTGCGATCTGCCTGTAAATAAAGCTTAAATAGCGAACCCCAGAAGCAGAATTCCTCAAAGATATGCGGAGATGTAAACCTCATTTTCACCCTTTCCCCAATTGAAAAGGGTATATACTTACATGTAGCATATCAGATTCTGCATTGTTGATAAAACTTATTGGTACTCATTTGTGGAGAATAGAAAGGTATTATACTAGTTATTTTCACCGGGTACCGTGGGATATTTTGAAGAATTACAATGTTTGAATTTAGACAGAAACTGACTTACTAATAGATATAATTGTAAATATATTATAATAAATGATTTTTTTTTCGCGGCAAGTTTTGGGCATCCAGCATTCTATGAGATATTTCCTTTTAGTTTGCTTTGCATTCAAATTCAAGTCGGGAAATTTCGATCCCGCATCAAAATTATGAAGTACGCCGTCGGCAAAATTATAAAACGCACCGCCAATTATATACATTGTACCATTTAACCGTGTGCATGTTTGTGTTTTCCTTAGATTGGTTTCCATGCATGTGTGACTAAACTTATAATAGCGGGAGATTTCCAAACATTAATAGGAAATGATTGAATGCATTTCTATTGGTGTATTGAAGATATTTATAGAGAGCTGCAGGGTGTTTTATAGAGAGCTACAGGGTGTTTTAAAAAGAAAAGGAAACCGAGATTAAGTTGTTAATTTTGCAGAGATAGCTAAATATTGTGGAAATTGGCAACCACCATCTATCAGCTAATGATGTCCTCTTTCTTATGACACCACGAAATATAATTTACGGTCACACATGACTGAGCACAGTATAACAAAGAAAATTCCAACCCCTGCACAACTATATAAAGGGCTACTTCGCAAGGCCTCGTCAGTGTATTTTTGGTGCAGCATACCACTGGTCGCGCGATACAGCAGCGCGTTTTTGCATGCTTCATTCGTTATGGCGGACGAAGCCGTGATTCAGGTCAATCCGTCTGAAGACGATACCATTTACGTGCAATTAGAAAAAGAAATTGCCGATGCACAGCATGCGAGCACTAGTTTTGCCCAGCGGCCCACTACACCGGCCAAAAAGCGTCCTTACAAGCGTAAGAATGTGACCACTACTCCCTCCGAGCAGGTTCAAGCGTCCGGTTCAGATCCTAACTTGCATATGCAAACAACCTTAGGTGAGTTGCAGCAAACTGTCGCTTGCCTGGCAAATGCGTTCACTAGCTTCACTAAAAGTTCTGCTGCTGCAGCGCCTAGCGTGCCGGCTACACAGTACTGGGAACCCGAGGAGGGAGAATATTTGAAGAGTCTGTACTCGAAAGAGACAATGATGGCTCGGTATATGGCACTATCGTACCCGAAAGGGGCGACAATTTTTCAGATCGTGACGTAGAGGTCTTGTTGGGTCAGGGAAATCAAAATGATCAACTTTTTTCGGAATTGGCTGCCCTGGTCAAAAATGACGAAAAAGAAGGGCAAGCCATAAACGACCAGTTGGCCAAAACTGTTGATGCACTTGTTAGAGGCAAAATTCAAACAGAAAAACTCGAGGAAAAAATTATTTTGTACAATAAGCCCAAGAATTGTACAAACATGTGCTTGACACGTGTTAACCCCGAGATTTGGTCAATCTTGAAACCTACTACTCGAACACACGATGTTAAGCTGCAGAAAATACAAAATTCTTTCGTTCATGGTTCGATTGCAATTGCTCATGTAGCTGATGAGCTTCTTAAAGCCCGTACCAACAAGACCGAAGATGACCTCGACTGTGCCAAACTAATTCGCAATCTGATAGATGCGATAGCTATTTTGGGGCATGGCAATTCATTGCTCAATTTGCGTCGACGTGACGCCATTAGACCCGATTTGAGCCAAAATTACGCTCCACTTTGTTCCTCTCAAGTGCCATGTACCAGTCTTTTGTTTGGAGACGACCTTGCCCAATCCTGCAAAAGTATTCAGGATTCAAACTGGCGCTAAAGTTCAAGGTCGCATTAGCAATCGCCGAAAGCGAGGCTTCTCGTTCGGCTCAGATTGGCGAGGCGCAGATTCAGGCTGCAGCTGGCGTAGCAAAAACTACGGAAGAGGCTCCTACAATCGCCGATTGAGGGCGCCCTACTATCGTAGAGGTCGTGGGTGGTCAGGAACACGTTCTTCCAACCAATATCTGGCTCAAAGTAGTCGGAACAGCAGCCTTGGAGCTCATGCAGTAGCAGGTTCAAGCTCCGCTGGGACATCCAGCCTTGTAGATTGAAACATTTTGTCTCCGCTTGGGCCACGATTACAACAGACAAATGGGTTTTAGACACTGTGGCGCATTGCCACATTGAGTTCGAGGGCACGCCGCTCCAAATATCAGTTCCCACACCGATCCGGTTTGCGGATTCAGAAACCGTCTTGATTGACAGTGAAATCAAGTCTTTGATTAAAAAAGGCGCCATTGTCGAAGTATACGACACTGTCGGGGAGAATTCCTGTCCAATATTTTTCTCACGGCGAAAAAAGACGGTTCTATGCGGCCCATTCTTAATCTAAAACATTTGAACAAATTTGTCAAATATCACCATTTCAAAATGGAAACCTTGGATTTTGCACTTGCTCTCATAAGGCCAAAATGTTACCTAACATCTATGGATCTCAAAGATGCATATTTTACTGTTCCAATAGCTGAGGAACATCAACAATTCCTCAGATTTCAATGGCAAGACAAACTATGGCAGTTCACTTGTCTCTGTTTTGGCCTATCAAGTGCTCCTCGTATTTTCACAAAAGTTATGAAGCCAGCCATTGCGGCACTTCGTAACAATGGCCACATTTCTACTAATTATATCGATGATTCCCTGCTTATTGGGGACACGAAGCAAGATCGCACTGATAATTTCCGGTCAAGGCATGCACTCATGAACAAACTTGGTTTTGTTGTCAATGAAACAAAATCCAATTCTGTACCAACCCAGTGTCTAGAGTTTCTGGGATTTATTATCAACACGATAGACATGGTACCGTTGTAACCTTGCCGCCCAAAAAGACTTTGTCAGTCGTCAATGCATGCCGCCATCTTGCTGCTCAGACTAGTCCAACCATTTTATTGGTGGCTCAAGTCATAGGCAAATTGATTTCAAGTTTCCCAGCAGTGCCATTGGGTCCACTTTTTTATAGAAACCTAGAGATTTCTAGAGATTCAGCTTTAAAATCCAACAACCGCAATTTTAATGCTAAAATGAGCCTGCCTCAGGAAGCACTAGATGAATTACAATGGTGGATTCAAAACTTACTTAGTGCACGTCGCCCAATTTTACCTCGTGTCGGTGAAATTGATATTTACCCAGATGCTTCCCTAAGTGGGTGGGGTGGTCACTGCCCTGCCCTAGGTTTGCAAACCAAGGGAAAGTGGACGCAAGCGGAGATCCGTTTTCACATAAATTATCTTGAATTATTAGCAGTTTTCCACTCATTTAAGTCATTTATTGGCCATGTTCAGAATACGGTCGTTACTGTACATGTTGACAATACCACAGTAATGGCATATATTAACCATATGGGTGGTTGCCATTCTCAAGCACTTAATGCGTTGACTAAACAGTTATGGTTATGGTGCCTCAAACACCACATGTGGCTAATCGCATGCCATATTCCGGGATCTGACAATACTATTGCAGATTCCTTATCCAGATGTAGTAACGACCATTTGGAATGGAAATTAAATAGTGAGGTTTTCTCAACTTTTTTAGGAAAGTTTAACTTCACACACACAGTGGACCTATTTGCATCCAGGGCAAATTACCAATTTAAACCTTATGTATCTTGGTATCCTGACCCGGAGGCTGTAACGTGCGATGCATTTTCTTTTTCCTGGTCTAATGACTTGGTTTATGCTTTTCCTCCATTCTGCCTCATTGACAGAGTAATACAGAAGCTGGAAACCGACAAGGCCACTGGGATCCTCGTTTTCCCTCATTGGATCACCCAACACTGGTTCCCTCGGTTACTACGGTTACTGGTGGCTCGCCCTGTGATAATTCCAAGACAATGTCGTCTGCTGAGCCTACCCCATGCACCAGAGCGACCACATCCATTGGAGAATCAGTTGATTCTGTGTGCAGCCGTCTTGTCCGGAGATCTCTCAGTGCAAGAGGATTTTCGTCAAGAACTATCGATATTATCCTTAAAGCCTGGAAACCAAGTACGCACAAACAGTACAGCACACTGCAGCAATTTCCAAATGGATACGTTTCTGTGTTAAACGGTCATTGCATCCTATTCGAGCCCCTGTGAATTTGGCATTGGACTTTTTAGCATCTTTAGTTGATGAAGGTGCCGAATACAGCACGGTTAACACAGCCAGAAGTGCCCTGTCTTCAGTATTATGGACAACTTCAGACTCTTCAGTCAAATTTGGCTCGCATCCCTTAGTTACACGTTTCATGCGTGGTCTGTTTAATTGCAAGCCACAATTTCCTAGGTATTCTAGCACCTGGGATGTCAATGTGTTACTGAATTACATTAGCACTCTTGAACCAGTACACTCAATAAGTTTGAAACTGTTGACATTTAAACTTGTATCTTTGGTTTCATTAACTACAGGTCAGAGAACCCAGACCTTGTCATTGTGCGATATCGGTAATATGAGTATTGCAAATAAGCAAATCCAGATTAGGATTACTGATTTAATTAAGACTTCCAAACTGGGCAAACCACAGCCCGTTTTGGTTCTTTCGCCTTATTCTCATAACTACACTTTGTGTGTGTTTAGAACACTCTTGGAGTATTTAAAGCGCACAAAACCTATTCGCCAAAGTAATAAGTTATTTATAAGTTTTTACTCTCCATACAGGGGTGTTTCCTCCTCAACCATTGCTCGATGGTTAAAGACTTGTTTGGCAGAGGCAGGTATTGACACATCTGTGTTTAAGGCCCACAGCTTTCGTTCGGCCTCCACCTCTGCAGCTGCAAGCAGAGGAGTACCAATTGACTATATTTTGCAAACGGCTGGATGGTCTTCAGCCCAAACTTTTGCACGATATTATAACAGAGCTAGTGCTACTAACGAACCAAAGAAGGTTTTTGCTGAGGCTATTTTTCAACAAGTGTGAATTGAATTAATTACAATTTGAATAAATTCATTTTTGAATTTTCAAAGAAGAGTATATTACACTGGCCAGCTTTAAATCCTCACGTGGTTCCGAATGGAGGTGATTGTGAGGTAGAATCCCCCAATTAAACGAGAGAAATGAAGTTTAATTGGGATTCTGCCGAATAATTACCGTAATGAGGAATCACGTGATACCCTCCCTGTTTGGTAATGTACATGTATGAGGCATCTAACTCCTCCATGGTACAGGTTACTGCTTATGTAGCTCGTACTTTTTTCTTTGTGGAGTTTTACTGTATTATTTTTCACAACCCGATTTTTTGGGGGCCAGTGTAATGATTGCTTTCAACACTGACGAGGCCTTGCGAAGTAGCCCTTTATATAGTTGTGCAGGGGTTGGAATTTTCTTTGTTATACTTTGAATGTGTGGTATGCAACCAGCCAGACAATACAATCTCACGTGATTCCTCATTACGGTAATTATTCGGCAGAATCCCAATTAAACTTCATTTCTCTCATTTAATTGGGGGATTTTAAATTATGTTAAATGAACTCATGACTTTTTGACGATTGAATGAACTTGTATCAATGTTAATATTTTAAACACATATATTGTGACTGCACCATGGGTCATTTCAAGGAGTTATAGGTTCGGAACAAACGCCGTGTTAACACGGCGTGTTAGTGTGTGTTAAAAATCGCGCGCAGAACCGCAAATTGCAGTGAATAAGGGCGCGATTCTGTGCTACGTGTTAGTGTTAGTGTAACAGATCTGTTAACACGGCGTCTCGGAAAACCGTGTTAGTGTTAGTGTAGCAGATCTGTTGACTCGGCATCTTGGGAATGTCAAGTCGGTATTGGGTTCTGCACGACTTTCAACACTAACACTAACACAGAATTGTGACCTCCGGTCCGTGTTACACGAGCTTAACCACTAAGTGATCCACCATTTCAAATTCTTCACGAAGCCCAACAAAATTCTCAATTGTTGGTAGAATGCAAGATCCAACACATTTATAAGTTGTGTTGAAAAATGAAACTCAATTTATTGAGAATCACGAAAGTTCCAAATCAATCAAAATTAACACCACCCAATTCGTTCAGATTAACAGATGTTTTAACAGATCTGTCGCACTAACACGATGTGTAACATGAGGTGTTCAACTCACTAACACTAACACGTCTTAAACATCATGTTAACATCGAGTTAACACGGTGTTTGTTTTGAGGTCACAATTCTGATTAAGTTAACATATCTGTTACACTAACACTAACAGTACACACAACCCAGAGTTGTGACTTCGCCCTATGTACAATGCAGATAATTAACACGGTGTTAACACCGTGTTAATAGATCTGTTAACACGGTGTTAACCTGGACGTTCACTTAGAGGCCGAGATTAATGCCGTGTTAACAGATCTGTTAACAGATCTGTTAAACTAACACTAACACGTAACACACGCATAACTGTGACCTCACCCAGTGTACATTTTTTGCAAAAACTATTTTTATTTCATAGAAACTTGATTTACCTATTTCGTTGGAAACAGAAGTTTAGACAAAGTAAGCATACAATAAAAATGTAATTATAATTTGCTTGAAAGTCATACCTATACTCATACCTATACCTATAAAAGGGCTTTATATATTGTTTCCTCTTAGAGGAAGCTAACAAAAGATTCGCGTGCAGCATGCAAAAAGACATCAGTGGCGAATCCATCCTCATTAAAATACAGGAATACAATGGATTATAGGTGGTCTGACCCCCTGAATTGCATTGTATTCCGTATTTTAATGAGGCTGGATCCGCCTCTGAGAAACACAAGCCACGTGCAGCGGCGTCGCCAGACTTTTGAAAGTTGGAGCGGGGGCAGGGGCGGGCAAATAGGGGTGGCATGCAATACAATTTGGAGGGGAGCACACACATTTGGCGACGTCTCTGCATGTACAGGTCTTCGTGTATCTGTTTTATCTTTTTTTTGTTAAATTTAAATTTTTTTCACCAAGAAAACTGTATAAAGTGCTCTTTCTCTAGTGTAAAGTACAATGGCGTGAATGTAATATGTACAAATTTGAAAAAGAAATCTGTGTGGGGGTTAAAAGGGCACCGGCAACCGTGGATGTTCGCCCAACAAAATAATTATGGACACTGTCGCTGAGGGCTCATCGCTGGTTGGTTGACACCCCGCGAAGGATTTGGCTGATTATCATTATTTAGACCGGTCAGACTTCCGGGGACCAGTCGGGGAGTGGCTATGGGGTTTTAACGTTGTGACGATTTCTTTGATTTGTCACTTTACCGTACCGCGTTTGTAACCACCCACACGCCAATCAATGGAAAATGCATCTTAGATTCTACTGAAAAAAAAAGTATTGTCTGAACTTGTCACAAACAAATAAAAATATTTGACCGTTAGTTTCCGGTTTGCAAGTACCCTTTACGAATTACAGGTTCAGGCTTGCTGCATCTCAGAAATAGTAATGTTGCTAAAGAGATATCTGGTTTGTTGGACGTCAACTTGAACGTTAACTTCTGTTGAGAGTAGACAAAACCACCAACAAAAACCTAAACAAATAAAGTACACACGGCCCAGGAGGCATCATAAAAAATGTTGATATCGGGTTTGAAAATTTGCCCTTCTATAGGTCCGTATGGTGTCGGACTTACCCACCCAATTTTCTTCCCTGAAAAACATTTGTTTTGGTTGTTCTCAGTTAGACCCCTGGATATTTTGACGTAAACCCCGCTCGAACAATTTTACGTAAGAAAATTTGTCTATATAAATATAATTATCTACATGCATTCTACGTTAGACACCCAACCCCCTCCCACCTCCCCCGGCCCCTCCTTTCAGATTTTAACCAAGCAGTTGGACCTGAAAAATTCACGTGATGTTGTTGTTGTTGGTTTAAAGGTAAACACCGGCTTACTGTTTACGTAATTTAGTGATACAGCATTATTGACAATACTTGTTTTTATGGTCCTTGTGAACAAAATAGTCAAAATGTCCCGTAATTAACCACAAAAGCTTAAAATTATTAAAAACGGTCAATACTCGAGTTATACGCTTTACCAGCCGTTCACTATCGCGCGAGACTCATCATCGTCATTGGTGTTGCGTTGATCCGCGGAAGCGTACTGTGCGCTTATGGGGTTTCGTGGTTTCGGAGCCACGCATTTTGCTAATTCTTGCGATAGAGCATACGTCTCAACTGTCCTTCGTCCATATCGAGCTCTCGGCTTAGCCCTCGATCTCCACTGATTTCGTGACCTGCTGTGCTCAGAGTCGGTGAATAACCACTTTTTTTTAGTTCGCTTGAATTGGGCATGCGTGCTACATTGGCGGTATATTTGACGTGTTGGCGTTAAATTTGGCAAAATTCGCTGATGGGCTTCGTTTTGCATATTTTCAGCACTTGTGCGTTTGTCAGGCAGTAACCCCAGTCTACATCTTCGTCCTCCTCCGCCGCTCTGGCATCAGTGTCGGTATCAGGCTGATTCTTTTTCTTTTTGCCCCGCATCTTCTTCTTTTTCGGCGGCTTTTTCCGCTTGAACCCTCCTTTCAGCAGCTTTCTGCAGAAACGGACCCATATTGAGTCTATCGTTCGGTTCGCTCACCCCGACTGAGCTTCATGGACTGTACTGCGTACGTCAACCGCGTTCTGATCATAGATTCCAACATCCTCACTCGGATCCATAATGCTACTTCCTTATCCGTGAGAACGTGTTTGATTTCAATCCACTTCGCCCAGCAGGCCTGGCCTATTTGCTGTGATATAAATTGAGGTTTCCGCGTGTTGTCGGTCAACCAATGCCCTAAGTACTTGAACTGTCGGACATTTTGGAGGCCGGCCTCACCCAACTTGATCAAGGTCGCCTGTTCACGCGTTGCTTTCGGCGTATTCCAACTCATAGTAACCGTTTTGTCGTCCGTCAGAGTCAGCCCGAACGCGGTGAATTGCTCCAAGATGATCGCCATCATCCTCGATCTCGTCATGTGTACGGCCAAACAATAGGATATCATCGGCGTACATGATTATTGTACTCGTTGATGTCGCTCGCGAAGCGTGTTCGGCTCGCTGCGCTCTGTCGGTGCACTCATTTTTTACGTCGTACTCGTGTAGGATGCCAGCGCCCGGGAAGTCAGCCTCAATCTGCGCCAGTGCAATACGTATCACGACATCTAGCATGTAATTAAAACATACGCAGGACTCCGGCCCTCCTTGGCGGACGCCAATTTAAACGGGTACCTGGTGAGTCAACACTATCGAGTCGTGCACGCGTTTCATTATACATCGCCTCCAGTATGTCAACTATCTTGGTTGACTGCATCCGGAGCCGTAGGATTCACCACAGTATCCCTCTGTGCGAGTGGTCGTAGGCTGCTCTCAGATCTATGAAACATCCCCATATGAAGTTTTCACCTTCTGACGCGCCAAGAAAACCCCTGCCGTCGTTCCCCGACCCCGCCTGAAACCCCACTGCGATGGATGCAGGCCGCCTCATGATTTTCCCGAGTCCTACAGAGAAGAATCGTCAGAAGAACCTTTTGAACTGTCGAGTTGGTCATCAGACCTCTATACTTGGTGGCGTCCGCGGTGCTGTCTTTCCCCTTTCACAGCGGTAGCAGGCGGCTAGTTTTCCAGTCGTCCGGGCATTCGCAGTGCTCCCAAACTCTACTCGTCAGTGCATGCATGCACGTACTGTTGTAGTTTCCAGTTCTCGCAATATTTCAATTGCTCCCCACTTACACCGCGTCATACCCTCTGCAACGTCCATTTTTCGGCATTTTCATGGCTGATTGCACTTCGGCTAGGTCTGGGCATTTGTCGTTGATGTCAGGAATCGTATTGTCTGGTATCAGGTACTGGTGCTGGTCTAGGTGGTCGAGTTGCGGCGCTGTTGGCGTTGGTCGGGCCTTGAAATGGTTCGCGAAGTGCACTTTTAGTGTTTCGGGTGGGCACAGAGATTTTGAGTTGGTTCAGCATTTTTTTCTCCCTTAAAAGTCGGTATTCCTCCTCGACGTTTCAATTTTCTGATGCTAGATTAATTTTGGCAGCGCGTTTTTGATGGTAATCTGTTTTCAGCCGAATTCGTACCTTTGTTCATTTTTTGGCCAGTTTTCGGCGTGCTTTTCGATTAGTCTCTGTGGCGACCCGACCTACGAGATCCCTCCATTCCGCTGTCGCCCACGGTTCCGAAGTTTTTACCGCCGTCGGGAACGATTCGCTCGGCAACGATTCGCTCTTCACTTGGCAGCTTTTTGCTTTGGATATCTCTCATTTTCTGCTGAACTTGAAGATGGACAGTGGACAGCCTGGACGACCGAATGGGTTTTTCCGTTTTCCGGAGAGGAGCTGACATTCATGGTTTGTCTTCACGAACGTACAATTGTAGTTCCACGACACTCAGTACCGGTTTGGGGCAGGCAACGTGTGTGTGTGCCGTGGGGGCTAAATGTCACATTATCCGGTAGACTGTCCACGGTCGATATCACTTTGGTTTCTCGGACTTTGTGTCAAACTTTTATGTTTGATTTTTCGGAGTTATGTTTAACTTTGTTTCATAACCTGAATAAATAGTCTCCTTTGTCAAAAAATCAGAGCTGAATTTGCAGTAATAAACTTCAGAAATAAATTGTGTATCACACAGCCATACAGCTGGAAATAAAACTAACTCCAAGGACACGTGATTTATCGAAACCAGAATCTGGTTGCGATAAATCACGTGACCTCGATTTTTTGAAAAACTTTCAAAAACGGCACAATTGTGTGGTTTCTTTTCAGGTTCTCTTCAGTCTATCTCGGAAAGACTTTCAGATTCATGTATTAGTCCGGCAGCCAAACCCAGATTTTGGGCCTAACCTTGTTTTGGGGTCTATAGTTTTTTTGTTCAACGGATTATGATAGTCTAGACCCTCTGTTTGAAAAATCTGAAAACTGTTACTCTGTCAGCATTGAGCAATTTTTATTTCGGCCAAAAACAAATTGGCCGCCAAATTGTGGTTTTTTTGCTAATAAAAGCACCAATTGCTCTGTTATAGTGTGGCTGTAATGCTTTAGAATTGTTCAAAAGGTCACAGAATGACAACATTTCATACAGAGGTATCCAATAGCCTCACAAGAAATATGGATTATACCAATATCAAATTTTAATACAGTTGCCATGGCAACCATTTGTCAAAATGGCCACCCATCCCATTAAAATGATATCAAAGTGGCCTGTATTGAGATCAAATTTACAAGATAGGTATAAAAATAGTTGTAGAGTCATCTACTTCAAATTCTTGAGGAACATTCTTTTCAGAATGGCTGCCTTTTCCATGGTTTATGTTAATCCTATACATCTAAAACAACAAAGAAAATTACTCTTCAAAGAAGTCTAACATTATTCAATGTTGAGGCACAATGTACATCTAAGCCATATGCTAACCCTCCAATATTGTATAAGGTTGTAAGTTTTCTTTTCAATGTTATAAATGTCAAGACAAACCACTCCACCCACCCCCACCCACACCCCCCCCCCACCCCCACCCCCCGCACCCCCACCCTCCGCACCCCCACCCCCGCCACCCGCACCCGCACCCCCACCCCCACCCCCCCTCCCCCGCACCCCCACCCCCCGCACCCCTACCCCCTACTATGCGTTCCCCCTGGAATGTCTGCGTTCCCCCTGGAATGTCTGCGTTCCCCCTGGAATGTCTGCGTTCCCCCTGGAATGTCTGCGTTCCCCCTGGAATGTCTGCGTTACGCCTGGAATTTATGTTGTGTTAATGAGCGTAGAAATGCCACAGATTTCTTCTTATGGTCGCAAAAAGAATACTATAGCCAGCGCGACTTAATACCCCTTTTCACAGAGCGGGGCACATATCAACAAACATAAAGAACTATCGCAGTGTCAATTACAAATGGTATCAGCAGATATTTTTTTTAGTTTCATCCATTTAAGTTTTCAAGTAATATCGTTAACATTTCATGTTGTAAAGCCAAAGTGCGTTGTTGTTAAGCATGTGATATGAAGTATCACACATTATCAAGTGAATAATAACCTATTTGTTCTGTGAAAATAGACCCCCTGATCCAATCGTGTTCCAAAATTGTACCGGCGTTCCCAGTGACGTACGTACTGGTCACTCCATCATTGAGCAATGTTCCAGGACATCACACGGGATTCCGCAGAAAACTCCTCCAAACTACCTACATGTATGTGCAAAGGTAGTCCTTTGGAAAGCGGTCATCACAGGCTTTTTATAAAATGTTTTATTCGTCCGAATAAAACACGCAAGCCAGGTCAAGTCCATACAGTCCAATGTCGATTCCGTTTATACCAGTTCCTCCATCATTGTTGTTGCCAGTCCAGGTCAATATCCACTATCATCACCAGTCCATGTCGAGCCATCATCAAGACGCAGACACGGATCCAATCGTGTTGAGCAACGTTCCAGGACATCACACGGGTTTCCGCGAGAAAACTCCTCCAAACCACCTATGTGCAAGGGTAGTCCTTTGGAAAGCGGTCATCACAGGCAGGCGAGGAATTGGAAAGAACCACTACGCCAACCCGACCGCCCTGCTCAAACAGTTGTTGTTGTATATTTTATGGCATCTTCGGCAACTAAGGCCCTTTATGCCATCAACTATACGGTTTTAGCTTTAGCTATACTATATTATCAACTTGAGATGACGAAGAAGGAGTTGCAGTTTTAGAAGTGGGAGGAAAACCCCCAGAGAAATGCCCCAGGGACTGCAAACCCAATCCACATACATACACGCCCCGGATTCGAACCCGGGACCCCAGAGGTGAAAGGCGAGGAAAGAACCCGTACGCCAACCCGGCCAACCCGACCGCCCCTGCTCTAACAGAACAACCAGGACAGATAGTCTAGTCACAAACACAACGCAGTGCTACGGTTTGTGTGTGAAACGTTGATAAATGTTAAGAAATGCATGTAGCCTATCAAGATTTTCACGCATGCTCACTTAGCCTTATATTTTAACACCAGTAAAAGGTACAATAAGATATTGAATAGGATTGGATAAGATATTGAATAGGATGTAAAATTGCTGTCAGGACCAAATAAGCATACTTGTTTGGGTGGGAATCAAGGTTGAACAAATTGCTGTATCCAACCATATGTCATTCATATCATTTGATTGTCGTTCTGTCATGTTTTGTCGAGGTTTTTGTTGGGATGAAAAAAAATCTCTTTTGAACGACGGCCGCACACCCGGTGATATTGATGTTTGGCGGCTTAACAATACGGCAAACAGCGCCATTTCAAGTAAAAAGTAATGCATCAGGACAACCTGGGCGTTGACGAGTACACCACTGCCAACATTACTAAAGAACTGTAAGGGATGGCAAAGATTGAATGGGATATGCAAAACCCAGCGACAAAATTAACGATTGCGAAATTCACTCGTCGTTGAGCTATCTCTAAAAATAGATCATGCATAATATACAACGGCCGATAAAACGTGGTTATTGCACACCCTGCCCTTGTACTGAGCGAGAGCACACAATCGCACATGGACAGGGACCAGTCTACGTGTGAGCACGGACCAAAACATTCGATCACTATACTGATTTTAAGGTCTGGCAACCGCCAGTATACATGTTTGTCCTACATACGAGCAACATACGAGCCCATCTGCATGGTATATATGTGAAGAAATTGCTCTATTATAGTACAAAGCAATTGTGCGTTGCTAATCGGCATCTGGAAATTGGGCACTGTGCAAAATATGAAATCAAGTTCTGTTGTGCCTAGATCAGATCAACGGGTTCTAAAAGTAGGCTATGACGTGATGTCAGGTCATTAAACAAGATGATTGTTATACATGTGACTTTGACTTTATTTTGTTTTCGATCAACGGGTTCTAAAAGTAGGCTATGACGTGATGTCAGGTCATTAAACAAGATAATTGTTATACATTTTGGGACGAAGGTTTATTTGCCAAAACCCCTTTGTGGAGATGGAAGCATTGTGATATTGTTAAATATTAACCTTTATCAGTATCAAAAGAATTATATATATATATAAAAAAAAACTTGATCCTCTCTCTGCGCGACATAAATTGAAGAGTGGTCGAACCGCTACGCACGACAAAATGCAGCTTCGAATTATTTCTGTTGTATCGGCTCTGTGCCTCGTGCACGCTGCAATGGGTAAGTCAAATTGTTCACCAAAACGTCTGTGTTTAATCGTCAACTTGCAATACTGTCGTCGGTGGGAAGCATGCATGTGTGGAAAAAATTAAAAGAATAAAAAATGTTGTCTATTCTCGTTCCCGCCATCTTATAGTATGTATTATCACTAATAGTCCATGGGCCAGAGGGACCCACCGTGCACACCCGCCCAACCCCCTAGAATTGACGAAACAAAGTTTTTCTAGTAGGTTTACATCTGTACTTCATTTTACTACTTGTTAACATCATACATGAGATTTACTGGGACTAACTACTTGATTTTGGATGTTACATGAACCCTCAAGCCCAAGACATTTGACGTCCATTTTAGGGTTAGGGGAAATTCTAATATCCATTGTTCCGTCCAAAATTGTCGTAGAGATACAAGTTACCCCTCAATATGTAGGTCTTGGTGAGTTCTACACAGTGGTACATGAGTCATGTTTTTAAATTTAGTAAGTTGGTCAACAGGGGTCAAAAGGTCAATTTTAAAGGGAGTGTCGCTAAATTTGGTAATCCTCGCCATCAAACAAAACTGTACGTGTAAATTAATAAAGTTTTACTATAACATGATATCATTCTGTCTCAACGTATTTTATTCGCCATATAAATACAGGTTAATTTGATTATATTGGTATTGGTAGAAATACTTTCTGCCACAACGTGGGTCAATATAGCACAAAAAATAACCTAACATCAAAACAAACTTACAGGCATGCACGGAAGGGGTGGAGACAATGACCTCTCTAATATAACTGCTGATGTCAGATATAGCTAAGTTTATTATTCATTAATGTGTATAACATGATACTGTGGCAAGACTGGCTGCACCATCCACCATATGAGCCGCTAAGGCAGAGTGGGCCACTCTGCCAGAATTGCCTCCCCGACAACCTGCACTTCTAGGGCTGTTTTTGAGACAAAAGTCTGGTTAGGCCCATGCAGGTTTAATCAGGATAAAAAACCTAACAAACTTGGCCATCCCGGTTCAGCCCGAAGCCATCCAAGCCAAGCTCAATGCCCTCCCAGCTATACCCAAACCCCAAACCCCAGCCCGAAGCCATCCCGGCCCAGCCCGGTTTCATCCCGGCCCAGCCCGAAGTCATCCAGCCCCAGCCCAATGTCCTCCCAGCAAAAACCTGAAGTCCAAAAGCCCAGCCTGAAGCCATCCCAGCCAAGCACGAAGCCACCCCGGCCCAGCCCAAAGCTACCCCGGCCAAGCCCAAAGCCCTCAGGCCCAGTCCGAAGGCTACCCTAGTAGTCCAGCCTGAAGCTGTGGGATAACTTCTGGCTGGACCAAGATGGCTTTGGGCTGAACTTAACTGGGATGGCTTCGGGCAGAGCTGAGAATTAAGGCTTTGGACAAAGTCCCCCCTCCGCCCCCCCCCCCCCTCCCCCCCTCCCCTCCTCCCCCCTTCCAGGATTTCTTGGCGACTATGTGGGTGTTGGGGTGAAACTGCCACTGATGGTTCCAACCCTTTTATTACTGGCTGGGGAGTTCTTTCTATTGTGCCTCTCTTTTTTTCCTATTTCGACACAAAAACAGAACTCCCTAAGCCTCTGAAATTTCGAAAATTATCGAAAATTCTCGAGGAGAGGAGCGATCCACATAGTTACAACGTCCACATAGTGAGCGCCATCCACATAGTGAGCGGTGCAAATTGCACAATCCACACAGTAACCACGAATTTGGTTACTCTGTGGATTTTTTGCTCCACTGCACACCCCCATAGAGAGTTTGGTCGTGCACGCAGTAGGCCTATAGGGAGGTCAATCCCCCCTCCCCTCCCCCCTCCCCCCTCCCCCCTCCCCCCCTCCCCCCTCCCCCTCCCCCCTCCCCTTCCCCCCCCCTATATATGGAACGCATACGCATTCCATATATACCTCAGCATTGGTAAAAATGGTTCAGTACTACATGTACATGTATAGTGCTATATACTACTACGTGTAGTACGATTCGCATGTCGCCACCTAAGTCTGAAATAAATGACAAAATGTATAGATTTCTTTTGTTTACTTAAAATGACACATCAAGCATCATTCAACTGGGGATTTAATGGGAAAACCTAATTTGAGGAGTGAGAAAAATGTGAGATGTGTGAGAAAAATGTATGGCCTATCTAATATATTTTGTACATAAGGTCTGAAGCCATGGTCAACTTGTCCATCCTTTCCCGATTTACTAAAAAGACATTTTCGGTTTGCGTACATACGCATTAGCTTGGACCCCCCGCCCCCCTTCCCCCCCGTACGCATGGTGTACGCAATGTCAACAAGGCTCCCTCCCCCTCCGTGCGTACGTTCTTTATGGACGGCCCCTTGAGAAAAAGCCATGTGGATAGATTTGTAAGTGAAACGATGAACTGAAGATCACTGAATTACGAAAATACTTTCCGTTCAACATTTCCAAGCTAATGTGTGGTTTTCGGTGCATTGTTTCACCCCGAAATTCATTCCAGAGAACTAGCTTGAATGGAACGTGTTTTCATAATTCAGTGATTGTCAGTGCATCATTTCACTGAAAATTCCTTGGCAGATAAAAGGATTATTCTTCTGAAAGCCATCATCCTGTGTAATAGTTTTATTTCCTACAAAATGTCAAGCGTAACCCACTCCTCGTCAGGTAAGACTTCCACACCGTTTTTTCCCAAACCGACGCGCGTGACAATCACGCGCAAAGAGGCTCAGTGTGAATAGATACGTTCCGACGATTGTTTTTAACTTATAATAAGTAAGTCGTTGGTAGTGGGCGCTCGTGAGTAAGCTCGTAAGTAGTGATCGTGTGGACGCACTTACTTACAAGTTACCAACGACAATTTACCTACAAGAAATATAATGAGTAGCGCGCTACTTACGAGCGCGCATTGTTGGTATATGGGCCGTGTGCATGCTTGCGCGTCGTTGTAAAAGCACCGTGTTGGCTAGACTAGTTCCCTGCCCTCATATTTTCTCCCGCTTCGTCGTATATGAGGACAGGTACACGCTGCTATGTTTGGCATAAACCTCCAGGAATTCCTGGAGGTTTATGCAAATTAAAGGGGTTGTGTCACGGTTTGCGCAAGCGCTAAGCGCGCGCTCAGAAGAATGTAGTACAATTTTGTTACACAACGCCATTGGTTCGTTGCGTAACATTGTGTACTTCACTTTAACTACATGTACATAACAAGGTGTTGCGCGCTTTCGTTCAATTTGGTATCGCGCGCGCGCTCGCGCGATCAAGTCTGTAAAATTGCTGTCATGACCAAATAAGCATACTAGTTTGGGTGGGAATCAACGTTGAACATAGTCTTGATGCAAGACCGAATTTACTGTTAGAGTTCGCGATCCCCTCATTGTTCATTTTAGCCGCCAGAGGGCGTACCTACACTCACAACGTGAACTCGAAAACTCGGTCTTGATTACTCCGTAAGAAAAAAGTTCGATAACCTTTATGGAAGACATGAATAATTAAACAGCAAGGTCAAAAATTATGGGCGCCTGCGTAGAAGAGAAAGCGATGCCTCCATAAATAGGTCATGTGGGATGGTAACTTGCCGTGTACATTTGTACGTACTTGCAGTGATTCACCGTGCCGCGCGAAAATGATATGGGGCCGTTTTCGTGCAGTGACCGTGGTGCATGGCCTGCCGAGAAGCGGCATTTCTCGGTACGAGTGCGCGCCCAGCCCAGCCCGGTGACTTCCTGTCCCCGGCCGGGGGTGCCTGTCCGTGTAGATTAATACCCAATGCCATGGCCAAAACATTGGACAATGTTGGACAACAGTGGGAAAAAAATCTAAAAATCATGAAAATTTCTCTCTTTTAGTTTTTACACCATGGTTTTTACAACCAAACTAACATTTTACATGGTTTTATAACAATGGAAATCCAGGCTGCATATGGGGGCCTAAAATCAGACATGTCATAATTTTATTTCTCATTTTTATCATCAAACTTGTTCTAACATGCATTGTTTATTTTTCATTTAATACAAAATAAAGACGTTTATAGTGGTCGGATATGGAATTCAACCTACAAATTCAAATTATTTCTGCACTTGAAGTCAAATATTGAACTAATGAATCAGACAATGTTGACGAACATTTCCTTGGACAATGTTGGACAGCAGTGGGAAAAATCAAAAAATCATGAAAATTTCTCTCTCTCTTATAGTTTTTACACCATGGTTTTTACAACCAAACTAACATTTTACATGGCTTTATAACAATGGAAATCCAGGCTGGGGGCCCAAAATCAGACATGTCAGAATTGTATTTCTCATTTTTATCATCAAACTTGTCCTAACATGCATTGTTTATTTTTCATTTAATACAAAATAAAGACGTTTATAGTGGTCGGATATGGAATTCAACCTAAAAATTCAAATTATTTCTGCACTTGAAGTGAAATATTGAACTAATAAATCAGACAATGTTGACGAACATTTCCTTGGACAATGTTGGACAACAGTGGGAAAAAATCTAAAAATCATGAACATTTCTCTCTTAGTTTTTACACCATGGTTTTTACAACCAAACTAACATTTTACGTGGTTTTATAACAATGGAAATCCAGGCTGGGGGCCTAAAATTAGACATGTCAGAATTGTATTTCTCATTTTTATCATCAAACTTGTTCTAACATGCATTGTTTATTTTTCATTTAATACAAAATAAAGACGTTTATAGTGGTCGGATATGGAATTCAACCTAAAAATTCAAATTATTTCTGCACTTGAAGTGAAATATTGAACTAATAAATCAGACAATGTTGACGAACATTTCCTTGGACAATGTTGGACAGCAGTGGGAAAAATTTAAAAATCATGAAAATTTCTCTCTTAGTTTTTACACCATGGTTTTTACAACTAAACTAAAATTTTACATGGTTTTATAACAATGGAAATCCAGGCTGGGGGCCTAAAATCAGACATGTCATAATTTTATTTCTCATTTTTATCATCAAACTTGTTCTAACATGCATTGTTTATTTTTCATTTACAGAATAAAGACGTTTATAGTGGTCGGATATGGAATTCAACCTAAACATTCAAATTATTTCTGCACTTGAAGTCAAATATTGAACTAAAGAATCGTGTTGACGAACATTTCCTTTTTTTTTTTATTTTAGTTAACCAAACTCAGTGTGCAAATTTCCTTCAAGGGCTTCTGTCCTATCTACAAAGTAGTTTGCTGTTGTTCCCTGGAATTCGTAAAAACAGCTTCATATCCACAAAATTAATGGGCCTTCTCAAAGCATTCTCCTCAAAGCACTGAAAAGGGTGAAATTTTAAACATTTAGTAAACTAATAAAGTAACATAAAATTTAAATTTGTTCCATTAAACGTTATTCCAGTATATTTTCGAAGGCTTATGCAAGCAAGTTGCTCAAATTAATTTTCTGCTTGCTGTAAAAACAAAAACATGCACGAAGAATCAGAAAAAAAAGTGTTGTTTCAAATAGGCCGTAAAAGGTCGATCCTTGGGTCACAAAAATTTGCCTTATTTTTTGTTGGCCTAAATGAAAATCAAATGGGTCATATTTGACTTTAGAAAATGTACAATTACTTTTGTAAAACCATGTGGCTTTGAGAGACTCCTTTCAACATTAAACTTACAAAAATTTAATAAGGGCATTTTGAATTTTTTTAAAATCTGCCCAACAATTTATAATACTTCAAACATTGTGTACAAAGCATGCGATAGTGAGTGAAATTAGTAGTTTTTAAGAAAGTGGGTGGTTCTTCACTCAGATTAATTCACTCCTAAATTTCGTTTTTTTTCTATCATATCTGAACTAACCGATGCTTGCAAGTCATTTTAGGGAAAAATAGTAGTGGATAACTTCTCTGAAATCGTTTAGCACTTTTTTTTTTTACCGAAGCCAATAATATAAAAAAAATGTCATAGTATAGAGGAGAAGAAAACAATCCCAGTCGTTTTCTTCCTCCATGCGTAAAGCGATGAAAAAAAATCGTGACCAAGCAGAAAATGCCCTAAGAAAATCTCTAAATGCCAGTCTTTGATAGCCTTTGAACTTTTCGATTCCCAACTTGGAACGAAATGCTTCGTCTTCACTGGCCGCCCAATCATCACACCCGACCGTAGACCCGTTCACGGGGGTCTAACCCGACCGTACGAGCAACGCAGGCCGGCAAGCGGCAAGGCCCGGACGGTACAGGCGAGCCACTGAGTGCAACGCGCAAGATAGCTTTGTCCGTGGACAATGTGTTTGCCTCATATCATGTTTGCCTGCTGACTGCTGATCGATCGATCGATCAGCGACTGGAAAAGCAGCGACATTTTTATGCACTGTCCTGTCCAGTGTGTACTCTGGGTACCAGACCGACACAGAGCTGTTGTGAATTATGGAAATTAGATGACGTCACGCATTTCAACGTGTCACACAAAGGTATGCCAGGAATTCGCTCGGTATTTTGCGAGCGATTTATACGGAATATGAAAGACCGTCTTTTCGACTGTATTTCAGGTGCGCCCTCTGGCGGCCAATGGTGAATAGTCTATGTACATCGTGTATTGCGCGCAAAAAGGCAGTCTTTACGAAAGACTACGTTGAACAAATTGCTGTATCCAACTTAGTCTTGGCTCAAGATTATTCTAGTCGATATTGGTTTGTGTACGAGTTGGCCATTCCCAGTAGTGCGCCCTCTTGCAGCACTAACAGACCAGCCCTTTATGGAATAACCCTTTCATTCTCCTTCGCTTTGCTCATACGAATGAAAAACAGTTTGATTCTAATGAATGAGTCGAATATCACAGAACATATGATTTAAATGTTTTATTAATACAGCATGGGATAGTGGCCGGGAACTCTATTGCCGAGCACCTTTCAACCTATTTCAACAGTACATGTTATAAAAAACTACAATGTACATTGCAACGAATAATTATCAAGTTAAATGGTATTAGTAATACCTCCACCTGCGGAAGGTTGAGAAAATTAAAACAAAAGTATCTTGTAAGTGTAATTAGAACGAAAAGCACCTTCTCCTGGCATCCATCTGGAACCAAGCCCTTTAGGCTCTTCGGAAATCGTCCGGCTTTCAACAACTCAAACACAAAACAAAACCATCTTCTCCTGGTATCCATCTGGAACCAAGTCCTTTAGGCTCTTCGGACATCGTCCGGCTCTCAACAACTCAAACTCAAAAACATAGGCTACATTTTAACAATTAAGAGTAAGAGTAGTACATTGTAAACACCAAAATGTACTGAAGAACAAAGTGAAAAGGTATATCGTGTGAAAGAAATACATAAAGAATGTCTGAACACAACACGAAAAAGCAAAATCGTAAGCATGAAAGATTTCCGTGTGCTACGACAATCAGAGAAATCTCTGGGATCGAGAACTCGCCCAGGAACATGGCAATGCTTTTGGCGTCAGTCCATGCAGCAAAAACTGCTGGCGCTCGGAGGCCACGAAAAACCTCCTTTTATATTTTCTTTGGTTTTTAGGAGGAAACGTGGGTGCATCCTAGGACACCAAAAGGAGGCGCTCTCCCCTTATCATTACCACATTACCTAGGTTTGTCCCTTGGGGTTTTAAAACAAATTATAATTTGTCAAAGGGGGTAAGCTAAAGGGAAAACATGCATGCATCTACTCAAACATAAAGACAACGAAAAACACTCAACATACTGTCCCAACTGACCAAGCTCAAGAGGCCTTTGGACATTGTCCAGTTCGTTTCAACTGAAATATTCAAATTATTCATAACTATACAACAGGTTACTCTCGACGAGTTATTCTCTAGCATAACTCAACATATACTGTCCCACCTGATCAAGCCCAAGAGGCATTTGGACATTGTCCAGTTCGTTTCAACTGAATTATTCAAATTCTTCCTATAAATATACAACAGGTTACTCTCAACGAGTTATTCTCTAGCATATATACCAGTATACATGAATATGTTCCTTCTTAACCAGCCCTTTAAACTTTTCAAGTTTCAATAGTACTACAGCCATTATTCTGGAAACCAAGCGCTTTAGGCTTTCAGAATATACCCGGTAATAATAGTCTCGTTCACGTTACAACCCATCTAACGGGAATTAACAGTTACACCAATGTATATGATATGTATTTGAACCAAAACGTCATACTGTTCTTAGCTTGATTCGACTTGAATTATCTATAGGAAGGACCGAACACAAGAACAGGAGCAGTAAACTACGTCCGATAGGCTCGCCGAGGTACATGTACATATATTGGAATTATAAATTCATACTCGCAAGTACAGTATTTATGAAAATTATTCCAATTCAAGCATGATAATTCCACGTGAAAATTTCAGAACAGCGTCATCTTCAAATATAATTTAATAAATGTTTGGTACTGCAAATTTGGAAATTAGAATAAAAGCAACGACAAAGACATGTTAAAGCTTTTCGACTCGCACTCATCAGAGCAAAACACAAGAATGGTGTCGGTGACGCTATCGAGAAAAATAATGCGGGAATTACGTGTTCAGAATGCTGCGCGCTAATTGGTCAGCCGGTGCGCAGGTACATGTAGCATGCAATGAGCTTAGGGTTATTAAATGAATGAGTATTGTAGCCTCGAGCATGCCCAGATGCACAATACTGTGCGCTCTGGCCAGTGAACTGCATGTTACCAGCAGTTGGGGTGATCGAGCTTGTTGTGCCGGCTATGCGTGCATTTTGCGGGAAGCAGGCAAGTTGCATCCTGAGATATCAGGGAATTTTCACTCTGTAAAGCGACGTAACAATACCCTGAGGAAACACACGCAAATCTGTGGAGTAAGCCGGCTGTTGTCTTGAGCCAATTCACGCCCGAGTCATTTTGATGTAATTCAATCAATTCGGTCATGTTATGCTGAAAAGAAACGATTTCTATACTTTCCAGAAATTGTAGTGGGTTCCGTTCCTTATGACTGTCCCATTCCTACCAAACTTTCAAACGACGATCTTAATTTACTCCGCAGTTTTTCAAATTAATAACATAGATGCATGCTGACGAATGTAATGGAACGGATTCCCCAGTATGCTTTAAATAGCAGCCAATCGTCGACGCGGACAACGGCCAGCATTACCGAGTACATGTATCACATGCATGCACGGTGTTTACAATCTGCGCGCGTTACATTTGAATGCCTGCAATCATGCTGCAATGCACTGCCAAGCGTCCTGATTGGTCCAGCAGAGGCGACAAGGTTTCTGTCGCTAGTCCCACCGCGAACTGGGGCCTTTTTCAACAGGGCCACTGTACGCAGGAGTTAGGGAATGCGTTAAGGGGGCACTGTTGCAAGAGGATGGGCAAGTTGCTGCGGCGGATATATGATCATCATCCTGAGATCTCGGGTAATTTTCATTCTGCTAAGCGACGTTACAACAGGGCTTCGGTACGCACGATCGGGGAGTGCATTAAAGGGGTACTGTTTTAAGAGGATGGGATAATGGGACTCGGTTAAATCTATTTGATGCGATCTTCTAGTCTTTGAGACGTACGCCTATACGTATACCGAGCTTCATATCGGCACCAAAACTAATAAATTGTATTGCTTTAAAGAAATCCTGGGAAACTGAAGACCAAACAAGGGTAGTTTCTTGGTTCCAGTGAATTAAGTAAGCAATTGACATAGCTAAGTATGTCGAGTATCAATTCCTTGTTAGGGTAGATTTGCTACTCAAAAAGAAAATAATGCTAAAAGAATGTATGTATAACTTATACAATATAATGGTCATGTTCAAAGGAACAAAAAGAGTATCGGTCGTGTTTAACCGGAATCGAAAGGTAAACAAAATATTCACGGCATACCTAACGAAAGCATAAATTAACGTCACCCCATAACTGTGTGTTCAACAGTTCAAGAAAGTAAAGAACTTGTCGGGAAAAGGATGAATGGAGTTATGTGTACATTTTGTTATGTAATAAAAATGCAGACGAGTACTTTAATTCAGGAATGTTAAACACTTTCTCATTCGTTCGAGTCTGGGAGAATTTAAAAGCCATTGCCACTCTAGGTTTACGTGAATAAAACGCAAACGAGCCTAGAGTTAACTTTCGAATTAAGTAACTATATAAGTAGGCTTAAATTACTTAACGACAAGAAACTTAATCTGTAGCAGATTATCGCATGAGATATAAGTTTTCTAGACTAGTTTTTAAATGACAAGGAGGAAATGGAAGATTACGATTAATGAGGATTTCAAGAATACAAGTGAGCTAGCTTAGTGTTACTCTGAATTAAGCAAGTTTAAGTAGTTTAAAATTATGGATGAAAAATCCATAGGGCCTACTATCCATTCATTACAAGATCCGAACTTTATGGATCGAGAAAGGAAGAACAAGGCAATGGGCGAAAGTGAACCTAGGAAGCGACTTAAAATACATTTGACGAAGATCTTAAATTGTATGAATTATTACGAGATCCGAAAAACTAAGGATCAGATATCTTGAAAACAAGGAGGGGGTGGACAAATGTATGCATGTGAACATCAGAATCATTAAAAACGAGAAGCATAGGCATAAATGCATTCACTATTGAAATATCAATTTGAGTGAATGAGCAAAGGTAGTATGTAGATAAAAAGGAACGGGGCAAAACAACTGTTTAATAAAGCACATCACAGCATTGCTTTAGAGGCCAGAGTGGATAATCACTGATGCAACATACATAAAGTTGGTGCGTATAAAGTAAATATATATGGGCTCAAAATTAAAAATCTCAGCGGATATACACCGCCCTCTACAGGCAATCACCATCCCAAACTCCAAGAACCAACACAATTAGACTCGAGATGGTCTTAAAATCCCACCTACGTTAGTGTTAAAAGCCGTGGTTCAAAATGAACGAACTTTAAGGAAGGACTATTCATAAATAGCGCATCATGAACACTACACAGAGTTGTAGTTTAAACGTTATTCATATGAATATGAATCATATAAGAAAGCTTTTATTAAAATAATTAAATCCAGGGGAAATTGGAATATTAGTTCTACACGACCAGAAATCGTCTTACTAGCGTATAAAAATATTTCATTCGCGCGCCCGTAAAACATGCATTTGGCCAAATAGCCAAAAATTCACCTCCAAGAGCAAAGAATATTGACGCAAGTCATTATGCAAATTCAAGACAGTACCAGGACACAATTCTAAAGTGCGAAACAGTAATATTTGTATCCTATAAGCCCGTATCGACCGAAAATACTCACGGGACTATAAATGTGAATTACGTTTACTAAAGGATAAGATACTGAAAAATATAGAAGAAATAAAACGTACAAAATAAATAATTTTGCTGAAGTGGGACTTACGTACTATTTTTGAATGGTGCCTGTAGTGTTAAATACGGGAGGAATTTACATCAGTCGTGCATACTTCGACCGAATTGCAATAAGTAATTGAAACCAGATGCAGATCAATACAAAGCAAAAAGGACCTAATGATTTTAAATATCTTATTGGAACGCCCTTAAATTTCCATGCAACAATAACGACATCACTGACAAAAAGTCTTACACCGAGTTGTCTTTTTACGTATAGCTTAACTGTCCGAGCATGGTACATCAGTGTTCACCTTGTGAAGAACAGACAGACGTTTAAAGCGACGAACCTGGGGGGTGGGGGGGGTGGGGGGGGGGGGGGGGGTGGGGGGGGGGGGGGGGGGTGTGGGGGGAGGGGGGGGGGGGGGGGGTGTGGGGGGAGGGGGGGGGGGGGGGAGGGGAAATCACAAACAAAAAACGACAACAGACAAACAATGCTCTCATAGGGTGGGAGGGGGAGGGGGGGATTGCTAGTTTATAGGCATAAAAGACAGTCGGAAAATATGTACAATAGTTCAGCTTAAGGGCGAACAAACTGGCGGGAATTTATAACTAATTTCATTGCGATAAGTTGGGTATGGTTGTGTAGTGTTAACGTGCTCGGCGTAGAGTAGACGCGACCTGAATGAAGAAACGGACCTTAACTGTACCTTTGTATACGTGGTACATAGAATGCCAATAATGACCAGTCATGCATAGCACATTGTGAACACATACCGATACACAATACAAAGGACCGTAAAGCCGTTATACGATCATTCAACCAAATGAAACTACATTTTTCAAATTGTTATAAACTCGTGCCGCGCTTTGTGCATGACGTAATGCTTAGTGCTATTTTAAACACCACATGCACAGTAGCGGGTCATCATATTCAGTCGTTGTATGTGGAATATGTGGAGCGGGAACCAGTCTAGGACTGTCGTTGTTAACTTTGCCCGTCTGAACCGACCTCGGCCCCATGGTCTACTGCCACTGCTTAGGAACGAAGAGCAGTTAGGAACGAGGAGCAGTTAGGAACGAGGATGCTCGACCACCCTGGGGACGAGGTTGCGTCTGAACATGTTTGCGTGTGCGAAGAGCGCGTTGCAAGCGTCATGTGTGCGTGCTGTTCGATTTACCAACAACGAAAAACGCACAGTCCATGCACTGGAAAAAGCTGCGTCCCAGCTATGGCGGAAGTGTATAGGGAAGGCGTCCTAGTAATATTGTATACTGCATGAAAACAAAGAGAGCAATAATACCACGGTAGTTAGTGGCCTAGTTTCGCTCACATGAGGGCGCCCTTGTAAAATTGCATGTGCGCACGCATTTATAAATTCAATTCATCTCCAATGATCTTGCTCTATTATAGTACAAAGCAATTGTGCGTTGCTAATCGGCATCTGGAAATTGGGCACTGTGCAAAATATGAAATCAAGATCTGTTGTGCCTAGATCAGATAAACGGGTTCTAAAAGTAGGCTATGACGTGATGTCAGGTCATTAAACAAGATAATTGTTATACATGTGACTTTGACTTTATTTTGTTTTCGTGCATTTTGGGACGAAGGTTTATTTGCCAAAACCCCTTTGTAGAGATGGAAGCATTGTGATATTGTTAAATATTAACCTTTAGCAGTATCAAAATAATTATATACATGTATATAAACAAACTTGTCAAGATCCTCTCTCTGCGCAACATAAATTGAAGAGTGGTCGAACCGCTACGCACGACAAAATGCAGCTTCGAATTATTTATGTTGTATCGGCTCTGTGCCTCGTGCACGCTGCAATGCGTAAGTCAAATTTTTCACCAAAACGTCTGTCGTCAACTTGCAATACCTTCGTCGGTGGGAAGCATGCATGTGTGGAAAAAATTTAAAGAATAAAAAATGTTGTATATTCCAGTTCTCGCCATCTTATAGGTCTGTATTATCACTACTAGTCCATGGGCCAGAGGGACCCACCGTGCACCACCCCCAACCCCCGCCCCCTAGAATTGACGAAACCAAATTTGTCTAGTAAGTTTGCATCTGTACTTCATTTTAACACTTGTTAACATGAGATTAACTGGGACTCAATACTTGATTTTGGATGTTACATGAACCCTCAATGGATATTTACATATCCATTGTTCCGTCAAAAATTACCCCTCAAAATGTAGGTCTTGGTGAGTTCTACACAGTGGTAGATGAGTTATGTCTTTTAATTTAGTAAGTAGGCAACAGAGGTGAAAAGGTCAATTTTAATGGGAGTTTCGCTAAATTTGGTCATCCTCGCCATCAAACAAAACTGTACGTGTAAATTAGTGAAGTTTTACTAGAACATGATATTATTCTGTCTCAACGTATTTTATTCGCCATATAAATACAGGTTAATTTGATTATATTGGTAGAAAGGCTTTCTGCCACAACGTGGGAAATATGTGGGTCAATAAAGCACCAAAAATACCCCAACATAAAAACAACTTACAGGCATGGAAGGGGTGGAGACAATGACTTCTCTAATATAACTGCTGATGTCAGATATAGCTAATTTTATTATTCATTAATGTGTATAACATGATACTGTGGCAAGACTGGCTGCACCAGTCACCATATGAGCCGCTAAGGCAGGGTGGGCCACTCTGCCAGAATTGCCTCCCTGACAACCTGCACTTCTAGGGCTGTTTTTGAGACATGGGATTCAAAACGTCTGGTCAGGCCCATGCAAGTTTAATCAGGATAACAAACCTAACCAACTTGGCCATCCCGGTTCAGCCCGAAGCCATCCCAGTTCAGCCCGAAGCCATCCAAGCCAAGCTCATTGCCCTCCCAGCTATGCCCAAACCCCACAACCCCAGCCCGAAGCCATCCAGGCCCAGCCCGATGCCATCCCGGCCCAGCCCGAAGTTATCCAGCCCCAGCCCAATGCCCTCCCGGCAAAAAACCTGAAGTCCAAAAGCCCATCCTGAAGCCCCGAAGCCCAACCTGAAGCCCCAAATCCCAGCCTGAAGCCACCCCAGCCCAGCACGAAGCCAACCCGGCCCAGCCCAAAGTTACCAAGGCCCAGCCCAAAGCCCTCAGGCCCAGTCTGAAGGCCACCCTAGTCCAGCCTGAAGCTGTGGGATGACTTCGGGCTGGGCCAAGATGGCTTTGGGCTGAACGTAACTGGGATGGCTTCGGGCAGAGCTGAACATTAAGGCTTCGGACAAGGTTGGGAGGGTTCCGGGCTGCACTGGGAGGTCTCTAGGTTGGGTCAGCCCAAGATTTTTGACGGCCATTTTAGGGTTAGGGGAAATTCCGTCGACTTCGAGCGCAATAGAACCAACACCTTCGTCGAGCCATCGACCACCAATGTCGACTTCGAGCGCAATAGAACCAACACCCTCGTCTAGCCAACGACCACCAATGTCGACTTCGAGCGCAATAGAACCAACACCCTCGTCTAGCCAACGACCACCAATGTCGACTTCGAGCGCAATAGAACCAACACCCTCGTCGAGCCAACGACCACCGATGTCGACTTCGAGCGCAATAGAACCAACACCTTCGTCGAGCCATCGACCACCGATGTCGACTTCGAGCGCAATAGAACCAACACCGTCGTCGAGCCAAAGACCACCAATGTCGACTTCGAGCGCAATAGAACCAACACCTTCGTCGAGCCATCGACCACCAATGTCGACTTCGAGCGCAATAGAACCAACACCCTCGTCTAGCCAACGACCACCAATGTCGACTTCGAGCGCAATAGAACCAACACCCTCGTCGAGCCAACGACCACCGATGTCGACTTCGAGCGCATTAGAACCAACACCGTCGTCGAGCCAACGACCACCGATGTCGACTTCAAGCGCAATAGCACCGACACCGTCGTCAAGCCAAAGTGCCTTAGTTTTATCATCAACCCAAGTGACACCGTCGTTTTTACCTTCCCCCAAGCCTCATGGTATGTATAGTCAAGCCCAAAATTATTCATACCCTTACTAAATTCAGAGTCTTTGATCTATCACGGTTAAAGATAGCATAGCTTCGGGCTATTTAATTGACAGATTTGCAAATAAAAGTGTTATGTCCACAATTATTTATACCCTTGCTTAGATCAGTTCAAATTCACATTCAGTAATCGATGGAAAAGCCTCAGTTTGTGATCAGAGCCTCCGAACGTTCACGTACTTGCTCACAAGATTTTTACGTACATGTCTTCACGGGGATTTTATCTATTTATTTATTCCATTTATTTACCCAGGGTGTGCCAAAACAGTTTACAAAAACTGGTTTCCATTGGGGCCCTGCAAACACTCATAAAACGAATATATTAAATTAAACAACTTCACAATCACAAACAAACTGGAATAAGATACAACAACTACAACATCAACAATTCACAAAACATCAACACTCGCACAATTGGACAAAACTAATGGTTACAAAAGAACAACATCACAATAAATATTATACATGCACGTGACACTGAAATTTACGCTAATTACGGAAAGGGAAAAAAACCTGCAAGACCCATTTTTAAGAGAAAAACAAATGGAAAAATTTCCCTCCGGCTCCAAAATTTAAGTTTAATTTTATGGCAACCAATTCATACGACTCCGTAAATTAGCATTTCTCCCTTGTAGTTGATAATGTTAATATTATGTACATGTATTATGTTTGGCGAAGTGCCGATTTGAATTAGCTTTTTAAACATGTCAGCTGATGGAGTTAGAAAATCGCATTTCCAAATTATTCTGGCTGCGCGTTTGAGGGATTTAATCAAGACAGTGTTATGAGATGCGTAACGGTCACCCCATACTGTGCAACAACAATCTAGACTAGGCATGACTAAACTTAACATAAGGGTGTGCATGTGCTTTTGAGTTACGCAATCCCGAATTCGTTTAAACATAGCTAATTTCGCAAAAACTGTCTTCTTTACATATTCGACCTGTTGGTTCCAACTTAAGGTTTCGTCAACAATAACACCCTTGGAAGCATTTAAACGATTTAACGTTATGCACTTGGTTATTATTGATATGTACTCTGAGCTCATGCGCGCTTATCTTTTTCTTTGGGCCAATGAGCATACATTTGGTTTTACTGGCATTAACTTTGATTTTGTTTTTAACGGACCACCGATGAATCATGTCTATATAATGACTTGTTCAGGCTTGTTTCAATTTCGACAATGCTTTCGGCAAATTAGTGTAGAGTCATCGGCATACATATATAACTTACACTTTTCTGATACATAAAGGGGCAGGTCATATGTATATATAATAAACAATAAATAATGGGCCCAGAATTGATCCTTGTGGTACACCGACACTTATAGGCAAGGATTTTGACATATGTTTACCAATATTAACGGTTTGACTGCGATCACTTAAACCAGTCTATTACCGGAATCGACATGTTCAGCTTTTTTAGTTTTTCTAAAAGAATTTTGTGGTCAACGAAGTCAAATGCCTTACTGAGATCTAGGAAAACTGTTCCGGTCATTCTCCCGTGATCCATAGCTTGAAGACACTCGTTTGTTGAATCGTTTAGTGTACTTTCTGTTGAGTGCAAAGGCCGAAATTCAGATTGACAAACAGATTGACAAACATGAATTAAATTGTTTTCATCAAGGTACGAGTATATGTTTGAGTGTATCCATCTTTCTAGGATTTTAGAGATAATCGGCTAGACTGATATAAGTCGGTAATTACATGCGTTGCACTTATCGCCTCCTTTATGAATAGGTGTAACTGAAGCATGTTTCCATGCCTTTGGATACAACTAACTGTTCATTTCTTATCGAAAGGTTAAACATATGCGTTAAAGACTTAGTAATATAAGGTGCAGCAATTTTAATCATATTAACGCAAATACCATCTGGGCCTGTTGCTTTCCCAAGCGACAAAGACGCAATTTGCTTTTGAACAAACTATTCTGGGATACTATAGGGAGAGAACACAATGTTCGTAATCTGGTGAAGTAGCAAGAGAATGGTCGTGAGAATCATTGGCCCCACTTGAACTTGTGTGATTCTCAGCGGCCATACGTACAACAATTGTTGGAAAATATTCATTGAAATTGTTTGCGATATCGGTAGGGTTATCAACATATTCTCCGTTTGGTTGGGGAGATGATTGAACTCGGGACACATTTTTGTTTATTGGGAAGGACTTTCTTTCACAAGAGAGATGATTTATGGCCCACTCCTCCTTCACGAATGTCTCCAGGTCTTTGGGGTTGGTAGGCTTACTTGCCATCACTTGGGTCTTGAGCTCCCTCCACAGATCCTAGATTGGGTTGAGGTTCGGACTTTGGCTTGGCCACTCCAGAAGGTCTACATTATTATCCCAGGACCATTTTTGAATGAATTGGCATTGTGTTTTGGATCGTTGTTTGCAGACTGTTTGATGTTTTACTCTATGATCTTGACTTACTGCTTCTTTTTTCGTCGTACTTTCCTTGCCAGATGACGTGGCACCTTGGGATTCCGACCACGTAAACTTTGTTTAGGCCTACTTCCTAATTATGCGTTGTATGGTAGCAAATGACACTCCGATTTGTACATGCCATCTAAATGTTTTTAGGTAAAGTACATTTAAAAGTTCCAACATAGGCTAGCTTGTGGGTAGGCCTAAGAGAAAAATGCAAAACTCTCAGATTTTTCATAGGCTATAAATAATTTTGGGCTAAACTGTAACTCAACATAAACGTATGATTCTGGAAAGAAATACATCCATGTGGTGTTTGTTACCATTGTGCTATCAACACTTTGAGTAAGCTTTTTCTTTTGTCAACTCACGAAGTAAGATTTTTGATCATTACATATGATGCAATGAGCTATTTAAACCTTTTGTCGAACTGCTATAAAAGAGTGCAAAAGAAGCAAAAAAAAAGTGTCACAAAAGTAACTAACGCCGATATACATGTATTTTTGTTTTATATGTCTTGTTAAAAGCAGGAAAGATTGGTCAATGTCCCTCGCCTACTTACAAGTGGGACCATGGCTGCGGCTACGACTTCAAGTCATGCTCGAACGATAGCGACTGCTTCGGTGCTATGAAGTGCTGCAAACCTTATACGTATAAGGACAATTGCAAGACCTGTATGGACCCAGTCGCCAAATCCACGACAACCCTACCAAAAATAGAAACCACGACTCGTCGTAAGTACCGAAAAATCTCGTGTCCATCTGACTATCAGTCCATGAACGATCTGGAGAGTGTATATTGACTCCCAAGTATTAATGTGTGCGAAGCGCACTCACGCCACCTCCCGCCAATTAACAGTAACGTACGATTGCCAATATACTGCCGAAGTGAATACGCGTCATCTATTGTTAGTTGCCTAGGCGATGGCTCTACACTAAACATGAGCAATTTCATGAATTATCTACCAAAGGCTTTAAATTAAACGTTGAATATATTGATTACAAGGATGTGGAGAGAAATTTGAGTGAAACGATGCACTGAAAATCACTGAATTGTGAAAAGACTTTCCGTTCAAGCTAATTCTATGGATTTTGGTGCATTCTGTCACCCCAAAATTATTCTACAAAATTCTTCCAATTAGCTTGGACGTAAAGTGTTTTCATAATTCATTTATTTTCAGTGCATCGTTTCACTGAAAATTCCTTCTATACCGCTTTTTGTAAAAGCGACGCGCGTGGCAATCACGCGCAAAGAGACTCAGTGTGAATGGGGCTTTGGAATGTGATGTCATGCAACGTCACAATGCAGTGGTTTCCGCCATGTTTGTTGGCAGTAACGTGCGCGATGTACGTTCAGCTTGTGCGTTCAGACGATGGTTGTTAACTAGGAGTCAATTAACAACGACGCGCAAGCATGCACACGGCCCATATACCAAAAGTGCGCGCTCGTAAGTAGCGCGCTACTCATAAGATTTATCGTTTGTAAATCGTCGTTGGTAACTTGTAAGTAAGTGCGTCCACACGGTCACTACATACGAGCTTACTCTCGAGCGCCCATTACTAAAGAACGCACCTTAAAGTTAAGTCGTTGGTATAGTGGGTGCTCGTGAGTAAGCTCGTAAGTAGTGACCGTGTGGACGCACTTACTTACAAGTTAACAACGACGATTTACCAACAAGAAATCTTATGAGTAGCACCCTACTTACGAGAGCGCACCTTTGGTATATAGGCCGTGTGCATGCTAGCGCGTCGTTGTTAAAGCACCGTGTGGACACGCGTCGTTGTTAGTGGGACTGTCGTTGTTAACTTTACCTTCGAAGGTAGTTCCCGTCTGAACATGCCTAATATCGCGGAAAATCACGGTGCCGCGTTGCGCTCATCGCATTGCATGAAGTTCCAATGATTATCGCCAATCTGTTCAAAATAGAAAATTCAACTCCAGTAACTTGTAGCTTCTCTGAAACCTTATTGTCTGCGCGTTGGAAAGGTCAGCGCACCGCGGTCAAAGTTCAACAGATTTGAACTTTGACCCAGCTAAAACGTTTTACGCGTCGCGACGTGCCGCACACAAGAAGCTCGTAAGTAGTGACCGTGTGGACGCACTTACTTACAAGTTAACAACGACGATTTACCAACAAGAAATCTTATGAGTGGCACCCTACTTACGAGAGCGCACCTTTGGTATATAGGCCGTGTGCATGCTAGCGCGTCGTTGTTAAAGCACCGTGTGGACACGCGTCGTTGTTAGTGGGACTGTCGTTGTTAACTTTACCTTCGAAGGTAGTTCCCGTCTGAACATGCCTAATATCGTGGAAAATCACGGTGCCGCGTTGCGCTCATCGCATTGCATGAAGTTCCAATGATTATCGCCAATCTGTTCAAAATAGAAAATTCAACTCCAGTAACTTGTAGCTTCTCTGAAACCTTATTGTCTGCGCGTTGGAAAGGTCAGCGCACCGCGGTCAAAGTTCAACAGATTTGAACTTTGACCCAGCTAAAACGTTTTACGCGTCGCGACGTGCCGCACACAAGAAGCAAACCAGTTCCTGTACAAACATATGGCACGGCCGCACACAAAGCCATTTGTTTCCGCGATAGTGTGAACGCCCCTTTAAGAGTCATTACACTAGACATTTGAAAGTACCTTTATCTTCCATTCTCAGTGAGGTTTTTCCGTTCATATGGTTGATTAGACTTTGGGACATTGCAAATTCTGTAAATGGGCTTTAATTTTATAGAGGAGCAACATACGAGCTCATCTGCATGGTACATCTGCGAAGAGGTTGCTGTATTATAGTACTAAACAAGTGTGCTTTGCTGATCATCGTCTGGAAATTGGGCACTGTGCAAAAGGCCCGTCTACATGTATATGAAATCAAGCTCTGATGGGCTAGATCAGATCAACGGATTCTATAAGTAGGCTATGACGTGTGTAAGGTTATTAAACAAGATGAATGTTATACATGTGACTTTGACTTTATTTTTTTCGTGCGTTTAATTACGAAAACCCGGCCTTTGTAGAGTAGAGCATTGTGATATAGTTAACTATTAACCTTTAGCAGTATAAAAGAACTATAAACAAACTCCATCTTCTCTCTGCCCAGCATAAATTGAAAAGTGGTCGAACCGCTATGAAAGTAAAAATGCAGCTTCGAATTATGTTTGTTATATCGGCGCTGTGCCTCGTGCACGATGCAATGTGTCGTTTAATCGTCAACTTGCAATACTGTCGTCGATGGGAAGCATGTGTGGAAAGATTCAAAGTATCAAACTTTTCATTTTGCTCATTCCCATTCCCGAAATCTTATAGTCTGCATAATTTATTTTTGTAAACTTATCACTAACATTAAACATGTACATTAAAATACATGTACTGTTTTCCACAGAAATAGCAACTTTAGCACCACTAACACCAAGCCTAAAAGAACCAACAGCCTCGTCGAGCCACCGACCACCGATATCTTCCCCCAAGCCTCATGGTATGTATAATTAAGCCCAAAATGTTTCATACCCTTACCAACTTTGGAGTCTTTGATAAAACACGGCAATAGAGAGTATTTTATTGGCAGATTTAAAAACAAAATGTCATAACTGTTACAGTTATTCATACCCTTGCTTAGATCAGTTAAAATTCACATTCAGTATAATCAATAGAAAAGCCCGAGTTTGTGATCACAACCTCCAAACGTTCTTGTACTTGCTCACAAGGGTTTTGCATGTCTCCACGGGGATTTTGGCCCACTCCTCCTTCGCGAAGGTCTGCATGTATTTGGGGTTAAAAGGCTTCCTTGACCTCCCTCCACAATGCGTACACCCAACGTTAAAGTTGGGTGACGTCACGGAATATGCGTACATGGGTAGAGGGGTGTAAAAAGTCGGCATTTCGTGCGTAGGCATACGTACTTTATCGACGTTTTGGATCGTTGTCTGCATACTGTTTGATGTTTATACCTCAAGGATCTTGATGTACTACTCCTTTTTTCATGATGCCATAATATACTTTGACGAGATTGCCGGGCACACTGTCTCAGAAACATCTCCAAAGCATTATGGTTCCGCCTCCTATCTTGACGGTCGGGAGTGGACTGTGTTTTTAGGATTGTATGCTTCAAATTTGTGCCCGAAAAGCTCCGTTTTCGTCTCATCCGACCACATCATTGATGAATACAAAAGTGGATCGTTGTCCAGGTGCGCTCATGCAAATGTCAGACTGGTTTCTCTATGCCTGTGTTTTAGAAGTGGAGTCTTTTTTTCTTTGGTCGGCGTCCATAAATACACCCAACCCCCCGCACCCTCCCCCCCCCCCCCCTCCCCCCACCCCCGCCCCCGCTATTCAAAAGGAAACCGCAACTAAAACGACCCTAATGAGCATAACAATCTTTTGATGAGTCTTATCTGTCAATTTAATCCGTCTTTTTATCAACTGATGCAGCATGATGCGCTCCCTCGCTGTTACAACAGGGCCTAATCAATCCATAAACCGCAACATGCTTGAATGGTCTTGCCGCTGTCGATGGGCTAGGAGCGCGGTGCATTCGTTCTCGGTCGCTTTGGTTCTCGCATGCTTCACATGCAGTAGATCAATCTCGAACATGTTCACTGCCATTGTTAAAGCACGCCCGGAATCTGAGATGCGAGATTCAAAACGTAACGCGAGATTTGGTAGTCAGAATGCGAGATGCGAGACGCGAGACGCAAGATGCGAGACGCGAGATGCGAGAAGGCAGGTGCTGAACATGCATAGTACAGAGACGGTTTTCGGAGTTTTGTGGGTGTAAACGTATCGAACAGCCGACTGTGTTTACTCGTGTTTCTCAGGATTGCGTCACGGGGTCACGCGCATAACATATAGGCCTAAGGAGCGTTTGATAAATCGCGAAAATCTCAATTTCGAAAACCGCACTTTTACTTGCGATTTGTCAACTTAAGACGGACAATTTAAAATAACTCCGATATAAGTCGGCTAGAGGGATATATGTGGAATATCGAGAAAAGGTGCAAATGCTGGGTTTTTCCGTCAAGGTGAATAGCTCTTTAAGTCGTATAGTGAGCAAGCAGTATACTCGTAGAGTTTCCCGAATTCGCCAACTTTTGGAGCTCGCGCCCGAGATTTTCCGTGCATGTGTGAGAGGGCCTTGAATGTATAGGTCACACAGAGCACGATCCTAACAAGAATTAATGCGATCTTTGGAAATCTGATCAGATTTGAAAAATTCCGAATATCGACCTATGCCGACCTACGCCGATCACAACAAGATTTTAACCTGCACGATATGTGTAATTTTTAAAGAGCTACAATGTAGAATCCCCCTTGAAGGAAAATCTAGCAGTTAGGCTTTTTTCGATAGTCCAAACATCCCTCTTGCCGACGTGGATTATTATTTGTTTTAATTGTCGGTTTTAAGTGGATAAATTGCAAGCAAAAGTGCGCTTTTCGAAAATGAGATTTTCGCGATTTATGAAACGCTCATTAGGTATTCATGATATGCGCGTGACCCCGTGACGCAATCCTGAGAAAGAGAAGTTAACACGATTGTTAGCTCCATAGGTTTACACGCAAACAACTTGGAAAACCGTCTCTGTTATATGGTGTTTTTTGAAGAATTGTGTTGGTCCAAAAAGCCAGAGATATGCCCAGTAGCTGCGTGGTTGTATGTTTTACCAGACACTATGAAAACAAAAGAGCAGAAAGATTTTCTTTTCTATTACCAAGAGAGTGAAAAATGAGTCGCTCATTCTAACTTGTACCGGCCGATGTTCAAACACGTGGGAACTAGCGGCCCGCAGGTACCGTTTCATGCTGTACACAGACCGCTGTGAATGCCGTTCGTTCCGTTACAAAACCACCCGTCGCAATGCACCAGTATTTACTTCAAATAAGCTTCATTGTGAGCCACAATTTCATCGTTTTTTCACAAAACAGGTAATAGAAGATTGTTGTCATATTACATGAAGTGTTTTTCACGTTTGTATTTTGTATTTTTCACAGGCCGTTTTGTATGTTTCTCAGGATGACGTCAAAACCATGTTGATAAACAAACCAAGTGACCTCGAGCGTTTCAGAATTTTGGGTGAAGAGGGTCGGAACTGCTTTGCGTTTTAAGCAAAAGCCGGTCGATTTTGTTTGTGGAAAACAAGTTGTGATGGTGTTGTAGACACATACACCTCCATGATAAACGGGAAAACTTTAAAAATGTGGACGGGGGGATACTAGCTGTTTAACAATCCAAAAACGATCGCGGTCCTTGGCCGACCTGTCCCGACCTATGGCGAATCAGTACGACTTATGAAGATCTCAACGAGAACTCAAACGATATTAACACGTTCTATAGTGCGATCTGCCACGAATTTTCTAAAATTTTCAATTCTTGCTAGATCATGTTGAATTCCTGTTAAAGCCTAGGTCACACCAACGCCGGATACAACAAGGATTATCCCGGATAGCAACGGACCCAGAATGACCCTCTTCGGTGGCGAAACGGGATGAAATCGTCCAGACCGTCCCCTCGACGGTGGAAAAACCCAGACACCCCCGTACTGTCCCGTACCATGACGGACCCAACACGGAAACAGTACGTTTTACCAAGGATTGACCACGGACCCAACACGGATCCAACACGAACCACCCCGTACTACCACGGACCCAACACGTTTCACCACGAACTGCCCCGGACCCAACACGAACTGTCCCGAACTGTCCCGGAAGAGCTACGGATGCACCCTGAACCATCCCGGACCCAACACGGACCCAACACGAACCGTCACGGAGACTATAAATACAGGTGCATTTTTCATTGGTTTTCACTTTTCGACAGGACTTTGTTGTGTCCGGGGTGGTCCAAGATGGTAGGTGGCGACAACGTGTTGGGAAAATTATGCCGTATCGCCAAGTATCGCCAAGCATCATCACGTTGCCACTACGGATTCACTACGTACTGTCCCGAACCCAACACGAACCGAACACGAACCATCCCGGATTGGGCTTCCATCCCGAATCACCCCGACTTTTTTAAACAGTTTAAAAAAGTCGGGGTGACCTCCCGAACCGCCCAGGACTATCCCGATTCATCCAGTACCATCCAGAACTACTCCGGACCCAACACGAACCAACCAGGAACCAACACGGATAGGACCCCGGATCGGCAATATTTCAGTCCGGGATGGTTCCGGACCTTGGTATGACCTAGGCTTAAGTGGTGTCGAGTCGTGTTAATTCGTACTGAGATCGTATCGATTTTTGTTGGGATCGCGTTAAGCGGGCCCCCACTGTGCGATTTTTGCCACAAATTTCAAACGATTATGTACGATTTGGTGAGATTGCCCGAGACTGTCTATAGACTCTGTACACAATCGTACCTAATCGTTGGAAATTCGTGGCAAATATTGCACAGTCGGAGGCCTGCTGTACTGTAGTCGTGAGAGATCTTCATATATCGCGGTGCATTCGTGGCAGACAGTGTGGATTCTTGTTGACAACGTATCAGTGTTGTAGTCGAGTCTCCAATATCGAGTCAGAGTCCGAGTCTCGAGTCACTAGCCTCGAGTCTGAGTCCGAGTCACGAGTCACTTTCCTCGAGTCCGAGTCCTTTTCAGAGTCACGAGTCACTTGTTTGCCAAATTAATGAAACTGGGCTGCGTTCAAAACACGCGAACGTTCGTTGGCGTTGGCGCCAACGTTTTGCTCAATGTGGAACGGATTGTTTGCCAAAAAGGCCAAAATACATTGTCAAGATGGCGGCGCCCACAGTCCCAGCGGTCGTAGTTACGTTGTAAACTAAAGCAGCCTGGACTTGACTTAGTATTTAAAAATCTTCGTCCCTTATCAAATCTGCAGTTCATATATAAACTGGTCGAACGTACAGTGGTAGATCAGGTTTATGCCTACATGATAAATAACAACTATTTTTCCTGCTCACAAATCGGCCTACCGTCCTGGATATAGCACATAAAGCGCATTTATTAAGAGTCAAAAACGATATTCGATGAATATGGACAAACAAAAAGTAACTCTGCTTGTATTTTTAGATTTAAGCGCAGCGTTTGACACGGTCGACCACAAAATATTACTTCATCACCTCAGCCTTTCATTTGGACTCATCCGGAACTGTTTATGACTGATTTAAATCATATAGGTAGATCCAAGCGCGTGTTAGTAAATGGGGTTCTGTTTGAGGAATTTAAACTTAATTTTGGTGTTCCACAGGGCAGCTGCCTTGGTCCTTTGTTATTTCTGTTGTATATAAGTAAATTATTTGAGATTCCCAAGAATCATGGTTTACAAGTACACTCCTATGCGGATGATACGCAACTTTATAATTTATATCATTTAATCGTTGTTGTTGTTGTATATTTTATGGCATCTTCGGCAACTAAGGCCCTTTATGCCATCAACTATACGGTTTTAGCTTTAACTATACTATATTATCAACTTGAGATGACGAAGAAGGAGTTGCAGTTTTTGACGTGGGAGGAAAAACCCCAGAGAAATGCCCCAGGGGAAAACCCACGCGGTCAAGTATAGGGACTGCAAACCCAATCCACATACACGCCCCGGATTCGAAGCCGGGACGCCAGAGGTGAAAGGCGAGGAAAGAACCCGTACGCCAACCCGACCGCCCTATCATTTAATCCTGGAAATGTCACAAACAAGACCGCGGCTAAAACATCTCTTGAAAACTGCATACTTGAACTTTAACAATGGATGATGGTTAATAAACTTAAACAGCTAGTATCCCCCGTCCACATTTTTAAAGTTTTTCTGTTTATCATGGAGGTGTATGTGTCTACAACACAATCACAACTTGTTTTCCACCAAAAATCGAAAGCCTTTTGCTTAAAACGCAAAGCAGTTTCGACCCTCTTCACACGAAATTCTGAAACGCTCGAGGTCACTTGCAATTGGTTTGTTGATCAACAGGGTTTTGACGTCATCCTGAGGAGAACACAAAACGGCCTGTGCAGTATTAAATGGAAAATATACGGAGTGAATGTTCATCATGCCTGTTTTGTCCTTGTAATTCAAAATACAAACGTGAAAAACACTTGATGTAATATGACAATAATCTACTAATACATTTTTGTGAAATAAAACGGTGGAATTGTGGCTCACAATGAAGCTCTTTTGAAGTAAATACTGGGGTGGTTTTGTCACGGAACGAACGGCATTCACGCGGTGTGTGTTACAGCAGTGGGAATAGGCCCTGCGGGCCGTAGTTCCCACGTGTTCCGCACGGTATGCACACCGACCGGTACAAGTATTAAAGAACGAGCGACTAATTTTTCTCTCTCGTGGTAATAACAAATAAAATCTTTCTGCTCTTTTTTTTTGCATGGTGTCTGATAAAGCATACAACCACACAAATACTGGGCACATCTATGGCTTTGTTAGAGAGTTGGCCTTTTTTGCAACATTTTATAGAGCAGTTCAATAAAAGGTTTAGAGGGTTCATTCCATCATTTGTAATGACACAACAATTCTTCAAAAAACACCATTGAACAGAGACGGTTTTCGGAGTTTTTGTGTGTGTAAACGTATAGAACTGCCGACCGTGTTTACTCGTGTTTCTCAGGATTGCGTCATGGGGTCACGCGCATATCATTAATACCTAATGAGCGAAAATTTCATATTCGAAAACCGCACTTTTGCTTGTGATTTATCCACTTAAAACGGACAATTTAATATGGATAAAACATAATTTAATACCTTATCGCGAAAATTTCATTTTCGAAAACCGCACTTTTGCTTGCGATTTATCCACTTAAAGCGGACAATTTAATATGGATACAAAATAATTTCTCATATTAGGTACTAAGAAACAACTTGAAAAAGTTAACATTTGTCATTTGGACGTTGCCAATACTGAAATTAGACCATCACTTGCTGTCAGGAATCTCGGAGTGTGGTTTGATAACGAACTTCATATGGCTGATCATATACATAGAATAAGTAGTTTTATTACAGTAGTAACATTCAAAAAATTCCAAATGTTTTAACTCGTGAGTCCGTAGATGCCTTTATGTGTACTAGTAAATTATTATTGACTATTGTAACAGTCTGATGTATGGACTCCCTAATATTTTTTTTGTAAAGCTGCAAAGAATTCAGAGTGCGGCTGCCAAACTTGTCACAGGTCTGTCACGTTCTTGCCATGTCACACCTGTCTTACAGAACCTTCATTGGCTGCCAGTAGTTTATCGTATTCATTTTAAGATATTACTTTTAAGTGTTTGCACGGTACAGGCCCAGAATATTTAGGCAATTTATTATCGGTTGCACACCAAACAAGGTAAAGTCTTCGCTCGGGTAATGGATTGTTATTGATCCCAGCCAGTGTCCGATGTAAGGCTACTCTTGGAGATTGTTCATTTCAATCTGCCGCCCCTAAACGATTTAGTGGAATATAACGATTTCACACGATTGATCGTACTATATACGTGCCGTTGCCATATTAGTCGTGTTCTAAAATTAGCATGGGTCTTTCCACGCTAATGGGCCTATTTGAAAAATAAGTCAATAGGCTAATTCCTTTCAGATGTCTTCAGTTTATCTCGAACTTAAAGAAAATCCCTTTTGCTCAAAAAGAAAATGCTGCCACAACATTCATTTCTGATAGGCTTGTGTACAATATCCCCTTATGCTAGGTTCCCACTATCACGATTCGCGCCACGATTGAAATCGTGGTCTTAATCGTGGAGTAATCGTGGTGATCCTATCAGATCTTATCAGATCTTGAGGTCAGTCGTGGCAATCGTGTTGATCGTAGACAATTTTTGGACGGTTCAAACATTTTTTACGATCAACACGATTAATTTTCAATCGTGATCATCGCATCAGATCGTATTGGATCGTAACAAAGCGCGACAGATCGCATCTAATCGTGCTTCCAAATCGTGGTGATCGGGATCAACCTTGGACAAGACAAACACCACGCTCTGTTGAGATGCGCTGCGATCTCCCACGATCTGTCACGATCTGTTACGCTCTGTCGGGTACCATTGCTCACGACCTGACACGATTGACTCACGAGTAGATGCGAGTAGATGCGAGTAGATGCGAGTAGATGCGAGTAGATGCGAGTAGATACGAGTAGATACGAGTAGATACGAGTAGATACGAGTAGATACGAGTAGTCACGCTTTTTCACGGACGCTCACGATCTGTTACGAGTTCTCGCGCCCATATATACCGGACAAGATTGAATGCGCTTCATTCAGCGATCTACACTGGAAGAGAGCACATCTTTACTGTCAACTTGCTTTTCCTAGTATTTTTGGAGCTTTTTAGAGATGCCAGCCAAGGGTACCAGGGGCAAGAAGGGAAAGGGCAAGGCTGCCCCACCCCCAGAGCCTGAACAAGTCCAGCCAGATCCGGCACCAGAGGAGACAGAGGAGGCAGAGGAGACCACCTCCACCCAGAAAGCCAAGAAAAAGAAAACAGTAACTGCCTTTACTGAAAAGCAAAAGGAGGAAATAATTGAGTTCCTCATGAGAAATGAGGTCCTCTACATACAGCAAACCCCTTGCGGGGTTCAAGGATGTCACCCAGAAGGAGGATCTCTGGGCTGCACAGGCTGCCAAGAGTGGTATCGAAAAGAAGCCATTGTAATTGTAGTAGAGGCTGCCAGTGTGGAGTGGCTTCTTGATAGCAATGTGTTTGCCATCCAGGACCCTAATGGCGTGGGAGATGTTCCATCTCTGCTCAAACTGGTTAGCTAGGGCTGTCCATGCTTCAGGGGTCAAAGGTAGGCTGAACACCTCATCTTTGTACGCTTGCACAATTGCCTGGCACACTTCTGGAACCATCTCTGAGATGCTGGACACTCCACACCTGAAGGCATACGCAAGGGACCGATAGTTGTCTCCAGTGGCAAGGTGCCTCAGTGTCACTGCCAGTTTCAGTCCAGGTAAGAGGGGTTGCCTGAAACTGGTGAGTTCCCTCTCAATAGCTGGGGCCACCCTCTGCAAGACTTCATCGAAGAGCTGTGGTGTTAACCTTGTGTAGTTTTGGAACGCTACTGGATCCTCCAGCCTCAATTGGGTGTCTAGGAGACTGGAAACTGGCCAACCTGTTGTCTCCTCTCCTCTGTGAGCCATGGTCGCACCCAGAACTGCCTGACTGCAGCTCTCCTGGCCCTTTGTGGTTGGGGTTGTGGTTGGTCTGGCTGCTGCTTGTCTTCTTCCTCTCTAGCGATAATGTAAGCATACAGTAATACTGCAAACGTCACGTTGTCATCATCCTCTGACTCCTGCCATCATCAATAATTGTGGGTTGTAGTCTTCACTCTGTAGAAGTTCAAGAAACAATGAAGTCCATCGTGACAGATCGTGTCACCTGAAATTGACCAATCGTGACTATATCGCATCCAAGCCCACCAAATCGTACCAGAACGTATCGACTCGCATCAACTCGTATCCAAACGTGAAATTTCAGAAAAGGAAACAAAAATTCCACGATCAGGTACGAATGGCCAATCGTGGCGTTCGTAACGGATCGCACGACAGTGGGAACCTAGCATTACACGTACGTATGTAACGTGGACAGACAAAATTGTCTGACATTTTTGTCTGTCCACGTTACATACGTATATAGCAAATTTGTGCACGGGGTTTTCAGAGATGTATGTCGTGGCTGCATTTTCTTACCTTTTTGGGCAAAGGTCATTTCCTGAGAACAATACAAGGGAATTTCTTTACGTTTGAGATAAATTGAAGACATCTAAAAGGAATTATTGACTTATTTTTCAAATAGGCCCATTAGCGTGGAGGCACATGGCCATGCATGGCGATCTACCGCGATTTTCGAAATTTTTCAAATCTGGTCAGATCGCCATAGATCGCATTAAAGGTACACACCGGCTTCGTTGGGCTATTTTGAGCTCGAAATTGACCCATTCAAGATTCTGAATGCCCTTCCAAAATAAACTGAACATATCCTGAAAAGAAACCACGATATTTTGCCGTTTTTTAGCATTAAAAAAAACAATAAAGGTCACGTGACTTTTCGGAACCAGATTCTGGTTCCGAAAAGTCACATGGTCTTGCGAGTTAGTTTTCTGTCCAGCCGCATGAAAGTTTCTTACTGCAGAACTGCACCAAATTCAACTCTGATTTTCCCACAATATTTATAAGTAATTGACAAAAGAGGGACTATTTATAGAGGTATGAAACAAAGTTGAACATAAGTATGAAAATTCGAACATAAATGTTTGTTTCGAGAGTCCGAAGTCGGAACGGGAGCGAGCGTTTACGTGCTACGGCGCACTACCGTAACGGTGGATGTGTATAGATTATTTGCCCCGCGCAGCACGGCAAATATCCCGAGTGCACACACGGCCGGGTTGTGTGCTCCGGTACGTTCGTGTAAAAAAAAACATGATGCCAACTTCTCCAAAGAAAACAGAAATTCCTATTCGGTGGTCCGGACTGTCCAGTGAAATCGTAAGCAGAAGATTGGAGATATCCCGAGTAGAAGAGCGAATCGTTTGTGACAAAGTCGTGAAGCTCGCGCGTAGATGCAACGGCTGGTAAAGCGTATAACCCGTCTTTTTTACCGTTTTTGTTAATTTTGCACTTCTTTATTAAATTACGGGATATTTTGATGATCTTTTTTTTTACAACGACCATCAAAAAAGTATTGTCAATGGTGCTACATCATTAAATCATGTGAACAGTAGGCCGATGTGTACCTTTAATTCTGGTTATGATCGTGTTCTGTGTGACCAATACATTGGGCTACATGTACCATCTAGAATAAAGGCTCTCTCACACACGGAAACATCTCGGGCGCGAGCTTCGAGAGCTGGCGATTGCGGAAAAATATTGGTAAAACTCTTTGTATTACAGTGCCTACGAGTATACTGCTAGCTTACTATGGGTTAGTTACGAGTCAGTAACGAAATTTATACGAGCCTGGTAGGCCTACGTCCCGAGTGTACTACGAGTTTTATGAGTTAATTACGAGTTATTACGAATTACGCAGGAGTTTCCCAAGTACGTAACGAGTTCACTTCGGGCTTTCCGAGCTTACTGCGAGTGAGCTACGAGTGTGGCACGAGTTTGGTGCGAGTTACCCGACTTCGGCATTTTGCGTGGGATTTGGCGCCAAACCACGAGGAATTTCACTGTCTCTTGCAACTCGTGCTTGAAGTCTAATAACTTGTAGACCAACTCGTACAACTCGTATCAAAATATGTTCAAACTCATGTGATATAGTGCTGTACGAGTTTGCTACATGTACGAGTTGTAATAGTGGCCTACGAGTTATACACGAGTTGCATGAGTTTGCTAAGAGTTGTTCACGAGCTGCAACTCCTTTTTCGTCATCTCAAGTTGATAATAAAGTATAGTTAAAGCTAAAACCGTATAGTTGATGGCATAAAGGGCCTTAGTTGTCTGGTTCCTTGCGCATGACAAAAGTGTGAATCAGAATACTGCACCAATAGGTATTTTTTTCCCAACTGCAGAAAAGTTTGATCGATGCCCTATGCCTACAAACAAGTGGACTTATGGCTGCGGCTACAACTTCACCTCTTGCTCAGATGATAGTCACTGCTTCGGTGCTAGGAAGTGCTGCAAACCTTACCTGTTTAAGGATAATTGCAAGACCTGTATGGACCCAATTGGAATGCCTACAACAACGCAACAAAGCCACAAATCTACAGGATCACTGCCAAACCATCATGGTAAGCTTAAAATAGTTACAGGGGCCAATTTCATAGAGGTGTTTAAGCATAAAAATTTGCTTAAGTACAAAAAACTCTTGCTCAGTAGAGAACGTTACCAGTGAAATCCTCATCTGATAGAAATAGTGTATGACCAGTATTAGAGGACTGTTTCATTACCATGACAATCACGTGGAATTTTTGGTGGTATAACCTCCATTTATCAAGCAAGATTTTTCATGCTTAAGCAATTTTTTTATGCTTAAGCAGCTCTATGAAATTGGCACCATAACAAAGAGCCTGAACCGTGTGTGTCTCTATACCCATACATTTATGTTATGTTAGAAATGATCAACTAAAGTTAAATGAGCGTGACTAGATCACAATTTTTAATGGGTGTTGAAATTTTGACACCAAATCATGTGCCATTTCTCATTACCATTCTGAAATTTCGTGCGCTCGATCCGTATATTTCCAAGGATATGGTAAAAACACCACCATAGTTTTGTAAACTAATTTATTTTTTACATAAATCAGTGCAGTGATTGTATCCACCTTTTTGGTTCCATCCGAATTGGGTACTGCAAATTTCCTGTTTCTTTCCCATGAATATTTTATATGATTGTTAAGTTAGAAGGAAATCCATTTTTTAAAGGGCCAGTTTATTATCATCTGCAATGATATAATAACAGTAACAAATGTTTTATACAAATGTTTTATATAACAGCAGTAACAAACACCACATGATTTCTGTTCATGAGGCAACTTTCATTAAGAAAAAAAATTAAAATGTGTACTAATGGTATTCACTTAAAACAAAACTTTTTTTTTTTGGATGCTGGAAAAAATCCTGGAAAATATGTTGTTACTTGCTGTCTGGTTCCGTGCGCATGACAAAAGTGTGAATCAGAATACTGCACCAATAAGAATTTTTTCCCAACTGCAGAAAAGTTTGATCGATGCCCTATGCCTACAAACAAGTGGACTTATGGCTGCGGCTACAACTTCACCTCTTGCTCAGATGATAGTCACTGCTTCGGTGCTAGGAAGTGCTGCAAACCTTACCTGTTTAAGGATAATTGCAAGACATGTATGGACCCAATTGGAATGCCTACAACAACGCAACAAAGCCACAAATCTACAGGATCACTGCCAAACCATCATGGTAAGCTTAAAATAGTTCCATAACAAAGAGCCTGAACCGTGTGTGTCTCTATACCCATACATTTATGTCATGTTAGAAATTATCAACTATAGTTAAATGAGCGTGACTATAGATCACATTTTTTAATGGGTGTTGAAATTTTGACACCAAATTATTTGCCATTTCTCATTACCATTCTGAAATTTCGTGCGCTCAATCCGTATATTTTCAAGGATATGGTAAAAACACCACCATAGTTTAGTAAACTAATTTATCTTTTACATAAATCAGTGCAGTGATTGTATCCACCTTTTTGGTTCCATCCGAATTGGGTACTGCAAATTTCCTGTTTCTTTCCCTTGGATATTTTATATGATTGTTAGGTTAGAAGGAAATCAATTTTTTAAAGGCCAGTTTATTATCATCTGCAATGATATAATAACAGTAACAAATGTTTTATACAAATGTTTTATATAACAGCAGTAACAAACACCACATGATTTCTGTTCATGAGGCAAATTTCTTTAAGAAATAAACTGAAAATGTGTACTAATGGTATTCACTTAAAACAAAAACCATGCATAGTTTAAAGGTTGTCTGGAGCATTGTCGCATCTGTGCGAGCTAAAATGTCTCCAGGCTTTTCTATTTGAACAATATTCAATAGATATGTTATGCCGTTGTACCAGGAATCTGTAAAAAGTGTTATTTTGCAAACTTTTTTTTTATGCTAGAAAAAATCCTGAAAAATATTTTGTTACTTGCTGTCTGGTTCCTTGCGCATGACAAAAGTGTGAATCAGAATACTGCACCAATAAGAATTTTTTTCCCAACTGCAGAAAAGTTTGATCGATGCCCTATGCCTACAAACAAGTGGACTTATGGCTGCGGCTACAACTTCACCTCTTGCTCAGATGACAGTCACTGCTTCGGTGCTAGGAAGTGCTGCAAACCTTACCTGTTTAAGGATAATTGCAAGACCTGTATGGACCCAATTGGAATGCCTACAACAACGCAACAAAGCCACAAATCTACAGGATCACTGCCAAACCATCATGGTGAGCTTAAAATAGTTCCATAACAAAGAGCCTGAACCGTGTGTGTCTCTATACCCATACATTTATGTTATGTTATAAATTATCAGCTATAGTTGAATGAGCGTGACTAGATCACATTTTTTAATGGGTGTTGAAATTTTGACACCAAATTATGTGCCATTTCTCATTACCATTCTGAAATTTCGTGCGCTCAATCTGTATATTTTCAAGGATATGGTAAAAACACCACCATAGTTTAGTAAACTAATTTATCTTTTACATAAATCAGTGCAGTGATTGTATCCACCTTTTTGGTTCCATCCGAATTGGGTACTGCAAATTTCCTGTTTCTTTCCCTTGGATATTTTATATGATTGTTAGGTTAGAAGGAAATCAATTTTTTAAAGGCCAGTTTATTATCATCTGCAATGATATAATAACAGTAACAAATGTTTTATACAAATGTTTTATATAACAGCAGTAACAAACACCACATGATTTCTGTTCATGAGGCAAATTTCTTTAAGAAATAAACTGAAAATGTGTACTAATGGTATTCACTTAAAACAAAAACCATGCATAGTTTAAAGGTTGTCTGGAGCATTGTCGCATCTGTGCGAGCTAAAATGTCTCCAGGCTTTTCTATTTGAACAATATTCAATAGATATGTTATGCCGTTGTACCAGGAATCTGTAAAAAGTGTTATTTTGCAAACTTTTTTTTTATGCTAGAAAAAATCCTGAAAAATATTTTGTTACTTGCTGTCTGGTTCCTTGCGCATGACAAAAGTGTGAATCAGAATACTGCACCAATAAGAATTTTTTTCCCAACTGCAGAAAAGTTTGATCGATGCCCTATGCCTACAAACAAGTGGACTTATGGCTGCGGCTACAACTTCACCTCTTGCTCAGATGACAGTCACTGCTTCGGTGCTAGGAAGTGCTGCAAACCTTACCTGTTTAAGGATAATTGCAAGACCTGTATGGACCCAATTGGAATGCCTACAACAACGCAACAAAGCCACAAATCTACAGGATCACTGCCAAACCATCATGGTGAGCTTAAAATAGTTCCATAACAAAGAGCCTGAACCGTGTGTGTCTCTATACCCATACATTTATGTTATGTTATAAATTATCAGCTATAGTTGAATGAGCGTGACTAGATCACATTTTTTAATGGGTGTTGAAATTTTGACACCAAATTATGTGCCATTTCTCATTACCATTCTGAAATTTCGTGCGCTCAATTCGTATATTTCCAAGGATATGGTAAAAACACCACCATATAGTTTAGTAAACTAATTTTTCTTTTACATAGATCAGTGCAGTGATTGTATCCACCTTTTTTCTTCCATCCGAATTGGGTACTGCAAATTTCTTGTTTCTTTCCCATGGATATTTTATATGATTGTTAGGTTAGAAGGAAATAATTTTTTGTAAAGGCCCAGTTTATTATCATCTGCAATGATATAATAACAGCAACAAATGTTTTATACAAATGTTTTATATAACAGCAGTAACAAACACCACATGATTTCTGTTCATGAGGCAACTTTCTTTAAGAAATAAACTGAAAATGTGTACTAATGGTATTCACTTAAAACAAAAACCATGCATAGTTTAAAGGTTGTCTGGAGCATTGTCGCATCTGTGCGAGCTAAAATATCTCCAGGCTTTTCTATATGAACAATATTCAATAGATATGTTATGCCCTTGTACCAGGAATCTGTAAAAAGTGTTATTTTGCAAATTATATATTGGTGATTTAATTTTAGTGACGACAGTACTTGATTTTGCTTTTCAGGCATTTTGATAATAATGCACGTTTGAGAATTTTCAAATGCTTTCTCGTAGGGCCTACATCAAGCAACACGGCTTTTAAGAAATAAAGGTTTTTCCCTCCTCCCCCAAACTGTTTCGATCGGAAGATGTCTGAAAAAAAATGGTTCGTTTGGATTTGTTCAGCAGGGGTAGGGGGTTGTATGGATTTGTTCACTTGTACAGAAACGGGTTAAATTTTGTACCGACCATTGTATCAATTTCTTACCGACGTTTATACATTTTTAACGCATCATCCAAAGTTGAATTGTATAATGCTCAATGTCACGGCAGACTCTATTTCCATCTTAGGCTTTGATTCAGACGAATGTTATGACGAGATCACGGATCGCCATTACCGAAATAGAGAGGTTTACAGGTCACCAACATGGTACGACAGCTGTGGATTTTGGTGAGTTGTTTCTATTTGTTAACAATGGTATCTCATCGGCACTCTGCCAGTGCTCAGTTTAACAGTCCATGCATCATTGAAAGAAACAAAATCTTAGGGAAATATGTATAGCAGTAAAACAAATGGTCCTTATATAAACAATGTGCCCTCTGACGTGACGTCACAACAAACTAAAGCATGCCCGGCATTATGCGCACACATGTTGTTTTGCATAAAATATTGGGTTTATGAATGAGGTAGCCTTCACCAAGGCGTTGGGGTTGTCCTTAAGACAAAATAGCGCTGACCAGCTGCGGCATTCTGTTGCACGTATATGATCACAGCGCTCCGCGCTACACGTACATGTACATGTACGTACGTAAAGCACACAGTACATGTTACCGTAACCCAACCCTTGATGGTTCTGCATTCAACCAGCGAAACCCATTACAGTAATGGGGAAACCACCCCAGCGTGAGCTGAAATTTCATTGGTCGACGCACGCCAGGTTATGTTTAAAAAACGCCACATCTTCAATCCCCAGTTATTGTTCGTCCGATGCAGTATTAAGAGCTCTACAAATATGTCATATTACGACCGTTGTCCCCCACAAGTGTAATCTATATGGGTAATTCCCAAAAAATAGAGGTCCAAAAGTTTGACATGCTTTTTAAGATTTCCAAGTGTTTTTAATGATTGAAAGTGGTTTCCCAGTAGAAAATAATTATTTTTATTTGAACAACTGCCACTGAAATTTAATGTTTGTGTGTAGATATGACACCAAGGTTAATGCAAACTCATTCTACAGCCAATTTTCATTGGCGTAGGTAACCCGGGACACCAAACTCCTATCCAATACCATGGAACAAATTATAAGCCTTTAGGCCCTATGGTCTTTTGTTTTGAATATTTTTCAGGAATCAGAAAACTAAATATTGAAGAAAATTATGCTGCCCCCTAGCCCTATAATCACAGGTCACAGTCCATTACTGAGAATTTGTGGTCATAAGTAAGTGGTGATTTTTGAAGCAGAGAGTGCCGTACGTAACTAAGAAACCAACCATTTTGGACCCCTAATTTTGGAAGTTACCCATATATACGTAAATAGACAAGCACAATAAATGCTACGAACATGAGAATATTTAGGCTGTCTTTCGAGCTAGGGCAGGCCGCACGCACCATGTACACAGCGACGTGTGTTGCCGTACGGGTTGGTATAGCCTTGTCCAAGGCCGTCTGCAGGTTTTTTTGCTGTACGATGGAATATTTAGTCTAGCGCATGCAAACTGCACACGGCATCAAAACGAGCCACTTTGAGATAACGACTTATAAATGTAGTAAACCCGTACGGCAATACATACTGCGTACTAGCTGCGTACGGCCTGGTCTAGCTCGATAGACAGCCTTGTGGAGTCTGTAACTTCCGGGTTTAATGTGTTTCTTTATATTTTCGGCCGGTTTTGGCCGAAAATGGGCGGGCTTTGGATATGCGGGTATGCAAGGTATGAATATTTAACATTTGTCTTCAGCCAATCAAGAGCTTCATGAGTAGCACGTAATGCCGCGAAGCATGCATTATGCATATCATGGCGTCCCCATGTTACGAGAACCGTGGCATGATCGATGGACGAAAACAACAAATATTCTCGGGTTCGTAGCATTTATTGTGCTTGTCTGTTTACGTATTTGATTACACTTCTGGGGGACAACGGTCGTAATATGACAGCTTTCCTGAATGATTTTGTGGGAGCTCTTAATACTGCCTCGGATAGCTCCATGGATGAACAAACTGGGGATCGCAGATCATAGCGTTTTTCAAACATAGCCTGGCGTGCGTTGACCAATGAAATCTCAGCTCACGCTGGGGTGGTTTCCCTATTACTGTAATGAGTTTCGCTGGCTGAATGCAGAACCATCAAGGCTTTGGGTTTAGGACCGTACCGATACATGTACGTGCATGTGTGCATAGTCGTAGCGCGGCGCGTTGTGAGCCAATATACGTGCAACAGATTCCGTATAGCTCGTAAGCGCTTAGTCTTGGCCCAAGACTACTCTAGTCGATATTGGTTTGTGTACGCGTTGGCCATATAGTGCGCCCTCTTGCAGCACTAACGGACCAGTCTTTGCTCACTAGAGTAGTCTTGGGAATTTCTCCCGGAAGTTTTAACTTTTTCTTTGTTTTTGCCTAGGCTTTTCTAGGGAACCAATCAGCGAGTGACCCAAATACAGCAGAGCGTAGGAATGCAGCGAGCGACCCAAATACAGCGCGTCGACCGCAGAGCGTGACCCAAATACACCGCGTGTACGCGCTTCGAATGGTTTGAAAAATATAAGGCGGCTTACAAGAATCATCGAACATGACCGTTTTATCGTTGCTAATATTTTCGGTGGCATAAGTTTCTTGGCAAATGTTTGGGAATATATTTACAAACATGTTTGCAAAGGCGTATGACATCGCAAAATACATTTGTTTATGAAGATAATTGCGACATTGCAAATATTTGCAAAGATATCTGTGGTATGCCATGTCCCTTGTGTGCCATCATAAAACCCTCTGCAGCTATTTACATAAAACGGTACCGCCCCCAATGCTGAACTTCCGGGAGAAATTCCCAAGACTACTCTAGTGAGCAAAGGGCTGGCCAGTTAGTGCTGCAAGAGGGCCCACTACTGCGAATGGCCAACGCGTACACAAACTAATATCTACTAGAGTAGTCTTGGGCCAAGACTAGTAAGCGCTTTGTTCAGTTTTATCTTCAGCGGGCCGTCTAGAAGACAAGCCCAAAGCCTTGGTCAAGGCTAGGGTTGGTATGGAAGTCGTGACCGCACGGTGGCTCGTTTTGATGCCGTATGTGGTTCAAGTTTGCATGCGCTAGGCCCAATATTCTCTCGTACAGCAAAAAGCTTAGAGACCGCCTTGGGCAAGGCTATGAATGAGGTCGCATCAAATCGTCTTTTGAATTATGTTACCTTTGATATCTGTTTCACCAAACAGGATGTGTGTTATGCAAAACAGCATGTGTGTGCATAACGACGACCAGTTTTTACCAGAAGGCGGTTTATATTTAAACATTTTCCCCCCGTACTACATATTCGCTATGGGACTGCAATATAAGCCTCTGATTGGTCCGCTGGCCAGCGCCCTCATTAACATTAGCAGAGTTAATCAGATCGCGCGTACATGCGTGCCTGAAATGGCGTACATGCATACATGTACGTGTACGTACATCGCGAGGAAGGAACAGATGTAATGTACATGTAAGGCGAACAACCACATGCAGCACGATATGTTGCAAAGAGGGTACGCCATCCAAGAAATTTTAAAGCCAATTCCCATTTATTTTTTTCGCCCCTTCCTATATTTTTTTTCTCAAATGAAAACAATAAAAAAGGCGTTTGTTCGCAACAAGGATTACAATTAATCAGTACGGTAATTGATTTAGCTTGCGTCGGGGAGAATGAATGTTAGGGTTCGTTTTTGCCCTTACCCGACGTATATTATTACCACCGGAATTTGAAACATTAATGGTTTGTTACCTAAACAGTCAGGTTTTCTCTAACCTTTTTAATGAATTTCCTAAAATTAGGGAGACACTGAAAATGTATGCCAGGGTTTTGTGTGTAAAACGACGGTAGCCATTGCGAGACGAGAGCAAGGACAACTGCATTCCTAGTTTCGCCCAGTACAGCGGTGGGGTCTTGACCCTTGCCTGACTGCAAACCCCCAAGGCAGCGCGGTCAGAATACTGGCGCATTAGTAATGAGGCGGTAATTTCAAATATGTACGTACTGCATGCTATGGTTCAACTCAAACACCGTCACAACGGCAATAAAAGCATACTATGCACTTTTTTTTGTCGGGTATCTATGGGGGAGCCCCGTGCATCCCCCCCATACCAAACCAACTTTTGTAGGTGCATTTTATGGTCCTAAAACACATTTTTGATGTTAACAGTAAAACAAACCCGATGCACTCCGGTTATTCAAAATGGCGGCCAAAATGGCGGCCAAAATGATCAAAAATAATATATTGGCCAAATAATATGATGAAAGCACTTAAAAAATGGCTAGTTATATGTTTTTTACCCTCGCAAATTTATTTCTGGGGTCTCTTTTTTTCTATCATGCTTCAAATTCAAAATGGCGGCCAATATGGAGGCCAATATGGCTGCCAAAAGTGGCCAACTGTGAGCAAAATGATAATAATGGACAAAAATAATGATAAACACATATGTATAACAAACGTTATACGTTTTTGACCCTCGAAATTTTATTTCTGGGGTCCCCTTTTTTCTATCATGCTTTAAATTCAAAATGGCGGCCAATATGGCCGCGTGCCGAACATAGCCAAATGTAGATAAACATTGCCTAAAGGGCTTCCCCAATCTATAAATATAAAGCACACAATACGCATGCGCAAATGACAACTAATCACAGATCAAGATAAAGCGCCCTTTACCGATCCTCAGCAAATTATCGGGAACCAATCTATCTATATAGCTCAGTTGGTTGAACATCAAATACGTGTTTGTCGAAGGTCTCAGGTACAAATCCCTGTGACTATGATTTGTTTCTCTTAATCAGCAATAATTTTGTTTCATTTCCATGGAGATGGGGCGTTTTGCATGTATTTACTAAATACTGTTTTTGCACTCCCGGAAAAACGAAGTAATTTTGACTTCAGTAAAATTGACTTCATTGCTCCAAAGACAATTATAATCAGATTTAAGAATGTAGGTCAAGGACAAAGTTCTCTTTTTAATTTATTAAAGACGGCCTAGCAGGCACCACACGTATTGAACCCATAGATTGCCCCCCCCCCCCTCCCTGCGCTACCCCACCCCTTATAGGTGGGAGTTTCGTCACGTTTTTTTTATCACTAGGGTGGGGAATTTGACCCATTAAATTGGTTTGTACATCTGATAGCAGTGTTGAAGTACTCGAGTGCAGGACTCGGACTCGAGTCCAACTCGATTCACAATTGTGGTGACTCGGACTCGACTCGAGTCACATTAGACAATGACTCGGACTTGGACTCGGACTCGGACTCGGACTCGACCATGATCAATCAGACTCGAATATGGTGACTCGTGACTCACGAGTCACATATTTCAAAAAAAGGAAAATATATATATATTTGCCCGCTTAATGCAGGATTCTTGGAAGAAAAAAAAAACCAGTCCGATGCGTGAATAATTTATGTACACTGCCCCACCAGGCCAGCAAGGAGCGCATGAGTACATCATCATTACACATAGTGTGTGAACGAAATATAGCAGATTCAGTTTCATTAATTTGGCGAACAAGTGACTCGTGACTCGAACTTGGGCTTCGGACTCGAGGAAAGTGACTCGTGACTCGGACTCGGACTCGAGGCTAATGACTCGAGACTCGGACTCGGACTCGGACTCGGACTCGGACTCGGACTCGAGGCTAGTGAGTCTAATTTTGGACTCAATATTGGTGACTCGACTACAACACTGTCTGACAGCAAGACGCGCATGTTTTGCCCCTGTTGTGAGTGGGTTTTTTTGGTCACCTAAATTTTTCCCCAAAGTGACAATTCCCACCCCTTAGGTGGGGTAGCCCGGGGGGGGGGGGGGGGGGGGGAATTGATAGGTGGATAAGAAGAAGTAAGGAACTTAAAACCTTCTATTTGATCATAAAGAATCATTCCGCATACTTGAAGAAAACTTTACACGGTTCAAACATATTTTTACGGAAACACATTTTGGATGAGGTTATTCGTAATTCAGTCCAAGTGATCAAATGCCTTGTTTTTGGCGAAATAGGTAAGTGTAATACCAAGCATTTCCATATTGTAAATTAACAAAAGTTCTAGTTTTATTGGACAAACAGTTTTTCAGGCTAAAACTTGATCATTTGTGACCCATTTTTCTATAAATTATGTTGCAGTCAGTGCCTGGAAGGACAAATTTCCTGCCTGTCCATCTGTGGTAAGTTTTCATTTGTCTCGTTTTATCATGGTATGCACATTTCCACTCAGCTGTCGTTTTTCAAAGCGCTCGGATCAGTTATCTGGCCCGGCAAAGCCGACGAAATCTAGTGTAAACGGGCTATTGTCTCTATATCATATTTGTGATTAATTACGTTTGATTTCGTAATTAGGAGAAATTATGTGCTTGATTTAGCTGGAAGTATTATACTGAAGTGTCCGTGTTAGCAAAATACAGTCTTTCCACATCCGAAAATATAGTTGGAATTGTCACAGAGTGCCGAAATTAATCAGTAATTTATTTATAGCTTGCGTCGGGGAGATTGAATTTTAATTAGGGTTTGTTTTTTTGCCCTTACCCGACGTATATTAGCGGTGTATACTGCTAAATGAAGTTCGGTGCGCTTATCGATGTAAACGTTAACGTCAGAGTCTAGTATTTTGCACAGCACCTTTACAATAGCGTACCAAAGTGAACACGTCACCGTTTTGGTGTTGACAAGGTTACCGGGTCTACACTTAAACCAGTAAACTGTTTCCCTGCGCAGATTACCAGCGTGTGTAGACCCAGTTACCCTTAATAGTCTATGGACGTTCATGCCGACCAACCGGTGTTTAGAACCTTGTTTTGGCAACGACGGCATTCTTTAGTGGTCTACAAGCAGGTTTACTTTATCTGCTGATGAACGATATCATTTATTGTGCCAATGTGGGCACATTGGCATTGCCCCATACACTCTTAGCGTTAAAAGCAGTTACAGAATTATTTACATCTGTTCAATGTATTGACACTTTCACTTTTCTATGTGCAAAAATAACAGAAAATAGGTAGACTTTATTATTTAATTAACTTTTTCATTTTAGATCCCACCTGGCATGCATGGGTGATTCCACTCATAACAGGAGGAGTGGTCTTGCTGATCAGTGTTGTTTTCTCTCTGTCTTTGGTAAGTTTGGGGCATTATAGACCTGAATGGGAGTCACAAAACCGTTGGGCATGCCTTTCCCCAGCACTACACGGAAACTAATTAATCCCAATAAATCAACGGACAAGGTGGCATAACGTATTATAGAGTAATTTGTTTCCAAAGCATCCCCCTTTTTAGACTTGAGGTCAAGTCTTTAGACAGTCGTATTTGGTCCGTCTGACGCCTATAATCCCCACACGCAACAGTCGTTGTTATGAATAGTACCTGTCTAGAGACTTGAGAAACCTGTATTCGCGCCAATATTAATGCTTCATGGCGCGTAATATATAATCACGCTGTTGCCATAGAACCAGCCAATAACATTTCGGCCATCGTGCCGTGGTAACGTCCACTTCTACCAGAGGGGATGTAATGTTATCTGATTCGGTTAATGCGTGTTTTAAAACTTCAATATTGTTATTTAGAGAAACAGTGTTAAGCGTTTAGTGAAATGTAGTATGTTAAGTTACAGTCAAGAGCATTTATGATGTACAAATAAATGTACAACAATATTCATTAAAAAGATCTCCCCTATAATGATTATGGGAGATCTTGTATCAGCTTCTTTTGATGAATGTGTTCTAACAGTATCATATTCAAGTATTAACTCGGTATCAGTCCCTTTAGATGTGATTGCGCCAATTTATGTCAAGGGCTAAATACATCGATAAATTAAACTGCACAGCCCTTTACCACATCGCAGAAAACAAATGAAGCTGAGCAGAATGTATTAAAACTATTTTTACGTTCTGTTGCTTTATCGTTTTCCAACTTTCGTGGCACTGCAGTCCAGTTAACGCACCACGGTCTAAGATGCGCTTTATGTAAAATTGAAAGGGATCGAGCGCACTGCCAACTTTCCAAACTCGAGCTAGCGGGTCAGTAATTTTGCCCGGTGTTTGTTTGTTTGTTTTTTTACTACAAATTGGATTTTGGTTTTTGTTTGTAACATTCTTCTTCGACTAGTTGATTTTCAAAACGTGTTGCTGGTGGCTAAAATGGCCAGCATTAATACCCACAAGTGGCGTGCGTGCTTAGTTTGTAACACGACTTTACTAGCTATCCTGCAAGAAATATTACAGTCTTGATAAATCAGATCTTCGCTCCAGATTAGAAAAAGTCCTGCAAACAAATCTTTCCTCACCATCGAAGATCTGCGTCCCATGGTCATACAAAACTGGCATATGTTGAGAAGGTGACATATTTGACCGAAAGCTGGAAAAGCACATTAAAACTGCCCCATTTGCTTATAGCGACTTGGAAAAAAATTCAAAATTTATATTTTGAGTTAAAACCATTTTCACACAACAGACAAGTTGCAACAGATATCAAAAATAGTGTCACGACTGCGTGGCTGACGATGTCACAGATTTCCAAATCCCTAGCTTCGGTTTCAACGAGGCCGACAACCCCATTCTTTGGCGCCCATGCTTGACAGCACTGTTTAAAATTTCAGCTCTATCTTTCTCCAAAACCACGATCTGACAATCATGCAATCATCAGCGTTTGCGATTATATTTTAAACAAAAACCATCGATAATCGCAAATTCGCATAAACTGATCAAGTCGAATAGGCTTACATGTACATGTAGCCTATATAGCCTAAAAAAATTTGCACTTCAAGCTTGCTGCATGCGTTATTACGATGGAGATGAAACCCAATTCAAAATTCACAAAAACACATCCATTTAGAGGAGTACCATGTTTGAATATTAATGTCGTCCTGCGTTTCGACCAATCAGCTCTCTACGTCCAATTCTGGTAGCAATCTCCATAGACCGTGTACAAAACGGAAACAGGTTTCTCAAGTCTGTAACTAGAGGTCGATTAGACTTGTTCCCAGTCATTTCGCGACTACGCTGCTGCCGTTTACGAAACAACCGGTCTAGTTAGAGACTTGACATCAAGTCTACCCCCTTTTAAGCGTTGACTTTTGGCGCCGCTCACATAAAGTTTTTCTGTACCACGACAGAAATCAACAAAATGCCACAAGACCGTTTTTAGGTTCTTGTTTTGGGTCCAACTTAGTAAAAGTTACTATATTTGTCATAGTTCCATCAGGGCTATAGACGATGTGCTCTCTGATTATACCTAAACCGCCCTGAAAACTGGTCGTCGTTATGCGTACGCAACCTGTTTTTTGCATAAATTTGGTTAGGTAATGTGCCAAAGGTCACACAATATTTAAGGACGATTTAACATGCGACTGCATTCCTAAACCAACTTTATGGAAAACACAATGCGTGCGCATAACGCCGGGCATGTTTTGGTTTGCTGTGACGCCAGAGGGCACATCGCATCTATAGTCGATTTTATCCATATGGCTCGGTATAAACTGGAGTGGAACTTGCCATTTCGATTTGGACTGAACTGACACGTGCCGGCGCCGCAATTTTGGCTTAACGCGACGACAGATACTTTGCACCATAGCGTTGTCGTTGAGCCAAAATGGCGGCGCCTGTGGTTTCGAGTACACGAACAAAATGATTAGTGAAAAATAATAGGTAAAAGGTTTGGTAGAATTTTACACAATTAAGGTAAAGCAACGTCGAAATAAAGTACTAATTTGTTGTGTTAAATAAAGCGAACCAAATTTATATGTAAACCACGATTTTTAATAGTTTACATAGCCCACGTTTTACAAAATAGAATGTAATCTTAGTCGACCGGTTAGGTAAACATTACCAAACAATATTAGTGATGTTTAGATGCACGTAAAACGCGAACGTGAACGCGAAATGCTTTGAGCACTTGGCCGTTACTTTGAGGAAATTTTAGAACAGACGAAAACAAAAATCCACAAATGTGAGTTTCGTGGCAAGATAACATTTTTGCCGTAACACAAATTTGAGCCTGGGTTCAGACCTTCTAAAGATATGACCAGTGCTCAAGCCATTTCGCGATCACCGTTCGCGTTTTACCTGCATTTAAACCTCCTATTGTTACGCCACCTGGGCGCACTTTATAGTTCTCACACATGTTTGTAATGACAGTAGTTGAACGTCGTTGTTCAAAGTTGGTGCGGAGAAACATGAAGAAAAATTATATAGAATTGTTAAGGAGAAGGATGATACCAGAAGGTAAAATGGATATCTGGGACTGTTTGGGATACGTTATTTAGGGTAGGCTTGCATTAAATGACATCCAGAGATTCAACGGATTTTGCGACACTGAGTGCGAAACATGCAGCCAATGTTATCGTGCTGCTCACACAACCGTGTATATGTACGTGTATATAGCGCGTATGACTGGCCACATAGTGGTCTGTGTCAGCCTTATTTCTCCAAAATAGACATCTCTTTGAATAAAAATTAATATATTTGAAGGACCAGTAATTCATGAATTTTAAACTTTCTGATTGTCGCAGAATCCCCTGAATCACTGGGCGTATTTTAATGCAGGCATACACCAAAAAAAAGCTCCAGTGTGCATTTTGTCCCAGCTAGGCCTATCCTTTTAACGTTCATGTTCCCTCCTCCAGATGAGCAAGCCCCGACTCTGTAAGATTTTTCTTCATTTTCTCTGAACCGACTTCATCGATGGTCGACCACCGCCAATACATGAAATAACACAATAATAAAGCTAAAGAAAAGTTTGGAAACCCAACAAGGGGTAGATGCTAAACACTCTACACAACTGCCAAGTTTTATGTTAATACGGTACCTAATGTCCCAGTAAAATTTATCAAACCCATTTTACCATAATATAAAGTAAATAATATTTACCAAACCACAAAGTAAATAATTATATAACTTATATGTAAAATCTGAAAGAGCTAAAATCACCCTCGAAGGAAAATCCAGCAGTTAGGCTTTTTTCGATAGTCCAAACATCCCTCTTGCCGACGTGGATTTATTTTTTAAATTGTCGGTTTTAAGTGGATAAATTGCAAGCAAAAGTGCGCTTTTCGAAAATGAAATTTTCGCGAATTCTGAAACGCTCATTAGGTATTAATGATATGCGCGTGACCCCGTGACGCAATCCTGAGAAAGAGAAGTCAACACGATTGTTAGCTCCATACGTTTACACGCAAACAACTTGGAAAACCGTCTCTGTTAAATTGTGTTTTTTGAATAATTTGTTGGTCCAAAAAGCCAGAGATTTGCCCAGTAGTTGCGTGGTTGTATGTTTTACCAGACACTATGCAAAAAAAGAGCAGAAACATGTTCTATATTATTTCGAAGAATGAGAAATATGAGTCGCGCGAAGGTGTAGGCCTACTTATAGGCGAACTTGTACCGGGTAGGCTTGTGTGAGTTGTGTTATGTGTACAGCTAGGCTGCCGTGTGTGCGCGCGTATAGCTTAGGGGCTATGCATCACATCACAATTTTTGAACTAGCTGTCTATTAATTTTCATTGACAATTCTGCACGTAAATTGGACGCAATAGACCTATAACATAATGACGTCACGCAATGTTAACCGCGGTGCATTATGGGTGAAAAGTGGGACGAAATCTCTGTATCTCTAGTTTGCGTGCGTTGTATGCATAGCGCCTAGCGTATTATAGTCTAGTAAATTTACGGTTTGACCTAGAACTAATTGCAATAGAAATCATTCTAACATGAATCTAGGCCGCAACATTCAAATAAACAACATATTCAAAACGTAATTGTTTCTTTGGAGTAGAAAGGTGTTTTTGAAGCAGTTTTTGAAGACAAACATTAAGAATTAAAATTTAGTCTGGTAACGTTCCTCAGTCAGTATGTTTCGTAATAGTGGATGCGTAGTAATACGACCACTGTTTTTCTTAAGCGAGCACCTGATTTGGACACTGCCGTCTGCTCGCAAGTGGTCGTGATTACCATGTACCTACCATCGCGAAACATGTAGGTTGAAGTACGTTACCAGACTAGTTTCTGAGACGTCATCGTCTGCTCGCAAGTGGTCGTATTACTACGCATCCACTATTACGAAACATACAGACTGAGGAACGTTACCAGACTAAATTTTAATTCTTGATGTTTGTCTTCAAAAACTGCTTCAAAAACACCTTTCCACTCAAAAGAAACAATTAAATTTTTGCAACGAAGTTATTTTTGAAATCTGTTGCAGCTGGTCTGTTGTTTGAAAGTGGTTTTAACTAAAAATAGATATTTTGATTTTTTTTTCCAAGTCGCTAACAACGGTCGAGCTGGTGCAACAGTCAACTTGAAGTTGACCAAGTACAACGCTCGACCGTTTGCCAACTGCCGCTGTGGCACTCATGTGTTTTGCTTCAGTAAAAATCATAACTTTGTCTCAATCTTTTTTTGTTTCATCAAACTCTCACTGTTTCGTGGTTTACAGCTCATAACAAGATGTGGAATTCAACTCCTAAATTCATACCCAATAAATATTTTTTTCTCAATTTCAAGACGGTCGTTCGTGTCAAAACCAACGGCCGCGATTCACTGAAATTTACTTCAAAAGAGCATCATTGTGAGCCACAATTTCATTTTTGTTCACAAAAAGATAACAATAAATTGTTGTCATAGTACATAAAGTATTTTTGACGTTGTAATTTGAATTACAAGGACGAAACAGGCATGATGAACATACACTTCGTATGTTTTCCATTAAATACTACACAGGCCGTTTTGAGTTCTTCTGAGGATGACGTCACGCCCCTGTTTGTAAACAAGCCAAGTGACCTCAAGCGTTTCAGAATTTCGGGTGAAGAGGGTCGGAACTGAATTGCGTTTTAAACAAAAGACTGTCGGTTTTTGGCGGAAAACACGTTGTAATCGCGTTGTAGAAACATAAACCCTCATGATAAACAGGAAAATAATAAAAAAAATGTGGATGCGGGGATTCTAGCTGTTTAACTAAACTCTAATTGTGTCAAGTTTTACATATCTATTAGTAGGTTCGTATAGTACTTCGGAATTAGGTAAAAGTGTACACAACTTGTGTATTTTTTTTCTATTTGTGTATATACAGTTGCGATATTGACCCATAGAAAGTAAGTCAGCTACTTTTTTTCTTCTTATCAGTGTTGCTGCATGGCGTGTTGTTGCAAGGGCAAATCTCAGCGAATCGAGAATCCACAGCAGGTCCCGTTCGTCCAGGTGAGCATTGGTTTCGAAATCGTCCGTGCAAATAGACTACTGAAGTGAAAACGCTCGCTGGTTTTAGTGTGTTGTTAAGGTTACTGGGTCTACACTAAAACCAGCGAACTGTTTTCCTGCGCTTTACCAATGGACGTTTCAGGTTACTAGCGAATGTGTAGACCCAAATACCACGGCGACTGACGTCACACTTTAGTAGTCTATAGCACAGCTGCAAAAACACCACGGCGGTTTGAAATCGCATAATCTGCAGCAAAAACGTAAATGTCATTCCGTGTGTTGCCATTGGAAGGTTACTTTACATTTATGCCAGCGAATTGTTTCCCGCAGTGCTTTAGCAATGGACGTTTCATATTACCATCGAATGTTCGGATTTTCAGACCCAGTTGTAACTGACGTCACACTTGGTAGTTTGTTCAAAATAAACTGCTAAGTTCTTATGCATATAAAGTGCGTATGCATATAAGCCCAGCCCATCTGTTTTCTTCTTAGAAGTGATTCTAAAAAAAATATGCTTCGCCGGTGCTACGTGTTAATCAGTATAAAATAAAATTATCGTTCAGTATAGTAAAAACTAAAAACCAAAGAATCGGATTTTAAAACATTTCAATAATGTATTATACATTTTTTGTGTTTAAGTTTTAAAATGTGTTGGAATGGGATTAAATGCGGGGCGTGTTTAACTTTTAAACACTTTATTATAATCCTTCAACCGAATTGCGTTCATGCTTTTATTAACTTGATAGAACAAAAACTAAACCTGTCGCATCGTGTCTAAACTTGTTAAAAACACCGTGCATACAACATTTGCAAATTAATCATAGTTTGTCTTTCCATCATACAAAGGTTTAAATCCTATCATTATTTAATTATTTGCAGGGACATGTGGACCAGTCGGGTCATGCCTTCTACCTAGCCCCTTTGAATGAAGACAAAATGCCGCTAACTAGCAGCGCTTAAAGATTTTACTAAACAAGTAGCTGAAATGAGATGCTGCTGTAACTGCTCTCGATGGAATTAAATTTAGAATGTGTACGCAAAAATTCAAACAAACTTATTAAGCATATTATAGACGATATTGTAGTGGAAACAATTTGAATCGTTACCCCTATCATTCTATAAATATATTGATCTATAGAAGGCACCAAATAGACCTAATAACAAAATCATAGCCAGACTAAAGCGCATTTCAGATCCGACGGATCTCTCAATGCGCTTTCTGCATTATTACCCCTGGTCAATGAGATCAGTAATACAATTCCTAAATCCTTCTCTAGCTCCCTGGGGAGTACACAGCCCCGGCTGCATATTAGGCGCTTAACGGCTTATCAAACACATCAACTTTCGCTACCCTCTCAGGTACCTATTTTACTCCTGGGTGGAGAAAAGCAATGCGTGGCAAAGTACCTTGCTCAAGGGTACACACACCATCGATAGGCCGGACCTGGATTCGAACCCACTACCTTTGGAACTAACCCAGATTTTGAATACGATTCACTAGACCGCTCAGCCACAGCACGATATGTGTCGGAGAGTAACCCCCTTCCATTGTTCCCCATTAAATGTGTCTTAAACATCCAAGGAATTTTAAAGGATTCCTTTAAGGGAGGGGTGGGGCGTTCGTGCTTTAACAAAAGAGAAGGTTTTGGGACAGTAGGGGAAGTCCCTCAGTCACATCGTGATGAGTATATAGACCTTTGTTACGATGCAGCTATAATATATGAACTTTTATATTAGAGATATTGCTCTTTTGATATAGAGTCCTGAAGTTATAACGTCTCCCTGTGTGTCTTGCTAAGGTTATGCATTCTTAAGGCACGGACAGCATCTAATCATCCACCAGTTTCTATTTTAAAAGAACCGATTAAGGGCATACGATTGACATTTAGAGACGTGAATTTTCAACTGTTTTATCTCATTTTTTGGCCAAGCTAGTTTTGAAAGTTTCCTTTTACCTGCTCATTTAGATGAGTGTACGTGTTTCTTTCCTAAATCTTGTGTGGTGTTCTGATCAGCCAAAATAAAATGAGGATGTACAGGTAAAATATATACCCACCCCAAGTCGGATTTTTCAAATTTATTGTTTTAAATTTTATTGAATACTAAGCTCAAATTAACATTTAAATTGTCTTGATGCCTCACCTCGTCCAATGTGTTTATTCCTATAAACGTTGTTTCAAACTCATTGCAGACATGCAGTACAGCTTTGCACAATCGATATGTTTTAAGTGTTTGAAATACGTTGAAAGCAGTAATGTGATGCGACATCGTCTACTTTTACGTTGTCACTATTATGTTCTCCCTTGTTTGTCCACCAGAAGGAAAGAGAGAACAATAAAGCCACGTGTTTCAGGTGCAGCAGGCGATTGGTTTGCTCTCTTTATTCTGGAGGACAAACGTGGAAAAGTTAGTCGACCTATAATAACGAGAAACCACCCTATAACACAACCGTGTTCAACTTTTAAATATTTTTTGTGACGCGAATTTAAATGCAGTACTCATGATTGGTATCTGGAAGAATAAGAAATGTTCACATTTACACATAACTTACACGATAAACATGATGACGTCAGAAAACTTCCCCTGAAATGGTTTTGTCTGAAGTGCTATAGGCCTAGTCTTTGAGAAATGAGCAAAACAATAATTTTTCGTCTCACGAGAGGTACATTTATTTCGCCCCAAAACCATTTCGCTCAAGTGCTATTTCGCCCGTAAACCACTTCGCCCAAGTGCCATTTCGCCCCAAATCACTTCGTCCAAACACTACCTCGACCAAATGCTACTTCGCCCCAAAACCACTTCGTGTACAGGCCGTGGTTTAGGGCAAACCCTTTTTTGACTGTTTTCGAAGTTAGACGAAGTAGGCCTACGGAGCTGGTTTTTGCTCAGGTTGGTTTTAATCATGCATATCTTTAATCACACAGGGGGTACAACTATTTTTAACAGTTTACCAATCATGTAGACTATCTTTAAAGATAGTCTACATGATTGGTAAACTGAAGGTATGCATGCATGATTAAAACCAACCTCAGCAAAAACCAGCTCCGTACTTCGTCTAACTTTTGAGAAAACACTCAAAAAAGGGTTTACAGTCATTTCGCCCTAAACCACTTCGCCCTGAACCACTCCGCCCTAAACCACGGCCTGTGGACGAAGTTGTTTCAGGGTGAAGTGGTCCAGGGGCGAATTGAATTTAGATCTTGCGAGACGAAAAATAATTGTTTTGCTCATTTCTCAAAAACTATATAGCACTTCAGACAAAACCATTTCAGGGAAAGTTTTCTGTCGTCATCATGTTTATATTGTGTATAAGTAACGTGTAAATATGTGAAAATTTCTGATTTTCGAGATACCAATCATGTGTACTGCCTTTAAAATAACAAGTACATGTACAAGTAACCTGGAACAAAACTTTACATAGCTAATAAAACAGTTATTGTTTGTAATGAAGATCCGATCCCCTCCCCCAAAAGCATAGGCCTAATAAATGGACATCGGCGCCTGAATGGTGGCTGTACAAAATTAATTAAGTACATACGTGGCGGGAAGACGTGATATTCAATCACTAGAACACCACAGAGGCGGAGATGTCCAAGGGTTAAATCGCCATGGTTCTCAAACCGGGGTCCCCCCTTCCCCCTCCCACGTCGGGGGTGGGGGGTCGGGGGGTGGGGTCGGGGGGGGGGGGGGGGGTGAGGGGGGTGATGAGATGGAAATTGAAAACAAATCCACGGTTAAAATATCCCGGAATGCACTGTGACAAAATAATCCTTGGTGAAATCGTTCGCGAGTTCTGATAGGGGAGAGGGGGGAGGGGGCGGGGGAACGAAGTGTACCAAACCCCGTCGACGGAGGGGGAAACCCAGAAAGGTTTGAGAACCAGGGGGTTAAATAGATACACGAACTATTATGTACACATGATACAAATTGATGTTTTTACTTTTGTAAGCTGATAAGTATATATGGAAGCAGGTTGTGCTACATTTTCTCCCCATATTTATGTTATGATTTTCCCTTATACGTATATGACGTAGGCCTATTTTGATCATCCAATGCACATTGTGTAACATGTATTGTCGTGTTTTCCTTCAATCAAAATGTTGCATGTACATGTACATGTATTACTGCGTCGCAATTCATTTATTCGTTTATTCATTAATTCATACTGATTTATTTTAAACAATGCCGTCATTGCCCGAAGGCCAAATTGTGACAGATAACAACGAATGATTAAATAAATTTTACAACGTAGTTAAGTGGCAATCATTGCTTGTATTAAATTCATTACAAAAAACATTGTTGTGTAAACATTGGTAATTTTTTATCAATAATTATTGACGTTGAATATGACTCAAAAGCACGACAAATTGGTATATGGTCATAATAAATTTATTAACACATAAATCCTAACACATAAAGGTGTTGATTGATTAAATCTTAAAACCTACCATTATGCTTAACTTCATCATGGTTTGAAAATTTATCTAGAGTATAAAACACATATTACGTTTAAAAGAGGGCATTTAATACCGTAACCCCTGTCATTAATATTTGTTTTTATATATGACCTACCAAAAATCGGATGCGAACTTTACAAAGAATGGCAATTGCAGTGATGTCATCAATCATAAAAGTGTGACGTCGTTGCCAGGGTAATTGGGTCTAAACATCTGCTGGTAATCTGAAAATGTATTGCTAAAGCGCTGGGAGACAGTTCTGGTTTTAGTGTAGACCCAGTAACCTTGGCAACACACAAAGGGTGACGTTTTAATTCAGTCTATAGACTACTAGTAAAAATCTCACCCTTTGTGTGTTGCCAGCCAAGGTTACTGAGTCTACACAAGAACCACTGAACTGTTTTTCTGCGCTTTAGCAATTGACGTTTTAAACACCTCAACAAAAGTAAGTTCCCCCCTAAATAATTGATTATTTCTCCCAAAGTAAATTGTTGAATTACACGAAACTTGGTGTGAATGATTAGTGCAATGCACGGAACGTACATTTCAAATGGTGGGTTCATACCTAATGTTATGCTTGAATGAGCAACATTTAAAGGTGAAATGGACACTTTTCAAAAATTGCAAAATGCAGTCAACAATTCCCTAATTCGTTTCACACATGACAAGTACAGTTTTGGTCCTCAGTATCTCTTGCACAATGCACGTTCACACAGGGCAAGAGTGGTCAATGAGCTTTTAGAGATTAAAGAGATTGACCGGATGATTATGGCCAGCAAACTCCCCAGATCTCAATCCCTAGAACATTAATTGTTGTGGGATCAACTGAAGCGAACATTTGATCGGAGAGCTGATGATCAAACAACACTGCAGGATTTGCCCCAGATGCTGCAGGAGGATCACCCGTCTCATCAACACCATATGTGGCGTGATCGATTTCATCGACTGCTTGAGATTTATCCACTTAAAACGGACAATTTGAAATAAACAGCGGTATAAGTCGGCTGGAGGGATATGTGGACTACCGAAAAAGGTGCAAAAGCTGGGTTTTTCGTCAAGTGGGATTCTAGCTATTTAAAGATAGTATACATGATTGGTAAACTGTTACAAATAGTTTTATGCCCCTGTGTGATTGAAGATATGCATGATTAAAACCAACCTGTACAAAAACCAGCTCCGTACTTCGTCTAACTTTTGAGAAAACAGTATAAAAAGGGTTTGCAGTCATTTCGCCCCAAAACCACTTCGCCCTGAACCCTTTCGCCCTGAACCACGGCCTGTGCACGAAGTGGTTTTGGGGCGAAGTGGCATTTGGGCGATGTAGTGTTTGGGCAAAGTAATTTGGGGCGAAATGGCACTCGGGCGAAGTGGTTTGGGGCGAAATGGCACTTGAGCGAAATGGTTTTGGGGCGAATTGAATTTTCGTCTCATGAGACGAATTTCTCAAAGACTATAGCACTTTAGACAAAACCATTTCAGGGGTCATCATGTTTATATTGTGTAAGTTGAGGCGTAAATCTGTAAACATTTCTGATTTTCGAGATTACCAGTGATGTAGGCATATACTGCCTTTAATGCGATGCGGAAATTTCGCGACTCATTATACCGCCGTTTACCGTGTGAACAATTGTTATATTTTCTATATTTCTGCTGTTCATAATCGTTTGAGTGACCATTCCCAGGGTCAGCGAACAAGGTTGAAACTGCACTCGGTGACTATTCCCCGGCCAGGGTAAGTACATACTCTATAATTTCTCAGCACAGATTAGTGATCGAGGTTAAAGCTCCAAAAATGATGATTTTAAAATTACTGATTTGTACAAAATGAACCAGTACTTTCACATGGACATTGATGATTTAATATTTTTAACTGTGAATTTTTCATATAATGTATTCACCTTTATGCAGGAGCATTCGAACAAGATACAGGCCTTCGGCCCACGGCCTATACCGGGAAAACATATAGGCCTAACAAATAAATACGTCAGCTTTTGTTAATTGCCCAGGTAATAAACTACTAAGTGTGCATGTGACGTCAGTTTCCCAGATAGTCTAAACTTATTCGTTGGTAATCCAAAGTGTCCATAGGCATATGTCACTATGCATGGCTCTACACTAAACATCACTGATCCGTTCCCTCTAAGCTTTTGCAATGTATCGGCCGATAGCTTGAAATTTAGACCCAATTACCATGCCCACTTCGGCTCCCCATTATATAGACTCTTTAAGATTAGAAAATCCCGAAATTGCGTTGGCGGTGATTCCATTGTCGCCCTGTCAACAACGCGGGCGGTGTTTTGACATGTTGTTCCAGCTCAGGTTTTAGTCATATGGGAAGGAAATACGTTGTAAAGAAACTCCACAAAGAAAATCTATCATGCATACGAAATCATGGGCGTTTTGTAGTTTGCCACACAATACCTGAGTAAACCTTTTTGTCACATGACCCACATGTATAGAATTCGCTAACGCAGTGGTCCTGCCTGAAAAAATTATAATACACGTATTTTAATCTTACACAAACGTATGGCTAAGTCTAGTGTGGGAAATACCATGCGGTTCTCTTTAAAAAAGTTTGTTTCAAATATGCTGGCGAGCTGAAGATGGAAATTGATAAGACACATGGTTTGAAGATTTGGACGATTGTAGCTTTGTATATTCTTGTCAATTATGTTCGGCTTTCGGGTAAGTTACTACACGTAATAAAGTTGTAAAATCAGCATTCTATAGCTATTATTATCAATGGCGAGAGAACACCGTTCAAATTGAATAATGGGACGGTGCACGTCGGTATAGCGACCACCATTTCAAGTTTGATTACAGCATTTGCAGGGAAAACGTTATTGATGGGAATGATGTATACCGGAATAACTAAAGAAACCCAGTTTTTCAGTTTATCTAAATTAGAAAATTTCTTTTGTATTTAAGTTAACAAAAAAAATCCACTCTCAGATAGACTGTTGTTTTTTTGGTTTTTTTTCAAAAAGTGGGGAACTTTTTGCGTTCATTTTGGTCCTAGGTTTTATAAATTATATTCATGTGCCGAAAGAGTATGAGAACTATGTAGGGTGCTTATTTTTCTCATTTGCTTAATGGTCCAAATACGACTTTGCGTATAAAGTTCTATTAATAGTGTTCTTGTTAAGTCATAATTTATTGAACGTAACCATGATCCATCAACTTATATATATTATTACACGAAAACACACTAAATGAATCAGTAAGTTAACGTGACTTTAGTATTTTCCTAATGTATCAATTTAAGTCAAATTATAACTCTCATCTTTTTCTGAAATCCCTTTAAAAAGACGATGGCCTGAGAAGTTGTGTTTTTTTTGCCGATTCAGGTTCGTTTTAGGAAGAATTATGTACAATTTCTTGAAAATTTCAAATAGCCTATATATAATGAGTCTAAGGCGTACTTTTCATTTCTTCTTTTGCATGTGCTACTCCGATTTGGCATTCCGCTACTGCAGAAGCACAGTAAGTATATTCATGATCTTTATTACGCCTATCGCTTTAGTGTATAGGCCTACTACGAATTGATGTGCAAGTTTATTATCGGAGATTTGTAACAGGCCATTGCGATTTTAGGCGAGCGGATTGGGGCTGCTTTTATGGGTCAACTGGCAACTGACGTTCTGACTACTGCATAACTCAAAATAACCCAGGATCCCTTTGGGGGAACATGTCTAAATGACGTCATCAAAATGGCCGTCATAAAACAAATAAAAGTGACGGGAAAATCAGGAAATCAGACAGGCATTTTTTAGTAGAAGTTGGTAACATGTCGATTCCACCTATTTTTGGTAGGTGCTGAATCCAAAAATAATTGTTACCAAGCTGTATTTTGGAGGTGAAGGTTTATTTTTGGGCCAATAACATAAAACATGGTTTAAAACACTGGTTTTTGGTAAAGAAATATTATCCTCAAATGCCACTCTTACTTAATTTTTGGGCGCTGAATACAAAAATGGCGGTTACCAAGCTGTATTTTAGGGGAACATATAATTGTCCCTTTGCCACATATCCTGCTGATATACCCAGCACGATATGTGGCAAAGGGACTCCCCCCTAACGCCCCTATACCTCAACACACTCTTCCCTTTTGTTAACGCACCAAAACCCCCTAAAAACTGAAAGGAGTTCTTGGAAATTCCTTGGATGTTTGAGACACAATGGGGGAACAATGGTAGGGGTGGGTGGGGGGGGGGGGGGGGGGGGGGGGATACCCTCTGCCACATATCGTGCTGCATATGCGTGCTGAGTATAAAATTATGACATTATGACGGCCATTTTGATGACGTCATTTAAACATGTTCCCTAAGGGATTCTGGGTAATTTTGAGTTATGAAGTAGTCAGGACCTAATACACAAACATAACTTATTGTACGCCAGTTGCCAGTTCCGCCTTTTTAAAGACACTTTTTGGTCATAATCCGCTCGCCTATATTCAACATGATCTTCAAGAAAAGACGAATGCATGCATGGTTCATTTCCCTTCCTTTGTCATTAAAACGTATTTGGGTTAAATGCTATATTCGGCTACTATAGGTTTAATAAAATATGAAAAGATATGTTTCCTTGCTTACCGTACTTGTTTGTTTCCTACGCCTAATGCAAACAAGTGGGGAAATGTCAACAGTTTACTATGTGGAAGAACGTTTTGTGCACGGGGTCCCAGACAGTGGCCGGATTTCAAAAATCAAATCGATGAGGAAATCTTGTTGACAAACACTCAACAAACCTAAACAAGCAAGTCACTGCACAATGTTCGATTTAACTATCGGACCGCCCTTCATAAAAACGAAGACTAAACGTATGTTTATGCTATGTTGCCCCCTATAGGAACTAATCCTGAATTATTTACAATGTCCATGCGTGGTAAAACTTTCCATAACATTTTGTGTATTTACAAGTAGATTTAATTTGTGTTGTTAAACCTCGTCTGCTTGAACTGTTTGTTTCAGAACACAAATCGGTTTCGAGTTCACCGGGACTTACACAGTGATATCTCAATATGTGGATCAGTTCAAGAGGTAGGCCTAATGCAACTTTGCGTTATTTGAAAACCTCAAATAGAAAAAAAGAAAAAGCAAGAACAAATGTTCCTTGTTTTCATGTTTCTTAACGGAAAACGTGGACAAATTTGGTATAAACTGCTCCACTTTTCTTAAAATTAGCACCACATCACACTATTTTATTTTACACGATGGTCTCAAAAGTCATTAAATTAGTCAAAAAGGCATTTCGTGATAATTCGCATTTGATGTTTGCAAATTCGTAATACAGGTTACACATTATATATGTACTTCACTTGTTATAAAACACACTTAGCATTATTGTATACTGCGTCGTGAATGGGCAGAATTATGTACTTAACACCGACGCAATAATTCCTTACTTAAGTTCATATAAAACATTTTGGATTATCAAAACGAAAAGAAAAAAAGAAGAAAAAAAGTTCATGGGCGTTTCGATGCCGTTTTAACATCATTTGCAGTGACACAGAAACTTTACATCAAAAGCATTGATAGTAATGGTAACAAACATCACGTATTGTTTCAGTGTAAAAAGGTACTTTTGTGGCAGAAATTGCCAACTGGAGGTGCTTTTAAAAAAAATCGTTTGCCAACGATTTGTTTAACCATACATTCAACAACAACAAAACAAGCCAGCATGGATTTGAACGGTGTTCTGAAGTATTACTGCATCTATGTGGCTGATTTGTTTATACAAAGCAGCTTATCAACGCTATTCTTTAGTTATGTAATGTTTTTGTTCCTGGAAAAAAGTTTTGTCTGCAGATGATATACTTTAAGGATAGTAATTAAACTCAAAAAATGTATGAATTATTATCTAAAAGCTTAGGCCTACTTGTTATCAATATGGTAATGGTGGTAACCATCCCGTGAATTTTTTTCGCCTGAAGTGCCCCCATTCATGAGAAAAATGGCAAACCATTTTTTAAATCTCCAAAGATCGCCTGTAGGCGATTTTTGGAGCCATCCATTTATGCACAAAAAAAACTGTGGTGTTAAATTAACACCAGGAGTGTTGTCTTCTATAGATACCAAGCCTGGTGTTAAGTTTTAACACCTAGGGTGTTAAAATTAATGCATTTATTCCAAGTGTGGAATTAAAACTAATACCTATATGTATGGTGTTAAATGTTAACACCAGGCTTGGTATCTATAAGACAACACCACTGGTGTTAACACCACAGTTTTTGCAGTGTAGAGTATTACTGCATTTATGTGGCTGAAATTTCTACAACAAGGTAGTTTTTCTCGACATAGGCTTTCAATTACAAGTGGAAATAACGCCGTTTTTGACAGTTTACCAATCCAATATCGAAACATTTCGAAAAGTACAATATCGAAAAACCGAAAGTTATTCACTTGCTGTGGTGTACATTTTTGAACCGCCCTTTGCACTGTATACCACGCAAATACCGCATGTATTTCCGTCAGTTGAGCAGCTAAGCGTGCAAATCTATTATGACGTTTGTTGCAACAGGGTTTTGTTCGTGCCTGCTTTTAGTTGTGAAAAAAAATATTTCCATTGTGTTTACTAAATAGAAATCGCCCTTGACTCTTAGGTCATTCCATTGCGAAATTCGGAATTTTACTCGCCACAGTACATACCGTAATTCCTTATTTAAAATCTAGGCGCTGTGAAATTTTAACAGAAAAATATGATTTACACTTAGGCCATGCTTTAGATATAATTTTGATTTTGTTTTTCCTCAACGTATTGATAGCTGATTCACGATTACAGAATTTCTTGCTCTTTTGTATTTAATATACAGGTTATTACTGAGGGACATGAGGGAAAAGTATAATTTTACAGGCAGCGAGTTATTACCCAACGGGGTACGTATATACTGTTCAGCGTGTATGTATAATGTGTTGTATTTTTTTGCCTAGCTTCAGAACACCAATTTTTTTTCTAAACCCCGTACCATGTTAGTAATGCACTAAATTATTTCACATTTGATTTCTGGTGTCAGTTCATTCTTTCAAAAAATATTTCTTTAATTCAGGTCTTTGTTATATTTTTGTAGGTCAAGAATGGAACGCAGGGGCGGATACAAGTAAATTTAACACTCAAAATCGACACGACAAACACAACATTGGTGCAATATAGAACTAACCTAAGGCACGGTGTAAGTAGAAATACATCTAATAGCTGTATATCGTACTACTTGAGATCAGTTGGTTTGCGACAGTATTATAAATTATGTGACCTATACCACAGCAAAATCAGGACTTCCCCTACTTTTAGCTTTTTGAGTACATGTATAAGAATAAGTGATTTTGGTTTTCCGTCGATACCAAATTTGTTCCTGTGCGTGACTTTATGCTGAACATAAATATGATGGAAGAAAGATGACAAAGAGGTTTTCGGGAAAACCGGTTTTGAAATACGTTTTTAGCTATTTGATATTTTTGCAAACATTAAACACGTTTTGAGTGGATCTTTTACGCCTATAGGGAACTATTCAAAAGTGTGAATAGTCTATTCCCACATTTCGATTTCAAATCAAATTTTGATTCACTTATAATGTACTTTTCATAATGTATGTGATTTTGTCATTTAAGTGACATTCCTCGTTGGTGTGGCAGGCCACATAATTATAATTCACTGTAATTTCCAATTTTCCGGCCTTGGATATATAAATTATTTCGTGTTCTCTATATAGTAAGGCATATCACTCATGTATTAGGACTATTATGTCATTTACTGTAGAAACACGAAAAAATTGAAATCCAGGAATATGGGAAAATTATGGAGAATTTCATTTGTGTCTTATTTTTTTGTGTATGAATAAGTGATCATTTTTAGGGACCATGACCCGGCACTATATAGCCTTGTCCAAGGGCTATTATATTGTGTGAATCCGTGAAGAATTTGCATGTATGCTATGCAGCGAAAGTGCGCCATCGCGCGGTGAATTGTAGCCAACTGCAAAATAGTCTGGTTACCGAAATATCTTGGTCTGAATCCTGACTTATCGGGCAAGGCTGTATCATAGCCTTGTTCTGTCTGTATTCGATGTGTTTTATGCTAATTTTTCAAAGAGAGCACCGAGCGTAAAAGCTTATTGGTTAACGCGGTTGTTTTGACAGAACAATACCGTGCCGTTTGAAAAATAGCAGATTTTCCGTACGTAGCCTATACCCAGTTGGTATTAAGTTCACAAACACTTCATACCTTTACAGAAAATATGTGAGGGATATCCTCTGGTCTTCGTGAAAGTCATCAATTTGCAATTTGTAGGCTGCATAATTCAAACTACCGTTGATTTCCTCAGTTGTAACACTACGTGTGATGTCGCCATACATACTGTACACTAACATGGGGCGGTCGGGTTGGCGTAGTGGTTCTTTGTGCTAGCTGCCTGTGATGACCGCTTTCCAAAGAACTACCCTTGCACATAGGTGGTTTGGAGGAGTTGTTTTGCGGAATCCCGTGATGTCCTGGAACGTTGCTCAATGACGGAGTGACCAGTACGTACGTCACTGGGAATGCCGGTGAAATTTTGGAACACGATTGGATCCGTGTCTGCGGTCTTGATGACGGCTCGACATGGACTGGTGATGATAGTGGATAATGACCTGGACTGGCAACGACAATGGTGGAGGATCTGGTATTAAACGGAATCGACATTGGACTGGACTTAACCTGGCTTGCGTGTTTTATTCGGACGAATAAAACATTTTATAAAAAGCCTTTCACCTCTGGCGTCCCGGGCTCGAATCCGGGGCGTGTATGTGGATTGGGTTTGCAGTCCCTACTTGACCGCGTGGGTTTTCCCCTGGGGAATTTCTCTGGGGGTATCCTCCCACTTCTAAAACTGCAACTCTTTCTTCGTCATCTCAAGTTGATAATATAGTATAGTTAAAGCTAAAACCGTATAGTTTATGGCATATAGAGCCTTAGTTATACAACAACAACAACACTACACATGTACGTACGTACGACGTACAAACGTTTATGCACGCACCATTTGAGCGCGCCGAGTAGTGACCTCTGATATGATGTTATGTAAGATATGAATATTTGTAAGCACTCGGGTTTCACATAAGTAATTGCGTCGGATTTCGAACGCAGATATAAAGAAACACATAACAAATCGAATACAGAAAGAAAAAGGCTATGATACAGCCTCGCCCGAGAAGTCAGGATTCAGACCAAGATATTTCGGTAACCAGACTATTTTGCAGTTGGCTACAATTCACCGCGCGATGGCGCACTTTCGCTGCATAGCATACATGCAAATTCTTCACAGATTCACACAATATCATAGCCCTTGGACAAGGCTAGGCAGTATGGTACATATATATTATGGCACAGCGCAGAAGGCGGAGAAAGTTCGTGGACGTTGCCGAAGATTTGTTTTTTTAAAACCTATACGTTGCAACTGGGATATATGTGTATTAGAAACTGTGGCGTAATCGTGATTTCCACGATCCCCCAGTGAAGGTGGGGCGTGATTGTAGTGCAATACATAACCGGAAAAAAAATAATAAAAAGGGGACTTTCTTTTCCAAAATCGACAGACAAAAAAAACTATAAGGAGAGGAGCAAAGGAAACAGTATGTGTTCTTTATATCCCAACATGTGTGTAGAACGTATTGTATTATGTTTGATTCACAACAATGGTATAAACCATTCAGACCTTGTGAATAATCCTTAATGTCTGTATACTAATTGAAAATATGCATTCGTTTCTCAATTCTTTTTTCTTTCAAACAGCTGGAAAAATCTGATTACGCATTTGTTTACGACAAAGCACTTTACACGATAGATAATTCAACCACCGTGTATTTTGTGCAAAGTTTCTTAGACCGATGGCATCAGTACATCGCTGAGATTATCATCGCGGCCGTGTGTGGACTGGCCGCCTTTGCAATATTTGTCTCCTCAATTTATCTCCTGGTAAGCATTTTTGTAAGGTTGAGGCGAGTTAACACTTTCATTCAGATTTTCATATTTTTAAAGATACATTTTAACATTTTGCAGTGGCCCTAAATCTTCACGAGTTATCATTAGACATAATCGAACTATTTTGCCTGAAAATGTTTTTCGTAGGTAAATGTTTGATTGTAGTTTTAAAAATGATCGACCATCTGTCTACACATTGGAGTTGAGCAAATCCTAAAGTTGGATATAGAGTGTGCCATATTGAAAAAGCACTGTTATAGCGATGATGATACGTACATAGAAATCCAACGAAATCGTGCATAATTTGCATGGCTTTGTGAAAAACTACTTCATTTCTTCTGCAAAGAACCAAACAATAATTTCCTTCATTAGGTTAAAACAAATATTCATGGCAATTGTAAGAATTACCACACGAATCTCTGTACAAGATGGTACTTTAGTAACAACTGAAGATGGTTTTTAAAACAAAAATGTGCGCGCGCACACATTTCTTCACCGTAACTTAAACCAGAAACCAGAAACTTATAGGTTTTGGAAGCATTGTTGCATCTGGCATTTATGTAGACATTTCTTCAGGCATGTTTACCAACAATCTACTTTAAATATTGTATGCCCTTATATTCCAAGAATCCGTAGAAAGTACATGTATCATTTTGTAAATGATAATATTAGGCTTTTATAGTAACTGGCTGTACATCCATGACTTACGTTTAAAAACAAATCCAAGTGATACAATGGGACTTCTAGTTTTTTCTTCTTTATTATTACGATGTCGGCAGTGGTTGAATCAACATGTCCTTTTCTTCCTCGACACAGTGTATGAATGTAAAACGTGGCAGAGGAGAGAGTTACGTGCCGCGTAATTCCATACCAATGACCCCGGGTGCAACTAACTCCGCTGGCCGGACAAACAGGGGCTTCTTTACGGATGAAATTGAAGGGGGTCATAGGGTAAGTGCACTTCTCCCGCACGATGCATCTGGCATTTTGTGTAAATGGGACAGTTTTATTATCTCCGTATGCGACAAATAATGCATGCATGTGCACCACACTGTAAATAGCGGATATATCTCACAGCTGAACTCTTTCAGTTTTGGGCAAACCCTCAAAAAATCTTGTTGTGGTAAAGAAAAGGGTGCTGGGCCTATGCATAAAACAATCCACCTACATTCTTGAAAAAAAAGGAAAGTTTAGGTGTTCAAAATAATATTACCACAAGGAAAATTATCAATTATTGACATCTAGTGCGGTTTACCCCGAAACCGTTAACAATAAATTATTGCTTGCTTTCTTTTTGGTGAGGATCTTAATGTGTGGCATATCACCTTGACAGTATATAAGTAGAGAATATTGTTTTATCAACGTATAATTATAGTACAGAAATACGTACACTACTCTTTTCATAAACATTGTAACTATCGACGTAATAATGACCATGTGGTTAATCATTAGGAGGAAGGAATGTCTTTTTTAAAAATTTAATCATTCCCCGTAGAATGAATTACTTAGATAATCAAACAGAAATTGCGTTATTATAGTCAGGGAAAATTATCTGACATCTGGCAAATCTGGGAACTAAATCCTTACCAAATAATTGTTTTCACCCATTTGTTACTGAAGGTGTCTACTAACACCCCTTAAAAAGTTAAAATTCAATTCCCCTAGGAAAGCCTGGGACAGCTTCTTAAGTACAGACTTATAAATGTAAAAACTTAAAAATGCAGTAGAGACAACAGCCGTTGGCAAAGTGCCCATTTGTTTTAAATAGCGTATACGCTGGGTCAGACGGCTGTTTTGTGTTTCATCTGCCGCAAATGCCGGCAGCGCTGTGATTAGATCCTGTATGTAGTTCTCCGGCCATGGGATTGCAAAAATAATTTGAATAGGAAAGCCCTGGCTGCGTTCCACTTAACCGGCCTGTGCAGTATTAAATAGAAAATATACGGAGTGAATGTTCATCATGCCTGTTTTGTCCTTGTAATTCAAAATACAAACGTGGAAATCTATTGATGTAATATGACAATAATTTACTATTACTTTTTTTTGTAAAAACAAAACGGTGAAATTGTGGCTCACAATGTAGTCTTGGCCCAAAACTATTCTAGTCGATATTGATTTGTGTACGCGTTGGCCATTCCCGGTAGTGCGCCCTCTTGCAGCACTAACAGACCAGCCCTTTGCGCGACTAGAAGTTTCCCAAGACTATTCTTGAAGTAAATACTGGAGCATTGCGACCGGTGGCTTTGTCACGGAAAGAACGGCATGCTACACAGTGCAGGTTGAACGGTCCCTGCGGGCCGTAGTTCCCACGTGTTTGAAATTATCACAGCATGCACGGTATGCACATCGGCCGGTACAAGTTAGAACGAGCGGCGCATTTTTCTTTCTCTTGGTAATAAACAAGAAAATATTTTTGCTCTTTTTTTAATGGTGTCAGGTAAAGCATACAACCACACAACTACTAGGCACATCTCTGGCTTTTTGCGCATGAATAGTTCTTCAAAAAACACCATTGAACAAAGACGGTTTTCGGATTTCTTTGCGTGTAAACGTCTTGAACTGTCGACCGTGTTTACTCGTGTTTCTCAGGATTGCGTCACGGATTGTGCAAATCATTAATACGTAATAAGCGTTTCAGAAATCGCGAAAACTTCATTTTCGAAAACTGCACAATTTTGCTTGCGATTTATCCACTTAAAACGGACAATTTGAAATAAACAGCGGTAACCGTATGAGTCGGCTGGAGGGATATGTGGACTATCGAAAAAGGTGCAAATGCTGGATTTTTCGTCAAGGGGGATACTAGCTCTTTAAGAAAGTGTGTGTGGTACATATAGTCCGGCATCATTTCGGGGACGCTTAGTGCCACTCAGTGCCAATAATAGACTAGAGTCCCGCCTTCGCGATATATGGCGCTCGCATCGAGTGAGTCAATCATGTAACATGCTATACCTGACAAATCTTGGAAATGACCCCGATCCCCAGCATAATCACGTGACCCTGACCTTTCATCATTATAAAAACCTTGGAATTGAATTCAGCACCATAGAAAACCATATCAATACTGGGATCTTTAAAATCGGCCGACTCTAGGTACCTACACCTGACACTACCTACACCTGGCATCTGTTAATTTCAATGGCGGCCATCTTGAAAATGACCCTGATCCTCAGCTTAATCACGTGACCCTGACCTCTTATCGTTTTAAAAACCTCAGAGTTCGATTCAGAACCACAAACAACCACAGTAGCAACACCAGAGTCCTTCAAATCGGCTGATTAGGTGGCTACCAGTATTCTGATGGTGACCGTCTTTGAAATATGCTAACCCATGGCGATTTTAGTCCAATGGCAATATAAACATTCCTTGAGCAACCTATTCCCCCAGAGCTAGTGCTAAGAATAATTTTGGCATCTTGGAAGAGGGCCGAGCATGGGGCCATAATCCTCCTGCCAGACTATTCCCATGCCCTCACTCCCCTGCCCACTCCCCAGCCCCGTGGGTCCAGGATTTAAGCTTTGTACCAAACATATTGTTCTTTATGAAAAAAACGGTCCAGAAAAAAACACATGAGATTAACTAACTCTCCAGGGGCCAATTTCATAAAACATGTTACGCTTAATCAAAAATTTGGATTAAGCATAGCAGGAATATTCGCTCAAGCAAGGGCGTATTTCATAAAGCTTGTTGTTCTAAGCGCGCAAAGAGAGTGCGCGCGCAACGCTGTCGTCTGTTTTGTTCGAACGCGTTCGTCGTCTGCTTTCATAAATAAACGTCAACATTTTCAAATACCATCATCGGTTATGTTTCCATTTTTGGATGGTTATCACTACCACAAAAGACCCTTGCCTGTCGCTAATTGGAATATTTCAACAACAGCTAAAAGTTGTGTATCTGTTGGAAAATGTGTCTCGAATTTTGCCGAGAATGGCGAAGAAAAAAATATGGCGTCACGTTAGCAATAAATTGGTAGGTTAGCATGCCCTTTGGTTTGCTAGACTAAAAGTGCTTAAACAGTTTTATGAAATGGAGAGAGCGCTGCTTAATCAAAAATCGGGTGCTAACATGTTTTATGAGATTGGGCCCAGGTGATAATTCATCTCATTTTCAGCCTGGTCTACTTTACATACTCCGAATGTTTGCGTACAGTGTAATTCTATATCAGTTTAGACTAAATATTTTTTAAATGGTTTGCCAATACACTCTCATCGCGATAACTGTCCTGTCCGTCATTTGCGATGTTGTAACAGACAATGTACGAAAAATGTCCCTTTGTGGTTTCTATGTGCATGAAATTTAGAATGCTCGGTGGTAAAAAGAATGGACATACAAGAATGGTCAAACTGCCATTTCGGCGTATTTATGTTTATATAGGTCTTTTCAACCAGCAGCAATGTCAGGGACGAGGTTTTCCAATCACAGCGCTGCCCGCATTTGCGCCAGATACATTGTTTTATAATAAACATTTTGACACTCAAAAGACAAAATGTCTCAAAATACGGAAATGTCAGATGCTGTAGTCCTTTAGGCTTTATTGTTAAAGTTGCACTGCCCGTGTTTGGGCCGATTTGGGCGTACAATTTTTTGTTTTAAAGTAAATAGGTATTTTTCTAGAATAGACAAAGTTATCAGCTTTCATTTGGTACCAAGAACGTAAAAATCCGTCAAGGATTAATGCCAGTCGATTAAAAACAAGAAATGATTAAATGGCTGGCAGGTCATTTAATCGACAGGGTTATGACGTAAATGTACATGTGCGCGTACATGTGTACATATGAGCGTACGCGCACATGTACAACATGTAAAGCACGTTTCAAGAAAAAGGCTTGTATCTCCAATTCCCGACGTCGGAAATTTAAGTTTTTTGATATTTTTCGTTACAGAGACACGTAAGCTTTCTAAATTCGTTCGCTTGTGTAAATTAATTTTTTTAATCCTTTCACCGAAACACGGGCAATGCAACTTTAAGTACCGATACATGTGGATTTTATTGCTAAAACGGTGCTGATAGGCCTATTTGACGAAAATCCGAGTTCTTGGTGATTTCGATAAGTTTCCAACAGTAAATACCAACAGTAAATACCCAATGTATATTATTCGTCATATTTTCATTAACCTCACTCTGTTTCTACCTCTTTTTGTTCTTTTTCAGGTATACACACCAAAGTCTAGCATAGGTTCGACAAGATTTGTTTACGATCGCAATACTCTCTACGACAAGCTTATTTACGGAGCTTACGAGGTCCCGCCTAAACATGTGTACAGTTTCCTTTAGAACAACTCCATCAGAAAACCAAATTTTGTATTATACCTTCTTTTTATCTGACATGGATTTCTGTTTGTATGGCAAACGGAAGTCGTCTGCGGCGGTGCCTCCCTGCATTTTACTGACACAAAAATTGCTTCGTCTAAAACGTTGTCTAGAAACGTACGTCTGCCAATAAGACATTTCTTCTTAAATTTGGGGTTTTCGGAGTTTTTCACTTTTCATATTAATGCAATTGTTACTGTTAGGCATCTCACTTTATTAAATATCTAAGCTTTCCTCGGCGTGTTGCCGGTCAACAAAACAAAACACACCAATGGAAGATGTAGCAGAACATGGCGGATGTGGATGTTAGTATTACACCCCGATCATGTCATTATGTTTTCGGTTGACTGAGCAGTGACCAATGTTATGCAAGAATCTAGTTGATCCTCCAAACAGGCTATACCATGGTTTAGGCAACTGGATGATTAAAGAAAGTGGCGCAAATAACTAACTAGACCCTTGCAATAACATTGGTCACTGCTCAGTCAACCAGAAACACAATGACATGATCAGGGTGTCATTTTAAAGCGGATATTCAACTCTTAGTAGCAGACGATATCTTCCATTGGTTCATATGTGCCCTACTCTAGTTACAATTAGCAATAATATATCGGTTTATTTGTATCGACCCTGCATGTATAATTAACCATTTATGCATCGTCTGACAAATTGTGAAAATTGACATGTATTTTAATTGTACTTTTTATGTTATGCAGTATATTTTCATATTGTCCACAATTGCATTACATTTTTATGTATAAATATTTCCTGAAAAGACATAAAATTAAATATTACAATGTACATGAATTAGTATATGCATTATGTAACTTTTTGCATATCAAGTGAAGTGCGGAACAGAAAATTTAACACAATTATAATAGGCAGGGGGCCGATTTCACAAAGCGCTAAGACGTGTCCTAGGAAGGGTCTCTCTTCTTATTTTGGGACGTTGGTATGGGAATTAGGAAGCAGTGAACTCGTCCTAACTTTTGTGAAATTGATCCCAGGTTGTTTTCAAATATCTAGCGTAGTAAAGCATAACAAATATATTATTTGCTTTAATTTCACTTTTAATTTAGGCTAGTCCCCTAAATCGGGGACAGAACCAGCCCGTTATGCCTCTATTATGCCTCTATTACAATTCTTAAAAATAAAAACAAAAATGGCTTTCTGCATTTATATATATATATATTCCATGTACTGCCTGTACAATTTATTGACCCTGCGTTGACCCGATTTTGAGTCACATCCCGGGAATCGCTTCGTTCGACAAGATTCGATGGTGATCTGATGAACATAATATTTGTTGATGTAAACGAAGATTATAGTCGCCTCTTTCGATGAAGCATAAAAACTTTATTCGATGAAGAGATGGCTTATATCGACGAAGCAAACTTGTAATGTGTACGCTTTCTTTGTTCGACGAGACGATTGAAAACGTAACTAGATGTGGGCTTAATAGACCACTAGAGTGAAAATGTCACAATTTTTGTGTTATTAAGGTTACTGGGTCTACACTGAAACCACCAACTGTTTCCCTGTGCTTTAGCAATGAACGTTTCAGATTACCAGCGAATGTTTAGACCCAACTACCATGGCAACTGACGTCACACTTTAGTAATATAGACCTAAAAACATAACGACGTCACGGTTTGTTTACATGCGTGCTTTCCTGTGGTCCTAAACTAGACTGGTTCCCGTCCACATATTCCACATAGGAGAATATAAGGATGTAAAGGGCGCTTCATTTTGATCTGTGATTGGTCGTCTTTGCGCGTGCACATTGTGTGCTTTATATTTAAAAATTGGCGAAGCACTTTGCTTCAGGCAATGTACTTTATTTACATTTGGATATGTTCGACACGCACGGCCGGGTTACAAATGTCAATGCAAAATATACGCACTTACTAAAAAAGATATAATAATAACCACGTGACCACGGGCAGATTTCTGCCCGTCATGGCCGCTCTTTACTGATCCTTATATTTTCACAATAAGCGATAGGATCGGGAACCAATCTAGTCCTAAACCGTCTGGTACACTGAAAGTGCGCGAAAGTAAACAAATCGTGACGTCATTGTTTTAGGTCTACTCGATGTTCGTTAGTGGTTGCCTAAATGGTATAAGTACCGCACTGTGTTGCATCTTTATCCGATATTCGTTCGGTGAGATTTAAACGCATGATTCATTAGCTAACGATGATTAACCAATCTTCGTCGAACAAAGAAATTTCCCTACTGGGGTGAGTTGCGAACATTGCTATATAACATTTGCAACAATCGCCAACAACAGGTACCCGGTTTTCATAGACGAGTGAACAAAAGCGCTGTAACCAGTGGCGAACCTTAACATGCAACGTTTGCGTAAGTGGAACGCAGCCCAGGTCAAAGCCATGGAGGCATTATATACCCTTTGCACGGGCGGCCATGACGGGGGGCAGTCACATTGTGGGCATTCGTCGTGCATTAGTAGGGATATGTATTTCCACATCATTTGAATATGAAAACATGCATCGTCGTAGCAGACGGTCCAAAGGGTCCATTGCCTCATATGTCATGTTATTGATCGCTGAAGGTAAATTGACATATTTTATATTTGACAATTCTAGTATGTTTGAAATAAATTGCTTCTATGCATCTACCAACAATATTGCACTGTCGTACGCGACTCAGTTTGTAAGGAAAAAAAGGATAATGGGCGTCGCCATTATGCAAACCATATAACCCAGCACAATAGGTGACAAAACGTACTGCGAATCAGCGAGGAGTGTGGTACGAGATTGGTATGGAGCTATCCGACTTCGACATTTTTGGGTGGGATTTGGAATTTTACTGACTCTTGCAAATCGTGCGTGAAGTCTACTCGTAGACCATTCGTACAACTCGTATCAAACTATATACCAACCGCGTGTGATGATACAGAGCTGAGTTATATAATACGAGTGGTCTACGAGTTACATACGAGTGGTCTACGAGTTATATACGAGTTGCACGAGTTTGCTATCAGTTGTACGAGTTTGGTGCGAGTTGCTCACGAATTGGCAACTCGCGGCCGAAATGTTAAACATGTTTAACATCTTTGCCACGAGTTGCGCGCTGCTACGAGTTGTTACGAGTTTTTACGAGTTGTCCCTGAATTACACGAATCATCCCGAAATGTCCTGCGAGATATCCCGAGTTTCCCGAATTTGCCAACTCTTGAGGCTCGTGCCAACTCGCGCCCGAGAATTGTCCGTGTTTAAGAGGGCCTTTACTCATCTGCACAGCATGCGATCGAGCCAAACTCTTTACAGTTATCACCATGGTTAGTTCGCCTATTTCCAATTTCATATCTTCCCTTAGCTCAATAGACATTTGCCCTATATTCACGGGGAAGCAATTGGCCTTCTTGAATTATTGTGGAACAAAAATATAGAAGGTGCAGTTGTACTAAGCCAGTTGCGTGATAGATTTGCATAAATCCTAGAGTCCTGCCTCTGCTATGGCGCTCGCATATAGGAGAGTCATGCACCAGACTACCAGGCCGTTGGCAACGGTTGCCAAGTGGCAAGGGGGTGCACGCTGGAACATGTTAGCCGGCGCGAAAGTCTGTACGGTACCTGGAATACCTCGCACATTATTCTATGCATTTTGAAGCTGGACCATCCGAAATTACATGTTGAAATGAGCATGAAATGAACATTCACTCGCCGTAAAATTTCGTCAAAATAACGAGTTATAACGTCTTGTTTGACTTGAAATGGACGTTAACTTTGAATGCTGGATCGTTCCCAATCTGTGCATGATAAATTCAAGAATTAGTAACGATTTCGGGTTATGAGACTGGTTTAAAGTTGCCGATTGAACGTCGAACCCGAACGAAGGGAGACGTATACACTATACAGCAAACTTGACTTAAAATAGGGGAAATAAGATGACATGAAGCTGGTAAATCTTGCCACAACATGATACAATTAATATCGCCGTTCATTGTTTATCCATTCGATGGAACATATCGTCAGAAATTGGCGAGTTTTACTGTTCCAGAACGCGCGTTCAACATACAGCGAGCAACTCTTGTTTTGCCGACCGTGCACGCACGGTCGTGTCCGCGTACACGACCGGCATGTTTTAAATACACCTTCCGAAGCCCGAATAAAATCGCGAGAAATGCATCAACGTACTCAACTTAATCAAGTGGAGATATAAATACCGTACACTCTTGCCACTAATTTTTCCTAATATGACATAATAATGCCCTAGAAAGTGTAAACTGGGTTTACTTAGGAAACATGATTTTAGCAATAAGAAAATATCAAGGTTTTCTTTGTAAACACGGAGGATTTTATGTCATGCTTTATAGACTTATAGTGCATGTAGTCTCAAGTGGCGAATTCCGTGGTATTTTTCCCACGGAACTGCAGCGAAGAGGGTTTTTCCTTGGGTTTTCCATTGATAATGTAGATCTATACAGTCTCAGTTGAAAACCCAAGAAAAAAACACTCTCCGTTGCAGTTCATTTTTCACTTGGGGGGAAAAACTACCACGGAATTCGCCACTTGAGACTATGCACCATGCACTAAGATGGAACATGATAAAAATCCTACGTGTTTTTAAAGAAAACCTTGATATTTTGTTATTGCTAAAATCATGTTTCCTAACCAAATTTACACTTTCTGGGGGAATTATCATGTCATATTAGGAAGAATTAGTGGCGAGGGTGTACGGTAAAAAATATCTCGACTCGATTAAGTTGCGTACGTTGATGCATTTCTCGCTATTTTATTTTGGCTTCGGAAGGTGTATTTAAAATATGCCGGTCATGTACGCACGCGGTCGGCAAAACATAAGTCGCTCGCTGTTATGCTTGTTGAACGCGCGTTCTGGAACAGTAAAACTCGCCAATTTCTGACGATGTTCCGTCAAATGGATAAACAATCAACGGCGATATTATATTGTGGCAAGATTTACCAGCTGCATGTCATCTTATTTTCCCTATTTCCATCCAAGTCTGCTGTATAGTGTGTACGTCTCCCTTAGTTCGGGTTCGACGTTCAATTGGCCAATTTGTATTTTAAACCAGTCTCATAACCCGAAATCGTTACTCTTTTCTTTAGGTTATCAATGCAATATTGAGAACGATACAGCTTTCAAAGTTAACGTCCATTCCAAGTCAAACAAGACGTTCTAACTCGTTATTCTGACGAAATTTCATGGCGAGTACATGTTTTAACATGCTCATTTCAACATGAAATTTCAACATGTAATTTCGGATGGTCCAGCCTAAAAATGCATAGAGTAATGTGCGAGGTATTCCATGTACCGTACAGACTTTCGCGCCGGCTAACATGTTCCAGCGTGCCCCCCTTGGCAATAACCGTTGCCAACGGCCTAGTAGTCTGGTGCATCACTCTATTATATGCGAGCGCCATAGCGCAGAGGCAGGACTATAGGATTTATGCAAATCTATCCAAGCAACTGGCTTATTGGGTATTTTTAAATGTATAATACCTTTTTTAAACAATCGTAAAAACTGATCGATGTGATGTAATCATGTTACAAATACAAAATTTTGAATAAAATAAATACCAAGTAAAAATGCATCTACTTTGCTTTTACTTCGAATCCATACCTAAATCAAAGTGCGCCCTCTTATATATTGTATCTGCCACAATAAAAAAAGACAAAAATGTTGAATCGTACATCCGCCAAATGAGTATCGTGGTAGTTTTCGTATGCATTTCAACACGAAGCTTGGTACGCATTACCATTTTACATAACTAATTCAACTTCACACGATCGAACATTGCTTCCGAGAGAACACGACATCTTCGCTCCTTCTATGGAACCGCCATACAGGACAAAGAGCGAGATGGACATGCAGTAACAACTTCCCACTTGTCGTTACTATGTCAGTTGCTGCCATATAGCATTGATGGCGTGGTGATCTGTTGTAAAACATGACGCTTGCATAATACAGCGTCCTTCTCAACGCAACCGTACAATAAACCGATTACTATTTCCCTGGGTTACGTTGGAGGTGGTTCGAAGTTGATCAAAGAAAGACTGTCTCTAATTACGGCAGCTACTGGAGACATATCTATATGGAGCCAGGGAAATCCCCAAAAAGGATAGAGTATGACGTCTTTTCTATGGCATTCGGTAACAAAGCCCAATGCCAAACACAACGCCAACACCTGCACCACTAAAAGCATGATAACAATAATTATGCACACTCTTACTGCCTCGCAGATGAGTTTGCAGGAACTCTGTCCGCGATGAGACGTGTAGGTGGGCGAATTTCTATCGGGCAACCTGACTGATTGCATGTTCTCGGTTTCATCCGGCACATTTTGTGATTTTGAAAGTAGAGCGGTTCTAACCGTCTCCTCGGTTTCTGTTGAGCTACTAGTCGGCAAATGTAGCAAGTCGGTTTGGTGTGGCGTCAAAACCTTTGTTGGGTCTCGACCGGCAGGTATTAATACGGTTGACTGATTTGCTGTCTGAAGGACACTGGTAGGGAAATCTTCCATCCGACTTGCCAGCTGTGTTTCTATCGGTGGTGGAATCTGAATAGTTTTTAGCGGAGATATGGGTATCTCAAACAGGTACCATTCGTTTTGGATTTGTTCGTCGTCGTAGCTATCAATTGTCCTTGCTGGTGGTGGTACAACGAACTTAGCTTCCCCTGAGTGTAGCCCACTAACTTCTTGGTCGAAACTTTTCGCTTGTCCGTAGTCAAGGTCCGTTTGTGTAATTTTTGATTCCATATTTTCTCGTTCCGAGGCATGATCTACCAATGGGGGAATTTTCACCGCATCAGCATTTTCATGTCTAGTATTCGCATCATCGGCGAATCTGACCCGTTCAGTCGGCCGTTTTTCGACGTACGTCTGTTTCAGTTGAACGTCCTCTTTTAGGAATACATCACGAGCAGTATTGGATATTGGCACGTCTTGACAGTCACAAGTGACAGACTGGATGTCGGTTCCTACTTCTAGCAAATTTCCCTGTACCGCTATCACTGTGTTTGTAGACACTTCTGTAATCATTCGCCGACGCGCTGCATCTGGTACTTCTTGTGTTGAAACAGACAAAGTACGACTGTCTGAGCTGTCTTTAACACTTTGTCGACGATTAGCGAGTTCGTTAGCCATTTCTGTACTGTTATTGCGGAAAAGCTGGCCTTCCTCAGCCAACAGCAGGTCCACCGTTAACATATCCTCAATCTCGACTGGGACATCGTTTGCGTCATTGCTCCCGCCAGACCCAAATGATGTTGCCGAGTCGCTGAAACTTGCTACAGGACTTGGCAGTGGACGATCCGTGTCTACTTTGCCTAAAAGCTCATTGGAATGTTTAGTTTTAGTTTTGATGATGGTTTCAGTGGATTGGTGGAATTCGTAACTGTTATCTGAACGCCAATGTCGTGCTTCGGTGCCAAGAGGCGCAGATCTGCTCCCCGCGTGCTTTTCACAGGATTCTTGTCGCTTCTGTCCATTTTCGGCAGGACGCACTTCTTCTCTGTCTGTGTGGGTTTTATGTGACGCATTTGACGTGCTGAGGCGATGCCGTTTTGCACATTGTGTTGTTTGCTCCAGTGATATTGATGCTTGAACACCACGTACCTCCGATTGGTCTTCTTCTCTGCAGCTATTGATGGACGCAAACTGTGGCGTCATCGGACAAGCTTGAAATCTGTCATGGCTCACCTGAACATCCGTTCCTGTGTTGGTTGGATATACGCCAAATAGACCCCTCAGTATTCGTCCTGACGACGAAGCCGTGGATGATCCTCTTCTGACAAGGGCTTGTCTTCTGAGACGCCTGACTTGCCCTCGGATCAGGCTCTTGTAACCCTGGAACGGCCGAGTGAGGACGGGAATGTGGGGGGAGGGTAAGTCTCGTGAAAATCTCCTCAATGTGTTGCGTGATGGTGGTGATGGTCTAGCTTTCATGTTGAGTTCTGAGGTCATCAGTGCAAAACAGCTTCATGAGCCATCATTTCGTTCGAATGACAGCATGGGTGTGCTGGAACCTATATGATTCAGACGTAAAACGGTTCTTATCTGAGAACGTACAATGCGTGCAAGAGGAAAATTACATATTTTGGTATTGGATTAAACCAGCTTTTTGCCATTAAAAGTTACATTGAGTGACTGCTTATATTTGCACGTGCACAGTCGTACCGTACTACATGTACATGTACATAGACATATCAGAAGTAACAGAGCTTCGTCAACGCACCGGCGATTTTTCACGTGGGACGCCATTGTTTCATGGGAGTAATTTGCATATACCGCACGGGTTCCGCGCTCTGTATGAACGGGTAATACCGCGCGGCAAACCGCTTTCCGTTGCCGCTTTCCGTTACCGCTCTTCAGTGTGAATAGGCCATAGACTTCATTTGAATACCGGTAGCTTGTGTTATGAATTAAAACCCAGGGGCTTGTGGTGGACTTGTGAAGGCTTGTGATGACTTGTGAATGGACTTGACTATGGGAACTGCATCACTTTCTTTGAAGACAAATTCATAAATACCTTAGACAGTTTACGCATCCCTATTGGCTGAGAGCACGTCACGTGGGCAGTTTTAAACATATGATAAAGGCCCAGTCAGTCTTAAACACTTGTTAGCCTATATGCTCGATCGCGGCCGCACTAGCGCTCTGGTCGGCGTGATGGGAACACGCACATATAAACTGCACGCCATGAAAGCAAATTGTGCACTGTAGGTGCGTTCAGACGATGGTTGTTAACTTAAAGTTAAGTCTTGGTAGTGGGCGCTCGTGAGTAAGCTCGTAAGTAGTGACCGTGTGGACGCACTTACTTACAAGTTAACAATAGTCATGTTCAGACGGGAACTACCTTCGAAGGTAAAGTTAACAACGACAGTCCCACTAACAACGACGCGTGTCCACACGGTGCTTTAACAACGATGCGCAGGCATGCACATGACCCATATACCAACGGTGCGCACTCGTAAGTAGCGCGCGCTACTTATAAAAATTTATCGTTGGTAAATCGTCGTTGTTAACTTGTAAGTAAGTGGTAAGTGCGTCCACACGGTCACTACATACGAGCTTACTCACGAGCGCCCACTACCAACGACTTAACTTTAAGTTAACAACGATCGTCTGAACGCACCTAACTACGATTTACCAACGATAAATCTTATGAGTATATGGGCCGTGTGCATGCTTGCGCGTCATTGTTGAAGCACCGTGTGGACACGCGTCGTTGTTAGTGGGGCTGTCGTTGTTAACTTTACCTTCGGAGGTAGTGCCAGTCTGAACATGACTTGTGACAAGTGCCCAGTCGTGTGCGTGCGCGTACAACACGCTTGCAATACGCGTAACGCGCGCGATCGAACAAAAACAACCCACGCATAGCTAGCAGTTCATGCGAACGCGGTGTAGGGAAAGTGAATGCAAAACATGGCAAAACGACAAGCTAATTTTGGTGAGCTTTACCGATTTACACAAAAAAGGTAATAAAAGCTTGGGCCATTATCAGCGTCCAGGTCCCTATCCGGTTTAAAACGTATGTTTAAGACCATTAGAAAAACCCACTTTTAATCCCTAATTACATGATTGGAAAACCTTTCAAAACAGCATTACAAAACTGAAGAAGAATTTTTATAAACTGCCTTGTATAGAGCTTTCAGCCAACATAATGTTTCAACAACCTTGTGTTGAATGAATGGTAACAAATTGTCTGCATACAATTTAAAAAAAAAAACTTCAGTTAGCAATTTCTCCCACAAAGGTACCATTTTACACGGGAAACAATTATGTTGTGTCTGTTACCATTGTTATCAACACTTTTAGTTATGTTGGGTAACTGCAGTGTTGTATTGGGGCTTGAATGGCTTCCAGTCTGTGGCAAGCTGGTGGAGAATGAGGAATTCCCCAAGTACTTTGGAGTCACCCTGGACCACACCCCCACTTTTCGTAAACGGGTAATTCCCGAAAATAGGGGGCCAAAAGTGTGACATGCTTTTTATGTTTTTCATGATTGAAAGTGGTTTCCCAGTAGAAAATAATTATTTTTTTGAACAAATGCCACTCAGATTTAATGTTTGTGTGTAGATATGGTACCAAGGTTAATGCAAACTCATTCTACAGCCAATTTTCATTGGCGTAAGTAACCCGGGACACCAAACTCCTATTCAATACCATGACACAAATTGTTAATCCTTTATGGTCTTTTGTTTTGAATATTTTTTTTAGGAATCAGAAAACAAAATATTGAAGAAAATAATGCTTTCCCCTATAATCACAGGCCACAATCCATTACTGAGAATTTGTGGTCATAAGTGGTGATTTTTGAAGCAGAGAGTGTCGTACGTAACTGGGACACCAAACATTTTGGACCTACTCATACATCTGAATGGGGTGGCCGACAAGCTGAAAGCAAGGGTCAACATCATCAGGAAACGTGTGTGCAAGAGCTGGTGATCAGCTAATAGCAATTAAGCCTAACCCTTGTCTACTCAACAGCCGACTATTTATTTAACAACCAACAGCCGACTATTTATTCAACAACTTTGATTAATAACTACCAGAGTTGACACTGTCCTCAACTCTGACATGTCAGTCATCACAGGGACACTGAAGTCAACTGCGCGCTCAAATGTGACCTGCCACGGCATAATGAGGAATGTCCCCCACATTTGCCTTTTTGAGTTTTATGCATAGGAAGAAATACTAGTTCTTCAGCTTTCCAATGACACCAAATTTATTTATGTAACTTACTGCATTTTGGGAGTATGACACAACAAAGATGACTCCGCGCGCTGTCGTTACCAGAAAGACTTTTGGAGAAAAACGGCTTTGAAAAAAACCCTGACTACTCTTGGATAAATCTAGAATACTTATATTATGCAAAAAACCCCAAATCGATTGTAGACACATTTTAAACGTAAATTGAACTTCAGGCGCCGAAATTAAGGTTTTAATATTTGGGGGACATTCCTCCTTCACAAATGAAGGAAGAATGCATTGGAGGTAAAACGCACGTTTTAAATTTTGTTTTAGCATTGGGACAGGAGTTTTGAAAAAAAACATTGAGACGGGAGTCTTGGGTCTCAGCACCTCCCCCCCCCCCCCCCCCCCCGCCCCCCACCCCCGCCCCCAACCCCCCAAATAATGTTCTTGATCCGCCTATGCCTTCGTACTTTGACAATGAACGAATTTGAGTCATTCTTCGCCCAGTAATTTTGACAAAATGGGGGCCCAATAATTCAAGTTCGTATTATATATATCACCTTTTCAGCGGGTTTCTTCTTTGTTTAATAATTATAAACGGATTGCAATTGTTTAAGTGTCTTTCGTTTCTTCGGTATACTTCTTTAAATTTTCCGTGAATTTCTTTGAAGAAGATATATTTCGAAAGTTAATAATATCGGTGTACAGTACCGAAGAAATCATCCAAATTTTATTCAAGCTTATTTTTCAGGGTAAAAACGTCTATGAGCACGGAAAATCTGTCTTCAAGAGCGTTTTTGGTGCAAGAATATTAAATAGGCGACATCAACTTTTTATAGGCCTATTACTATAACCATTCGTTGCTGCACAAGCTCTCAAAGTATGGACAAAATAGGAATTTCTGGACCAAGGAAACGTTTCCAGAGAGATTACAAAATACAAGACGTTTCTTTCTTTAAAACCTTTCGCGCCTGACATAGCACGTGCATCGATGCCGTTAATTTCATCACAAAACTGAATAATAATGAACGCCCATACATTTCAGTTAAAGGTACACACCGGCCTACTGTTTACGTAACTTAGTGATACAGCATCCTTGACAAAATTTGTTGGATGGTCCTTGTGAAAAAAAATCGTCAAAATGTCCCGTAATTAACCACAAAATATAAAGCTTAAAATTAATAAAAACGGTCAATAGTCGAGTTATACGCTTTACCAGCCGTTTGCTATCGCGCGAGACTCACGACTTCGTCGGAAACGATTCGCTCTTTACTTGACAGGTTTTTGCTTTGGATATCTCTAATTTTTTGCCTACTATTTCACTGGACAGCCTGGACGATCGAATAGGTTTTTCCGTTTTCCGTAGAGGAGCTAACAATCATGGTTTGTATCCACGAACGCATTGTAGTTCCACGGCACCGGTACCGGTTTTGGGCGGGCAACGTGTGTGTGCCGTGGGGCTAAATGTCACATTGTCCGGTAGACTTTTTCTTTCGTATGATCCCCTAAGGGGATCTGGTTGCTGAGATTTGCCGACTTAAGTCGTTGCCCTGTAGCCACCTTAGGAGGTTTTTCAGCATGGCCACGAAGTACTATGGAACAGGAAGAAATTCTCAGTTTTTTTTAGATGTGGGAGGAAAGCCCCACACACCACCGTGTATGGGGAAAACCCACGGAATCAGGCAGGGACTGAGAACCCAATCCACATACTGACCCGGACGGGATTCGAACCTGGACGGGATTCGAACCAGGGCCACATTGGTGGAAGGCGAGGAAAGAGCCGCTATGCCAACCTGACTCCCCGTCCGGTAGACTGTTCACGGTGGAACTCGCCTCGGTTCCTCGGATTTTGTGTTGAAATTTTAAACTTTGTTTTATAAAATTAATAAATAGCCCCTTTTGTCAAATACTCATAAATATTTTTTTTTAAAAATCAGAGCTGAATTTGATGCCCGAGTTTGACCTCGAGTTTTTTTTTTTAAATCTCAAAAACGGCCAAATTTATTTGGCGGTTTCTTTTCAGATTCTCTTCAGTCTATTTCGGAAAGACTTTCAGAATCATGCATGGGTTCTATTTCGAGCCCAAAATATCCCAACAAAGCCGGTGTTCCCTTTAACCAAATTTTACTTCACGAATTGACAAGAACAATTGTAATCCGAGCAATGGTAACAAACACGACACAATTTTTTTTCTCCGTGTACAACGGTATACATTGTGAGAGAAATTGTCAAATAAATGTGCTTTTTTAAATGTCTGCTTTTTACCATTCATTCGAATAAAAAAAAAAAAATAATACATGGCTTTTTAAGGTTTTCTGCAGTATTATGCCTACTACATCTGTGAGGCCGTTTTATCAACAATTTTAATGCTTTTAATAACAAGTTGAAATAGGCCTACATGTAACGCCGTTTTTAAGTTTACCAATCGTGTAATCTATCTTTAACGAAGACGTAATGCTTGTATGTCCTACTTACCTTTTGATGACAGCTTTTGAATCCATCGTCCCTGTTTCCTCCAGTATGCATTTTAAAAATGTGCAAACAAGTCTTTCTAGTTTCTTCGCCACGCCTTGAATTATACTTTTGTGTTTGTTCCATGGAACGCTCCCCTGGTAACAAAGCGCGCGCGCATTAAGAAGTTGCGTATACGCGTCACCAAAATATACTGTGACGTCGTTGCATTCTTGCATCACACGGTCCTCGAACAATACATTTGAATTTCGTCCCCAAGCATCGGCGGCTAAAAAAAAACATGTCTGTATATTACCTTTAAAACAGCCCTTGCAAGCACAACAACATAAGACATCATCTTTATTGAGTTAAACAATGGTGCAAAGTGCAAGGTGCAAAGTGCAAACAAAATATTACTAGTGCTCAACTTTTATTACTAGTGCTCAACTAGGCCTAGTTAGGCCGAAAATTTGGTCCACCCTTGTACGTTGAGCACTAGTAATATTTTATTTGCAATTGTGCATTGCAACCGTCATGACCGACCGTGCGGTATGTACTGCACATAAAGCTATATGTCAAAAGAGCCATAACCGACACTTGGATAACATCAGTCTAGGTCAAATAAACGGGTTGGATTGCTATGGAATCCCGCAAGGAATTAAAGGCAAGGCTCGTCAGCAATGCACGCGCACCACATTCGTGCCTCGAAATACGCACCTCCATAGCAAAGGCATGGAGCTGCGTATTTCGTGGCACGAAATTGAATAGAAATAAAAAGAGCCGTAGCAAGATGTTACTACACGTACAAATTAAACATGAATGGTGTATGGTGTGTTGACGTTCTTCCTTTCGCATGCACACTTAGTATCCACTTGACAAGACTATTTTTTAGTTGCTGTGGTGCACGCCGCAGGCGTGAAAGTACAGAATCAATACCGTGTTTACCGTAGGACAGAACGGCATATATAGCAACCAGGCTGATGTTTGCTAGGCAATGGCGTGCACCATGCACGTATAAAACAACAGCGTATAGTGTGCGTCTTTTCAAACTGCACCTCCATTTTATAGTGAAGAAGTGTGGGCGCGCCAGCCATTATGCAAATATTTCGCGGGGGTTTTGCCACCAGGGAGGGGTTTTGCCCATCAGATTTTTTTGTCTGCTTGTTTCGGACTAGCCTTGTCCAAGGCCGTCTGCAGGTTTTTTTGCTGTACGAGGGAATATTTAGTCTAGCGCATGCAAACTGCACACGGCATCAAAACGAGCCACTTTGAGATAACGACTTCTGTAGTAAACCCGTACGGCAATACATACTGCGTACTAGCTGCGTACGGCCTGGTCTAGCTCGATAGACAGCCTTGTGGGGTCTGTAACTTCCGGGTTTAATGTGTTTCTTTATATTTTCGGCCGGTTTTGGCCGAAAATGGGCGGGCTTTGGATATGCGGGTATGCAAGGTATGAATATTTAACATTTGTCTTCAGCCAATCAAGAGCTTCATGAGTAGCACGTAATGCCGCGAGCATGCATTATGCATGTCATGGCGTCCTCATGTTACGAGAACCGTGGCATGATCGATGGACGAAAACAACAAATATTCTCGGGTTCGTAGCATTTATTGTGCTTGTCTGTTTACATATTTGATTACACTTCTGGGGGACAATTACGGTCGTAATATGACAGCTTTCCTGAATGAGTTTGTGGGAGCTCATACTGCCTCGGATAGCTCCATGGATGAACAAACTGGGGATCGCAGATCATAGCGTTTTTCAAACATAGCCTGGCGTGCGTCGACCAATGAAATCTCAGCTCACGCTGGGGTGGTTTCCCTATTACTGTAATGAGTTTCGCTGGCTGAATGCAGAACCATCAAGGCTTTGGGTTTAGGACCGTACCGATACAATGTACGTGCATGTGTGCATAGTCGTAGCGCGGCGCGTTGCGAGCCAATACGTGCAACAGATTCCGTATAGCTCGTAAGCGCTTTGTTCAGTTTTATCTTCAGCGGGCCGTCTAGAAGACAAGCCCAAAGCCTTGGTCAAGGCTAGTTTCGGACAGGCGGACACGCAAAAAATGCATTACATTATATTTGTTGGTGTCGGAGGCAGGGGGGTGGGGGGGGGGGGATTGGGTTTGACCCCCAAAACCACCCCTCTGGATCCGCGCCTGGCAAAAGGCTAATTTTGTATAATCCACGGGTTGCTATATCAACATGGATTCATGTCAATTCTTTAATTTTTAATAGAAAAACATTCCCAGGGCAACAGATAAGTACTCCACTTATTAAAGGAGCGTAACCAGATTTTTCCCAAAATTGGATTTCGTTCTAACCTAACAATCATGTAAAATACCTCCCCAAAATACTATTTCATGAGAAGAAAACGTGAAAATCGCTATCCCCAATTTGGATGTGGAAGCAAAAAGGTTCGTGTATAATCACTGCACTGTCTTATGTAACCGGATAAATTAGTTTACTAAACATCGGTGGATTTTTATGAATGGTAATTTCAATGTTGAAGTTCCGCGCCCTCAATCCGTATTATATTTCTAGTGATATCGTCAACAATCCACAGATTAATGAGAAAAATATGACATATGCTAGTATCAAAATCTCAACACCCATGGGGAAAAAGGGAGAGGGGGATGGCGTCAAAAATGTGATCTGGTCACGCGTCTGTAAGTAATGCTACCAAATGTACACATTATAGGGACAATGTATACTGTTTTCAACTGATGCGACTTTTCATCTAATCAATGTACATATTACGAGACAAAGATGCCAGCTGCATGTGCAATAACAGGAATGATGACCATGTGGAGGGCACATGTGTATGTTGGGTGCCACAAAAGGGAAGTGTGCTGATAAAGTTTTTCCCGTTACTCGTTGTCCCTGGCCCTGTCACCACTTTTCGTTTGTGTACGCATTTGTCAAAGTGCTGATTATAATACCTTATGCAACTGTCTTGATTTGTTCAGCCATCGTGGTAATGACATAATAAATATAATACCCGCAACAATTGAATAAAGCACAATCTAACCTTTACACACATTTTTCTTTTTCTAATATTACTTTAAAATGAGTATACTTTTTAGGGACACCCTGTATATTTGTTCAAAATATATTACCCAAAATTTGCTAAGAATCAATGATATTTTCATATCATTTTGATTTATAATAGTAGGCCTACTTAAATGTCTTTAAAACAAATATAATGTATTTTGTTCCATTGTGTGAAAAAAATACAAAAACGTTAAAATCTTGCAAAATCTCCATCATTCAGAAAACAATATAAAGTAGCAGGTGATCTTTAGCACATTTTGAATAGTACATATGCATTATATAACCACTACTCCGACTTCATATCGAGATTGCTTGTAGAATAATATAATAATAATATCGAGTTGTATTCTACATGTAATATTAACTAAGGGTGCTTGATACATCTTCATGCTTAAATGTATATACCTTTCACAGGACGCCATCCCCGTACACCTCCGCCATTGCTGGGACGCTCTGTTTCCAGTGCATAGACTGTGCGTTTTACGTTGTTGTTAAATTGATACCGCGCAACGCGCTCTTCGCACACACAAATTCACACAGCCTCCTTATTTGCGCGTGATTGCCACGCGCGTCGTTTTGAGAAAAAGCGATGTGGAGGAATTTTGAATATAACGATCCACTGAAAATCACTGAATTTTAAAAATACTTTCCGTCCAAGCTAATTCTGTGGAGGGAATTTGGCGTGAAACAACGCAACGAAAACCACAGAATTAGCTTGGACATATTGGACGGAAAGTGTTTTCATAATTAAGTGATTTTCAGTGCACCGTTTCACTCAAAATTCCCTCCACATCGCTTTGTCTCAAAGCGACGCGCGTCGCAGTTACGCGCGCGCGAAAGTCTCAGTGTAATTTCACCATTACAACAAACGCGGAAATTGTTTGAAGCGACGACACAATGACCATCATCACATCACGCATGTACTTCATGCACTGACCGCGTCCCAGCTATCATGGCAGACACACAAGGAAGGTTTCCATGGTAATGGGAAAGGTCTATTCGCTGGCAGAGTGTGACGTCATTTCCGCGCGGACGCGCTCACTTCTTTGACAATGGTTCACAGGAGACCAAAGCGAACATTTTCTATTGAGTTTTTCTGTTACAAACATCACGAAATCAGTAACCAGTAACCATAGTAACGGTCCAGCGCCCGCAATGTGACGTCACGACTCTGCCAGCGAATACCGAGCAAAAAAAAAAAAAGCAAACATCTTCTCTACTTTTTGTTTTAAAAAAAAAATCAGTCAATCTGAGAGTGGGAATTTTTAGTACACAAACTTTATGCAGTCATGCATAATGAAGCTGTTATGTGAATATTTCCATCGCAACTTAATTACAAAAGAAATTTTCAAATTTCGATTAAACTGGAAATTTGCAATTCTTTTGGTGCTCGGTATATTTATTGTGGTTTAATCTATTGCTTTTCAACTGTTTCTCTAAACTGTATATCATATGAAATTACATAAGATTATATACGAAATAGACAAATTCAAACCAAACCACACAGAAAAATATACTACATATTTCAATAGACTAAAATATAGTTTGAACATTTAAATTTGATCGAGGGTTTTATAGAGAGCCAAAGCCAGTCTAGTAGAAGGTGCGGGACTTGTTTACCACGAAATAGTTTTAAATTTTACGCAAAAAAACATGCAAACTTGGATGTATGGATCGGTACAACGTATTGAGATTTAGGGTGTTAATTTTTCACCTATTTACTGTAATTTGGAGGAAAATGGACCTCGGTCCGATATGGGTTGGAAAGTTCTTCGCCACACTGCAGCTCGTATAAAAGCCCATTATTTCGTTTACAATGACCCCAAAATTACGTCATGAGTTGTCAAGAAAAGGAAAAACTTACTTGTTGACAGCAATATACACCACATGAGTTTATTTCAATCCGAGGCGGTTTAAAAAAATGTGTGCGCGTGGACATTTGTTATTTGCCTAATGCAATAACCATACACGAATTTTAAAGGTTTTCTGAAGCATTGCGGCATCTACGTAGCTAAACTTTCTGCAGTCTAGTTTACCAACATTCTATTTTTTTAACATGTTACTGTATATCATCATACCAGGAATCCGTAAAAAAGTTTCATCTTGCAAATGATATATTGGCTTTTTTATCAGTGTTCATTTTTGTTCTATGCTTTGTAAGCTTGGTTGTGCTTGTCGCCATCGTACTCTTGAAATTCCACATTTTCCGATTTCTTCTTCTGTTAAAGGAAAACCATAAGTAAATACTTAAAATATAACGCAGATTAAAGTAGGCAATTACACAAGTACATGTAGTATGTTTGATAACTATTTTTCCCGTATTAGGACGACCGTTTTGGGTAGAGTGCTTACAGAGACCACTAAAACCACAAAACTGTCGGAAAGAAACTCATGAATTGACACCCATTTTCTCGACCTAATTCTCTGAAAAAAATGTTTTGCGACCTAGACGAAAATGGTTTGTGACCTAATAAAAATGGTTTTTGAAGCACTTGGCTATCGGTCGCCCTAATGCGGTCGGTCGTCCTAATACGCCTTTTTTACCCATAACCGGTCGACCTAAGAATTAGCCAAACTATATATTGTTTTATATGCTTTGCGACCTCAGCCATTTTTTGTTGTTTACATATTTGTAGGTTTGAGTGAGCCTGTGCTCATATGGAGGGATGAAAGGATTTGCACTGTATTGGCACTGCGTGATCAGTGCTTTCGAAATACACAGTGCTAAATGACATTTGGGCAGATTTGAATGTTGGTGACCTTTTTTAAGAGTGTGTGTACATTGAAAACGTGTTAGACCTTTTTCATCTTTTTTTACCCTTTAAATACTTTAAATATTAAATGGAGAAAATAGTCAAACTAACATGAATATTAACACTTACCTCGGCTTGGGCTTTCTTAGACTTGACTGAACACTGAAAACAATAGATAAAACAAGAAGATTAATGATTACTTGCTGTATGGAATGAGTGAAAGATTAGGTATTAAAAATACGCATGACCAGCAATTAATAAATTTCCCTAATAACGACATGCATCTAAATACAACTTACTCGTAATCGCTGACTCGTAAGTGGGTGTCTCGCGAATGACTGCGAGTCATAGCTTTACGAGAAAAGGAGTACAACAGGTGAGACAGGAGGTCCGGTATCATGGTCTTTTACGCATGTCATGCACGAAACAGACGCAAGTGATATTTGGGTCTTTCCATGAAGTTGAGACACAAAGTGTGACATTTCTCAATTTTCCCAAAACGGCCAATAAATGCAGGGCGCAAATTTATTTGGGTATGAATTTTTTTTAACGATTTTCATGTTGCATTGATAATAAAGAGACAGAATTATAAATACAATAAATAATGCACATATCAATTGTTTCCCCCACCCCAGGTTACCCCCACCTAAGAGGTGGGGATTGCCACTTTTTGCGTGACAAAATCCCCACCCCTGGGGCAACATTTAGGTGACAAAAATCCCCACCCTCGGGTGCAAAAATTAATGTACAAACGCGTTTTTTTAAATTTTACATAAGACATGAAAAACGTGACCAAACCCCCCCCCCCATAGGGGGGTGGGGCAGCGCGGGGGGGGGGGGACAATTGATAGGTGCATAAGTGCATAGTGAAGGATGAAGTTATATTCAATTTTATACCTACTTCAAAGTGCGCCCTCCTATTGTCTCCGCCATACTTCAAAAAGGCTAACGATGTTACACGATATAGATGCTTTGCCTGTTTTTTGATTTTTGTTTAGTCTGCAGTCATGGAGTTTGCCAATTTTGTATTAGTTGATAAAATCGATTGGCTACCATGATGCACCTGCGACGTAACGGCAATTTATCTCATCACTCTGACCGTGAAAAAATCGTTTTGAATTTGACATTAGCACACAGTTGTCGATCATTTCATTTGTAAAGTCAATTAAGTTGACTGTTGCTCGTATATTTTGTTGCAAATAATGTTTTTTTTTAAATTTATCTCATTCAACCTCTGGTGTTTTTTTATTCTTTATTTTTACATATACATTTTTCATCTCCAATGTAACAGGGAAACTGTCTCCCAACTTCATGGATGACACATTTAGCAGTGTTAAGTCATATAGAATGGAGTGCCACTCATGAAAAACACTTAGTGGCCCACTGGCGCTGATAATAAAAAGTAGGCACTGACTTAGTTAATTTAGTGTCGTATATAATAATGATAATGGTACAGCATTTATAAGGCGCACAATAGCTATTAACTGTCATTCAAAGGCGCCGTAGCCACTATTATCACTGCCCTTATAATATGGAATTACCAGAATCGTGTCGCTTCAACTACATGTAGGTGGCTGCCTGGCTAGTTTCGCACAACCCTATCAGCACTTAGATTGTAGCATTCCCCTGACAGCTCCCCACATATCGCTTGGGTTGACGGGGCAATTGGGAATTAAGTGTCTTGCCCATGGACACAAACACGTTGGCACAAGTGGGGCTCGAACCCATAACCTCTCGATCACGAGCACGGCTGTATACCCACTAGACCACACGTGCTCCCCGCCCACATGTGCCTTCCATAATTAGAGACGCGATAAGCCTTTTTGAAGTATGGCCGACACAATAGGAGGGTGCACTTTAAAACCCCAATTAATACATAAACCAGATTAAAAGTGTTGACAGCAATGGTAGCAAACACCATATTATTTTTTTTTCCGGTGTAAAATAGTACCTGTATGGGCGAAATGGCCAACAATTAAGGTGCTTAACAAATTTCTACAGTCAATTGTGTTACCATTCATTCAACACAACAACCATGCATGGATTTTTAAGGTTTTCCGAAGTAGGCCTATCACTGCACAAGGCAGTTTATCAACCTGACTCTTTAGTTAATGTAAATTTGTTGTGCTCTATTTGCGTGGTACTTATCCACTAGTTAAAAATACCAATCTAAAGCACCAACAAAGTCTTATTTTTATATTTCCGTACACCATATTAGGCCTATGTTTAAATGATCTTCGAATGTACAATTTAATATGGCGCATACAGTTATCACAAAAAAATACGGAGCTATCTATGTAGCGAAGTGTGAACTACAACTTAATCACTGTGCGATTCTGTCAACAAAAGGCGCTCATCAGCATGCGCGTTTTTACATTTTAAGAAGAAGAAAAATAGTCCGGTAAACATATAGCCTTGTCCAAGTCTGTGGCGTGAGCTTGTCTTGTAATGATGGTGGGCGGCAAAGGCTAGGCCCGTATGAGGAAATCCCAGCGCGGTTGCATCATCGAATTGTATATACACTGGATGAAGTATGCAATAGCAGTTGGCGATACGAGAATTGAAGCCATGCGCCGGCCGCCATTGTACCCCACGAACAATGATTGGCCTAGACTGCTCCCCGGTCCATGCGATTGCTTGCATTCCACTTAACACATGTAGACCATGATGTAGACTATAGTGAAGACAGTATGACCAGTCTAGGCAAGGCATTGTATTTCATATGCAGCACGACATGTGGCAAAGAGACTTCCCCCTACCATTGTTCCCCCATTGTGTCTCAAACATCCAAGGAATTTCCAAGGAATTATTTTCAGTTTTTAGGGGGTGTTGGAGCGTTAACAAAAGGGAAGAGTGTGTTGAGGTATAGGGGCGTTAGGGGGAGTCCCTTTGCCACATATCGTGCAGGGTATATTGTATTTAGTGGGGTACAATGGCGGACGGTGGCTTTAATTTTAGACGCCGTTGCTTCATCGAGTATATCTATTCGATGAGTCCCAATTACTAACACAGGGATGTCATATATTCATAAATTACGCGTTTTCTTACCTTTGAACAGCGAATCACCTGGCATTAAAACCAAAACGCACTCGTGGCTGCTGCATACAAGCAGTGCGGCGAAGTACTGCTTACAAGCACGTGTGTGTTTGTGAACGATATGCTAATGCACTAGGTGGGCACTGCCGATCTGCGTAGCTTTGTTGTAATTGGTCATAAATGGTCATTTCGGATTCGGCTTGATTGACAGGTCAGAAATATGAATTAACTGGTAACTTACCACAATGAGAGAGACGATTACTACGACGAGCACCACACCACCCACAACACCGATGGCGATATACGCAATCCTGTCCTTGTCGACTGGCGGTTCTGACGTGGTGAGACGAGCGGATTGGAAAGATTCAGGGTTGGCAGTGAATTCATCGCCGTCAAACTCAAAACTGAATTGTCCCGTGACCACCTGATTGATAGCACACGTAATATAAATGTTTCAAAATAAATGAAACTGCTCGAGGGCGCCCCTTCAAGTGGAGCCCAGGGCACATGCCCCACCCTCGATACGCCGCTGTGCATGTGGCTATACTGACACTCGGTAATAACTATCAGTTGATGCATGGTGTACATGCTACTTCCAAATACTGAAAGGCACCCAGGCCTGTTTTTTGCTGATATATGCTTCTGCTTAGCGGCATGGGTGACTTTCAAGATCAGCACTTTTTCCCCATCAAAATCGTTGCTCAAAATGGAATCTTTAGGCAAGTCTTTTTACAGATTGCCATTTTTTGGTAAAATCAAAATCTCTACACGTTCTACATACCTCCCTGGCCGTATTAATCTCAAAACTTGCGTACACAGCTTCATTTTTCTCAAATTCACAAACTCACCTCGTGTGCGTGCAGAAACATGGCGGATGGCTGCCGCATTGAATTATGGGATGACACCATGGCTCGATCCGAATTAGTGGCTTTGGCTGTGGCTATGGCTGTTGCTATGGACGGACAATGAAAATCAATTATGGGATGTTGTCATCCCATAATTCAATGCGGAAGCCATCCGCCATGTTTGACATGGTTCTGCACGCACACGAGGTGAGTTTGTGAATTTGAGAAAAATGAAGCTGTGTACGCAAGTTTTGAGAGTAATACGGCCAGGGAGGTATGTAGAACGTGTAGAGATTTTGATTTTACCAACAAATGGCAATTTCCTGTAAAAAGACTTGCCTAAAGATACCATTTTGAGCAACGATTTTGATGGGAAAAAAAGTGCTGATCTTGAAAGTCACCCATGCCGCCAAGCAGAAGCATATATCAGCAAAAAACAGGCCTGGGTGCCTTTCAGTATTTGGAAGTAGTGTACATGCAACACATTTCAGGTACCTTTCAAAGTAAACACTAGACATAATTATTCTGTCCCTACGGGTTTCCCGCATATCGCTTGGGTTGACGGGGCAATTGGGAATTAAGTGTCTATGGCTGTTGCTATGGACGGACAATGAAAATCAATTATGGGATGTTGTCATCCCATAATTCAATGCGGAAGCCATCCGCCATGTTTGACATGGTTCTGCACGCACACGAGGTGAGTTTGTGAATTTGAGAAAAATGAAGCTGTGTACGCAAGTTTTGAGAGTAATACGGCCAGGGAGGTATGTAGAACGTGTAGAGATTTTGATTTTACCAACAAATGGCAATTTCCTGTAAAAAGACTTGCCTAAAGATACCATTTTGAGCAACGATTTTGATGGGAAAAAAAGTGCTGATCTTGAAAGTCACCCATGCCGCCAAGCAGAAGCATATATCAGCAAAAAACAGGCCTGGGTGCCTTTCAGTATTTGGAAGTAGTGTACATGCAACACATTTCAGGTACCTTTCAAAGTAAACACTAGACATAATTATTCTGTCCCTACGGGTTTCCCGTAGGGACAGAAGGTACCCCTTTCATACAGTGGATTGTTGTCATTTTGCCTCGAAATTAGAATCACACCCAACTATTTCCAGCTAGTTGTTTCCTGTAGTGGTTTTAGATATTCTTGATTAGAAGACAAATAAAAAGCACTACTTACATTGCCGTTTTTGAATCAAAAACGTCTATTTCCGACAATCTTCGACGAAGAAATTTCTCGGACTCCTTATCACGATAAAAACGATTGCAAACGTGTAGTTGTGCATTGACGGACGCCCAAAGAGAACGTCAAACGAAACTGTACATTGTATGCCGCGCCGTATAAATGCGCGTGACATAAGAGCGCCACCCGTACTCTCATTGGGCCTCCGTAGATGCACACCAACTGTACGTTCGCAAAAAAAGACCACGTCGAACTTTGGCGTGACTCCACACTAGAATCGATTAGAATGGGTTTTCCTGGACACAAGAAGAAATCGCAGTGTACACGTATGTTTTCATACGAAAAATGGAATCGATCTGGAATAGAATTTTGATTCTTTTTGGAATCGGAGTCGACTCCGAAAATGCTGGAGCGCCCCCAAGCGTTAAGCCTAGCCAACTTTATTTTAGCTGGTCACATCGTAACAACAGGTTTTCTCGTCGAAGATTGTCGGAAATAGACGTTTTTTATTGAAAAACGGCAATGTAAGTAGTTCTTTTTTGTTTGTTTTCCAATCAAGAATATCTAAAACCAATGCAGGACACAACCAGCTGGAAATATTTGGGTGTGATTCTAATTTCGAGGCAAAATGACAACAATCCACTGTATGAAAGGAAAGCTCACTGACTAAGTAAACACCTCAACAAAAGTAAGTTCCCCCCTAAATAATTGCTTATATCTCCCAAAGTAAATTTCGGAATTACACGAAACTTGGTGTGAATGATTAGTGTAATGTATGGAACGTGCATTCCAAGTGGTGGGTCCATACCTAATGTTATGCATGAATGAGCAGCATTTAAAGGTGAAATTGCAAAAATTGCAAAATGCGGTCAACAATTCCCCAATTCTTTTCACACATGACAAGTACGTAGTTTATATTGTGGTGTTCATGCACCGTCACTGCACTAAGCAGTTTAACTTCATTTGTAGTGTTCAGCAGTGTTGTAAGAAAATGCCACGCATGTCCATTCAAGACAGGGCTATTGCCATAGGCCTGCTAGAGGCCCTTACGCCTGTAAAACAAGTAGCCCGTAGGATGGGAGTAAGTCCAAATGCAATAAGAAAATTGCATTCGAAATTCGACTTTACTGGAGCTGTCGCCGACTTGCCAAGAACTGGTCGACCAAAAGTTACTACCCCTGCAGATGATCGCTTCATGGTCAATGTCGCACTCAGAAGAAGATCATGTACAGCACGTGAGATCCGAGACCAGTTACAGGGAGTTGCTGGGGCTGGGAGGAGGATTAGTGATCAGACAGTGATGAGACGCCTCCATGCTGCAAGACTGCACGCTCGTCGCCTGGTTAAGAAAACTTTACTCTTGTTTCGCCACAAAAGATCACGTCTTCAATGGGCAAGAAATAACTCCCGTTGGACACGGGAACAGTGGGCGAATGTGCTTTTTACCGATGAGGTACGCGTCTGTCTTCGCCATATTGACAGAAGAAAACGGGTATGGCTTCGGCATGGTGAAAGGCATGCGGAATGCTCTGTCCAGCCTGTGACAGCATTTGGAGGAGGAAGTGTCATGGCATGGGCAGGAATAGCGCCAGGCAGAAAACAGCCTTTGTCTCCATCCAAGGAAACTTGAATGGCAATCGTTACATTGCCCAAGTTTTGGAACCACATGTCCTACCTTTTGCAGCTGGCATCGGTGAGGGATTTGTTTTCATGGATGACAATGCACGTCCACACAGGGCAAGAGTGGTCAATGAGCTTTTAGAGAATCAAGGACTTGACCGGATGATATGGCCGGCAAACTCCCCAGATCTCAATCCCATAAAGCATTTGTGGGATCAACTGAAACGGGCACTTGATCGGAGAATTGATGATCACACAACACTCCAGGACTTGCCCCAGATGCTGCAGGAGGAGTGGATTGTCCTTCCACAGCGGAGGATCACCCGTCTCATCAACACAATGCGTGATCGATGTCGTCGGGTGATACATCACGCGCGGTGGTTACACAAGATATTGAGAACTGAGGACCAACACTGACATGTGTGAAAAGAATTGTTGACCGCATTTTGCAATTTTTGAAAAGTGTCCATTTCACCTTTAAATGCTGCTCATTCATGCATAACATTAGGTATGGACCCACCACTTGGAATGCACGTTCCATGCATTACACTAATCGTTCACACCAAGTTTCGTGTAATTCCGAAATTTACTTTGGGAGATATAAGCAATTATTTAGGGGGGAACTTACTTTTGTTGAGGTGTTTATATGTACAACATCTGCAAACATTCGAAGGCGAAATGTCAAAGTTATCAAGCATTAAAGGGACACACCGGCTTACTGTTTACATAATGTAGCAATCTAGCATCCTTAAAAAATAATTTTTCGATGGTCGTTGTGAAAAACAATTAACTAGAAATGTTTAAAATTAACGAAAGAGACAAATGTTGGGCTATACGCTTTACCAGCCATCGCGATGTATTGTGTATCATGTGTTTGTAAATAAAGGTGGCGTTCGATATCGGTCGACACGTGTTTAACCTCGATTCCTTGTTTTCCCCGACTCATCACACCTTGCATGATCCCTCAGCGCTGACTCGAGGAAGCAACTCGAACGCAACGTTTTGGTGTCTTTAGCGCCCTCAATAGGCCTGCATGTATGCTGTTTTTTTCTTCGGATATTATTTATCGCCGCGAACGCGAAGCGAAGACACGAAAATATTATATATTCTCCCATCCATATCAACACCCAGAAACCCTTCTTATGAAATCTGTTGGCAGATTTGTGTACAAATTGGAAAATACGGTATGTACATACTATGTACTACATAGTGTTCGTAGGAGAAACCAACCGCGAAGAAGAGAAACCAACCGCGAATGACAAAAACAACTCGCACTTCGCGCTGGTTTCTACGGCTGGAAATACAACTAACTCACAAGACCACATTACTTTTCGTCACTTGACCTTGAATTTTAAAAAAATGCTCAAAAACGGCCAAATTTTACGGCGTCTTTTCAGGATATTTGTAATTTACTTTGGAAAGCGCTTCAGAACAATGTATGGGTCTATTTCGAGCCCAAAATAGCCCAACAAAGCCGGTGTGTCCCTTTAAATTATATAGTATGTAAAGCCTATATAGTTCCATACAATCGTAACAAACGCAGAGAGTACATGTGGCAGGGATTGGTGCGACTCAAATTTGGTACCTTGTGGAGACATGAGTTCTATGGCGCACAAAGGGTTGTAAAGGTCTCCACAGGGTAATTCTAAAGGTCTCCACAAGGATGGCACTGATTAGTGTTGTGGATTTTAGGGAAAATTTAGGGCTTTCTAAATTATTCTGGTCGAGCCCGCCGCTAGATTATTAATTTTGGCAATTAGGGACGACATTTGGGTTTCGTACGGGAGGCGCCTGTCAAAACTTTTTAGCAAATTCCAGCCTTGCGTTGGGAGAACAAAGCCATGTCTCCACAAGGATACTAGACTGGTTCCCGCTCCACATATTCCACATACAACGACTGAATATGAGGACCGGCTACTGTGGTGTTTAAAATAGCACTTTAAGCATTACGTCATGCATTTATTTTTAGAAGCACATAACCGTTAATTTTCAAAGCGCGCTGCGCGCTATTTGGCATGAGTGTACAACAATTTGAAAGGGGTTATTCCATATCTGACCAATACAAATTTAATATATTATTATTAACCTTAAAATATTAAATATGCCCATTTTAATATACATGTAGGATAGCATCAAAAAGAAAATTCAAACCTTGTCTGCATCACCCAGTAGTGAGCTCCATATTGTACATTACAGCCACTGGGTATAGTTTTAAATCCGTGGCATCACCATAAATACACACGCAGCAGCACGCGTACGTGCACGCGACGTCAATTCAAATTCTCGAAACAATGACGAAGTGTACCCGACGATTAACGGTAACGTCCGGACGACCGGGCGTGCATTCGGGTAACTTCGGGAACCTTCGGAAAAAGGAGGAATTCCTCCTGTTTCAAAATGGCGAAATTGGCGGCTGCCGGACCTTAAATTCAGTCTAGTCAAAAGATTTTTGGTCCGGGTACCAGACTACAAGGATACGGGAGCGGGAAAGCGGCAGCCGACAAGAACCCCGATGTCAACAGTTATACACATATGGCCAATCAAGTGTTTACGTTGTCTTTCAGGTCTCTTCTTAGAGCTATAGATGCACGCTCTGCATTCGTTACGATTATATGAAAACTAAGCTATTTTTTCTTCAATATAGCCATTAACTAAGTACTTTCAGAAAAAGGATCGAGCTTGTTTCGATGGTGGCTTTCCTGAACGGGCCAGTCGGTGGTATTTTGCGGAGCAGGACTGCATTGCATACAGGTTATCATCAGGCTATACTGACAATCAGAAACGATTCGAAATGGACCTACATGTAATGTAAATTTTATGATTTTGTGCGCACGTCGTTTTTGTGTTTTGTCGTACAAATGCATACACGAAGGCATTGTGCACAAAAAAAAGGCATTTTCACCCGGTTTTCAGACAAAATGGCGTTTCCCATACCTCAAACTATCGCTGCAATCAAAATTAGCACGCAAAAAATTGCATGAATTTCAATGGTTTTCTGAAACATTACAAATAAGTAGGTAATAATTCTGCTAGCTAGTTTACCAAAATTGTAGATAAAATATGTAATGCTGTTCCAGGAATTCATACAAATCAGCACAGTAATATGCGCCTTTAAAGCAAAACGATTTTTAAACAAAATGATGCAATACCGTGGCTTTCATCATATCCACCGTGTCGTCCACATCAGTCGTCCCGTTACTTGACACCTTGAACTTAACCACAATGCTTCCACTGCTCAACTGAAATTGTCAAAGAAAGATTTGTTTTGGATAATATCATGGGCTGTGAAAATGGAATTATTCCCATTTTAAATTTCACTGCCACAATCCCCATAATTATTTTAAAAGTCCAAGGAAAATTGGGCAATCAAATAGATACCTCTTCAATAATAATAATGGATATTCATATAGCGCACACATCAACCCGAAAAGTAGGCGCTGATGGCGCTGGAGAAAGAAACGCAAGATAATAGAACTATGTTTTGAGTGCAGTTTTGAATTAAGTTTTGAATGAAGTGTGTGATGTACTAGACTGGATATCTACAGGGAGACTGTTGCACAGACGTGGGGCAGCTTATACGGAAAGATCTGTCTCCACAGGACCTGTACGATCTCGGTACTGCCTGAAGATTTTGGTTAGCAGACCGAAGACCTGAACGGCTGGGCTGGTATGGAGCAAATAGTGTGGACAAATATGGGGGAGAAATGTTATGCAGTGAACGATATGTGAGGAGCATAAGTGGAGTTGTTGAAGAATGGGGGTTATTATGTGAAAAACGTCTGTTGTGTGATAGTTATGAGGCGTGCTGCAGTGTTTTGTCTCCGCTGGAGTTTGTTGAGAAGTTGTTGTTGAATACCAAGGAGACGCGAGTTGCACGTGTCCAAACGAGAGCAGATGGCATGACTTGTGTGAGTTGCTCAGTTGCTTGTTTTGAAATATATTTTCGAATTTTACTGAGGTTCCTAAGAATGTGTGCAGTCGATTGTGAAATATGTCAAATATGAGATTGAAAGGTCATCACAGAGTCCATTATTACGCCTAGATTGCGAACACGTTTCACAGGGACAATATCCGAGTCTCCGACAGTGATATGGTGAACATTGATTTTACCAAGCTGTTGTTGTGATCCTAGAAGAATGAATTCCGTTTTATCGTCTTTTAACTGGAGGAAATTCGCTTTGCCTCAATGCGAGCGAGGTTACCGTCAACAACTGCAAGTCATCGGCATAGATGTGGTACTGGATATTGTACCGCTGAATGATATATGCCGGATGGGAGATAAAATGGTAAACCATTGAGGCCCCAACACTGACCCTTGAGGCACTGAATAACTGAGAGTTGATGTTTCTGAAGACGAATTCCCAACACAAACACACTGTTTTCGGTTGTCAAGATAAGATTTACACCAATTCAAAGCCGTTCCACCAATGCCCATGGATTCCAATCAAGCAAAATTGCATGGTCAACAGTGTCGAAAGCAGCACTGAGGTCAAGTAAAAGAAGTGCCGTTATCCATGGATTTCGGGATGTCGTTTTCAACACAAAGCAAGGCATGGAAATGACTGACAATATTCTGGAACATACATTTTTTCGGTAATTTTACCAAGGAATTTCAAGTTGGCCACGGGACGAACATTTTTCAATTCCTCCTCTAAAGAGTGAACACGTCATCCTTTGTGTGTTTCCAAGGTTACTGGGTCTATAAAGCCAGTGAACTGTTTTTCTGCGATTTAACAAAATCTTTTTTGTTATTCTTTTTTTATCCACCTTTTTATTTGTGTGATTTGTGTTATTTTAAATGTTGTAAAGCGCCTTGAGTTAAAGGCGTTGATAAATATGTGTTATTAGTATTATTATTAATACCAGCGAATGTTTAGACCCAGTTACCCTGGTAACTAACGTCACACTTTAGAAGTTTATATAAGGTCGAAAAGGCTCTCTTCATCCAGGACACTTGTGGCTTTTTCAATTTGGCTCACTGAAAAACTAATTTAACGAGTGAAACAGTTTTCCAAAATGATTGCCTTAAAAGTGCCCATATACGAGTATATACTTTGGGCACGGAATTCTATACCAGTTCCTTATTTATTAGAAACTCTTTCTCTCTGGTTATTTCTAACAAAGCTATGCACTGCGACTTTGTGCAGCATTTGAAACCAAGGACCAAAAATGGGAATCTTAAATTTAAAAAATACCTCTTGGGACTAAAAGTATTCCTGAATGTGGTGGTTGATTATTTATAAATCACTTGCTTAAAACACAAATAGAAGCCAACCACTGACCTGGAAATATCTCATGTTTGCTGCAGGGATTCTGAATCTTTGTGCCAAGAACCTCTTCAAATTGCTATCAATATAAGACAAAGTAAATTATAACAACTTTCCAAGCAGATGCCTTATTTTGTCGAACTTTATTAAATCTCCTGGGAAATAGCGTAATTCTTTTGATTTTTAAATTATTTAATTTTTGTATAGACTACATTTCTTCTTTTTTTAACAAACATGACTACATTTCTGAGCAATCGGCAGGTATACAAATGTATTGAGCACTGTGAACATTCGTACTTCCTTGCAAAAAGGTGCTCTTGTATTAAACAAAAAAATTGCCAGCTCGGACCATGACGGAATTTAATTTTTTTTTATACTGACACCAGGATAATAAACATATACAAACTTACGCTATAAAGTTGTCCTTCCGAAGCAAAATACGCTGGAACGTTCCATTCAAAACTAATGTTATCTCTACAACATCGCTGTAAAGAAAATAAGTAGACGCTGTTTTACCGGGTATGTACCAAATGCAAATCTGTGTGGAGAACAATACGGTCACGTGGAGGACTGAGGGGCAAGCTAAACTTTCCGAAAAGCTGGTAGAAAAGAAAGGACATGTCAAATTGACCTCTCATGCGCCTTGATCCTGTTTTGCATCTTCCATTTTTCGGCGCAAGATAATTTTAGCTTTGTTTTCCAAAACTAGCCCCTGTTCAGTCAGGCGTGAAATTCCCAACATGATAGCGACGTTAATGAAAACATAAAAAATAAGTCTACCGATATGTGCGAGCCAATTTTCTAAATACAATACAATTTCTATTTTATCTACAGTTTTATGAGTGTATATTTTTTTTCTGATACACCCTGTATAGTTGCTATTATATCTCTATACACTTGATATCACCTGCTATTAGGTTCATTAAGTTTGTTAAGTCTTACGGCAACGCAATAGAGACATTTGGCACTTACACTGTCGATACGTCATGGGTTTGATGAGCATGAAAGAAAACAAAAAGCAAAACATCAGTGAATAAGTAAAAAAAGTTTGTAAGTGTGACCGAACCTACATTAATGCATGGTCGGTCACAGTTCAGCCCCAGTGTAGCCATTTGGTTTTATCTTTTAAAAATGCACATACCAATCATTCAATGGTATTTGTGCCACTACCCTGATTGCTGGAGGGTGGTGACCATCTTGTGGAATTCTTTTGTATTTTTGGTATGTCCTCCTGATACAATATGTTTTGTTATTATCCACCAGGGAGTGCTACTTGCTGGTCTAGGGAGTTATTTCTGTCCTGACTGCCCGTGACACTGCCTTTCGGGCTGTGCTTGAGCCGTAGTGCGGCCAAGTTTCTGCTAGTTGACTGTCATTTAACACTTATAAGCTACGGTATCGTTTGATAGTGCCGTTTTATAATCCTTTTTTAACTTTCTGCATTTTTGAAAGTACCTAAGCACAATGGGTCGTATGAATAAAAAGTAGTATTTGCTTTTACTTCAATATTTGTAGTATTTACTACCATCCATATGAATAAAAATGAGTAAAAGCGTTTACTTGAAAGTATTTTCTAAATGTTAAAAGTATTTACTTTTCTTTTTAGCGTTTACTTAATTCCGTATGAATAAAAGGGGGCAGATACTACAAATTGCAAGTAATTACTTGTCCTTTTTCAAGGTAGCTCCAGAGCTACCTTAGGAATAGAGAAGTAAGGACTCGACGGGAGAAATGGCAGCGTTTATGAATGTTGTCCCTCGCCGGGGAAAGGTTTATGTTCCAATTTTGTCAACAGCACACTATTATGTGTCAATAATTTCACGAAAACGTCTTGCTTTGATTCTTGAGAACCAGAAGCGTGTCCTTCATCATGATGGTCAGAATCAACATAGATTTTGGATTTAACTCTAACTTCTAACCTAATACTGCTTGTGTGACTCAGTGCGTGTGTGTGGAGTGTACGTGAATGGTTTTACAACACAAAGGAAATAGTTTTATTTCTTCAAAGTCATTCGGCCATGCACGCAGCATGATTTGCAGAAGCATTTACTACAAAGAATTAAGTTAGTGCTTTGCAGTAAAAGAATAAGATTATTCATACGGAATGTAGAAGATGCTTTTACTGAATGCTTCTACTTTGAAGTAAATTATTTTACTTTTTGCTAATACTTCTTAGTATTTACTACTTTTTATTCATACGACCCATTGAGCTAAACAATTTGATATAAAGTTAAGCTTGAAGTGTCGATGTAAATAAATTTATTAAATAAATCAAATGTATACCTGTTGGTTTGAATGCCCTCTGTTGTCCTGAATTTTATTGTACACCGACTCGGTTACATAAAAACAAAGCCCAGTAGCCTTATAATAATGGTTTCAATGACTTATTGTGTTTTCTTGTGTTTTGGTTTTGTATTCTTAATTTTTAAACAAACATAGACAATTAAATTAATGAGGGGGGGGGGGGGGGGTGGTGGTCATTGGGGGTCATTGGGGGCTGGCATTTTAACAGAACCTGTATAATATCTTAAAATACCTACCACACTTCCTTTGATGACTGCACATCCACAACTCTTGTCCTGTGCACACACTGTTGTGTTAAAGATCAAAACAAAACGTATCTAGTTTAGTTTACTTGAGGATGTCATTGCACACACCTTAATATATATTCGTCTTTAGTAGGGGCCTATCGCTTCCTATAAAATAAAAAGATATCGTCTCTAGTGGAAACATTGCACGGTGGAACCACTTCTATACACCAATCCGAGAGCCCAGGACCTGTTCGCTGTATCAACGCCACAGCTGGGGTGCCATGAACTGTACGTTACATATTATGCTGTCACTTCGAACAATTTGCGCATTATTTGTTTAAGCCTACTGCACACAAAGGGGGTTTGTTGTGTGCTATTGAATTTTAACAACAACACAGAACGCAAACTTAATGGCACTGGGTGGCCCCCAGTTATGGCAGACGCGCAGCGAAGGAGTTACCGGATTCGTGTATACCTTCCATTTGATGAGTAACTTGTTTTTTTCCGGTCAAATGGTTAATTAAATTTTTGGGACATTGCAAATCCTGCATTTTATTCTGCCCTAACCAAAAATACTGGACAGTCTGTGGAGACATTGGTGTTAATGAGCAATTTCCCAACGGATCCCAAATGCAAAGACGCCACACATTGTTTTCATTTGTGATTTCCTATAAAGCCCAGCTGGCTGCTACATGACGTCCCGATCTCTTGGACACATATTTTCCCACAAATATTCACGTACAAATTCACGTCCCGCGCTGTGGGACACATATTTTCCCACAAATATTCACGTACGAATTCACGTCCCGCGCTCTGGAACACATATTTTCCCACAAATATTCACGTGAAAATTCACGTACAAATTCATGGTCAAACTCTCTTGCCCACAAATTTGCCCACAAATATTCACCTAGTTGAAGTAAGCCGACCATCGATTCCGCCGCCGATTCAGCCGCAGATTCGAAAAGATGGAAAATCCAGAATACATACACCAGAGGATGTTTACCAGACGGGCTCAATTCGCAACAATTCATAATTTTCCTACATGTCCGCACAGACTCCTGTTCAACTTAAAAAAATTGTAACTTATTCTGCTGCAAGACACAACTAATTTTGGTTTCAGCTTCAGCTGCTCAATAATTCGTACATAATCAAGGATTTAAAAGGTACCTCTCCCCAAATAGCTATAAAGTGAATATTTTTCACCAAACATTTCGAACGCACATCTTTTAAACAATTTGTTCCCTTCATGTTGTACAAATTAACTGATTCGAACCGGCCATTCAACACCGGCTAGCTCGATGGTCGAGTGGTTAATACGTCTGCCTTGTTTGCAGGAGGTTGTGGGTTCGAATCTCGCCCGAGCACGCTATGAAGTTTTTCATAGTGTCTCGGGAAAGCACTGAGTGCTAATATACGTCGGGTAAGGGCAGAACAAACCCTAATTAACGTTCATTCTCCCCGACGCAGGCTAAACCAATTACTGACATATTAACAACTTTTAATGCATATTCGAATCAGTAGATTCTAGTTCCGGGCACACTTGGGTTGCACAATTTTGGTTTCAGCTTGAGCCGCACCTTATTTAGTACCTAATTAAGGAGTTAAAGAGACCCCTCCCCAAAGAGCTAAAAAGTAAAGATGTTTTACCAAAATATTCGAACGTCCCTTTAACTCCTTAATTAGGTACTAAATAAGGTGCGGCTCAAGCTGAAACCAAAATTAGGTGTGTCTTGCAGCAGAATAAGTTACATTTTTAAAAGTTGAACAGGAGTCTGTGCGGACATGTAGGAAAATTATGAAATTGTTCCGAATTGAGCCCGTCTGGTAAACATCCTCTGGTGTATGTATTCTGGATTTTCCATCCTTTTCGAATCTGCGGCTGAATCGGCGGCGGAATCGATGGTCGGCTTACTTCAACTAGGTGAATATTTGTGGGCAAATTTGTGGGCAAGAGAGTTTGACCACGAATTTGTACGTGAATTTGTGGGAAAATTTGTGTTCCAGAGCGCGGGACGTGAATTTGTACGTGAATATTTGTGGGAAAATATGTGTCCCAGAGCGCGGGACGTGAATTTTCACGTGAATATTTGTGGGAAAATATGTGTCTCAGAGCGCGGGACGTGAATTTTCACGTGAATATTTGTGGGAAAATATGTGTCCCAGAGCGCGGGACGTGAATTTTCACGTGAATATTTGTGGGAAAATATGTGTCCCAGAGCGCGGGACGTGAATTTTCACGTGAATATTTGTGGGAAAATATGTGTCCAAGAGAGCGGGACGTGAATTTTCACGTGAATATTTACGTCAATTGTAGTCCCTTCATCAGGGCCACCATACGTCACACATGCATTGATGTAGGTGCCGTGTACATAGCTTGAATTTCCTTTTACTTTTCTGTCGAGGTCTGGTATATGCGGGAGATGGAAAAGGTCTCGCCAAAGCCTCCTCCGTGCAGCCCTTAACTATTTAGCCTTTTAGAAGTATGGCGGAACAAAAGGAGAGGGCGCAATTTAATTTGGGTATGAATTTTTTTATCAATTGTATTTCTTTCCAAAAACTTGATTTACATGTTGTAATTATAATACATTGACAGAATTATAAATAAAATTAATAAGTGTAAAGTGAAAAACTGAGTTATTTTGCATTTTAGTCGATTTTATACCCACTGCAAAGTGCGCCCTCCTATTGTGTCCGCTATACTTCAAAAAGGCTAATAGTCTGAGAGCCCAGACCGATTTTTTCATCATCACGAGTACAAAAGGTCTGAGGCGTGGAATCAATAGGTGGGGCAAGTGTGACCCCCGAATGGCATTTTTTAAGTTGCAGATCCTGTACCTAAGGGAGGGAGGAGGCCCCTTTTTGACCCCAAAAATACTTTCCGATCAATTGATTTTGTGGTTTTCAGTGTCTGATTTCACTTCAAATTCCAAAGCGCACGACGCGTGTCACATTTACGTGCGAAAAGGCTCTGTGTGAATCCACCCTTAGGGATGTGTATATGTACATACAGGATGTGTATGTTTCGCGTCACGAACACGGCAAGAGTTTTTTTAGCCATGCAGAACATGCGTCAAAAACGCTAGCGAAAAAAGGATTCGGCTTTTCCTTAATCATGGACTTGAAATTGACCATGCGTTACCTGACATACTGCGCGTACCGTGCGGATCTGTTCCATACCCAGTGTGCACTGACCAAAAATACTATTCTCCCCAAAATACTGTATCCATGGGAATAAAACAATTCCAATCTCCAATTTGGATGTTGTAGCAAAAAAAGTTAATTTGGTGTAATCATTGTTGAACTTCATGGAGCCAGATAATAATTTACACAACATCTGTCTTTTTGGACGACATAGGTCCTATACGGATTGAGAGCGCAAAATTTCAGAATGGTAACGAGAAAAATATGACACAAAATTGTGTCAAAATCGTATCACCTATGAGGTAAGTTGGAGAAGGGGGATGGGCGGGTCAAAAAAGTGATCTGGTTAAGAACTTTGTCGGTCAGCTATACTCCCGGATAGGCTTACACTATCTATCAACAAATCTGCAACTTTTAACGGTAGGATCAGCGGCGTATAGCCCGGATTTGTTCACTGGGGGAGGGGGAGAGGCAAGGAAGGGGGGAACTTGACAATAACTTTAGAATTTAGGAACTAGTAACGTTCCATGAAAGCAACGTGTCTATACAGAATCCATAGCGGAAATTTGCTTCGACTGCTTGCGTTGTACATAGTCTCACCTGGTACTGACATTTCCTGAGTAAATTTGCTACAGAAGAATTTTAAGGACCTAAAGAAAGTCGTTCTTTGGCCAAGGTGCTCTGTAGAAATATTTCAACTACCCCAGTACGTGGGAACTGCGCTTAAGTCCACATAAAACGGGCGCAGATTAAACACAAAACAGCCGTTTGCTCAAAGCGCTAGCCGTTCAAAACAAATGGGCATTTTCCGACGGCTGTTGTGTGTACTGCTAATGTATTACCTTTGACCTTTTCTTAAGGGGGATTTGGTACATGATTTTACACTTGAGAAAGGTCATTCATTACTCAGGAAACCCCAGATAATTTATTACCGTTGGTTTGGTTGATGTACACGATATGATAATTAAACCGCTTATTACTGCTAATTAAGGACTTCTTAAGCATACTAAGTACAGGTGTTGCAACTTAAGAAATGCCGATCGTTAATTAGGATTAATCAGAGGATAGTTTGGTGAAGGTTTGACCGATGTACTCGACTATGCTAATAAAAGTGATTTTGGGGTTAAAAGGGGGCCTCCCCTCTCCCTCAGGTACAGGATCTGCATCTTAAGAAATGCCATTTGGAGGTCACACTTGCCCCACCTATTGATTCCACGCCTCAGACCTTTTGTACTCGTGACGATGAACAAATATGTCTGGGGCCCCAGACTAATAGGTAAACCAGCGTAACTATGACATTAAAATCAGCACCAAAAAGTACAAGAAGATAATTTTTATATGAAATAATAGTAAGGGCTAAGTGAATGATAGTCTGAACCATCTTATATATGTAGTCATTTAAAAGAAAATTGAAATATATATGTACCAGCTTTGAGGATCGACAGTCAACAATCGCGATAAACGTTTGACTTTTTGTCCGATTACTGCCAGCCTTCATTTTATTAAATTAAGTTAGTTAGTCGGGTACAGTCAGGTTTAAGCCATTTGTCAAGTAATCATTGACAATTACCACAACGAATGTAAAGAGACAGAATCACTTTGGTCAAATGTTTTAATTTGGTCAAAGTTATATGAACGAGTGGACGCTATCTCTTTCATTTCACGTGTACTTGAAAAAATGGTTTCAGGTAGGTTTCGACTGCGACGCAGGTATACCAACCACTGATTACAACCATCAGAAGAGTCCATGATTGTGCCTGTCCGGTATAGCTGATCGTCACCTCTTATTAATCCTTTGCATTTTTTTTGTCCTGTGGGATGAAAACACTGTAGATTAATCATTTTATAAACACAAAACAAGTTTACGAGCAGATTTGTGGGCAGAAATGCCATGAAATTGTCCTGTAAATATTCCAGTTAATAAATTACCGAGTTTTAAGAAGATCAGCACTGCAGTACAATAATACAGGTCTAATATATTGTAGACCATGTGGGTTGTAGCGTAATGTTACGTTTCACATGCAGCAAAAATAGAGTGTCAGTTGTTTGTTAGGAGAATGTGACGTGAATGACCAAAACAAATATTTGTTAGAAGTGCGATATGACCTTGTTCCACAACCAAAAAGTAAAGCCGTCTCGTGACCACAGTGGCTCATACAACCGCTACTCATCTCCGGTTTATGACATTGATATTTGTTTATAGGATGTCAGTACACCCCAGATCGAGTTACTCATAACATTATACACATCCATTGGAATATCTTGCCTAAGGGCAACTAATAAAAACGACGGCACGGTGACCAGGTGTCGAAACAGGTACATTTACTCTTTGATACGCAGGACCACCGCTTACTTTAGTATATGAATGATTCGTGGATACCAATTTTTTAAAAATAGAATTGTGCCTAGTCTTAAAAAAAAGGAAAATCTTGACAACATTGCAGACCCCTTACCAGCAACACAATTGACTTCCACGCCATCAATAAAGAACCTGGGCCGACAACTGCCACATGTGTGGGGCACGCAAACGGCTTCCGGGTGTGAATGGCAAGTAGCATGCGCACACGGGTCGTAATCGCAGGTTTCTGCTAGTTCACCTACTCTGCACACGACTGGAGGGGAGCAAAAGTTAAACCAAAGGCACAATGACGTCACTTATTACAGTCGGGAAAATCCGCCGGCAGCTCTATACGTAGCCTTTAGTCAAGGCGTCCGTGGCGAGGTTTGTTTTGTGCACTGTTTTGCACTTGAGGAAAGACTAACATTCATACTGCAGTCTGTTGTTGTTGTTTATTTTATGGCATCTTCGGCAACTAAGGCCCTTTATGCCATCAACTATACGGTTTTAGCTTTAACTATACTATATTATCAACTTGAGATGACGAAGAAGGAGTTGCAGTTTTAGAAGTGGGAGGAAAACCCCCAGAGAAATGCCCCAGGGGAAAACCCACGCGGTCAAGTAGGGACTGCAAACCCAATCCACATGCACGCCCCGGATTCGAACCCGGGACGCCAGAGGTGAAAGGCGAGGAAAGAACCACTTCGCCAACCCGACCGCCCTACTGCAGACTGTTCGCCACGAACGCCTTTACCATCTCGTCGTTGTGACCTCTGTGCTGAATAATTCAACAGCAACGGAGGTGATGAATTATTCATAAATTGTAACCAACCAGCGGCGGCGAGCTTCTGGAATCGTCCATATAAATATAGGTAGCATTCACGAAAAAAGCGAAAGTTATTATTCGTACCTGGAAAACAAAATACAAGAAACATTATTAGTCAAAGTTCTATAGAGTAACTCCACATAAATTGATTAACCATTTTTCAAGTTATAAACTCGCTACCAATGCTTTTCGTGTGGCAAAAAAACACACGTTACGTAGTACGTACATGTACGCGAAACGGGACAACTTGCCCCCGAGTCAACTCGCCCCCGAGTCATCTCGCCCCCGAGTCAACTCGCCCCCGAGTCAACTCGCCCCCGAGTCAACTCGCCCCCGAGTCAACTCGCCCCCGAGTCATCTCGCCCCCGAGTCAACTCGCCCCCGAGTCAACTCGCCCCCGAGTCAACTCGCCCCCGAGTCAACTCGCCCCCGAGTCAACTCGCCCCCGAGTCAACTCGCCCCCGAGTCAACTCGCCCCCGAGTCAACTCGCCCCCGAGTCAACTCGCCCCCGAGTCAACTCGCCCCCGAGTCAACTCGCCCCCGAGTCAACTCGCCCCCGAGTCAACTCGCCCCCTTCAAAAATAACACCTAGGTCGAAGTCGTCCCCAGGTCAAGTCGTCCTTGCACCCCGTGTACAAAGCCTATAGCCAATATGACAAATTATATAAACAAAATCTGACTTTTCTCCTAGTTGCAAGGATAATCGGTTTGGGCCTGTCGACTACCATATCTTGTATTTCAATTTGGAAGCAAAAATTTCAGGATGTACAAGCACAAAATCACTGCAATTTTGCTGAGATTATCTGCAACTTTTTATGATTGTCGCAAAGTGGGAGGGTTTCTAGTAAACTTAGCTTTTCGAAGGTTGACACGGAGTATCATGAGTGGTCGTGGCTTGTCGCAGATGTTGTAGAATTGTACTAGTCATCGGGAAGACTCGTAACTAAATCTTAAGGAATCGTAATGAATCGCATAATCATGATCGCAGACATTCGTATGTTTCTGAACAAGTCGCAGATGTCATAGATTCATAATGTCATCGTAAGGAATCGTAATGAATCGCAGACATTCTTATACTGAAAATGCATATCGTAACAGTACAATAAGCACTAAGCGTTACAATTTTCTAAGATTTGTAACAAAATTACTGTCTGAACAACCCGCAGATGTCGTCACAGTAGATTTGTACTGTGTCATCGTAAAAAATAGTAAGGTATCGTAATGAATCGCACAATGTGTGATCATGATCGCAGACATTTGTATGTGTCTGAACAAGTCGCAGATGTCGTAGATTCGTACTGTCATCGTAAGGAATCGTAAAGAATCGCAGACATTCGTATATATTTATAAATAAATCCATATCGCAACAATACAATAAGCGCTAAGCATTACGATTTTCTAAGACTTGTTACAGTGCAATCGTATCTTGTTGTAGAGTTTCGTAATTTGTGGCTTGTCATGGACATTTGAACAGGATCAAAAAATGTCCTGATTGTACCATGTCATATCTTAAGGAACTGTTAATTGGGAGATCACTTTAATAAAATAAATACAATAATTTGTATGTTTTCGGAATAAATTGCACATTGTAACCATATCGTAAGCGTTAGAATTTGCAAATTAAAAGATATGTCGTTAAATGGCTGAGAATCCTTACTAAACCATACAAATTCCCCAAATTTATGATTTATTAAGATCACCAGATAGAGCCAGTACGATTATCACACAGTGGCAGTGTTTTTTGTAAGTAATCGTAACTTTTCATAGAGTTGTCGTATGTTGTTGTAAGTTGTCGTGGCTTGTCGCAGGTTATCAGACATTTGAACTTGTTCATCGTCACAAATAGTAAAGAACTGTTTATTCAGGGTATATACAGTTGAAGTCAGAAGTTTACATACATGTATACCACTACCATCATCACCCAAAATGGTAAACATGACTACCCGAACCATTGCAAGGTGTACTGCAAGCTATGTTTTAAGTACTGCAAGCACGTGAGGAATTCCACAAAATCACGACTTTAGTAAAGACTGTTACAAAAATGGTGGCAACGCAAGTTTAAGCACACCAGTTTTAACACAGTTGTATGTAAACTTCCGACTACAACTGTAAATATCACCAATAAAGTCTTCTAAATATGACATGATAAATGCCCCAGAAAGTTTAAATTTGGTGACAAGGAAGCAATTGTAGCAGTAAGAAAATTATCTTTAGCAGTAAGATCATGGAGGAAGGAAAAGACTTCCTTCCTCCATGGAAGAAAACAATGTTTATGCCATGCTTATTGACTTAGTACATCATACGAGTCTTAACTGACGAATGTGTTTCATGGAACTTTTTCTTTTTGACATAATAGCCTTTGTCTGTGCATAAATTCACCACGTGCAAAACAACAATAGTTCACCGTGCGGCATGGCCATGCCCTAGCGGCAGACGGCCGGCGGCATGTACCGGCACGGTGTACACTGCGGCCGGCCGGTTCAGTAGTAGGCCTCGGTGGATTGAATATTCCCCTGTTCACGAATAAATCGCGAGCATTTTCTCGGCCTGAATATGTTGCGACTTATTAAGTTTCCCGAAATATTTAGCTTTTTTTTCTTCGAAGATTGTCGTACAACTGGCATGCCTAATTTTCTATGCGTATGACGTCATGCAGTTTAACAGTTCAACTTCTCATTGGTCAATAGGGAATCCTGACCTCATGCATTATGCACGTAACCCCTCTACCAAAACGGTAGACAGAAATAAAGAAAAAACATAAGCCCTAAAAAAACGAGACGGTAAAGGCTGTCGGGGCGGACAGTCCGTGCGTGCTAGTTTTTCCCCAAGCGTTGGTAAAACTGACTGCGCACGAATATATAACTCGCCACGGCAGCCTTGACTAAAGGCTACTCCATATGGGAATGTGCACATGTAAACATTGCTAGGAGGCATAAACAATGCTAGACGTCAGCCGTACTGTGTTCGATTCCTGAACGTGCGTATGTGCGTATACACATACACGACCGTGAGTTTTCCCCCAGGAGATATACAGGCTGGTTTTTTCCTCCCAATACTATAAAACTGCATATTCTTCATAATCTATATGTAAAGGGAATAATACAATTAAGGGCCTTAGTTGCCGAACAACAACAATCCTACATTCTCGTTCAGATAAATGAAAGCAGCTTCCTGAAGGCGGCCTAATACATCGAGTACAGAGAGCCGAACTTCCAAGGTGAACACTATAAACACAATTTTACCTTTTGTGAGTTGCCCATATGCATAGTCAATCGTTTTAAAAGAGGTAATTTAACAGAGGAAAAGAAATGTTAAGAAAAAGGAGAGAGTACGTGGGAAAAAGTACTTGCCTGGCATGGGCTTCATGCAGACATGACCGCAGCCGTTAGAGCAACACTTCTCTCCCCTATCACAGTCAGATTTGGCCATGCATTCCTCCACACATACTCCAGCGACATCCTCAGGAATCATGGGACAGGAGCCAGGCAATACTGTTACAGAAAAGACACCTTACAAAAACTAAACGTCGTATATAATGGTCCAACTTAGTCTATGTAGCCCTATACATGTACCAAGCATGGACCATATTATAGCGAAATCCAAATACAGCATGTATAGTCCATGGGCCAGAGGGGCCCACCGTGCAGCCCCACCCACTAGAATTGACGAAACAACATTTTTCTAGTAGGTTTGCATCTGTACTTCATTTTAAGACCTGTTAATATGAGATTAACTGGGACTCACTGGTTGATTTTGGATGTTACAGGAACCCTCAATCCCAAGACCTTTGACGGACATTTTAGGGTTAGGGGAAATTGAAATATCCATTGTTCTGTGAAAAATTGTAGTAGAGATACAAGTTACCCTCAAAATGCAGGTCTTGGTGAGTGCTACACATTGGTACATGATTTATGTATTTTATAAGTAAGTACGTCAACAGAGGTCAAAAGGTCAATTTTAAAAGGAGTTGCGCAAAATTTGGTAATCCTCGCCATTAAACAAAAATGTACGTGTAAATTAATAAAGTTTTACTTTAACATGATATTATTCTGTCCCAAAGTATTTTATTTGCCATATAAATACAATTTAATTTAATTATATTGGTAAAAAGGCCACAACGTGGGAAATAGGCGTGTCAATATAGCAACAAAAATAACCCAACCTAAAAGAAATGGAGGCATGGAAACAATAACTTCTCTAATATAACTGCTGATGTCAGATGTAGCTAATTTTACCGTTCAGTAATGTGTATAACATGATACTGTGGCAAGACTGGCTGTACCAGCCACCATATGAGCCGCTAAGGCAGGGTACGCCACTCTGCCTGTCTGACAACCTGCACCTTTAGGATAAAAACCTAACAAACTTGGCCATCCCTGTTTAGCCCGAAGCCATCCCTGTTTAAACCTACGTTTAAAATCGCATAGGGTCCTGGGCACTGATAATGTGGGCCATTATCAGTGCCCAGGACCCTAGCCGGTTTTAAACGGATTGTTTAAAACTGACCAAACCTACTTTTAAAGGCACAGGCTCGTCAGCAACGCGCGCGCGCCAAATTCGTGCCACGAAATACGCAGCTCCATAGCAAAGGCATGGAGCTGCGTATTTCGTGGCACGAATTTGGCGCGGGCGTAAATCGGTAAAACTCACTAAATTTAGCTCGTCTTTTTGCCATGTTTTGTATTCACTTTCTACACCCACAGTGTCAACACCGCGTTCGTACAACTGCTAGCTGTGCGTCGATATGTTTTTGTTTTTTTTCGATCGTGCGCGTTACGCGCAATGCAAGCGTGTTGTACGCGCACGCACACGACTGGGCACTTGTCACAGTGCACAATTTGCTTTCGGGGGCGTGCTGTTTCTGTGTGCGTGTGCGTGTTCCACACACGCCGACCAGAGCGCGGCTGCGGCCGCTAGCCTAGCCTTTGTTAAGGCCTCGCAGCTGGGTTGGTGGATCGCGCACCAGAACGAGAGCGCCACCATGCGACGATAATTGGGCGATCAGCGCAGCTGGTCGGCTCAAAAGTGTTTAAGACTGACTGTGACTTTATCACGTGATGTGCTCTCAGCCAATAGGAATGCATGCGTAAACTGTCTAAGGTATTTATGAATGTTTGTTTGTGTGACTTACCAATTGGGTCCATGCATGCATGTCCGCAGCCATTGCTGCAGCATATTTTTCTTCCCTGACAGTCTCCATCTTTGCTGCACAATTCCACGCAAATTCCCGCCGTTTCAGGTATAGGTTCTGGGCACATACTAGGTTTCACCTCTACAGGGAAAAGCAGAAAGCGGAATATCATGGAGAAAAGCAGAAAGCAGAAAGCATAAATCAAAGAGAAAAGCAGAAAATATTACTGCCCATTCAAAGCGCAAGACTGAAATGGCCGACACGGTCCTGCTTAATATGTGGTTATTATGTGTGTCAACACCTTAAACACCTTTTATTTAAGGTGACAAGAGTAATGGAATTGCGGCCAAGGGTAATAAACGTGTAAGAAAGGCAATGGTAATAATATCGCAGTTCCAGGACCACACATAATAGTCAATAATTATCTAATCCAGATTGATACACAAACTGTAAGTACTAAAGTGAAAACATCACCTTTTGTGTGTTTCCAGGGTGCCTATTTTTTTCTGTGATCAAGGTCTATGCCATACGCGCGGCGCGATCAACCTAACGCGCGGCGTGATCAACCTAACGCGCGGCGCGATTAACATAACGCGCGGCGCGGACAGTGATTCTCTCAAAACAAAAACAGCACATTACACGCACTATCGCACTATGGGGAACAAGACAAAGATGGATGTCATTCATAAACACCTTAGACAGTTTACGCATCCCTATTGGCTGAGAGCACGTCACGTGTGCAGTTTTAAACTAGTGATAATGACCAGTTATAATTCCCGGCCGGCTGGCCCGCGTGTGTGCCCTAGTAAGCGCGTATAATAAACACACACAATGCACACATAAACTGCATGCGCCCGAAAGCGAATTGTGTACAGTGACAACTTTACATGTAAGTACCCGGTCGTGTGCATGCGCGCCCAACACGCCTTAATTACGCGTAACGCGCGCGATCGTACAAAACAACTTGACGCACAGCTAGCAGTTGTACGAACGCGGTGTACGTGTTGACACTGTGGGTGTATGAAAGTGAATGCAAAACGTTGCAAAACGATGAGCTAATTTTGGTGAGTTTTACCGATTTACACAAAAAGGTTTTTATGAATGGGATTAAAAGTAGGTTTGGCTAATCTTAAACAACCCGGGCCGTTTAAAACCAGCTAGGGGTCCTGGGCGCTGATAATGCCCGAGCCACCGATAATGCCCGAGCCCCTACTGGTTTTAAACGTAGGTTTAAGATTAGCCAAACCTACTTTTAATCCCTAAATAGTAGACTCTTTGCAGAATGCAATAATGACGGTGCCCATGCATCATGCGTTGGGCGACCCTATCGGAGCTGTCAAACGCAGAGAGAATACCGGAAACAAGACGTAAACTGCAACGCAAACATAAACGCAGACAGTCGGCAAAGTTGAATCACGTTTAACCTTCTGATTGTTTCCGTCAGTGTTTGCGTTGCAGTTGCTTGCGTATAGTTTGCGTGCGCGTGTTACGGTTATATATAAACTAGACTTAAAGCGCAGCAGCCGATTTCACGAATCCATACGCACTGCGTAAGCCCGCTTGCGCAACTTTTTATTGCGGAAGCTATGCAACATTCCGGTGATAATTACACGCAGGCCTATAGGGCTTATGCCATTTTCAAAAGTTGCACAAGCTACGAAATTTTTCGTGAAATCGGCTGCTGACTGATCGGTATGAATCTGCGCTTTGGTGTCTTCTGTCTTGGGGCAGATTCGACCAATGGACAATTTGGAAAATGAGTTCAACACCAGTGGAGCACATAGTGGATTTGGTACAAAGCACAGACCACGGTTTTCTCCCGAACAACAGTGTTTATGGTTGTAATCTAGAAGGGATCTTTAACAAGCGCTCAAATGAAATTAGCCCTACAAGACCAGTGCAAATACAAATTAACATCAAAAAGTTCACAACAACAATAGTGCAAAAAATGCTGATATAAGCAATGAGTATGTCAGCAAAGACTACTAAGATAACTCAAGATTGTGTTGCTTTCTTACCAACAGGTTCCACGCAGGTGTGTCCACATCCATTACTACAGCATGTTTTATTTTCAGGACAATCTTCATCCATACTGCACATTTCCAAGCATATCCCTCCGGAAGCAGGGGAAGGCCGTGGGCACATGTCAGGATTCTCTGTCAAGAGATAAGGACACTGTAAATTTAGTTGCCTCATTTTCTGGCCCCAGGCTGGCAGAGTCTTCTTCAAAGGAAAAAAAACAGTACATTAAAACACGATGCTAGGAGGAAAACAAAGAAAAACAGGCAGAAAGGATGGTTGGAGTAGAACGCCAATTAGGGGGAAAAGGGTCTGGGCTGAAGGATGAACAAAATGAGGAAAAAGGGGTAGTAGAACAAAAGACTAGACAAAGACAGTTACATGTAGCTGTAATTACAGTTTCTTGACAGACGCCTCTAAAATTAGGAAATCTATAATAACGCAACTCCAAAGTACGTTCAAAAATACGAAAAATACCTTCAAAGCACTCAACCGGACGAGCCCGGGCATCAAAAAATTCGAAGGGCCATCCCATGGGCATGCCGGGTCGTATACACAGCTTGGCGAGACACTTTGCCCTTGGGTTTTTCGGGCAGGATGCTGCAGCACAAGCCTCTTCTGTCGTCATCGGATTCTCAACAAGTCCTGGCGGGCACAGTGACGCTGAAAAACAAAAAAAAGTGTTTGCATTTTAAACCTTGAAGGGTTTAATACAGATGAAAGCCTTTGTATTTTCTTGCTGTAGTAAATGACAATAAGTACACCAGGATAACACATGTGTACAGAACAGTGGCAGCACCAGAAAGAGAATTAAGAATGAACAGTCAAAATACGAATTCGCTGATTGGGAAAAATCAAGTAGATAAACAATATAAACAATATAGGCCTATATATTGTAACGACTGTGCCAATCGGCCGGCAGAGGGCGCCAGCACGACTCTACGGTGTGGCTGCCTTCTGCCGGAGGATTGGGACACGTCCGCCGGGAAACGCAGAGTCTACGTTCTGGTGTTGTAAGCATGAAGAGGTGTTGAATAAAGGCTCGTCAAAAGTCAAGTCAGAAAGTGAGTTTGTGGTTTTTGTCCGACTCCGAGTATTGTGTTCAAGACTCGCGCACGGCAATAACGCTACACTGGTGGCAGCGGCGGCACGATACGAGCGGAAAAGAGGGAGAAACTTCGAGCTTTTTGCGGACAGAAATGACTGTACGAGGTCAAGTAAGCATGCAACTCGTTTCGCCATGCGGAGGGGGCGTGGCCGGGAACGGTGGGTCCCCCGATGGTCAACCTAGCCATTCCAACGGTAGTCTTTTTGTTACAGTCCAGGATAAATTACAGAAGGACAAAGAAATTGTGGCAGGATGCTTGAACCAGAAATTGTGGAGCAGCCCGGAGGTGCGCGTGTACGTGTGCACGTGGCTGACGCGCGGTACAAGTCGGAACCGCCGGAGCAACCGGATTTGCCGGAGCACTCGCACGCGGCCGACATGCGGTATCAGTGGGAACCGTCCGAGCAGCCCAGCGGTTCTCGTGTTCACGTGGCTGACGCGCGGTACCAGTCGGAACTGCCGGAGCAACCGGATTTGCCGGAGCAGTTCGCACGCGGCCGACATGCGGTATCAGTGGGAATTACCGCCCGAGCAGCTCAGCGGTTCTCGTGTTCACATAGCTGACGCGCGGTACCAGTCGGAACTGCCGGAGCAACCGGATTTGCCGGAGCACTCGCATGCGGCCGACATGCGGTATCAGTGGGAACCGCCCGAGCAGCCCAGCGGTTCTCGTGTTCACGTGGTTGACGCGCGGTACCAGTCGGAACCGCCGGAGCAACCGGATTTTCCGGAGCACTCGCACGCGGCCGACATGCGGTACTGGAGGGAATCACCGGAGCGGCTGGAGCATTCACGCAAAGCTGGTGCTCGTGACTTGGGCGCAGGTTCCTTTCTGGAACCGCCCCGAGTTCACCAACCGGAATACCGCAACATCACGGAACATTCCCGCGAGGCAGGCGCTCGTGACTTGGGCGCAGGTCCCTATCCGGAACCGCCCCGAGCCACTCACGCGCACGCCGCAGAGATACAGTACCGACCAGAACATCGCGATCGCTCGGAATATTCACGCGAGGCAGGCGCTCGTAACTTAGGCGCAGGCTCCTATCTGGAACCGCCCCGAGGCGTTCATCACGCGCGCGCCACGGATGTACAGTACCGACCAGAACACCGCGATCACTTGGAACATTTACGCGAAGCTGGTGCTCGTGACTTGGGCGCAGGTTCCTTCCTGGAACCGCCCCGAGTTCACAAGCACACCGCGGATGTACATTACCGGACGGAACCGCCGGAACGGTCGGAGCACCCCCGGACCACGTATTCAAAACAGGATTCTAAGCCAGACAATGGGAAGGTACATTTTGCACATGCAAATACTGTGGGACCGCATCTTGTCGGAAGTTTCCACCCATCACCGGAAATTCAAACTGGCGAACCTGGGGCTCCATGGGGCAGTCCCAGACCGGTGATGCTCCCGGACAGGTTTGACGGAGTTTCTTCGTAGGACGATTACTTAGTCCACTTCGAGAGTGTTGCCATAGTCAACCAATGGGGCGAGGCCGAGAAAGCAATATTCCTTGCTTCACGTCTGAAGGGCTCAGCGCTAGAGGCCCTGGCTGACATGGCACCAGAAGCGCGGAAGGAGTATTCCACCGTCCTGGAGTATTTCGAACAACGATTTGGGGTCTCTGCCCAAATTCTGTTGCACCAGGTTCAACTGTCAACGCGCACTAGAGGTCGCGACGAGTCAATCAGTGCCCTTGGACATTCTATCCGACTATTGGCACATCCGTCGACGTTGAGGGCAGCGTCGGAATCTACGCAGTCTCGAGTATACCAACCCGTCGGGATAATTAATGGTTTTGAATTATCATCCAATTAGCTGATATATTTCAAGGAAAATGAAAGTGCAGCAGTGTGTTACCTAGCGTCGAGTTTGGGATGTTTTGTAAGGCGAAATCAGGTAACCAGAGTAATTTAGAGGCATTTAAACACTTGAGAGGTGTGGGCAGCACCGCGCACCAGTATCATTACGGCAGCTTCAAGCAATCGTCGTTACCGCAAGAACGGTTGGCACTACGTTGGGATAGAGCCTATACGTTGTGCACATAGTCAAATTGGCTCTTTCTCAACAATGGTAGAGCGCGCTCCAGTAATTCCTTTTGAATTTTCGCGCGCCTTAAAGCAATGCACCTTTCATTGGGCTTGCGTGTGTATTATAGGCTATACTAGTGCCAATGCTGTGTGCCGGTTATGCTGCCTCGTCGTGTTTTATGTACCGGACAAGTTTCCAACTACATGTACTCGTTTGCTGAATGTGCTGAAGATGGACATGATTTACGCCTTAGTTGAGGTACGAATTGCCCAAATGCTTTATATGTCATAAGATATTATTCAGTTTTGGTAAAACATCTGTCAGGCCCATAAATATGGCGAATTAGGCCTAGTAGCCTCAGGCTCGTATTTTGTAGGTATCACCCGTGTGGCGACGGGGGCCCAACAATTCGACAGGTATACAAGGTATACAGCCAAATATTTTGTACGTATACAAATGCATACGACTCTTTAATTAAGTTTGGGCTACTAAGCCCACCATGCACAAGTACGCATTATAACAAATAAAAAAAAAACAAAAAAACAAGATATATATATTTATAAACAGTGCTTTTCTCCGCCTTTTCATGGAGCCAGGCGGCCAAGGTACAGCGTGGGTCTGCGTGAACGTAGACTAGGTGGGTCGGAGAAGGCATGGGCAGGTGGAAATGTTTTTGATAATAGGCGTTTACACAAACAGTTTCCGAAATTTCAATTTCCTTTGTTGCTTTTTTCGTGCTCCCTATAGGAAAAGGCGGATGCCTACTAGGCCATAGACAACTCAGCAAGCGCCTAATTATAGGCCTGTGCGGCACTTTTAAGATTTCATCTAAGTGCTTTAAGGAGCTCGCCAAGGATGGTTGGGAAGACATTGACCAATCGCAAGGTCTGGAAGACCGCTGGAGGGAGAATTTGTTCGCCTTGGCGTCCATTGGAGGACAACGCCGAAATCTGGAGCCAATGCTCCAACGGGTAAACAAGGCTCAGTGTGCAATTCTAGCATGTTTATAAACAAGGCACGCCCTTGAATCATGGGAATTAAAATACTAGTTTGGCAGGTTCGTTAGATGATAGAGGGCGGGCCTCTTTCAAGATCCGTAGTTCGGAAAGTGCCCTCACAATTCTTGTGTTGTTATTGCTCGAGCATGTATAGCGAGCGCAATATAGCAATAAAAAAGGAGTCAGCCTAGCATTTGGGAAATCTGGTTCTGGCCTTTTGTTTTAAGGTACCTGTGTTAGCGCCCTCATAGGTAATGGAACAGGCCCTAAGTGGCAAGTGAATGGACTCTTGCTTACTAAATTTATGAAGTGGAGGACGGGCCCCCAAACGCGCAGTTTCAGCGCATCTTTTGTTAGGCAATTTACGAAGCAGGGGTTGGGCTTCCGAGTATCAAGGCCTAGATCGTGTTTCTATGGACCGAGTACATGTGGGCTATTTCACAATAGGTGGTCATTTGAGTAAATTACAGTATAACCCATCCTGGATAACTTTATCAGTGCAAATACATGTTATGAGTGATTTTATATGATGGGTAATATGACGGACAAGCTACAGAACTATTTTTACATAATTATACGAGTTATTCGTTTTGAATTTCTCTATTTACATGCACTTTTAACACCATTTTGGAGTCTCATTTCAAGTTTTACATTAGTTTAAGTGGAATCATTTGTTGATGATGCATTATTGTGGTGAATTTGGTGATCGATCATGGATATATAGTGTTCAACAATATTGTGAAACTTGGGTTGGTGTAATTCGGTCGAAAAATGTTAATTTTATGAACCTTTCAAAATAAAGTGAATTTCTCGTCAAATAAAATATGGTAATGTCTCTCCAGGACAAGGTATTCCACACAATGGAATAGTTTGGAGACATGTACTCACAAAGATGTTTGTATCATCTACATGACACATTTGATGGAGAAAATATGACAATTGAGAGATTTGAGTAAATTTTATCAAGATCATATTCAGGGTTGTGAAAAATCCTATAAACATTTGTCCTCTCCAGGACAGCAGTTAATTGTAATATAACATGTCAACCATGATTGAAATATTTTATTTTATGTTTGTAAAATTAACAGTACCATTCCTTCTAACAGAACATTGCATGGCATTACCATTTCAACATTTAGTCTGGCCATTATATTGTGATATTCTGTGTTTAACAAAATTTCCTCTCCAGACAACCAATTACAAATCATTATTTCATTGGAAAAAATAAACATGTTAATCATAATGCCACGCTCTGATATTTTATGAATTATTAGTATACATCCTGAAGTTTTTAGATCAACAGAGTTTTTGTGAGTTGGACAAGTTTGAAATGTTACCCCGATTTGCCAGTGAGACTGAAAGTGTACACTTATTGTGAAATAGCCCATGTCTTAATTTCCAGTTCCTTCGAGGAGGCAGAGGATGGGCCTCTGAATGCTATGCTGTTGTTCGTGAGCACGTCCATTAGACTGAATGATAGATATGTGTCGCCATTAGGCAGCAAGTATAGGTGCACTGTGAGTTTGGCTTAACAATACTTAAAGTTTCGTCATAACCCCAGTCAGAATCTGTATAGGCCGAGGACGGGCCTCTAAAGGGCAAGTTCAAAGTACCCATAGTTTACATGTGTACTTGCCAGAGGTCGGGCCTCTGAATACTAAGTGGTAATACATATTCCACATGTACTCTGTACTAGACAGAGGACGGACCTCTGAATGCCGAGTAAATATTACTCCCAATGCCAAGTTTAATATGCTCCTAGCTTGCATGTGTACTAGGCAGAGGAGGGCCTCTAAATGCCAAGTTGAAATATGCCAAGTTCTGATGTGACTCTATTTTTGCATGGGTACCCTTTACTAGACAGCCGGCCTCTGAATTAGCGTATCCCTATTTGCATGTCTGTTATAGAGAGGACGGGCCTATGAAAGGGAAGTTAATATGCGCTCTTATTTGGTATGGGTACATAAGGGCGTGTACATAGGCAGAGAACGGGTCTCTGAATTCAAAATGTCAATAAAAATCAATTTTATGAATGCCAAATTTTAATGTGCCCATGTTTTCTATGTGTATAGATACAGGTACTAGACACAGGACGGGTCCCTGTATGTCAAGTGTAATATACCCATAAATGGCGTGTGTGCTAGACAGAGGACGGGCCTCGGGACGCCAAGCTTAATGAGCATTTATATTGCAGGTGCGATACACAGAGGGCGGGCCTCTGTATGAATGTACCCTTGATTTGCATGGGTACTCTGTACCAGGCTGAGGGCGTGCCTCTGAATGCCAGGCTTATGGTACATGTGCAATGTAACCATATTATAGTATACACCGTATGTACTCTGTACTAGGCAGAGGACGGGCCGCCTCTGAATACCAGGTTTATTGTACAATGTACAATGTAACTCTATTTTGCATATACACCGTATGTACTCGGTACTAGGCAGAGGACGGGCCTCTGAGTGCCATGTTTATGGTGCAATGTACTTCTATTTCGTATATATGTACTCTGTGCTAGGCAGAGGATGGGCCTCTGTATGCCATGTTTATGGTACAATGTACTTCTTTTTCGCAGATATGTACTCTGTGCTAGGCAGAGGACGGGCCTCTGAAGGCCATGTTTATGGTACAAATGTACTTATATTTCGCATATATGTGCTCTGTACTAATTGGCAGAGGACGGGCCTCTGAATGCTATGTTTATGGTACAAATGTACTTGGCAGAGGACGGGCCTCTGAATGCTATGTTTATGGTACAAATGTACTTGGCAGAGGACGGGCCTCTGAATGCTATGTTTATGGTGCAATGTACTTGGCAGAGGACGGGCCTCTGAATGCTATGTTTATGGTACAAATGTACTTGGCAGAGGACGGGCCTCTGAATGCTATGTTTATGGTACAAATGTACTTGGCAGAGGACGGGCCTCTGAATGCTATGTTTATGGTGCAATGTACTTGGCAGAGGACGGGCCTCTGAATGCTATGTTTATGGTACAAATGTACTTGGCAGAGGACGGGCCGCTGAATGCTATGTTTATGGTGCAATGTACTTCTATTTCGCATATATGTACTCTGTACTAGACAGAGGACGGGCCTCTGTGTGCCGTGTTTATGGTACAATGTACTTCTTTTTCGCAGATATGTACTCTGTGCTAGGCAGAGGACGGGCCTCTGAATGCCATGTTTATGGTACAAATGTACTTGGATGCCATGTTTATGGTACAAATGTACTTCTATTTTCGCATATATGTACTCTGTACTTGGCAGAGGACGGGCCTCTGAATGCCGTGTTTGTGGTACAATGTACTTCTATTTCGCATATATGCGCTCTATACTTGGCAGAGGACGGGCCTCTGAATGCCATGTTTGGGGTACAGTGTACTTCTATTTCGCATATATGTACTCTGTACCTGGCAGAGGGCGGGCCTCTGTATGCCATGTTGATGGGCCTTCGCTGGCACGCTTATTTTAATGTGGTCCAGGGGCACCTCTTTGTGCCATTTTGTGAATCCCAAAGTTCAAGTACCCCGTTCGCAAAGTTTTGCTTCAAAAATAAAAAAAAAATAAAAAAAACAAACAAACAAAAAAAATAAAAACGTGCCGTGGTTTGTGCGTTTATGAAAGGTCGAACGGCGGGCCCCGTTAGCACGTCAACGAATTATGTGATGGTTTGTTCCATACATGCAGCCCAAGTCGGCTCTGGATGTCCACAAGCCAAGACGCCTGCAGCTGCTCAAGCGTGCATGGAGACGAGCTATGATCGCAAGGTTGTCTACGTGATGTCTGTGTTTAGAGAATACGTGGACGAGTTCGAGCCTTTGTTTGCCGAAGATGTAAATGAAAAACATTTGAGTACCAGTGGTATTTGAAAATGCTGGAGAGTCATCTGTGTGAGAGAGATTTTGATCAATCTTTTGATCCCATCGCTACGCACGCAGCGAAGCGGAAACGAGGCACCTCCCAGTGGGTAGTTTTCAATGGCAAACCAAGTGGCTTGCCAGTCCCTTTTAAACCCATCCCGCCTGAAGTTCTCTCTGGTAGACTACAGGTAGATTTATAGGCGCTCGGATTCAGAGATCCAATTATTTTGTAGCCGGCACATTAAGCAATGATCCTGGTGCTTTGGGACGATATCTTAGCAGAGTCACCCAATAGGGACGAAGTTCATGGTTGGCTCCATCATGGAATTAGTCTGTATGATTTTTTCCAGTCGTTTCATGGCCGATACAGGGGCAGGAATTGCTGTTTATAATTGCCCACCGAAAGGTATTTTTAAATGCGCCCATTTGTCAAGATTATGTCGCCTTTTTCATAGACACAATCACCAAGCGGTGGATAGAGGGCTCTATATACGTTGTGGGTAGGGTCAAGGAAGTACAGCCGCCGAAATGTGTGACTGCCTTGACAGTTGAACCCAAGAAGCCGCGTCTGCTTCTATCAATGAAGGGACCCAATCTTTGGCGCAAGGACACACCCTTCAGTGTGGTACCTTTAGGCAATGTTGTCAGACCCATAACCAAAGGCGATTTTTTTTTCTCAAGTACCGACAACAGCCAGGGATACAAGCAAATCTTCTTGACCAAGGAGTCCAGAACCTTTTCCGGCTTCGAGTGGGCGGGGTTTTACTTCACTGACACCACTCTTCCCTTTGGTTTTAAAAAACAGTGCATAAGTTTACTCATCCATTGGCTTTTGTCTTCCTGCATGGCTTAAGAACAGAGGTATACATACAGAAATCTGGCTACGACCGTTTCATTGGTGAGTGCCATCCCAGCGATGGAGGGGCAAAGTATACGAAGGTTTAAAACACTTCAGTCGTGTTTGTTTTATTGCGGTGTGAACAGGACATGCATGGGGACGGTTCCTACATCAGAGCTCTAAGGGCCGTTTACGTCGTATGCTACATACAGTTAAAGCTCGGCTTGTTCAGCAACTTAAAGAAAAGTCATCGGCAGCCATCGAACAGCATGGTGCATCTCGTGTTCGGCATCTGCTCCAAACCCTATCATTTTCGATCCCTGAGCATAAAAAGGTATCATTCGCTGAGGTACGAGAGACAATTTTGCGGGAGGATAAAATGCTCTAAAAGCAGATGCAACGTTTTATGGGCAAAGGCCAAAGTTTTGCTCTGGTGTTTCCGGCTGCATCCTTGTTTCTGAGGGAATGCTCCTCCTTCATATCTACACTTGATGATCTCTTGCCTACGCCTCTGTCACCACAAGTGCGGGAGGAGATTCTATTTTGGAGGTTTGTCGATAGCTTCTCGTAGCTGATCCCTTGGAGACAAGACCGCCACCTTGCTATCGCATCGCACTGTCGGCAGACGCATCTGGCTATAAATAGGGCGGTACCCTAGTCTTACCAGACGGTAGTGTAAGTTTCTGAGATTACTGGTCTGCAGACATTTTGGCACACACGGGTATATGTTGCAAGGAGGCCCTTGACCTATATTTTGTGTGGCTCTCAGTCTTTGATTCGCTATGGAATTTGAGGGTGGATGTGGTTGGAGATTCCAGAAATGTGGTGGATGCTTTGACGGGCCTCCGAGCTAGGTCTAAACCGCTTTCAAAAATGTTGAATTTAATTTGTTTTTGCCCTCTCCTTGGAGGCAAGTTTTTCGCTCAAATTGACCTAGGTCCCATCTGGTAGTCCCACAGGTTTTACCTTTGATTTGATGGCACTTTCGTCAAATGTCCCGGCGCGCAGGAACGGGTCTCCACTCAAGTTCTTCCTTTCGCCTGTCAGAGGCAGGTCAAGCAGGGGTTTTTAGAATACCCGTTTTCTACGGGATATGTCTCGAATTTTTCAAGGGCTGGGGTTTGAGCTCTGGGCCTTCTAGTGCTTCTTCCCAGGTATTGTCACCCCCCGAATGGATATCGCTTACGCTAAGCGTCACCATGTTCTCCTTGTGTCCGACTCAATGTTCAGAGGGTTCAAAGGATTCGGCTGGCCCAAGGCATTGAGCGTGCAAATGTCAGCCAACGGAGGCACAAGAATGGCCCCGTTATGTAGACATCTGGTGGTATCTTGCAGGGCTTTTCAGCCGGAGGTGGCAGTTCTGCGCGGAGGCATAAATGATTTCAGCCGATTGACCGACCCTTCGCAGGGTGTACTTGAAGTGGTAGGGGTTTTTCGCGCTGTTGCCCAACTGATCAGGGAAAAATTCCCAAGATGCATATTTGTTCTTTCCTCAGTGTGCCAAACCAAGATGGTGGGTATCAATCGCTCAGTCGCCGTAGTCAACTCATTATTGAAAGATGTCTGTCATGAATGCTAGGTGGCAGTTTTTCTCGAACGATTACATCGTGGAGCAGGATCTTGCGGACATTGTGCACCTATCGATGATGGGATATCTAAGCTCTAGCGCAGGCTGCGGCTGTTTTTAAGATCCGTTTCGGGCTTGCCCTCGGGAATTGCAATACAATGCTAAATTTCTTCTTCAATCAGCCCCCCCCCCTTTTTTCACGAGAGCGTTTTGTTATCTTTTTGAAGATGATCAGTGTGGCAACCAGGCTGACAAAATCAGGAAAAAAGTTGGATACGCAGGGATATGAAGTGCAAAAGAGCGGACTCATTTGCAGCATTGGACCGATTTCTGCGGGAGCATCAAAGCAAATGATGCTGTATTGAAGGGGGGGATCTGGAGTCAGCGACACCACTTGACATCCTATGCTTTTCGATCGATCGTGACTCGGAAGGTCGCACGCAGATTCACGGCTTATGGTATACAAATTTGGGTAAGCACGGGATCTGCTCTTGTGGGTGCCCGCTTAGATTAGCGGCATGCACCGTGGACTCTTATGTTGGGCAGATAAGGGCATACTTTAACTCATTCGGTAGGACCGAAGTCTGGCGAGTGGGATAAAAGTTCGCAAACCCTTGCATCTCTCACCAAGTTCGTAGATACATGAATGCAATTCAGCTGGAGCAGGCTGAGTCTCACATTACTCCAAAGCAGGCAATTCCATTGTTTTCTGATAAGTTACGATGGTTGGTGAAAGAGATCACTGACCGATCCCGGAGACTTGGCAAAGGCGAAGGTCTTTTCCCCTAGCGCTACGTGGTACAACGAGACTTGGCCTTTTGCCTCTGCCTATGGTGGGCCGGGGACAGAGCTAGTGACCTATAGGAAGAATCAGAACCTGAAAAATAACAAGGATCGAAGGAGGCGATTTTTTATTCAGCCACACTATTGGCAAGACAGTAAGTGAGGGTGACTCATCATTGATAATGATTCCAAAGTTGCAGGACCAAGGAAAGATGGATCCAGTCGGCGCAGTTCAAAGTCTGGTTGATCTTTCGCCCCCTGGCGGCCAATCGCAAAGTCCTCGTAAACAAACCCTTCGCCTGTTAACGGACCGAATTCACGGCTGAAGATGTATTTTGCCGCAACAGACAATCCTGAAAACCAGCTTTTGAGAGCGCACAGCAGCCGTGCCGGGGTATAGCAACCACACTGCGGCTCCTGGATGCATCGGAGGAGCAGGTGATGGACCACTGCCAATGGGCGTCGCGGAAGACGTACAAGCACTATACCCAGGTTGAGAGAGTTATGAGGCGTCAGAGCACGGTCCAGGTATTACGCGACGCCGTCTCCACAGCGGAACAAAGTCCAATGGCAGATATCGTCGGACAATTCTATAGGCGTCTGAACTCGGGCCTCGGGGCCCGCGAAGCTTTCCCGCCATCTACATGCAGCTGATGTCTATAAATGCCATCACCTACTAACAAAACTACCCATTTTGGTTTTTAATCAATTTTATAGGCAGCGACAGCCTGAGAAAAGAAAAGAGAAGAAAATAGAATGAAAGAAAGGCGGCAAGACAGCTAGTCCAGTTTTTCTTTCCTTTCTATCTGACACAGTCTCCCGCTTTCGTTTGAGGTTTGGGTAAGGATTGGGGTGTATTTGGGCAGGTTTGGGGTTCTCGGCGGCCGAAGGGGGCAGGTGTTGGCGAAATCCATCTAACCCATATCTAAACCCTATAGATACCGGAGTCGGACGGAAACAAAGGCGGTGTGCAAATAGGTTACTATTGGCACATCCGTCGACGTTGAGGGCAGCGTAGGAATCTACGCAGTCTCGAGTATACCAAGGTGGCAGGTGGGGAGTATTTGGACGAGAAGGAACGAGTCGGCAGAGGACGGTAAGGTTGTATGTTTCAACGATGGTAAGATAATAGTTTGGCCTCGGCGACCAGCTTCTGGTTAGTATTATTATACAGGGTGTCTCTATAAAAAGTATACCCATTTTAAAATTCAAATTATCGCAAAACTACACAATATTTCAGAAAAAGAAAAATACCTGTGGAAAGCTTGGAATGTCCTCTGTCCATTGGTATGAGGTTCATTATGTCACTGTCATGGATGACTGAACAAAAAATACAGTTATGAAAGGTGTCGAAATCAGCACTGTGACAAGTTTGTAGACAATGAATGAAGAAACAACACCATTTTTCTGATCCTTTCCTTTAATTGTGGTATTTACATGTAGGCTACCCAACACATTTAGGGTGCTGTACCCTCCACATGCCCACAATTTCTGACGATGCATAGTTGGCATCTTCTTGTCATGTCTTTTACTGCTCGCCTTATCATCCCATGATCTTGGCGGAGATGATTCACTTCATCCACTAACCGGGCTCTTAACTCCTGAATGTTAGCTGGGGGTGTGGTGAACACTTTGCCTTTTAAGTGACCCCACAGGAAGAAGTCGCATGGTGTCAAGTCTGGTGATCTTGCAGGCCATTCAACCTGGTGGAATAATGCAATCACCCGGTTACCAAAAAGCTCTGCTAGACGATTCCTCACAGCAATAAGTCTGTGTGCAGGGGCTCCATCCTGAGCCCACCACACCCGTCTGAAGGCTCCACGTCGCTGTCTATGGAAGATCTGATCCATCTCTGGTACCACAAAGTCATTGATCATATTCAGGTATGCCTGTCCGTTCAAATTTCCTTCAAAGAAAAATGGTCCTAACAATGATCCATTACCACAAAGTCCAATCCACACATTAACTTTCTCCCTACTCATGTTCACGTCATAAGAAAAACCCGGTGGATGATGCAGTTCAGCGTACATGTGCTCGTTATGAAAATTCACTTTCCCATTCATGGAAAAGGCTGCCTCATCTCTGATACTAATTAAGGAACTGCAGAAACTGTGGATCTCTGCGACATTTATCCACAAACCATTGTGAAAAGGCAAGTCGTCTGGCAAGGTCAGCTGGTAGGAGTTGATGTTGAACATGGATGTGATAAGGATGGAGATGCAAATCCAGACGTGTGATCCTGTTGAAGGTAGCACGAGGTAATGTATCATTCCTCCTGGTGCTTAGCGTTGGGTTACCTTCGATCGCCTCTCTAACCACGTTGATATGTTCCTCTAACCTTCCAGTTCGTCTGTGCCCAGAATGTCCCTTGTTACGGTTTAAGCTTGTCCCGTGTTCTTTATACTTTCTCACATTTTTCCAAATAGTCATTTTGGTTGGCACTTGCCTCTCAGAAAAGTGGTCCCTAAAGGCATTTTGGACAGCAATGAAACTTCTTGTCTCATGGTATGTCTTGACAACAAATGTCCTCTGTTGAGTTGTGAGCTGCACCATGTTTGCTGTTGGTATGAACTTTTTCTGTGGCATGCAACACTTTTGGTGCATCCAAGAATACTTACATAATGTGATGCATAAATGTACATCCCTGACCTATGAAGTCTTACGTAACAGCAAATAAATTGTGAAAACACCTGTCTGAGCTTTGTCATTCCAGAAAACAACTTGTCACAGTGCTGATTTCGACACCTTTCATAACTGTATTTTTTGTTCAGTCATCCATGACAGTGACATAATGAACCTCATACCAATGGACAGAGTACATTCCAAGCTTTCCACAGGTATTTTTCTTTTTCTGAAATATTGTGTAGTTTTGCGATAATTTGAATTTTAAAATGGGTATACTTTTTATAGAGACACCCTGTATATATACCTTTTTTTTCCCCGCCCACCCGACCTCCTTCCTCATTTCTGAGCTTTCCTCTGGCTTCGGTTTCTATGCTCAATCCATCTAACCCATATCTAAACCCTATAGATACCGGAGTCGGACGGAAACAAAGGCGGTGTGCAAATAGGTTACGATTGGTCACCAAGTGTTACCCGACATTGCCCACGCGGGCTCAGGAGGACTTGGCATTGGAGGCTTTCCGCAGTGCACTTGGCAATGAGAGATTGCAATACCATGTGTTTTCAATGAAGGCAACAACCTTGACTGAGGCAGTTACCCTAGCGACCGAGATGGAGGCGTTTCTGGAGTGTCAGATACACAAGGAGAAACAAAGGGGTAGAGACGCTAGGTCGAGCAGCGAGAGTGTCGGTTGTGTGCTTGAGTCATCTGACCGATCGAAAGAGTGTTTTTGTTGCCACGAGCTTGGTCATTTTTGGCGGGATTGTCCACATAGGAGGCGCAAGAAGGACCAGCGTTCAAAAGCCGCACAAGGAATACAACAGAAGACGCCTCTAGTTGGAGCTGTGACGGGGTCAATGGGACTTAAGCGGGGCAGGAAAAGGAAGAGACATGTCACCTCCATGCATTGTGGGAGGGAATTCGCCAGATCCGGCAACTTGAGGCGACACTTGAGGACAGCTTGTCCGATTCTACACCCGGAGCGGGACTACCCTTGCCCCCATGGATGTGGCGTTGCATTCTGCCGACCCGACACAAGGGACCTCCACCTGCAGCACTGCGACCATTGATCCGTGGAGTTCGTGGGATGCATCAGAGCAGGAGGCTCGGTCCACTCGGATCGGCCGCCATCCCCGTCACTACCACTAGACGGTCCCCAATATCCAAGTCAACAGAGGGAAGGAGGCGCGGTCCACTCGGATCGGCCGCCTTCCCCAGCATCCCCACTCTACGGTTCCCGATCTCCAAGCCAGCACAGGGAAGAAGGTTCGGTCCGCTCGGATCGGCCGCCATCCCCGTCACCACCACTACACGGTCCCCAATCTCCAAGCCAACAGAAGGAAGGAGGCTCGGTCCACTCGGATCGGCCGCCTTCCCCGTCACCACCACTACACGGTCCCCGATCTTCAGGCCAGCCGAAGGGAGGAGGCTCGGTTCACCCGGATCGGCAGCCTTCCACGTCACCACCAGCGTTGGAACCCGAAGGCTGCGTTAGAGATGATGCTGCGACTAAGCCTTCGTGGGACAGCTCTGCCAGTGGGGACACTACCGGAGTACTGCGGCACCCCTGGAACACCCAGGAGAAGCGCGGGCATCGTCCCACCAGTCCAGCCAGGCCGGGGACTCACGACTTCAGACGGAGCCCTCCCCCGGCATGGGCAGAAGGCAGTACTCCAACTGAGACATCCTCCCCTGCATTACCCATACCACTTGAATATGAACTGCGAGCTAGCATTCCACGAGGTACCCAGATCATCTTTCCAGACGGATCCCGTTGGGTAGTGACCACGACAAGTGTCCTTCAAGCGAAGCAGACCTTGGGAACAGCTGTTTTGACAGACGGAAGTACAACAGATGCCGCTGCCTAGCCAGCCCTGGAGGGAGCAATAGACTGATAGACTGAACATTTTTGTTTGTAGTTGTTGTAAATGAAACCTTTCCCTGGCGGATGCGGTCACGGTCGTTCGCTGCCTGCTGTGGGGACAGCAGGGTCCTCGGAGGGGGTAGTGTAACGACTGTGCCAATCAGCCGGCAGAGGGCGCCAGCACGACTCTACGGTGTGACTGCCTTCTGCCGGAGGATTGGGACACGTCCGCCGGGAAACGCAGAGTCTACGTTCTGGTGTTGTAAGCATGAAGAGGTGTTGAATAAAGGCTCGTCAAAAGTCAAGTCAGAAAGTGAGTTTGTGGTCTTTGTCCGACTCCGAGTATTGTGTTCGAGACTCGCGCACGGCAATAACGCTACAATATGATCTCACCTTGGCCTGTCTCGCAGTTTACGTGTAGTCTCTGTGCATTGACGAAAGCAACACGACACTCTCCACATGGAATGACGACGCATTCAGCCATTGGGTCGCCAGGACACGTGGCATTTTTACAGAGATTACTGGGACAAGAGACCTCCTCCACATCATCAGGACACTCATCGACTAAAGGAATTGAAGAAAGATTACAGTCACTTGAATCACGAACGATGTAAATATGGAACACATGATAACTGTTCAGGAGTTAGTTTTTCGATCCGACAATATCGGGTTGCTGTATAGTGGTTCTTTCCCAGCCTTGCACTACGGACATCTCGGGTTTGATTCCTTGACGTGTACGCGGCTGCAAGCATATCCCATGAGCCATGTTTCAAATTTAGGGGAACACTAAATTTTAATAATAATAATAAACGTGGATGCTTATATAGCGCACATGTCCACCCTGCGAGGTGCTCCTGGCGCTGTTGCCATTGTTACCTCTGCCATCAGGGAATCACCAGAACCATTTCGCTTTAACTAGGTGGCTGTTGGCCAGGCGCTCAACCCCATCAGCAGTTAGATTGCGGCATTCTCCCCTTAACAGCTTTCCAAATACCGCTTGGGTTGACGAGGCAACTGGGATTAGGTGCCTTGCCTAGGACCACAGACACGTTGGACACAACGTTAACACCGTGTAGTCGATGGCATACAGAGCAATTCGTCGCATTTTTCGCATAGTGGCGAATAAGCGATTTTTCCGAAATTGAGATTTTGTCATATTTAGGGTTCTAAAGATGCCAATTTTCATTTATGAAGGTTTGAAATCAAAAATTTTAGTGGTTTTTTAGTTATTAAAAAATGCAGAATGGCGAATAGGCTCATGATTGGCCCAGCGTTTTTTTGCGTAGTGACGAATACCGACATTACGCTGGTGGCCGGTGGCGCCTTGCGCATTACAAGGCAACGCCTCCTGCCGGGAACCAACAGACATTGCGTGAACCAAACACTCCTAACTTGGGGAAAAATCAAACACTGTGGAATTTGCAGCGTTTAAAAAGTGATTCATTGATAAATCAAATGATAAAATAACCACGTGTCCATCTGTGTAAGTACCGGCCTTGTCTGAAATCCAGATGGGATAATATCAATGACGAAACTGAAGGCGACAGTTCAGATTTTCACAGACACATGCAAAAGAATAGGCTCGGCGAATAAGTACCACAGCCGGCTTGCATTTTTGCATAGTGACGAATCGTGAAAAAGTCCATAGCATTACGAGCGGTGAATAAGACGCACGTGGTGTTGTTTTTTCGCGTAGTTCGTGGCACCAATATCCCTCCGAGATTACCCTTACTCATGCCAAAAACCCAACATAATTTTAGTAAAACTCTTCGCTAATAACATTTTTCTAACAAAAATTGAATTTTGTTACGAAAAGAAAACGAAATCCAAGAACCAGAATATGCATTACTAAAAAGCCGTATAACTCGAAAATGGAATTTTGCTGATTCGCCACTATGCGAAAAATGCGACGAATTATTAGTTGCCAAAGATAGCATACAATTAACTACAATGACCCGACAATTATAAACATACAAAAGAAAGATTTCAGACTGAAGACTTCCGTTTTAAGGGACTGTGCATGCTGGTTTAAATTTGCTTGTACCTTGTCCTGTCGAGCAGTCCATACGATGACCAAGTGGACCCAGGTAAACCGGTCGGCATCCCCCGCAGTGATCCACCAAACAGCGAGCAAAAGAGGCCCGAGTGCACGGTGCTGAACACACCTGATCAAAGGAACAGTTCATCAAGGGACGACCGGGTGGACAGACATCTTTACGCTCATCATCTATTTGAGGAGAACGAAAGGCAAGCAGCAGTAACAACTTCGGTGATTCTTCGAACAAAAATTGTCCATTACTCATGATTACTGTGCAGAGTGATCTCTCTAAATAATTAGGGGCTATCAAATTCGTTTGTTGCGAAACAAACTCTTTATTCCGAAACAGTTTCTTGGGAGTCGTACAGAGAAATACTCCACTTTAGGGTAACCAAATTCATCAACTTCCCCTTAAAAGGTACACACCGGCCTACTGTTTACATGATTTAATGATGTATCAGCATTGACAATACTTTTTTGATGGTCGTTGTGAAAAAAAAACATCAAAATATCCCGTAATTTACTAAAGAAGTGCAAAATTACCAAAAACTGTCAAAAGACGGGTTATACGCTTTACCAGCCGTTGCAACTACGCGCGAGCCTCACGACTTTGCCACAAGCGCTTCAGAATAATTTATGGGTCTATTTCGAGCCCAAAATAGCCCAACAAAGCCGGTGTGTTCCTTTAAAAGAACAAATATGGGAACCTGTTTTCGTCAAAAACATGCGTGTCACAACCAGCCATGACTACCAAAATACAGCTTGGTAACAACAATGTTTGTTTGAGATTTAACATTAATATGTCACAAAGTTCTACTCAAAACTGCCTCTTCGTATCTTGCAATGTTTTTGTTCGCCTATAGTCTATACGCTGGGACCGTGAAAATAACAGATGTCTTACCAACAGGCTGCACGCACATGTTACTGCAACATTTCTTTTTTTCCCGGATAATCTTCATCCATACTGCACATTTCAATACAAATCCCAGTCAAACCCGGGGAAGGTCGGGGACACATATTTATTACAGGATCCGTAACGTCCCAAAAAAACCTATACTCCGATTAAAGTGCTTTCAACTGTCCAGTGCAATGACTGGAGATGATATTAAATAATTGTTGACTGGTGTGGTGTGGGATATGGAGTTTAAACACCCGAGGGAGCTCATATCACCCGAGGCAACACCGAGGGTGTTAAAACCAATATCCAACACCACACCAATCAACTATTGTTTTGTTATATCCCGTCTTGGTCTCCGTTCAGCATATAATATCGTTTCTAATATTTGAAATTGGTGGAATTTTAAATTGTACAAAATGTTCGTCTCTGCACTTTCGCTAGTCTCCGGACTACTACATGTGCGTGTGTAACATTGCGAAAGTAGCACGCGTACCATGCAGTTTGTTGTTTTGCACAGATTTGTATATATTAACAGCTAAATAACAAACGACTTTGTTATACCCCGTCTTGGTATACTGCAGTTTCATTGGTCCAGAACGGTCACATGTTCATGTGATAAAAACTCATATCACCCTGCCGTATGCGAATTTAACTTCATATCACCCGGCCGTACTATGCGTGTTCTTGTCCCTGTCAATAGCACGCGTAACGCGCTGTATGAGGCTCCATTAGTAAAAGAAACCGCGTGTTACGCCCGCTAGAGGCGCACAACGCGCACAGACATCGCATTATTCCACACGCTGTGCGCGTGCTACTTTCGCAATGTTACACACGCACAGGTAGTAGTCCGAAAACTAGCGAAAGTGCAGAGACGAATTGTTTTTACAATTTCAACATTCCAAATAATAGAAACGATATTATTATGCTGTACGGAGACCATGAGACGGGATATAACAAAACAATTGTTGACTGGTGTGGTGTGGGATATGGGTTTTAACACCCTCGGGAGCTCATAGCACCCTCGGCGTTGCCTCGGGTGCTATGAGCTCCCTCGGGTGTTAAAACTCCATATCCCACACCACACCAGTCAACAATTTATAGTGTTATTGAATGGCACATCACCGTAAACGGTTTCAGGCGGTTTGGAATGCGTGCGCGTGTAGCGCATTTTGTGTTCAAATATAACACGCGCGATCGTCACAAACATTGAGAAAGTGCGCAAGCGGGAGGTTTTACGTGTAATTTAATGGGAAAGTGCCAGAATCCATGCAAATGAGGTGCCCAACATTATGCAAATGAAGGTGCCCAAAACTATGCTAATGAGAAGGCGCGGTTATGCGCGTACGGCCTCCGTTTCTTATCAAGCTTTTAATGAATATCTGTGTTGTTTTGGCGCACAGCGTGTGGAATAAATATGCGTGCGCGTTGTGTGCCTCTAGCGGGAATAACACGCGGTTTATTTTACTAATTGGGGTCTCAGTACAGCGCGTTACGCGTGCTATGGAGAGGGGCAAAGAGCACACAGATCGTTTCATGCCAGAGCGGTATGAAGTTAAATTTGCATACGGGTAGGGGGATATGAAGTTAAATTTGCATACGGCAGGGTGATATTAGTTTTTGTACACTGGACATGTGACCGTTCTAGACCAATGGAATTGCAGTATTCCAAGACGGGGTATACAAATGTTCGTTACAAAACGACAATGATTAATTTAATATACATATGTGTGCACACGCAATTATTTAAAAGTTCGCCCCATACAATGTATGAACGAAATTCGGCACACTGACTACCCGTACCGTGGTGTTATGGCTCCGTTTCGGTGTAGTATACAGTAAGGGAACCAGCCTATTGACGGTGTCTTTTTTAAAGCATTGACACAGTTTTCATTGTTTCCTCAGAATGCACAAGTATATGAAGCACTGAGCTGACTTATACACAGGTTGGTTTTTACCATGCGCATCCTCAATCACACATGGAAATACTGCCGTTTGTAAGAGTTTTTCAATCCTGTAACCATTTTTAAGGACGGGTTCACTACGTTATATATATAAATCACATGATTACATTAGTTTATAAGCCATCATAACCAGTGGGAAACGTACTAACGCAGGTAGTAGACTGTACTGCATGGTACTGTAAGTATTGGTATACAGAAAAACCGTAAAAAAGTGCCAGCTCCTCTACAGAAAACGGAAAAACCCATTCGGTCGTCCAGGCTGTCCAGTGAAATCTTCAGCAGAAAATGAGAGATATCCAAACTTAGCAAAAAGCTGCCAAGTGAAGAGCGAATCGTTTCCGACAAAGTTGTGAACGAGTCTCGCGCGATAGTGAACGGCTGGTATAAAGCGTATAATTCGACTATTGACCGTTTATATTAATTGTAAGCTTTTGTGGTTAATTACGGAAATTTTGACGATCTTTTTTCACAAGGACCATCAAAAAATGATTGTCAAGGATGCTGTATTACTAAATTACGTAAACAGTATAGGCCGGTGTGTGTATACCTTTAACAGCGCGCCTTACAGGGAATGTATAAGGCACGCTGGGAATGAGCGAAGTAAAGTACCAGTAATACATTACACAAATATACCTTCATGCCAAAGAGTTATATAAGCGCAAGCCGTCATGCAAATAAATGAATAAATAAACTTTCAGTAGGTAGATAGGTGCGTTCGGACGAAAGTTGAATGTCGTCTTGAAAACATTTTGGCGGATGTGCGATAATGGTAGGCATATTTTTTTCCAATAAAGTTTGTTGCATTATATGCCTTGCTTTGTCTATCATACATTCGAAAAAAGAATAATTTCTTTTCCATGACACATCCATGTTTTCGTGAAAAGGGTAGCCTACACATGCTCTAGAAAAAATAACAAACATAGCGTAGTTGTCCGTGCATTTTTCAAGTGCAACAGACGACTCGGAATTCTGCGAAGCAGACGACACGGTCGTTCCCCCGCCTCCCACCACAAAACGTAATAGGAAAGCATTGGTTAGACAGGTTTGTAGTAGACTAAGAGAAAGTGGTGTTAGTGCGCTATGTTTTAGTGCACTTTTTTTTTTATTGAAACCGTCAAACTAAGTGCACTAATCAAAACGTACTTGGGGTGACGCGTTTGAAGTCGCGTGACGTAATTTTAGTGCACTAACTGGTAAGTGCGTTTTATTGCAATCCACCCCTGGGCTGAAGGATGAACAAAATGAGGAAAAAGGGGTAGTAGAACAAAAGACTAGACAAAGACAGGTACATGTAGCTGTAATTACAGTTTCTTGACAGACGCCTCTAAAATTAGGAAATCTATAATATTAAACGCAACTCCAAAGTACGTTCAAAAATACGAAAAATACCTTCAAAGCACTCAACCGGACGAGCCCGAGCATCAAAAAATTCGAAGGGCCATCCCATGGGCATGCCGGGTCGTATACATAGCTTGGCGAGACACTTTGCCCTTGGGTTTTTCGGGCAGGATGCTGCAGCACAAGCCTCTTCTGTCGTCATAGGATTCTCAACAAGTCCTGGCGGGCACAGTGACGCTGTATGTAAAACAAAAAAGTGTTTGCATTTCAAACCTAATTAAAGGGTTTAACACAGATGAAAGCCTTTGTTATTTTCTTGCTGTAGTAAATGACAATAAGTACATCAGGATAACACATGTGTACATAACAGTGGCAGCACCAGAAAGACAATTAAGAATGAACAGTCAAAATACGAATTCGCTGATTGGGAAAAAACAAGTAGATCATGCACGAATAAACAATATAGGCCTATATATGATCTCACCTTGGCCTGTCTCGCAGTTTACGTGCAGTCTCTGTGCATTGACGAAAGCAACACGACACTCTCCACATGGAATGACGACGCATTCAGCCATTGGGTCGCCAGGACACGTGGCATTGTTACAGAGATTACTGGGACAAGAGACCTCCTCAACATCATCAGGACACTCATCGACTAAAGGAATTGAAGAAAAATTACAGTCACTTGAATCACGAACGATGAAAATATGGAACACATGATAACTTTTCAGGAGTTAGTTCTTCGATCCGACAATATCGGGTTTCCGTAGTGGTTCTTTCCCAGCCTTTCACTACGGACATCTCGGGTTTGATTCCTTGACGTGTACGCGGCTGCGAGCATATCCCAATGATATTTCCCATTTATCCATGAGCCATGTTTCAAATTTAGGGGAACACTAATTTTTAATAATAATAATAATCGTGTATGCTTATATAGCGCACATGTCCACCCTGCGAGGTGCTCCTGGCGCTGTTGCCATTGTTACCTCTGCCATCAGGGAATCACCAGAACCATTTCGCTTTAACTAGGTGGCTGTTGGCCAGGCGCTCAACCCCATCAGCAGTTAGATTGCGGCATTCTCCCCTTAACAGCTTTCCAAATACCGCTTGGGTTGACGAGGCAACTGGGATTAGGTGCCTTGCCTAGGACCACAGACACGTTGGACACAACGTTAACACCGTGTAGTCGATGGCATACAGAGCAATAATTATTAGTTGCCAAAGATAGCATACAATTAACAACAATGACCCGACAATTATAAACATACAAAAGAAAGATTTCAGACTGAAGACTTCCGTTTTAAGGGACTGTGCATGCTGGTTTAAATTTGCTTGTACCTTGTCCTGTCGAGCAGTCCATACGATGACCAAGTGGACCCAGGTAAACCGGTCGGCATCCCCCGCAGTGATCCACCAAACAGCGAGCAAAAGAGGCCCGAGTGCACGGTGCTGAACACACCTGATCAAAGGAACAGTTCATCAAGGGACGACCGGGTGGACAGACATCTTTACGCTCATCATCTATTTGAGGAGAACGAAAGGCAAGCAGCAGTAACAACTTCGGTGATTCTTCGAACAAAAATTTTCCATTACTCATGATTACTGTGCAGAGTGATCTCTCTAAATAATTAGGGGCTATCAAATTCGTTTGTTGCGAAACAAACTCTTTATTCCGAAACAGTTTCTTGGGAGTCGTACAGAGAAATACTCCACTTTAGGGTAACCAAATTCATCAACTTCCCCTTAAAAGGTACACACCGGCCTACTGTTTACATGATTTAATGATGTATCAGCATTGACAATACTTTTTTGATGGTCGTTGTGAAAAAAAAACATCAAAATATCCCGTAATTTACTAAAGAAGTGCAAAATTTCCAAAAACTGTCAAAAGACGGGTTATACGCTTTACCAGCCGTTGCAACTACGCGCGAGCCTCACGACTTTGCCACAAGCGCTTCAGAATAATTTATGGGTCTATTTCGAGCCCAAAATAGCCCAACAAAGCCGGTGTGTTCCTTTAAAAGAACAAATATGGGAACCTGTTTTCGTCAAAAACATGCGTGTCACAACCAGCCATGACTACCAAAATACAGCTTGGTAACAACAATGTTTGTTTGAGATTTAACATTAATATGTCACAAAGTTCTACTCAAAACTGCCTCTTCGTATCTTGCAATGTTTTTGTTCGCCTATAGTCTATACGCTGGGACCGTGAAAATAACAGATGTCTTACCAACAGGCTGCACGCACATGTTACTGCAACATTTCTTTTTTCCCCGGATAATCTTCATCCATACTGCACATTTCAATACAAATCCCAGTCAAACCCGGGGAAGGTCGGGGACACATATTTATTACAGGATCCGTAACGTCCCAAAAAAACCTATACTCCGATTAAAGTGCTTTCAACTGTCCAGTGCAATGACTGGAGATGATATTAAATAATTGTTGACTGGTGTGGTGTGGGATATGGAGTTTAAACACCCGAGGGAGCTCATATCACCCGAGGCAACACCGAGGGTGTTAAAACCAATATCCAACACCACACCAATCAACTATTGTTTTGTTATATCCCGTCTTGGTCTCCGTTCAGCATATAATATCGTTTCTAATATTTGAAATTGGTGGAATTTTAAATTGTACAAAATGTTCGTCTCTGCACTTTCGCTAGTCTCCGGACTACTACATGTGCGTGTGTAACATTGCGAAAGTAGCACGCGTACCATGCAGTTTGTTGTTTTGCACAGATTTTTATATATTAACAGCTAAATAACAAACGACTTTGTTATACCCCGTCTTGGTATACTGCAGTTTCATTGGTCCAGAACGGTCACATGTTCATGTGATAAAAACTCATATCACCCTGCCGTATGCGAATTTAACTTCATATCACCCGGCCGTACTATGCGTGTTCTTGTCCCTGTCAATAGCACGCGTAACGCGCTGTATGAGGCTCCATTAGTAAAAGAAACCGCGTGTTACGCCCGCTAGAGGCGCACAACGCGCACAGACATCGCATTATTCCACACGCTGTGCGCGTGCTACTTTCGCAATGTTACACACGCACAGGTAGTAGTCCGAAAACTAGCGAAAGTGCAGAGACGAATTGTTTTTACAATTTCAACATTCCAAATAATAGAAACGATATTATTATGCTGTACGGAGACCATGAGACGGGATATAACAAAACAATTGTTGACTGGTGTGGTGTGGGATATGGGTTTTAACACCCTCGGGAGCTCATAGCACCCTCGGCGTTGCCTCGGGTGCTATGAGCTCCCTCGGGTGTTAAAACTCCATATCCCACACCACACCAGTCAACAATTTATAGTGTTATTGAATGGCACATCACCGTAAACGGTTTCAGGCGGTTTGGAATGCGTGCGCGTGTAGCGCATTTTGTGTTCAAATATAACACGCGCGATCGTCACAAACATTGAGAAAGTGCGCAAGCGGGAGGTTTTACGTGTAATTTAATGGGAAAGTGCCAGAATCCATGCAAATGAGGTGCCCAACATTATGCAAATGAAGGTGCCCAAAACTATGCTAATGAGAAGGCGCGGTTATGCGCGTACGGCCTCCGTTTCTTATCAAGCTTTTAATGAATATCTGTGTTGTTTTGGCGCACAGCGTGTGGAATAAATATGCGTGCGCGTTGTGTGCCTCTAGCGGGAATAACACGCGGTTTATTTTACTAATTGGGGTCTCAGTACAGCGCGTTACGCGTGCTATGGAGAGGGGCAAAGAGCACACAGATCGTTTCATGCCAGAGCGGTATGAAGTTAAATTTGCATACGGGTAGGGGGATATGAAGTTAAATTTGCATACGGCAGGGTGATATTAGTTTTTGTACACTGGACATGTGACCGTTCTAGACCAATGGAATTGCAGTATTCCAAGACGGGGTATACAAATGTTCGTTACAAAACGACAATGATTAATTTAATATACATATGTGTGCACATGCAATTATTTAAAAGTTCGCCCCATACAATGTATGAACGAAATTCGGCACACTGACTACCCGTACCGTGGTGTTATGGCTCCGTTTCGGTGTAGTATACAGTAAGGGAACCAGCCTATTGACGGTGTCTTTTTTAAAGCATTGACACAGTTTTCATTGTTTCCTCAGAATGCACAAGTATATGAAGCACTGAGCTGACTTATACACAGGTTGGTTTTTACCATGCGCATCCTCAATCACACATGGAAATACTGCCGTTTGTAAGAGTTTTTCAATCCTGTAACCATTTTTAAGGACGGGTTCACTACGTTATATATATAAATCACATGATTACATTAGTTTATAAGCCATCATAACCAGTGGGAAACGTACTAACGCAGGTAGTAGACTGTACTGCATGGTACTGTAAGTATTGGTATACAGAAAAACCGTAAAAAAGTGCCAGCTCCTCTACAGAAAACGGAAAAACCCATTCGGTCGTCCAGGCTGTCCAGTGAAATCTTCAGCAGAAAATGAGAGATATCCAAACTTAGCAAAAAGCTGCCAAGTGAAGAGCGAATCGTTTCCGACAAAGTTGTGAACGAGTCTCGCGCGATAGTGAACGGCTGGTATAAAGCGTATAATTCGACTATTGACCGTTTATATTAATTGTAAGCTTTTGTGGTTAATTACGGAAATTTTGACGATCTTTTTTCACAAGGACCATCAAAAAATGATTGTCAAGGATGCTGTATTACTAAATTACGTAAACAGTATAGGCCGGTGTGTGTATACCTTTAACAGCGCGCCTTACAGGGAATGTATAAGGCACGCTGGGAATGAGCGAAGTAAAGTACCAGTAATACATTACACAAATATACCTTCATGCCAAAGAGTTATATAAGCGCAAGCCGTCATGCAAATAAATGAATAAATAAACTTTCAGTAGGTAGATAGGTGCGTTCGGACGAAAGTTGAATGTCGTCTTGAAAACATTTTGGCGGATGTGCGATAATGGTAGGCATATTTTTTTCCAATAAAGTTTGTTGCATTATATGCCTTGCTTTGTCTATCATACATTCGAAAAAAGAATAATTTCTTTTCCATGACACATCCATGTTTTCGTGAAAAGGGTAGCCTACACATGCTCTAGAAAAAATAACAAACATAGCGTAGTTGTCCGTGCATTTTTCAAGTGCAACAGACGACTCGGAATTCTGCGAAGCAGACGACACGGTCGTTCCCCCGCCTCCCACCACAAAACGTAATAGGAAAGCATTGGTTAGACAGGTTTGTAGTAGACTAAGAGAAAGTGGTGTTAGTGCGCTATGTTTTAGTGCACTTTTTTTTTTATTGAAACCGTCAAACTAAGTGCACTAATCAAAACGTACTTGGGGTGACGCGTTTGAAGTCGCGTGACGTAATTTTAGTGCACTAACTGGTAAGTGCGTTTTATTGCAATCCACCCCTGGGCTGAAGGATGAACAAAATGAGGAAAAAGGGGTAGTAGAACAAAAGACTAGACAAAGACAGGTACATGTAGCTGTAATTACAGTTTCTTGACAGACGCCTCTAAAATTAGGAAATCTATAATATTAAACGCAACTCCAAAGTACGTTCAAAAATACGAAAAATACCTTCAAAGCACTCAACCGGACGAGCCCGAGCATCAAAAAATTCGAAGGGCCATCCCATGGGCATGCCGGGTCGTATACATAGCTTGGCGAGACACTTTGCCCTTGGGTTTTTCGGGCAGGATGCTGCAGCACAAGCCTCTTCTGTCGTCATAGGATTCTCAACAAGTCCTGGCGGGCACAGTGACGCTGTATGTAAAACAAAAAAGTGTTTGCATTTCAAACCTAATTAAAGGGTTTAACACAGATGAAAGCCTTTGTTATTTTCTTGCTGTAGTAAATGACAATAAGTACATCAGGATAACACATGTGTACATAACAGTGGCAGCACCAGAAAGACAATTAAGAATGAACAGTCAAAATACGAATTCGCTGATTGGGAAAAAACAAGTAGATCATGCACGAATAAACAATATAGGCCTATATATGATCTCACCTTGGCCTGTCTCGCAGTTTACGTGCAGTCTCTGTGCATTGACGAAAGCAACACGACACTCTCCACATGGAATGACGACGCATTCAGCCATTGGGTCGCCAGGACACGTGGCATTGTTACAGAGATTACTGGGACAAGAGACCTCCTCAACATCATCAGGACACTCATCGACTAAAGGAATTGAAGAAAAATTACAGTCACTTGAATCACGAACGATGAAAATATGGAACACATGATAACTTTTCAGGAGTTAGTTCTTCGATCCGACAATATCGGGTTTCCGTAGTGGTTCTTTCCCAGCCTTTCACTACGGACATCTCGGGTTTGATTCCTTGACGTGTACGCGGCTGCGAGCATATCCCAATGATATTTCCCATTTATCCATGAGCCATGTTTCAAATTTAGGGGAACACTAATTTTTAATAATAATAATAATCGTGTATGCTTATATAGCGCACATGTCCACCCTGCGAGGTGCTCCTGGCGCTGTTGCCAGTGTTACCTCTGCCATCAGGGAATCACCAGAACCATTTCGCTTTAACTAGGTGGCTGTTGGCCAGGCGCTCAACCCCATCAGCAGTTAGATTGCGGCATTCTCCCCTTAACAGCTTTCCAAATACCGCTTGGGTTGACGAGGCAACTGGGATTAGGTGCCTTGCCTAGGACCACAGACACGTTGGACACAACGTTAACACCGTGTAGTCGATGGCATACAGAGCAATAATTATTAGTTGCCAAAGATAGCATACAATTAACAACAATGACCCGACAATTATAAACATACAAAAGAAAGATTTCAGACTGAAGACTTCCGTTTTAAGGGACTGTGCATGCTGGTTTAAATTTGCTTGTACCTTGTCCTGTCGAGCAGTCCATACGATGACCAAGTGGACCCAGGTAAACCGGTCGGCATCCCCCGCAGTGATCCACCAAACAGCGAGCAAAAGAGGCCCGAGTGCACGGTGCTGAACACACCTGATCAAAGGAACAGTTCATCAAGGGACGACCGGGTGGACAGACATCTTTACGCTCATCATCTATTTGAGGAGAACGAAAGGCAAGCAGCAGTAACAACTTCGGTGATTCTTCGAACAAAAATTTTCCATTACTCATGATTACTGTGCAGAGTGATCTCTCTAAATAATTAGGGGCTATCAAATTCGTTTGTTGCGAAACAAACTCTTTATTCCGAAACAGTTTCTTGGGAGTCGTACAGAGAAATACTCCACTTTAGGGTAACCAAATTCATCAACTTCCCCTTAAAAGGTACACACCGGCCTACTGTTTACATGATTTAATGATGTATCAGCATTGACAATACTTTTTTGATGGTCGTTGTGAAAAAAAAACATCAAAATATCCCGTAATTTACTAAAGAAGTGCAAAATTTCCAAAAACTGTCAAAAGACGGGTTATACGCTTTACCAGCCGTTGCAACTACGCGCGAGCCTCACGACTTTGCCACAAGCGCTTCAGAATAATTTATGGGTCTATTTCGAGCCCAAAATAGCCCAACAAAGCCGGTGTGTTCCTTTAAAAGAACAAATATGGGAACCTGTTTTCGTCAAAAACATGCGTGTCACAACCAGCCATGACTACCAAAATACAGCTTGGTAACAACAATGTTTGTTTGAGATTTAACATTAATATGTCACAAAGTTCTACTCAAAACTGCCTCTTCGTATCTTGCAATGTTTTTGTTCGCCTATAGTCTATACGCTGGGACCGTGAAAATAACAGATGTCTTACCAACAGGCTGCACGCACATGTTACTGCAACATTTCTTTTTTCCCCGGATAATCTTCATCCATACTGCACATTTCAATACAAATCCCAGTCAAACCCGGGGAAGGTCGGGGACACATATTTATTACAGGATCCGTAACGTCCCAAAAAAACCTATACTCCGATTAAAGTGCTTTCAACTGTCCAGTGCAATGACTGGAGATGATATTAAATAATTGTTGACTGGTGTGGTGTGGGATATGGAGTTTAAACACCCGAGGGAGCTCATATCACCCGAGGCAACACCGAGGGTGTTAAAACCAATATCCAACACCACACCAATCAACTATTGTTTTGTTATATCCCGTCTTGGTCTCCGTTCAGCATATAATATCGTTTCTAATATTTGAAATTGGTGGAATTTTAAATTGTACAAAATGTTCGTCTCTGCACTTTCGCTAGTCTCCGGACTACTACATGTGCGTGTGTAACATTGCGAAAGTAGCACGCGTACCATGCAGTTTGTTGTTTTGCACAGATTTTTATATATTAACAGCTAAATAACAAACGACTTTGTTATACCCCGTCTTGGTATACTGCAGTTTCATTGGTCCAGAACGGTCACATGTTCATGTGATAAAAACTCATATCACCCTGCCGTATGCGAATTTAACTTCATATCACCCGGCCGTACTATGCGTGTTCTTGTCCCTGTCAATAGCACGCGTAACGCGCTGTATGAGGCTCCATTAGTAAAAGAAACCGCGTGTTACGCCCGCTAGAGGCGCACAACGCGCACAGACATCGCATTATTCCACACGCTGTGCGCGTGCTACTTTCGCAATGTTACACACGCACAGGTAGTAGTCCGAAAACTAGCGAAAGTGCAGAGACGAATTGTTTATACAATTTCAACATTCCAAATAATAGAAACGATATTATTATGCTGTACGGAGACCATGAGACGGGATATAACAAAACAATTGTTGACTGGTGTGGTGTGGGATATGGGTTTTAACACCCTCGGGAGCTCATAGCACCCTCGGCGTTGCCTCGGGTGCTATGAGCTCCCTCGGGTGTTAAAACTCCATATCCCACACCACACCAGTCAACAATTTATAGTGTTATTGAATGGCACATCACCGTAAACGGTTTCAGGCGGTTTGGAATGCGTGCGCGTGTAGCGCATTTTGTGTTCAAATATAACACGCGCGATCGTCACAAACATTGAGAAAGTGCGCAAGCGGGAGGTTTTACGTGTAATTTAATGGGAAAGTGCCAGAATCCATGCAAATGAGGTGCCCAAAATTATGCAAATGAAGGTGCCCAAAACTATGCTAATGAGAAGGCGCGGTTATGCGCGTACGGCCTCCGTTTCTTATCAAGCTTTTAATGAATATCTGTGTTGTTTTGGCGCACAGCGTGTGGAATAAATATGCGTGCGCGTTGTGTGCCTCTAGCGGGAATAACACGCGGTTTATTTTACTAATTGGAGCCTCAGTACAGCGCGTTACGCGTGCTATGGAGAGGGGCAAAGAGCACACAGATCGTTTCATGCTAGAGCGGTATGAAGTTAAATTTGCATACGGATAGGGGGATATGAAGTCAAATTTGCATACGGCAGGGTGATATTAGTTTTTGTACACTGGACATGTGACCGTTCTAGACCAATGGAATTGCAGTATTCCAAGAAGGGGTATACAAATGTTCGTTATAAAACGACAATGATTAATTTAATATACATATGTGTGCACACGCAATTATTTAAAAGTGCGCCCCATACAATGTATGAACGAAATTCGGCACACTGACTACCCGTACCGTGGTGTTATGGCTCCGTTTCGGTGTAGTATACATTAAGGGAACCAGCCTATTGACGGCCACCGTGTCTTTTTTAAAGCATTGACACAGTTTTCATTGTTTCCTCAGAATGCACAAGTATATGAAGCACTGAGCTGACTTATGGGTCTTTCTATAAATTAGGGGTCCAATGTTGGTGTCCCCTGTTACATTTTACTTCTTGTTTTTGTAAATTCAGGACACATTCTTTAAATACTTTACATCTCAAAGAGTGAGAACATAAAGTACAATTCATAAAAAATGATTTAAAAGCCATTTTAATGATTTTTGTACGAAAAATAACACATATATTAGGTGTAACGGGGGACACCAAATGTCACACTTTTGGACCCCTAATTTATAGAAAGACCCTTATACACAGGTTGGTTTTTACCATGCGCATCCTCAATCACACATGGAAATACTGCCGTTTGAAAGAGTTTTTCAATCCTGTAACCATTTTTAAGGACGGGTTCACTACGTTATATATATAAATCACATGATTACATTAGTTTATAAGCCATCATAACCAGTGGGAAACGTACTAACGCAGGTAGTAGACTGTACTGCATGGTACTGTAAGTATTGGTATACAGAAAAACCGTGAAAAAGTGCCACTCGTGAAAACAACAAATCAAAAGGATCAAATTAGCTTTGATCAGATTCGGGAACTTCCTGAGGCAAGATTTGTTTTTGTTCAGTACATCGATCCTAGAGTGTAGATTAACTAGACGTCTGAAAGAGAGCATCTCTTTGATGTAAATTTAAGGCATAAGATAAGAAATTTGCGTGGTTTGGGAGGATATAGGATAAGGTAGCCAGCAATACATACGTATTTTAGGCGAAAACGAACACGTAAGGCAAGGACTTGAAATGTTGAAAGGGAATGAAAATTACAACTAGGATGGAAATGGGTAGCCTGTTACACTTTTACGTTATGTACCAATAGGAAGACCAGATAAGCGACGACGTGATGGCATCGCGGTTGTGAAGCAGTCGTGTAGAAAACCAATGAGGAGGCATCCGACCACTACAAGGGCAAGTAAGCGAAAGCAAGTAGGCGAGAGGGCAATATTTTTTTTCAAAATAAGAGAGATAAATCAACACGAACAGCTAGTGCACAAATAAGATATTTACACACCTTCGAAGCATTCGACAGGACGAGCCCGAACATCGAAGAAATCGAAGGGCCGGCCCATGGGCATGCCGGGTCGAATACATGGCTTGGCGACACACTTGGCCATTGGGTTTGCGGGGCAGGATGCTGCAGCGCAAGCCTGCTCTGTCGTCGTGGGATTCTCAACTAGTCCAGGTGGACAGAATGATGCTATAAAAACCATCACAATTGTAAACATTTAGAGGTTGACATTTCTATTTTTATTTTGGGTAATTACGTTACATTTTAACATGTAATTTACTGCAGTTTATGAGCCGCAGTATCAGTATTTACGCATGCATGCCGGTTCTCCATTATTGCATCTTACCAACGCTTACCAAACGATAACTTTTTAAAAAAAATTCCCGTTTTGTAAATGTTTAATAAGAAATCCATTCTGGGTCGGTCACCGTACGAAAAAAAAGGACGCTTTCAAACAAGGTTAGTTTTTCTCCAAAAGGGACACAACTGAAAGAAAGCTTTAAATTTCTGTCACTGCTTGTTCACTGGTATATGGATGTTTTTCCATCATCGGCTTTAAGCATGAAGAATCATGACTTCGAAAAATGTAGAAAAATCTAAAACCTAAAAAGAAACCTAAAACCTAATACTGTAATTTTACGGTCACATCCATGTAGTAAAATCCTCAAGTCCGCAAAATGGCAAGTTCCTATATGTCTTAGTCTCAAAACTTATCGGTATTTCAGTGCCTGAGCATCAAGTTGGCAAGGTATTGACTTTTAATTAGTTATAAAAAAACGCGCTAAAGAGCACATTGGGCGAGGTCACAATCCTGTGTGTGTTACGTGTTAGTGTAGCCTTGATCAAGGTGTTGGGCTTGTCTGCTAGACGGCCCGCTGAAGATAAAACGGAGCGCTTACCAGCTACGGCATCTGTTGCACGTATTGGCTCACAGCGGCCGCGCTACGACTATGCCCACACGCACGTACATGTATCGGTACGGTCCCTTAACCCAACGCCTTGATGGTTCTGCATTCAGCCAGCGAAACTCATTACAGTAATAGGGAAACCACCACAGCGTGAGCTGACATTTCATTGGTCGACGCACGACAGGTTATGTTTGAAAAACGCTATGATCTGCGATCCCAAGTTTGTTCATCCGAGGCAGTATTAAGAGCTCACACAAATCATTCAGGAAAGCTGTCATATTACGACCATTGTCCCCCAGAAGTGTAATCAAACACGTACTAAACAGAAAAGCGCAATAAATGCTACGAACCCGAGAATATTTGTTGTTTTCGTCCCTCGATCATGCCACGGTTCCCGTAACATGGAGGACGCCAACATGCATAATGCAGCTTCGCGTCATTACGTGCTACTCATGAAGCTCTTGATTGGCTCAAGACAAATTTTCAATATTCATACCTTGCATACCCGCATATCCGAAGCCCGCCCATTTTCGGCCAAAACTGGCTGAAAAAATAAATAAAGACATTAAACCCTGAAGTGCAGACGAAAAAACTGTCTTTCGAGCTAGGGCAGGTCGTACGCAGCTAGTGCTGTATGTACGTGTGTTGCCGTACGGGTTGTACTATGGAAGTCGTGATCGCACGGTGGCTCGTTTTGATGCCGTGTGCAGTTTGCATGCGCTAGAGACCCAATATTCTCTCGTACAGCAAAAAACCTGGAGAGGGCCTTGGACAAGGCTAGTGTTAGTGTTACAGATCTGTTAACAGATCTGTTAACTTAATCATAATTGTGACCTCAAAACAAACGCCGTGTTAACACGACGTGTTAGTGTGTGTTGAAAGTCGTGCCCAGAACCGCAAATTGCAGTGAGTGAGGGCGCAATTCTGTGCTGCGTGTTGGTGTTAGTGTAACAGATCTGTTATACGGCGTCTCGGGAAACCGTGTTATAGTATTAGTGTAACAGATCTGGTAACAGATCTGTTAAAAGGTCTGTTGGCTCGGCATCTTGAGAAATCAAAAGTCGGTATAGGGTTCTGCACGACTTTCAACACTAACACAGAATTGTGATCTCCGGTCGGTGTCATACAAGCTTAACCACTAAGAGATTGAAATGTTCAAAATCTTCACGGAGCCAGAACAAATTCTCAATTGTAGGTAGAATGCAAGATCTGACACATTTATAAGTTGTGTTGAAAAATGAAACTCAATTTATTGAGAATCACGAAAGTTCCAAAATAATCAACACCACACTCTTCGTTCAGATTAACTTAACAGATCTGTTAACAGATCTGTTACACTAACACGACGTGTAACATGAGGTGTTGAACTAACATGAGGTGTAACACTAACACGTCCTAAACATCGTGTTTGTTCTGAGGTCACATTTCTCATTAGGTTAACAGATCTGTTACACTAACACGCAACCCAGAGTTGTGACTTCGCCCTATGTACATTGCAGAGAATAAACATGGTGTTAACACCGTGTTAACAGATCTGTTAACACGGTGTAAACCTAGACGTTCAGTTAGATGTCGAGATTAATGCCGTGTTAACATATCTGTTGACAGATCTGTAACACTAACACTAACACGTAACACACAAAATTGTGACCTCACCCATTGTCTAAAGCAATTTCATAGACAACAGCGGGGTGTATCCCTTTCGATCACATGTGTACATTATTTGTACATGTTTCTTAAAAGAGATTGTTTATCTGTCCAAATACCTGTGACCGAATGAGATATTGATAAAGGTTTGGTGGGGATATGTCAGTGGTTAGTGCGCTGGGTTTCTAGGTAGACGACCGAGGGTGCAATCCCCGGTTGTTGCAAGTTGAGGTACGTTCTGTGCTAAATAAGTAAGATTTTTGGAAATGTTTTAGGTGCATAACAGTTTGAATAGTGTAAAAACACGGCTGCTTTTACTATAAAATTGTTCCCCTTAATTGACGATCCGGGCACCGAAATAAACGGCAAAAGGGTCTGAACATTACAGGATTCCTGTCAATGTACGGAGCAGTGGGAGGTTTTTTGCAGGAACGTATAACGGCATTTTAAACCGCGAAATAACAGTTGATTCCCATAATATAACAGGATAGTACTGGCGTCCAAACTGCCAGAAAAATACATGTACCGCAAAAATACTTTTTTTTTTTTTTTTACTGAGCCATAATTAGAAGCTTTTACAAGATACGTTTAGTGTAGACTTGTTACAACTAAAGTACACGTACTATGCGTAAGAGCGTAATGATCACGGTACTCGTATCTCAAGACAATAGCTCTGTGCGGTTTCTAACAACGGTAGCGTTTCACCACTGCAAAGTCAACCCCCCCCCCCCCCACCCCCCCCCCGTGTCTCGAGCATCCAAGGAATTTTAAAGGAATTATTTTTAGGTTTTCGTGGGAGTGAGTGGTGCGTTTACAAAATGGATGAATGTGCTACGGTATACCCCGTCTGGTGTTGACTACTTTGTGAAGCGATGATGCTTCTTTAAATACCTTCACCGGTTGTACAGTTTACGTGCTGACCCTGGTCATTCATAAAGCCAACGCGACACTCGCCACATGGTATTACGATGCATTGGGCCGTCGGGACAGCCAAGCACATCTCCGTATCGCAGAGGTTGCTGGGGCAGGAAACCATCTCAAGGTCGTGCGGACACCCGCTAACTGCAACACAAAAGAATAATATTTTGTCACTACATGTTGTAGTCTTATCTGACATGCCATATTAACTCAAATAATGTTATTATAATACATATTCATTTTATCACCAAAGGCTTCATATGTTTATGTCACCGTCTTACACGCCGGCCACCGTACACCTCTATTAAGATTTATCTGTATGACCTATATTTGACAGTAATTTGGGAACTCGTCCACCATGTACCACCGCACAGATCCCTAGTTTGAGAACGCTTATATTTGACAGGCAGAATACTTCGGAAGTATCTGTTTTATTTTCCCATAGGTTATGTTTTCCAGTTTCACCTTGCAAGTTAGCTTTAAACACATTTTCTCTTGAGGATATCGTTGCCTTAGTTCAGTTTTTATCACTCCTATAAAGAACGTTTTAAAGGCAGAGGCTCGTCAATGCGCGCGTGAGGCCAAATTCGTGCTACGAAATACGCAGCTCCATAGCAAAGCCAAGGAGCTGCGTATTTCGTGTCACAAAATAATTTGGCCTCGGCCTAAATAGAAACCGTGTTTAAAACCATTTAAATGCAAATGCAACAATGTCAAAGAAACGCGTGGTTTATAAGAATGTTTCCATCACACGTCACCTCCATGTGGATTGCAGTCCCTACTTGACCGCGTAGGTTTTCCCCTGGGTATTTCTCTGGGTTTTTTTTCCCACTTCTAAAACTGCAACTCCTTCTTCGTCATCTCAAGTTGATAATAGAGTATAGTTAAAGCTAAACCCGTACAGTTAACGGCATAAAGGGCCTTAGTTGCCGAAGATGCCATAAAATTAACAACAACAACAACAACAACGTCACCTCCAACTAAACAGTCGATGCGATGGCCACCGGGACCGATGAATACCGGGTTACAGCCACCGCAGTGGTCTACCAGGCAGCGTGCGTTTAGGACAGCTGGGCACGATGCGGATGTGGAGCAAACATCTTCGTAGTTACACTGCATTAGAGGGAGGTTAGACGGACAGGCATCAGGATCCATGGAATCGATTTCTACATTTGACGAAAAAGACAACAAAATTGCAATCAAGTCTTCAGAAGTCACTATACGAGCCAGACATGCTCTCGATTCGAGTTTCTATAATACCATACTGATGCAGTGGGCTATGGTTTCGTCTTCAACTTTGGATAAACTTGCCAACTTTAATCTCGCTAACAAAATATTGCCATATAGCATAGCAACGAATTAATGGCGGCTAGTGTAATACGCGATAATTCGGAAAACTGAACGGAGTGCATACCAGTTCAACTTCTGGTATTATAAAACTGAACGGGGTGGGTTGAATGTATGTCTCTTCACCACTTTCATTTGGAACCAAGTGACATCAACCATTAAAGGGAAAATAAATGTAGCCGAAACATTTTTTAACGATCGTAGTTTTAATCTTCACATTTGTCTCATGCATGATTGTGTCAAGAGAGAGCCTATTCTTGGGTTTCACTTGGCTTGACAACGGTTGCTATCCGCCATTACTGTGTCAATACTTTGGCACGCCAAAGCGAAAAATAATTAAACACTTATAATTTAATGTTGACGCATATTTTTGCAAATGTTGCGCAACAAAAAAAAGGTTGGCATGAATTATAAATGGCATACCGTGCTTTTTGTTGGCAAGTTTTAAAAAAAATAAGACTTGTTTTTCAGGGTTGATGGCAAAATTACCAGTGTTGAATTATTTTAATTTGCACTCGGATATGGCCCATCTCAGGGTGGCGTGGATAAGCTAGCTAAACGAACAGAACCCGAGGTTGTGAACTTGAAGGGGCACCGGGAAGGTTTCACTAGAAGTTAGCGGCGCATGTACATGATATGAGGCAACACTTTTTAGGGCCAGGCCCATGCATTTTAACCAAGAAAGGGTCACTTCTTCATCCAGAAAAAAAGGTCGGGTCAGTTTTGACCCTTGAGTTTTTAGAGTGCACTGACGGAATGTTTTCGTTCGACGCAAGTCCATGCATGTTTACAGAGGGGTTATGAGAGTCTCGGTGCGTTCTTCAGTGATAACATTTTCAAATGAAAAGGCGCGCGACGTAATACAACAGCTCCGCATCTGAAACGAGGCTGCTAGTGCTAATTTGCAATTTGTCAATAATACCTGTTTCGCAGTTGGTGCCTGTATATTCGCTCGTACACATACACGCATATCGTGTTGTTTCAGGTGAGCTAGTGAAGCAGGAACCACCGTTTTGGCAAGGATTATTCTGACAGGCTCCTGGTCCTGCTGCAGAGGGAGAAAATCATTGCAAAACTGCATACCGCCAAAAAGCTGCAGAAAACATAACTACCGCAATATGCTTGTAAATTTAGTGGATTTTTTGGCAGTTTGGTCGCCAGTACATGTAGAATCATGTTATAGTTCGAGGGAAACTATATCCCACGAGTCCCCATGCAGTGCTGTACTTTTACGTTCCTGCACAAACTCTCTCACAGTCTCATACCATAATAACACTCCTGTAATTTTCGTACCCATTTGCTGTTTATTTCAGTGTCCGTCATGATCATCATTTTTACAGTATTCATGTTGTTATGTTAACATGTATTACTTAATTGCACATTTTTAACAAAGCGGACCATAGAAAGTATCGCGATTGAAATAACCAGGTTCGAACCCCAATATTTACACCTGGAAGTTTTACGCGCTATCTACTTTAAATGTATACGTTCCTGCACAAAGTCTTACCGTAATTTTCGTATACCCATCTGCTGTTTATTTACATGTAGGTGTCCGTCATGAGCATTATTTTTACAAAATGTTAAATGTGTTATTGTAAACTTAATAGTAGTAGCAGTAAGGGAGTTCTGGACCACCCTGTTTTTTACCCGTGTTTTGGCCCAACGAAGTCAACAGACGACAACTCTCCTTTTGGCTGTTGTGCCAGCGTTTTACACATTATAAGAGCGCAAGATTTCCCCCAGGCAACCCAAGTTGGGGCAACTTCGCAAGAGTTTCTAGGCAATTTCCTGCCTATTCCGAAATACAAATGCGAATATTGCGAGAAAGAGCGCAATATTTCCCAAAAACAACCCGAGTTGAAATGTGGCCTTGCAAGGTTTTCCAGGCAATCTCTTGCCAACCTCTGAAATACAAATGCGAACATTGCGAGCAAAGATATAGCAGCTACCCAGTGGGGTTCTGGCGCAGAAACTACAATGGGTTCTGGCGCAGAAACTACAGTGGGGTTCTGGCGCAAGAGCGCAAGATTTCCCCAAAGCCACCCGAGTGGGGGCAACCTCGCAAGATTTTCTAGGCAAACCGAGTTGGGCAACCTCTTTTTTTTCTTTCTTCTTTTTTTTGCTCTGCCCCAGAAAGAAAGCGCGAAGCTGCGGGAAGATCTAGCAGAAGGAACTTGTTTGGTAGCCGAAGAAATCCTGGAAAAGATTGGCTGGAAAGAGAAAAAATAGACTTGTTCTAGCTAGGGTTGCCTCGACATATTCTAGACACAAGAATTAGAGAAATAGGTTGCCTAGAAAAATTATATCCAAGCAACGCTTGCGCAAAGAAAGTGTATGTATATAGCGATGGCAATCAAGGCAAAATTCCACGAGATGGGACTCCGCGCGAGGGCGGGCGTACGTGGTTCCCCATATTCTACACGAAAATACCCACGAGATTGAGAGCAACCTGTTGTTCGACATATCTCGCGTCGACTATCTGGGTGGACACTAGAGCCGCACCGACCTAGCACCGCTCGATATCCTCCCAGTGTTTGTCGACGATATGTACGTCTTTGGCTACCTTCGCAGCAAAGACTGTGTGTTCCTGCGAGGACGAGCAATCTGCACCCAGCGGCGAGACAGGGACAGCCAAGATTGTCGTAGGTAGGATAGCGATAGCGGTACGAGATGCCTTTGGCGAAGGATGGGCGCGCACACAAACCAAGCTTCTTCACACCATAGCCGCGGGAGGCCCAGGAGGTGGGGCAATCCAAACCACAATCCGTCGCATAGAAGAGGACACCGAAAAGAAAGCCATACGTCGATGGAAGGAGCTATACCTAGAGACCGAACCGGCTGCCGTGTTTGTAGCCAAGATAGATGTCTCCGAAATCTCTAAGGACCGACTACAAAAGCAGCTGCCTACCTTCGAGCTGGGTACGGGTATAATGGTCTGTACTGTATCGACTATACCCAAGACTTCTCTGGAGCTCTCGATTGACGCGCCCTCGTAGGTTCGGGCGACACTAGGAGGACACCTGGCAGAGTATGCCGACTGTCCAAACAAGCACATACACAAAATGCTGGGTAAAATAAAGTTGGAGAATTTCATTTTGACGTTTGTTGGGTCATATTTCCTCAACATATGCATAAAATGTTCTGTTAGGTAAAACATCCAGAACTCCAACGTTGGTTACATGCAAAGTTCTGTAAATTGGGGAAAGCGGCTATTTATTGGGTATTTTTTAACCTCTTGCTGAAAGTATTAAAAGGTTGAGCATATTATACAGACAAACAACATTTTCTCCATCTATTGGAGATTGTGAAGACAAGAGAGGGCGCTTCAAAGTATACTGTACACAATTATGGGTAAAACCAAGTTGGAGAATTTCCTTCTGACGTTTGTTGGGTAATATTTCGTCAACGTATGCAGAACATTTTCTGTTGGGTAAACCATCCAAGCGACCAACGTTGGTAACATTTTAAGTTCTATACGTTGGTCAAAGGGTGTCAATTTATTGGGCACTTATTATACTGTGTGCTGAAAGTATTAAAATGCTGAGCAAATTTAACACTTATGACATTTATCTCCAGTTATTGGATAATTTTCAACACAAGGCAGGACGCATTCTAGCAACCGCACATGGGAACAACCGCATACCTGCACTGTAAATAATACCGGGTAAATTTTGCCCCACTTTTTACCCAACGTTGGTTCAAATATCCACATGCCCATCTTTGGGGCCAATCTTTGGATGCATGTATTGTATGTACAATTGTTGATTAAATTATATAACTAGTGTTTGAGTAGATTTGCATATCTAATTGTTGGTTAAAAGTCAATTATCTAAATTTTGGGTAAATGTGCTCGGCCAATTGTTGCTTAAATTCAACACAAAGCAGAAATATTTTCGTATATGCCCAACATGTTGGATATCTCGGGCCAAATATGCTCGACTTTTGGGCAAGCCGTGTTGATGATGTGACCATGCAACATGCTGCGGACAATATTTGCTGTATAATTACCCAATGTGTTGAGCAACGCAGGTACTATAATTTGCTGGGATTTTGGAGATTTTTCTCCCGAATACTAAAAACCACACCACTTCGTTACCAACATACTGCTAAAAAGCTTGCTGTATATCCAACGTGTTGGGCAGCAGAGACGTTATTTGCTTGGATTGTGGTGTGGGGCGGTGAACGGTACTGTGCTGCCACGCGGGCTGGGCACAGGTAGTTTGGGTTGGTGGACGGTACTGTACTGCCCCACGGGCCAAATGCAAGTGGTGTGGGGGCAGTGCTGTGCTGCCCCCACGGGCCAGGCACAGGTGGTGTGGGGACGGTGGACGGTACTGTACTGCCCCGCGAGCCAAATACAAGTGGTGTGGGGCCGATGGGATAGTGCTGTGTACTGCCCGGCGGGCCAAGTGCAAGTAGTGTGGGGGCGGTGGACGGTACTGTGCTGCCCCACGGGCCAAAGTGCAAGTAGTTCGGGGCAATATAGACAGTACTGTGCTGATCCACGGTCCAAGTGCAAGTAGTATGTGGGTATATACAGTACTGTACTGCCCCCCACGGGCCAAATACGGGTAGTGTGGGGGCGATGGACAGTGCTGTGCTGCCCCATGGGCCAAGTGCAAGTGTTGTGGGGGCGATGTACAGTACTATACTACCCCACGGGCCAAGTGCAAGTGGTATGTAGGCAATGGGCAGTACAGCACTACCCCCGCCCACGAGCCAAATACGGGTGGTGTGGGGGCGGTGGACGTTACTGTACTGCCCCACGAAGCAAACACAAGTAGTGTTGGGGCGGTGGACAGTGATGTACTGCCCGCGGGCTAAGTGCAAGTGGGATGGGGGCGATGGACAGTGCTGTAATGAAATGTTTGCTGCAAACGAAAGTATAAACCCGTATTTAAGCCCACAACAATAAATCCAGGCTGATCATAAGTCATGTAGAGGACGTTTTTCCCCTTGTTACTACATATAACCTTGATTTATCGAAGCTCATGCATAATATGCAAATTACTACGCACGCATGCTGGGAAGGAAATGAACGTTGTAAACGTACGTGCATTGCAGTCAACTTGAAGACCATCCTTGTACCAAGCTGCCGTACACGTTTCACAATCCGGAATGGCGCACGTAGCGTCTGGATAGGCAGCGCAGGTGGTTGGTTCCAAATCACAAAAGTTGAGGAGACACAACTCGGACAACAGGTGTGTTGGACATTCTGAAAAAAAAAAAATACTGTGTATTAAAGGAGTGTGACCAGATCACTTTTTTTTACCCATAACTCCCCGGGACTTACCTTATGGGTCATGAGATTTTTATATCATAACATCCGTTATATTTTTCTGATTACGAAACTGAAACTCCCGCGCTGCTAGGCCGCATATTTCCGAGGATATCGTCGAAAATCCACCGATTATTTGTAAACTAATTTTCCAGTATCAACGTTTATCCGCTGAAAGCATACTCGATAGTTTTGTTCAATTTTTTACTGGAAATTGCGAATGTTTTCGGGTTTTTGGGACATGGGAGGTGTGTATGGGAGTTACTTGATAATATTGGTAAGTTACATTGAAAACTATTTTCCAGAAACTCTGGTCACGCTCCTTTAATAGAATACTAACGTGTGACGTCAGTTACCATGGTAATTGGGTCTACACAGTCGCTGGTAATCTGCAACGTCCATTGTTAAAGCACAGGGAAACAGGTCACTGGTTTTAGTGTAGACCCAGTAACCTTGGCAACACCCAGTGTAGACCCAGTAACATTGGCAACACACAAAGGATGACGTTTTCATTTTTAAATTAAACCCTACACAAAACACACAGTGCTATACTGGTAGTTACATCAATTTGCCATACTGTATGAAACTTGTCTGTTTTGACACAGAAGTGTCTAATCAACCCGTAAAACAAAGAGTGCTCTTCGTTCGCGATGAATTTATAGTGCACTATACTGATTATCTTTGTGTAGACATAAAAAAACAGTGTGTGCTCAAAATATCTTAATCTCAGATTGACTGCATTCTTTTCAATCAAAAAGTCCACAAGTTTTTCGCGTTTCTTTTGTTGCTCAGTTTACGTCGGGCATCTGAGATGCGACAGCAGATTTTTTTTTTTTTGAAAAATTCGACCGTACTAGGCCGATTCTAGATGTTTGTTGAATTCATGCAGATGTTTGCTGAATTATGGGCATTGCCTACCACCCTGTAACAGACATGCACCACCTTCTCAAATACACACCACCTCGGAAAAATGGCATACTTGTGAGCCACTCCACCAAAAGTAGGCTCTTGCATTAAAACAAAAACAAATGGAGCTAATAAATCAGATAGAGTATATTATAAGCTTCACAAAACTACAATCATTGTGTCAATCCGTAAAAAAAATTACCAAGTTATGACCATTTCCGTGATGACCAAGAGCACAATTTGTTAAGAAGCGCTTTAGAGAAAAATGGCGTACATAGAAGGTTGTACTTATGTTAAGGCATACAGATGTGCTCAAATTTATTCATACCCTTTAACAAATCTAACGTTTTTCAAATTTCCTCACTCCCAAAAACTATTGTCAAGGAACTTTCACTGTATCCCAGGACAGTTAGTTGCCTTGCACAAGACCAAATGTGTTTGGCTCAGCATCATTTGCATATAACAATAGTAATGTCGAGATTTGCATTTTTGTTCAAAATAATTCATACCCCTTACAAAATATCAGCATTTAGGCCATTTCTTGTGGTAATCCAACTGCTTTCAACATTCCAGTGATTCCTTTTTGTTGTTCAACAGTTATCCTAACATGTTTGCATAAGATTTGAATCATTAACATATCTGTTCAATTAAATTTAAATCAAAGAATGTCATGGAATAGCACTCTGCTTGTAGGCTATCAAGTGAGGAGAGTTGATGCCTTCATTCTCCGTTTCTGGACTTGCGCATGGCTATTGTCAATGGCCACAAACAAGGGAAAGGCTGCAAGGCCCTTTTGAAGCAGTTTAGAGTGCCGGTTTCCACCGTTCAGAGCATACTTAGGAAGTACAAGGAGTTCTACACAGTGCGAAACCTTAAAGGTCGTGGTCGTAAGTCGAAGGTGTTACCCCGTCTGGCAAGAAAAGTGTGCCGAGAAGACAGCAACAATCCCCGCATTACCATGAAGGGTCTCCTGAACAGCCTTGGCGAGTCTGGGACCAATATATCCAGGCAGACACTTCAGTGCACATTGCACTAGGGAGATCTCCATGGCCGCCGACCTAGAAAGACGCCAGTCCTGAGGCAGAGACATCGGGAAGCTCGTCTGGCCTTCGCTAAAGCACACCTAGACAAGGATCCAAGCTTCTGGTCATCGATTCTGTGGTCAGACGAGACACAAAATGAGCTTTTTGGGCACATGGATCTTGCTTAAGAAAGGGGAAGCGTACAATCCAAACAACACGGTCCCAACCGTCAAGCATGGAGGTGGTATCATCATGCTGTGGGGATGCTGCTCGGCAAATGGGACTGGGAATCTCGTCAAAGTGGTTGGGATCATGAAAAAGGAGCAGTACATTAAGATCATCGATGAAAACATCAAACAGTCCGCTGAGAAACTCTAGCTAGGTCTGCCTTGGACCTACCAGCAGGACAACGATCCCAAACATACTACCAAGGCAGTCACGAAATGGTTCGAGGACAACCATATGGACGTTCTGTAGTGGCCGAGCCAAAGCCCGGATCTCAACCCGATCGAGAATCTATGAAGGGAACTCGAGACTCGGGTGATGGCAAGGAAGCCTTTCTTGAGTCTTTTGCGAAGGAGGAGGGGGCAAAAATCCCGGTGGAAACATGCTTTGGCCTTGTAAGCCGATACAAGAACCGTTTGGAGGCTGTGATAAAAAACGTTAAGAGTGACTTTATTAAGGGTATGAATAATTATGGACATGACCTTTTTTTGAAATATGTCAATAAAATAAACCCAAAATTATATATTACAGAAAGTGTCACTTGTTGTTATTCTTTCAGTTGTTTGTCACATACTTATCATAAGTAAGCCAGACAAAACTCACTCATTTATTAACATGATTAACAATACTAAACATTTAATAAGTTTGAGCACAACTGTACATGTAAAGTCCTTAGCAACCATGCAAGTTCTTACTCCAAAAGCCCTATACCTATAGGAAAACATGTGTTCTTCTGGTGTATGGGGTATAGTACCAACCCCTGCCGAAGGCAATGAAAATAAGCATGGAATATCGGTGATTCTCCCATTGTTTTAGCCAAATTAGCCTAGTTTCATGAACGTAAGGTATGCTTTAGAAAAACACTGAAAACAAACTGTTTTCTGGTAGTATTTATTCACTTAAACTTATTTAGGTGATATATGGATACTTAATAGGTGGTCGGTCTCATGTAGAAATTCTGCATCGATGAAAATAACGCCCTACTTGATATACATGCATAAAATTAGTCATTATCTCAGTTCTGGCTTGTGCGACAAGCGCCCTGCTTTCGGTGGAGCGCGCGGCTCACACTTACCAAATGATTATGGGGTAAAACTTAGTTGTGTTCGAAATCATCTCAACATTGCACTTAGAAAAGGCAATAATTATGGCAATGACGATCACTGAGTTGTTTAATTGCGTATGACAGTGTGCAACAAATTAAAACAACGATTTACGAGAAACAATCTTTTTGATGAGAATTGGACTTCCTTGATGAGCCCTTTTAATACACTATTTTATGCCAACGCTGCAGCATGAACGGATTATACAGGACATGCAGACTTTTTGCAGAGTGCTTAGTTTTGCCGGCCAATTTCACAAAGTTTTCATTCAATTTAGCGCCGTGCTCATTTAATTTAGAATGAAATTGAATGACCACGCTGACTCTCATTCACAATATAAAATAATCTTTCAATTTCAATATTTGAGCATTACATTGTCTTTAAGTTCCGTTCGTCTTTGTAAATGGTGCTTTCGAATTTCATTTCGTTGGGACCAGCACAGAGGGGTTGTTTGGGCATTCATTTTCATTAATGTGCAGACATTTTTTTAAAAATTTGTTCGAGCATCGAATTATTCGTGTTAATATTCCTATGACACGTCAAGAGATCGATGAATGAATCAGCGACAACTTCGTATGAGAACTTACAAAAGCAGAACGGAAACGAACTGTAAACAAACCTAAAGAATTAATGAACTCATCAACATCAACAATTTGTTCATTGCCTTTTTTCACATTGACAAGATCAGTTAAAAAAATCACCACAAAATCATTAACGACCAAAACAAAACAAAACTTTCCCAAAAAATACATGCATGGTGAAAAAACATTACCCTTTTCATACCGTTGTTTTGTTATCAATGAACTCCATCCCATCGTTGCCTACAGACAGCTCCCCAACCTCAGAGCCCATCTTTTTACAAGCCAACTTCACCTCCCCCTAGTAATGCAAACCATTCCATGCAACCGCCTAAGATGCCAGTTTTGTCCCAACATTATCCCAAGCACCCACATTGGACAAACCAGCCAGTCACTTAGGCAACGAATCAACAGCCAAAGCAAAAGCCAGTATCTGAACCCTTTAATCTCCCCAGCCACTCAATAAATCAACTCAAAGTTGCCATACTCACCCAGAGGAACTTCAAAACAAGGATGGAAATAGAAACCACAGAACAAAGGATCATCCAGAGACTGGATTGCATCAGTGCTGGACTGAATATAGGGACCGTGGTTTTGTGTCCCACTATACATATTCATGACTCTTGCAGTGGTTACGCCCCAGTGAGTTATATTCAGTACTTTGCAGCCCAGAGGGTTATGGTTAAACGAACGAGGTACCAACAACCGAGGGCAGGAACATTTAGGAAGTGACCTAGTATTTGCAGATCTGGGCGTCTGCCGTGGTCCCTCTGCTGCGTTTGACCCCTGGGGATCCCCAAAGGGGGCCAAAAATTGCGCTGGATCAAACATTCGAGGTACCACATGAAACTAAGTTTAGATGAAAGAGCACATCACACAGAGTACGAAATCGCCCTTGCCAGACGAATTTTCTGCTGCAAAAGTCCCGCCAGACGCCCGCCAAAATCTCATTCCATATAATAAATGCAAGATACAACGGCCGTCGACAAACGAGTCCATTTGCTTTGAACGGGTAGCTTTGACAGATGGCTGTTCTGTGTTTCATCCAGAGTAAATATTGGAGCGCTGTAAACATTACTGCATATATGCTTCTATTGCGGCGCGGGCTAAAGCCTAGGTCACAAATCAACCGGGCCCGGTACGATTTTTCCCACCCGGCGGCTTGCCGTGGATTTTAGGACCGTGCGGGTCCTTTACGATTTTCATTTCTACGGCGTGTGTGGTCACATATTCTACGGCGCCCGGGTAGTGCCCGGTGAAAATTGGTGGAGTGTAATCGCAAGGCGCCCGTCAACAAACCGTGGGTGCCGGCCGGGTGCCGTGCGGTAAGCTTCCGGGCTCCGTCCGATGAACAGGTGCACCGCACGGCTCGCGGCTGGGGCCCGGCCGGGGTCCGCACGGCTCCCGGCCGGCGCCCGGCCGGGTGCCGTGCGGTGCACTAAAAGCCGGCTTCAGCACAGAGAGAGGGGGAGAATTTGAGTGCAATGTCACTGTATTTATATAAAACGGGTGGATTCGATGCCGCCGTGAGGGGGCCGCACAGGCAATTTTTACATCAAACGGACCCCGGACGGCAGGCGCCCGGAACCCTTGAAGGGACTGTGAGGGGGCTGCAGGATAGCCGTGGGGCACCCTTGAGCACCGCAAGGCGTTCGACAATTGCTTTTCACGAGAATTTGCACAAGAAAAATTGCGGAGCCCCCCCGGCCACCGGTCGGAGCCGCACGGGACCCCTAGGGTGTCACCACGTGCATTCTACGGGCTTTCTACGGGCTTTCTACGGCCTTGCGATCAGATGAAAACGCCGGGAGAATTGGGAGCAGCTAGCCCAGCACCGCGGCGCCCGTACGGCTGGTGAAAAATGTCCAGGTGCCCGTGGGAAACGTAAGGGAGCCGTCGGGCACCGTACGAAATTGGCCAAAATGTATGTTTTTACTCGCCGTACGGGCCCCGGATTGGATATGTGACCTAGGCTTAACGAGGCGCGTCCTGAAATACACGTAGTCAAAGTTGGTGTGCGACGCCTGACGTTTAACGCGTATTGTATGCGCCATTGTTGAGCTTTTTGGTGACCAGAACACGTGAATAAAGTTCAGTGTGCATGAAAAAAGTTCAGTGTGCATATCCAATTCATCTACGTGACTTTTGTAATTCATTCCATGCCGCACTCCAAATTCCTTCCATCCCGCATTTTCGTCAAATTTGCATACAGAACACGCGAAAAAAATTAGTGTGCATCTCCAATTCATCTTATTTTATAGGCATGTTCCCGGGGCATGTTCAGACGGCCAATTATCATCAATACTGAGGGTGGATATTCACACACAGCCTTTTTGTGTGTAAATTCGACGCGCGTCGCTTTCATAGATGGCGGTTTGGAGGGAATTTGGAGTAAAAAGGATGCTCTGATAACCACATAAACAACTTGATTTTGTGTATTACAATAGGCCTATTCTATTCACGATGCTTTTTCTCACATCGACGCGCGTCAATTTTTTTTTCGCCGATGCAACTTTGACGGTGGAAAATGATACAGTTTATTCAGTTTAATTTACACTTCATTTACACGTACATTGAGTATTTAGGTAGGTACTAACGTACATACATGTACATTGTAACCCATGGTGACCAATCAAAAAGATCTTGCTCTGTACATAATCTCACCCGGTTCCTGCCTCTTCTTCAGTGAATTAGCAAACAAAAGGACAAAAGCTAAATTAAGAAATTTATTATTTTGGTATGGATACTGTGTCTAATTGTTGTGCCAACCCAGTAGGCCTACCCGAGAACTCCACTCAACATAGTCAATCACAGCGATCCCAGTTTTACAAGAGCTGAATGCGTTGAGTGAAATGATCCCCAAAGCCCATGGCTCTCAACAGGTAGCCGTGATCAACGTTGTCAAAGGCTTTCCTTTGATCGAGGTTGACCACGGCTAGGGGAAAGTCATTACAATTACAATAGAACAAAGCATCATATATTATTAAATATGGATTGGCCCCAGACGCAGTAAGTCTGGTCCGGGCCGACGACGCTGTCAATGCATTGTTTAAGCCTACCGGCAAGGAACTTGGCAAATATTTTCTAGTCAGTATTTAGAAGGGAGACAGGGCGCCAGTTGGAAATGTCTGCCAAGTCTCTTTTCTTTGGGAGGAGAGTAATGACAGCGCGTTTGAAAGAACGAGGAAGAGGGCCAGAATTTAAGCACGAGTTAAGAACAGAGAAAAACAATCATATTTAAGAATAGGCCAGAAACATTGAAAAATTCAGGAGTGAGGCCGTCGAGGCCTGGGGTTTTGTTTTTGCCAACTAAGAAGTTCCTTGACGGCAAGGTCGAGCTCCTGCAGAGAAAGAAGGCGGTCAAGGTCCTCCGACTCTGCATGATCCAGTTTATTAAGTCCAGTAACGAGTTCGCTGAGAGTAAAGGGACTGGTAAAAGTGAGTTTTGATTTCTTTGGGGGTTTTCAGTGATTTGTCCAGTGGCAAGGCGGATTCTGGAAATGTTTTTGGCGGTAGAATTGTTTTTCTGAAGATTGAAAAAGAAAGTAAAGCAAGTGTCATTTTCGTTAGCATATTTTTAAAGCAGGATCTTACGAGAGCGCCCTGCGCTTCACATTTGAGAAGAAAGTTCATATTATTCACTTGCTCTTTAAGAGCATCCATTATTTCAGGAGTAAAGTCTGGCGCAGATTTGTTTATTGAGTTGGAAGAGAGTTTGACGTTTTTCGTGGGCAAGCTTTTTTTGTACATCTGGGTGATGGACGTTATGTGGGATTTTCCTAATTCCTAAGTCACAATTAAAGCGGAGGCCGGACGGCGTGTGCGATTTATAGGCATCGGCCGGCGTGTAGAGGTCGGCGAAAGATCGCGCGATTGGGTGGTCACAGTCACAATTAAAAGTGCCCCGCACGCTGCCATGACGGAATGGGGTCGATTTCTTGGCCCGTTTATCGGCCGGTGTCCGGCAGGCACTCGTCCGATGTCATGCCGATGTCCTGCCTATGTCACTGCGATACCCCGGCCGACGTCTGGCCGATTTCCGGCCGGGCGCCGCTAAGTCGGCCGGACGCCGGGCGGGGGCCGGACGCCGGGCGGGGCCCGGCCGGCGTCCGAGCAGCGTCTGGGCGGCGTCTGGCCCATATATGGATTGTCTGGGTTGTCAAAACAATTGGCCCAGAGCCCGCCCGATGTGTGCGATGCCCTGCCGGACATCGGCCAGGCATCGACCGATTTATTGGCGATCAGTTTGCGATGCGAAACGCCGCACCAGGTTTTAAGTCCGAGTTAAAAGCAACTCGATGCCCGCCCGATGCCCCAAAATGACCCGGCAGCCGCAAGGAGTCCCATGGGGCCCCGGCCGAAAATGCCTAGAAATCCGTCGCAAACTACTCGGAAACCCATCGCAAGCTAATTGTGACTGGAATATAAGTCCCACCACGAGACGAGATCTGGAAAATCTCCTTTTTAGTCGTCCAGTCAGCCCAGAAGTGATTTCAATAATTTCTTTATAGTTTGGATCATCCAAGAGGGAGTTGTTAAAATGCCAGTATGCTACTCCCTCTGCACTTGAGAGGGGAAGTTCAACGCAATACTGGCGGCACTGTGATCCGAGAAGGAACAGAGAACAACAGAGCAGGAATTGACAAGAAAACGATATTGAAGAATGGAACAGAACGTTGATTTGTGGTCAATCCAGTTTCAACTGTGGGACTAGGAGAACAATATGGCGCGTGGGACTATAAGTTCTGTTCCGGAAAGCATTTTGTTCATTTATTTAAGAGTGTATGGTTTTTGGAGAAAAACGACATCCGGGTTATGACAAAGAGTATTTATACAAATTTGAAAAGAGGTATTTCTGATAGGGGAAGAGCAACTCCCCCGTGTTAAGTGTAAGCAGCGACAATGTCATGACGCATTCTTTAAATACACCCAACAAAGAATCATTCATAAGAAGGTGAACAAAAAGGATAATTAATTTATATCTAAACTCCAAAGGAGTTTGTGTGTCCTCTGCTGCATTGCCTTACCCGAGGCGCGTGGTTGTGAAAAGGTTTTGATTGTTTAACCAGTCCAGGTATGTTAGAAGTCAATTTCTTTGCAAGTTCCGAAGACGACAAGGGGCCTTTGGTAGTAAGGAGCATACCGGACGTAATACCCCCGTCAGACCGGATTGGCGGTGCCACTACGGTTTTTTGTCAAAACCGCCATCAACGTAGTGACACCGCCAGTAGTTTTTCATAGTTTTCCCCTACCCGTCACACATGTGTTTTTCTTCGCAGTGCTACTGCGGAACCAGGGCGGAATCACGGCGGAACCATGGCGGTGTCACTGCGGACATGGCGATCCCATTGAGTTACCACTGCGGTTTGATGGCGGTGCCACGGCGATCATTGGCGGCAGGACTGAGGTGTTGGCGGCAGCACTGCGGGGTCAGTGAGGTGCCACTGCGGGGCTGGCGGTGCTACTGCGGTGCTACTGCGGTGGCGCTGCGGCAGCAGGGCGGCTCCATGACGTCAAAATGACTACAAAATATGCCCGGAGTAGCACCGTGCAAGCACCTCAGTGCAACATCAGTGGAAACGCCGTTGCCGTACAAGCACCCCAATAACACCGCCGGCACCGCCGTAGGAACGCAGTGGCACCGCAGTAAGATCGCAAAATTTTATAAAATTCATCCCTGGCTCCGCAGTGGCACCCCCATACCCGCAGTGCTCCCGTGGTAGCACCGTGGTAGCACCGCCATAACCGCAGTAGAACCGCCACGGGATCGCCGTGGGGTCGCCAGACTACTTTTTTTCGGCGATTGCACGGCGGTTGTACTGCGCAGGCACGGCGGTGATGGAGGTGCTACTGCGGTCCTTGTACGGTCCCACGGTGGTCATGGCGGTGCCGCGGCGATCCCACTGCGGATTGGCCCAACCCGCGGTGGCACTGCGGAAGTTTTGAACTTGTTCAAAGTTTCCGCCGTGCCACCGCGAAGGTCCGCGGTTTTGACAGTTTTCCGCGGTGCTACGGCGATCAATGGCGGAACCACTGCGGAACCACGGCGATCATGGCGGTGCCACTGCGGTTTATGCCGTACAAGCACCGCAGTGGCACCGCGCCTCCAGTGTGACAGGGGTATTAGCTCGTCATATCCGTCTGGGTATCCTCCCATTGCATAGAATCGGTGTCAGTGTTTACATCGCCAGGAGTCGAACACGTTGAGGTTGGTGAGGAAGGCACGGGGTAGGCAAGACGGTGGGAGGTTGGACATGGGAGTTGAAAGGGCGGGTTGAAAGTGCGGGTGTGAGTGCGGCGGGTACAAGGGAGGGCAGAGCCGGGTAGGGGTTGGGGTGGGGAGCGGGGCCGGGTGGGGAGCGGGGTTGGGGTGGGCGGGGCTGGGGCAGGTATGGTCGGGGGTGGGGCAGGGAGGGTCGGGGTTGGGGCAGGGGTGGAAGGGGCATGGGTGGAAGGGGCAGGGGTGGGAGGGGCAGGGGTGGGAGGGGCGGGGGAAGGGGTGGAAGGGAAGGGGACGGAAGGGGCAGGGGTAGGAGGGGCAAAAGGATGCGGTGGGGGAACCGGGGTTTGGTTGTTAAGCGCCTGAGATCAAATGCGATTCGGCCATTGGAGATTCGTGAAGCGGAAAGTATTATTTGTGGGCGAAATTGTTCAGATATGGCGTCCATGTAGTCCCGAATGAACACCATGAATGACACTTTTGAGGGCGTGCTTCATGCTGTGCGGTTGTGTATCGGTTGCTCTCCGAACAAAAATCCCTGTACTCGACGTATTTCTCGTCTTTTTGTAATTAATTCCTTTCTATTCATCTTCAACCCATTTGATGATATGATTATCCTACGATCTTGTTGAGCTGAAAGTTATGTTCTACTTTTTGAGGATTCTCCGGATTGTTTCTAGGACCTTCAACGATATGCTGGCGGCCATTTTGAAGTGATAATTTTTGCATTGGACACACATACATGGGAGTTGTACTGCGTCCACCATCTGTACTTATACATTGACGTCCATTTATCGTGCATGCATCAATTCCATTGTGTAGTTCTGAGCTATTCAACAGTCACAAATGGGTCATTCCGTGTCAACTCAGCCACCCATGTACATGACACCTCTCAGATTTTGCTGAAACATTTTTGAAAAATACCTTAGGTTACAAAACGAAGGAATCCCAAGTTTTAGCTCGATATCTTTAACGGTTTTTGCAGGACAACCTTTTGAAATTCGAGTGTCCGGCCCTTTTTGACAAAATAATGTGAATTGCTCAATGCAGTTCATAGCATCGTTGAAGCCCCATAACTTTGTACTAGTGCTAGGGAGCTCACATTTGGTTTGCCTGTAGACTCCTGCCCGGATTACAAGATTATCTAGTCTGAATCATCAAGTTGTATTATTAGAGAGAGAGGTGGACCCCCAAAAATCCTAATTTCTGTAGGGGCGCTGACAAATTTTCTATTTTTGAAGGTCCCTTGGCCTAGGTCTGAGTGCAACTACTTTTTCTGGTTGGAATGTGGTTTTTCTTGGTATTTGGGAGCTTTTCCACCACCAAAATGGTTTTCAGGGCTATAGTGCCACTGGTGGTGAAATTGTGGGGTCTGAAAACCACGTCAGATCCAAATTACCCCTTCTGACCCCCAAATTCAGACTCCCAAATGACCATGTGGGCACTTTATGACGGATGATGAGACTTTCACCAGATAAACATACACATTCATGCATTCATCAAATGAAATAAAAAGTTTAATTATCAGCCTCCTTCATTATAAACATAATTTTTGAAAATATCAACAGAAATTTCAAAGTAGAGAAACTAGGTCAAGTATAGGATTAGGTGACAATCAGTCTTTTGCGTGTTTCCTGTGAATAGTGTCTGTTGTATTGATGTATTTCCTTAAAAATACAGACCGGACTAAATGTTTGTTGCTATGTGGTGCACGTGGCAGGTATGAAGTACATGTACATGTACATGTACTTCTGTTACTTTTGAATAAATGTCCGGTCATTAGCTTAATGCATACAACTGTTCTCCCCCCCCCCTCCCCCCCCCCCCTCTTCACCCTTACTCTCCCCCACCCCCACCTCTTCCCCCCTTTCCAGACTACCATACCTAAGAGGTGGGATTGATACTTTTTAAAGACAGATTACATGATTGAAAAAAAACCTTAAAAACAGAAAACAGCATTACATACATGTACATAACTTTAAAAATATGGTTGATAAACTGCCTTGCAGAAATTTCAGCCACATAGATGCAGTAATATTTTAGAAAAACATTAAAAATCCATGCATGGTTTTAGTGTTAAATGAATGGTAAAAAAGATCAGCAGATGATTTTTATAAAAAACACCTTCGGTTGGCAATTTCTCCCATGAAGGTACCATTTTACATGAGAAAAAAAATCATGTGGCATTTGTCAATTCGTGAAGCAAAATGTTTGTTAACTGCAAAAAATGAATTGGGGCTTTTAGTGAGAAACTTAACACGTGCCTAACCCTAGGGCAAAATTTAGGTGAACAAATCCCACCCATTGATGCAAAACATGTACGTTTTACTTCCATGTGCGCTGATTTTGATGTGATTATTATGCTATTCCCTCCTACGGTAAACACAGTATTGATTCTGTACTTCACATCTGCTGCGTACACCACATAGCAACAACAATTTAGTCTCGTCAAGTGGATACTATGTGTGCATTCTTTAGTTATGTAATGCTGTTGTTCCTGTTTTTAAACGTTTTGCAATCAAGTAATCTGTCCTTAAAAAGCATCAATACAACCTCTTAGGAAGGGTAGTCCGGAAAGAGGGTGTGGGGGGAGGGGGAGGGGTGCTGGTGGTGGAAGAAAGAGGTAGGTGTAAGGAGGAGCAGTTGTATGCATTTAGCAAATTTAACATTTATTCAAAAGTAATAAAAGTTCATGTACTTCATACCTGCCACATGCACCACATACATGTAGCAACAAAAATGTAGTCAGGTCTGTATGTGAAAGGAGATACATAAATACAACAGACGCTATTCATAGGAAACACCAACAGGCCGATTATCACCTAATCCTAGTTGACCTAGTTTCTCTACTTTGAAATTTCTGTTAAATTACATGTATTAAAGGGTCCGAGAAAGCATATTTTCAAAAATTATGTTTATAATGAAGGAGGCTGATAATCAAACTGTTTATTTCAGTTCATGAATGAATGAATGTTTATGTTTGTCTGGTGAAAGTCTCATCATCGTCATCAAGTGCCCACAAGAAAAACCACATTCCAACCAGAAAAAGTAAATGAACTCGGACCTAGGGACCTCCAAAATTTGAAAATTAGTCAGCGCTCACTACAGAAATTAGGATTTATTCAGACTGCAGAATCTTGCAATCTGGGCAGGATCAGTCTAAAAGCAAACCAAATTTTAGCTCCCTAATATCACTATTAGAAAAGAAATTATGGGGCTTCAAAGATGCTACGAACTGCATTGAGCAATTCACATTTGTAAAAAAGGACCTGACACTCGAATTTCAAAAGGTTGTCCTGCAAAAAACGTTAAAGATATTAAGCTTAAACTTGGAATTCCTTCGTATGGTAACCTAAAGTATTTTTGAAAAAAGTTCCAGCAAAATCTGAGAGGTGTCATATACGAGATATATGGATATTGGCTGTTTTGACACGGAATGACCCAAAGGTTGTCTACATCAATAATGATGGATATATTAGTAAAACTGTGTCTTGTATTTGCATCTATATATTATGTTGCGAACATATGCACTCCGTTACATCATAGTTGCCCATTGAACTCGTGTAGTAATAATCATGTGGTCGAACAATACAAGCACTGGTCTTTGGGTGTTTCTACATTAACCAAAGCGAACAGTAGATTCTTACACAGAGGGTTAATCCAACCTACTAAAACCTGTGGAAGTAACAACAGGCAGTTAATCCTTATGATACTACATGTACTCTTGTGTGGTATTGAGCCAAATTCAGACCCAAATCAGTCTGACGTAGAAATACACGCTGACTCCAACATAGCAGATGGATTTCAGTACCCATGTGGTATTTGTAGTGCTGGTGTCAAGTATGGTCAAGATGCCATCCAAAGTGATCATTGTAACACATGGATCCATACAAACTGTGCGGTGGTCTCAGATTACATTTATCAACTGTATCAGGAACACTCACACTTGTCATGGCTTTGCATAAATTGTGGACTACCCAACGTTGGACCATTCTTTTTTGACACAAACCACTTCACCAGTCAGAATTCTTTTAACGTTCTCTCCGACGAGGCAGGTGAAAGCTCCCTAGATCATGAAAGCTTTCAACCTGTTGATACATCAACATCCACCAAGACAACCAGGGTTCCTGAGCAAAGTAAATCGAGCGCAAGAAGAATCGCATCATCCACAATTAAAACCATGGTTATCAACTGCGATGGACTAAAAAGTGAAAAGGGTCGACTCTCTTTTCAAGCAACTGTTGAAGATCACTCCCCATACCTCATAATAGGGTGTGAAACGAGGCTAGACTACACGATTCCTACTTACTATGTCTTTCCAGAGGGGTATAATGTGTTACGTAGGGATATGACGCAAACCGGCGGAGGCGTGTTCATTGCAATTAGAGATTATTTGCTATCAGTGGACAAGCCAGAGTTTGACACACCGTGTGAAGTGATCTGGGCATGCTTGGAGTTTGCTAGATCTGGTAAAGTGTACATTGGCAGTTACTACCGTCCACCAAGTGCAGGTTTTGCTCTTATAAACCATCTTTTTGACAGTATCGCCAAGGTTATGAGCGAATTGAAAAATGATTGCTCTGACATCATTATCTGTGGTGATTCTCACTTCCCAGACAATAACTGGGATCAGTGTCAAACCAAAGTAGGAAGCAAACGCAAGAAGCTGCATGATGATTTCATTGATTTTATTAATGAAACAGGACTCACACAGACACAGACCAAGGTCACAGAACATCTTAGACCTTATCTGTACCACAAACCCAAATGACATAAATAATTTGAGCATCCAGCCAGGAATAAGTGACCATGATATTCTCATGTTTGATCTCAATATTAATCCAAAGAAGCAGAACAAGCCTCCTCGTAAAGTCTACAACTTTAAGAGAGCAGATAATGTCAACTTGAAAGCCATGCTAAATAAGAAAACCAGTGAGTTTTTCCAAGGAGAACCTGGTATGAAATCAGTAAACGAAAACTTGACCTTTTTCAGGAAATGCATAGACGAGACAGTAGAGAGATTCGTACCACATCGAATGTCAAAAGGAAAACAGTCTCATCCCAGGCTAGAAAACATAAATCACATTTTCATCTGTGTTCACTCATGAGGATCTTAATAATCTGCCTAGCAAATCAAATTCACCTTATTCCAGCATTTGGTGATCTTGTAATTGAACTTTCCCGGGGTACTGAAACAACTCCAGCAACTTAATGTCAACAAAGCAGGGGGCCAGACAATATAACAGCAAGGGTTCCTCATGACTATGCTGAAGAATTTGCAACAATGTTACACTTTATCCTTCAACAATCTTATTCAACCGGATCTTTACCTCATGAATGGAGAAAGGCATTGGTAACTGCAATCTACAAGAAATGATCCAAGTCAGCCCCTGAAAATTATCGGCCAATCAGCCTAACTTGTATATCCAGTAAGATCATGGAACACATGGTCCTTTCTCATGTATCTAAACACCTGGCAACTAATAACATCATCGTTAATAACCAACATGGGTTTAGAGAAAAGAGGTCATGTGAAACACAGCTCATTGAAGCTATTCAAGATTGGGCTGAATGTTTAAACAGAAGTGACCAAACGGATGTTTTACTCTTGGACTTTAGTAAAGCCTTTGATAAGGTACCCCACCAAAGGCTTGCTGTCAAACTCCAACACTATGGATTTAGAGGAAAAACCTTAAACTGGATCTAAGGGTTTTTGAGCGACAGGGAGCAATATGTCACCGTTAATGGCTCCCACTCATCGTGAATACCAGTAAGATCAGGTATGCCACAGGGCTCAGTACTGGGTCCTACCCTGTTTCTTCTATATATATATATATGATAAAGTTGATGAAGTTAAGTCTACCATCCGACTCTTTGCCGATGACAACATCCTGTACATAGAGATCAAGGGAGCTGAAGACTAGGAGCAATTACAAAAAGATCTTAACTCCGTGTTTGCCTGGGCTGACAGATGGCAGATGAGTTTCAATGCGTCGAAGTGCCAACTTCTATTCATCACTCGCAAAACCAAACCTTTGATTCGTAACTACAGTATTTCCAACAACATCATTGAAAGAACGTCAAGTCACAAATACCTTGGTGTCACTATATCCAGCGACCTCACATGGAAATAACATATTGCCAAAATAAGATCTAAAGCCTGCAGTACTCTGGGGGTAATCAGGAGGAATCTTGGACCCTGCACTAAAGACAGCAAGCTGAAGGCGTACCAAGCTAGAGTATGCAGCAGCAGCATGGAATCCGTATGTGGGTAACATCACTAAATCTCTGCAGTGCAGAGACAAGCAGTTATATTTATTTCTGGCGAATACGATAGGCACACAAGTGTAACATTTTTGCTGAGCCAACTTGACCTGAATACTTTGGCAACAAGGCGCTTGATGAGCCAGTGCACAATGTTCTACAAAATCCACTACAATATTGTTAATATTCAGTTTCCGTCGTGTGTCCAACTTCATCCAACATCCGGAAGAACCAGCCATTCTTTAAGATATCATCCAATTTATGCTGCTCTTGACTCCTACAAATTCTCCTTCTATGTGAGAACTAAACACAACACAAAAAGTAAGTCCCCCCTTAAAAAACTCCTCATAATTCCTTAAGTAGGAACTTTTTAAAGATCACGACTAGTAAAATAATATTTCTGTGGTTGTTAGGTAACTGTTGTGTGAAAAATACAGTCATCCATTGCTTCATCATAGCTGACTGAGCACAAATTAAAGGCAAGATGACCCGATTTCAAAATTCACAAGAGTCGTTTCATTACTTCAGTTGATTGAGAAACAGTTAACCTAATGTTTATTAATGTTCAGTAATGCATGTGTGTATCAATCACGCTTGTCAATGACCTCCAGACATCATCTTCTCATGGTGTTGATGATCTGCATGGTCACCCGCTGCTGATAATAGCCATCCATTCTTCCCGCAATAATCGTGACAAGTCATCCAGAGTGCTGACTGCATTGATACGGGCACACACAGAACGCTTAAGCTGGTCCCAAAGATGCTCGATGGGATTCAGGTTAGGCGAATTTGAAGGCCACACCATTTTCTGGATAGGCACACAAGTGTAACATTTTTGCTGAGCCAACTTGACCTGGATACTTTGGCAACAAGGCGCTTGATGAGCCAGTGCACAATGTTCTACAAAATCCACTACAATATTGTTAATATTCAGTTTCCGTCGTGTGTCCAACTTCATCCAACATCCGGAAGAACCAGCCATTCTTTAAGATATCATCCAATTTATGCTGCTCTTGACTCCTACAAATTCTCCTTCTATGTGAGAACTAAACACAACACAAAAAGTAAGTCCCCCCTTAAAAAACTCCTCATAATTCCTTAAGTAGGAACTTTTTAAAGATCACGACTAGTAAAAGAATATTTCTGTGGTTGTTAGGTAACTGTTGTGTGAAAAATACAGTCATCCATTGCTTCATAGCTGACTGAGCACAAATTAAAGGCAAGATGACCCGATTTCAAAATTCACAAGAGTCGTTTCATTACTTCAGTTGATTGAGAAACAGTTAACCTAATGTTTATTAATGTTCAGTAATGTGTGTATCAATCACGCTTGTCAATGACCTCCAGACATCATCTTCTCATGGTGTTGATGATCTGCATGGTCACCCGCTGCTGATAATAGCCATCCATTCTTCCTGCAATAATCGTGACAAGTCATCCAGAGTGCTTACTGCATTGATACGGGCACACACAGAACGCTTAAGCTGGTCCCAAAGATGCTCGATGGGATTCAGGTTAGGCGAATTTGAAGGCCACACCATTTTCTGGATTCCCTCCAGGCCACAAATATGAGCCAGATCCACGGTAATTTGAATGCCCATCGATAATGTCAACACATTTCTGCGTCCACATGTTGCACCATATGCTGCTGCCCATGGTAATGAATTTGTCTTTAGGGACGATAACGCCCATCCACACAGAGGAAGAAACGATTATTGCATTGACATACGTACCTAAGCAAGTTTGATCGCAATTCCATTGCGGTGTTGGATCTGGGTTCTCTTGATCAATTTCGCAGACACTGCAAATTAATAAGAAACGTTAAAATTACAATTATAAAACGTGAATATGAAATGAACGTTTTGAAACCATTTTAGGTCGCACTGTTGTACTTACTATATCACTTCTGCTTATTGATTTTATACACATAATTCTAAGTATAAAAGTGTGACGTTACACGGAACCATCTCCGATAGTGATGTGCCCAAACAGCATAACTGCCAAAAAGCTTTTGCTGTACTATTTGAACGGACGATTTACTCCCAAAGGAGCGTGTCCAGATCACATGGGTGTTGAGATTTTGATATTATCAGTTGTCATTATGTTTTCTCATTACCATTCTGATATTTCGCTCTAAACAGGTATATTTTCAAGGATAATGATATCGTAAAAACCACCGATATTTTGTAAACTAATTTATCTTGTTCCATAAAGCAGTGCAGTATTACACCCACCTTTTTGCATCCACATCCAAATTGGAGATTGCAAATGTCCCGTTTTCCCCCATGGATAGTATTTTGGGGAGGTATTTTATATGATTGTTAGGTTAAAAAGAAATTCATTTTTCTGAACATGCTCCTTTAAATTTTTAAAGCCAGATTTCCTAAAAATTAAAACAATGTATGTTTGAGAAATGTGAACGTTCTTCGTTGATGACTTTATAGGCATCACTCGAGTGTAAAACTAAAAGCTATCGTGACCTACAACGGACATCACAAATCGCAAATATCTTTAACATATTTTTCGTTGCATACTTTGTTGTATAGTTGACATGCCTAGGCGTAATTTTTTGCTGGGAGCTAGAGGGCGTCAAAGCCAGTTTTCCAGCTCTTCTTCTGGCGACGTGCGTTAGGCAGACCCTCTATACTTCTTATCAAAAGCGCCCCGCTTAGGCATGCCAAGTATGCAACAAAGTATGTGACAAAATGTATGACATCACAAATATTTGCAAATACCGTATATCTTTGGTATGAGATGTCCCATGTATAGGCAGTAGCGCAACAGAAGAAAATTGCTGAAAAGTGCTCATCAATTATTGTGATTGGACAAGGAAAGTTGCACGATCGATCGCCATGTATAAAAATTCTGTCGAGTTCCTTTAAGGCACTGTACTATACTGAAGGGAGTTTTCGGCTGCCCAGAGCCGCACGTACGTGTACTACATGCACGGGAAAGGAATAAAGTAAATCCTTTGGTACGGTGTTCGATTCATTCCACATTGTTTTTCCTCCTCAAAATGCGATACCACTGCACGACGTGACAGTGCCGAGTATTTCGACATCCTCCCCCACGTCTGTTCTGCGCCAATCCTTTCGTAAAACGACGCAGGTGTTTGTTGTACCGCCGTTCCGTGCGTTTAAATTTTCAGGAGACAGCTTACCCAGGGACACACACAAGCATATGGATTTTGAGCACCTCACGCTGTATTGACCTTTATCACGGTGCGTCCACATTTGTCTTGTTCCCCACAGTACGTGTTGGGCGCGGTCATAATCTCCCGTTGGGAATAGCTGTCCGCGATGCGCGTTTTCTTGACCGCGCAGCTCGTGCGCTATTGTGATGCACACAATGACCAATTTCTACACGGGACCAAACTATTTTAATAGGAGAAAAGGGAAGATGGCCGCACCGTGATAAAGGTCTCTAGACCTCCCATTTGCCACGTCACGAATCACGTGATAAAACAAATCCGCCATTTTGGTTAGCAGAGCGACCGTGTAAACAAAACGTCCCGCGCAATGTTATTAGTCGATATAATCATGGAGGTTTCCTTCCTCCATGATACAATACGCCGCGGTTAAGGTTTTGTCTTGTTCGTTTTCGAATAGCAGAAGTTGTTAATGCTGCAGCAGTCGGCGCAGAAAATATTTTTTTTCTCCATTTTCCGGATTTGAAAACTTATCCTGATCAACGTGAGGCCTGGATCCGTGTCGTCAGGTGACATAAAGACATCGTCTATCGACAGCCAAGTCCAACAAGTATTAGCGCAGGTCTGTGGCAGCCATCAGAATACCATCGCAACTGCAGCGACCATTTTGTTTCCGGTTCGATCGTTGTTTTATTTGTTTTGTATGGGCTAAACGTTATTATAATTTTTCATGCTTTTTTAACCGAAAACTCAGCTTACTAGCTTAGCCTAGGCAGTTAACTTAGCCTATTTTTTTTGGTAGGCTGGATAAAGTCGCAAAGTTGTATTGCCTAGACGAGCATGATAAACATTGTCTTTGGGACTCTACCCGTAAACAAAAAAAGTGGATCCTAGGCTAGGCCTAGGCCTGTCCTCCTAGCCCTAACCTAGGCAATTTCATTAACATTTCAATTTGCTCAAATCACATGGATTTTCATGGATTGCAACCTGATCCAGAGAATAGGTATGTATACTAGCCTTTCATAACATTTGAATTTGCAGTATTTTTTTAAAGATTTTTCCCCATTCAACTCGGCTTGTTTTTCTGTTGTTCAATACCACTACGGCCCATTGCCATTAACATTTTTTTCGACGACTAAAGTTAAGTGAATAATTTTACAAAGAACAAATTTCATGCCAGTTTTGTGAAAACATTGTATTATTTACAATAACCCAGGATAATAACACTAAGAGCGAAGTGACTGACATGGATTGTCCAGTGATAACATTTAATTGTACATGTATATGGTACATGTGTGTTGATACAAAAAGTGTGACAACAAAGGTTCGTGTGGCAATGTTCAGCTGAATTTTAATTGTGTTTTCCCAGCTTGCCTTTGTCACCTTCCCAGAAGAGGATCAAACAAATGAGAAACAAGATGACATGAAAAACGGTGACCATCCACGAAAAAAGAAGGAAAAAAAAACTAGTTTACAGTGGTAAACTGTAGTTTGTTGAGCTCATGATGACGTCACACTTTTGGAAAAAATAAATGATTGAAATCTTGAGTTGGTCGATCTTGTTGCAAAAGAAACATTCACATATCGATAGCCAGTATTGACATTTTCAAGACATAACTCTTTGACTATTGAACACAAACATTGTGTGTCTGATGACGTCATTATTGGCACAGTAAATCTCACCAGGACGTCACTATTGTGTGCACAAATTGTTCAAGGATCTACTGAGGGAGCACGTGTGGTCTAGTAAGTATACAGCCGTGCTCGTGATCGAAGGGTTATGAGTTCGAGCCCCACTCATGCCAACGTGTTTGTGTCCGTGGGCAAGACACTTAATCTCAATTGTCTCGTCAACCCCAGCGATATATGGGGAGCTGTTAGGGGGAAATGCCACAATCTAACTGCTGATAGGGTTGTGCGCCTTGGCTAGGTAGCCACCTAGTTGAAGCGAAATGGTTCTGGTGATTTCCTGATGGCAGTGGTAATAATGGCAACAGCGCCAGGAGCACTCCGGTAGATACTATATAAGTATCTACCATTGGAGAACAAGTTCTCACATGTATATGTGGTGAAAGAATCTGTCTAATATTTATTAAACTTCTGAAGATTTTGTCATTTGAGATCACATTACGTAACCACCGTGCACGTGATGACGTCATCATTGGTGTACATGTAGTCATAAAGTCCACATGTGAGGAAGTATTTCGTTCCGTAGAACTATGGTCAAATTCCCTTCCCTAACATTGGCTACGAAAATGGTACGTTTTCGAACAACTTCCGGTTTGGAGCGGACTTTGGGGTCACACAGGGGTCATGTCATTGTATGATTTGTTCAGTTCATTGAGACCTGAATTGTTCAAGTATCTATTACGGTTCTTGAGATACGAATTTTTGAAATAATAACCTTTGGATTTTTGTAATTTGACACAATTTTGTGCATAAATTGTTGAACATCAAGTTCTTAAATGTGGCGAAGGAATCATGCAAATATCTGTTGTAGTTCTCAAGATACAGCATTTTTAAACATTTCAGTTTCAACATCTTGCGTAATTTGACACCTTATTACCTAACCACCGTCCATGTGATGACGTCACCATTATTATAGTCACAAAGTCCACACGTGTAGAAACAATTCGTTTCGAAGAACCATGGTCAAATTCCCTACTACTTTGGCTCTGTATGCATTCAAAATGCTACAAATTGGCACATTTTTAAACAACGTGGGCCAATGTCTGTATCTAATTTAGTAAAGATCCAGCTTGGTTTGATGAGCATTGGTTGCTCGGTAAATGTAACGATTGAGATTTTCGTTTTCGTTGAACTTTGACCTCCAATTGACCCCAGAAGGAGGGTCAGATGAAAATGCCCACACGAGGAAAATTTAAGTCCATAATGTTATATATAAGCCTTCCAAATACAAAAATCATAGGTCACATGGTTTTCGAAGCATTTTAAAACATGCATATTTTTGTTATTTTTTAGGTATAATTTGATTCTTGATGACGTCACGATGACGTCACGCTTGATGCCATCATAATATTATACATGCTGGTGAAAGACTGCCATAGGACCTATGCCTGTACTTAGTTTTTTAAAGATTCAGCTTGGTTTGATGGACATTGCCGCTCAAAAATTGCAAAAATTAAGATATTGTTTCCTTTGCACTTTGACCTCAAATTGACCCCAAAAGGAAGGGTCAAATGAAAATGCCCACACGAAGGCAATTTGAGGCCATGGTATGTTCTATAAGCCTGCTAAAAACGAAAATCATGGGTCACGTGGTTTTCTAGACGGAAGCATTTTAAAACATGCATATTGATGTACGCATATTGTACATGTATGCTTATGTAAACTCATAGTACTGCACTCTGTGTATGCTGTAGTATAGGTTGCCATATTTAAAAACACATAACAAATCAACAGATGACGTCACAATAATATAACTTGGTATGATATATGTTAATGACCAGGTCTACGACCAAAATAGGAAGAACACGACCTTGGCTAATGTATGCTTTAAAATTTCGCTGTTACATGACGTCATCGTGACGTACGCCACAACATTTTGCTAATAACATACATTACAAACCTAAAACACAAAATTTGACCTTCATCGGCCTTTTTGTTCTCTAGATATAGCTGTAAAAAGAATGCATGTTCAACCGAGTGTAATTTGACACCTAGTGACGTTTGATATATTTGCATATGCATAGTAATGTTCATCTGTACAGCGCATGCGCGCTGGGAACAGCAGTCCACACTCCATGATCTAGAATAAAGAAGCCAACATGAAGTCCGCATAAACTGCCTCCGTAATCTAACTTTATTCTACCAACACAACATGGTGACAGCGGTGATGAAGGACCAGTTGAACATTTAACACCTACTACAACAGACTGTCGAAGTCTGGACGGCTTAACGGCAGCAAACGGACTCCAATCTGCCGACATTGCCGACGACAGACGCCGCTGAATGAACTGAATACGACACACACACAGTTCACGGCATCGACGCACGAGGCCACACTGTACCGTCGACACGTCTAACGCACCGCATGGACATGCACGGAGACAGGGCTGACATACCGGTGTGAAGTTGGTTACTTATTCGACGTTCGACGTTCAATATTCAATAAGGAGCTGTTACTTATTCGACATTCAATAAGGAGCTGTTACTTATTCGACATTCAATAAGGAGCTGTTACTTATTCGACATTCGATGTGCAGTGCAGTACGATTGTCTACGAAGTCCGTACGCACTGTATATCCGCATCCGCTGGTAGACTGGTTCCTTGTCCTCATATTTTCTTCCCCTTCGTCGTATAGTGGAGAACAGCGTATCGCACATGGACAGGGGACCAGCCTAATCCGCTATCAGCGCAAAACCATCGATATATAATTATTGGATAAAGTATGCAATACCAGTTGGCAATACGAAAATTGAAGCCATATATGTGCCGGCCGTTAATGTACATCACGAACAATGCTTGGCCTAGACTGCTCCCCGGTCCATGCGATCGCTTGTATTTCGGTGAATTATGAACACAACAACTCTGACAATCGTGGGTGAAATAAAGGATAAAAAGTGATATAATTTGCACTGCAATGGAAGGATAATTTTCAGATATGACTGCATTTGGTTTAGCTGTGGCATTGATCTTTGAAACTCGAAGGTAAATCCTTCCTCTCCCCGATCCCCTCCCTCCCCTCTCCCACATAACGGCGGGTAATATATATGCCCGATTTCCCCCTGCCACACCCCTGGGGCCAGGCAGCCATGGGTGGGGATGTATAGAGGGGAACCTTGGGTAATTGTATCCAGTGGTCGCTACCTGGCCCCGGGGGTTCTAGTAGTGTAATTCGTTCCGGATATATATTATAATATCAGGCGTAGGCCCACAGGCAATAAAGACGGGTAATGTATACGGCCCGGTTTCCCCCTGCCCCACCCCCGGGATCAGGCAGCCATGGGTGGGGATGTATAGAGGGGAACCTTGGGTACTTGTATCCAGTGGTCGCTACCTGGCCCCGGGGGTTCTTGTAGTGTAATTCGTTCCGGATATATATTATAATATCACGCCAAGGCCCATAGGCAATGCATAACGGCGGGTAATATATACGGCCCGATTTCCCCCTGCCCCACCCCCGGAATCAGGCAGCCATGGGTAAGGATGTATAGAGGGGAACCTTGGGTAATTGTATCCAGTGGTCGCTACCTGGCCCCGGGGGTTCTCGTAGTGTAATTCGTTCCGGATATATATTATAATATCAGGCGTAGGCCCACAGGCAATAAAGGCGGGTAATGTATACGGCCCGGTTTCCCCCTGCCCCACCCCCGGGATCAGGCAGCCATGGGTGGGGATGTATATAGGGGAACCTTGGGTACTTGTATCCAGTGGTCGCTACCTGGCCCCGGGGGTTCTAGTAGTGTAATTTGTTCCGGATATATATTATAATATCACGCGTATAGGCCCATATATAAACAATGCATAACGGCGGGTAATATATACGGCCCGATTTCCCCCTGCCCCACCCCCGGGATCAGGCAGCCATGGGTGGGGATGTATAGAGGGGAACCTTGGGTACTTGTATCTAGTGGTCGCTACCTGGCCCCAGGGGTTCTAGTAGTGTAATTCGTTCCGGATATATATTATAATATCAGGCGTAGGCCCACAGGCAATAAAGGCGGGTAATGTATACGGCCCGGTTTCCCCCTGCCCCACCCCCGGGATCAGGCAGCCATGGGTGGGGATGTATATAGGGGAACCTTGGGTACTTGTATCCAGTGGTCGCTACCTGGCCCCGGGGGTTCTAGTAGTGTAATTCGTTCCGGATATATATTATAATATCACGCGTATAGGCCCATATATAAACAATGCATAACGGCGGGTAATATATACGGCCCGATTTCCCCCTGCCCCACCCCCGGGATCAGGCAGCCATGGGTGGGGATGTATAGAGGGGAACCTTGGGTACTTGTATCCAGTGGTCGCTACCTGGCCCCGGGGGTTCTAGTAGTGTAATTCGTTCCGGATATATATTATAATATCATGCAGGCGTATAGCCCACAGGCAATAAAGGCGGGTAATGTATACGGCCCGGTTTCCCCCTGCCCCACCCCCGGGATCAGGCAGCCATGGGTGGGGATGTATAGAGGGGAACCTTGGGTACTTGTATCCAGAGGTCGCTACCTGGCCCCGGGGGTTCTAGGAGTGTAATTCGTTCCGGATATATATTATAACATCATGCAGGCGTATAGCCCACAGGCAATAAAGGCGGGTAATGTATACGGCCCGGTTTCCCCCTGCCCCACCCCCGGGATCAGGCAGCCATGGGTGGGGATGTATAGAGGGGAACCTTGGGTACTTGTATCCAGTGGTCGCTACCTGGCCCCGGGGGTTCTAGTAGTGTAATTCGTTCCGGATATATATTATAATATCACGCCAAGGCCCATAGGCAATGCATAACGGCGGGTAATATATACGGCCCGATTTCCCCCTGCCCCACCCCCGGGATCAGGCAGCCATGGGTGGGGATGTATAGAAGGGAACCTTGGGTACTTGTATCCAGTGGTCGCTACCTGGCCCCGGGGGTTCTAGTAGTGTAATTCGTTCCGGATATATATTATAATATCACGCGTATAGGCCCATAGGCAATGCATAACGGCGGGTAATATATACGGCCCGATTTCCCCCTGCCCCACCCCCGGGATCAGGCAGCCATGGGTAAGGATGTATAGAGGGGAACCTTGGGTACTTGTATCCAGTGGTCGCTACCTGGCCCCGGGGGTTCTAGTAGTGTAATTCGTTCCGGATATATATTATAATATCACGCGTATAGGCCCATATATAAACAATGCATAACGGCGGGTAATATATACGGCCCGATTTCCCCCTGCCCCACCCCCGGGATCAGGCAGCCATGGGTGGGGATGTATAGAGGGGAACCTTGGGTACTTGTATCCAGTGGTCGCTACCTGGCCCCGGGGGTTCTGGTAGTGTAATTCGTTCCGGATATATATTATAATATCAGGCGTAGGCCCACAGGCAATAAAGGCGGGTAATGTATACGGCCCGGTTTCCCCCTGCCCCACCCCCGGGATCAGGCAGCCATGGGTGGGGATGTATAGAGGGGAACCTTGGGTACTTGTATCCAGTGGTCGCTACCTGGCCCCGGGGGTTCTAGTAGTGTAATTCGTTCCGGATATATATTATAATATCAGGCGTAGGCCCACAGGCAATAAAGGCGGGTAATGTATACGGCCCGGTTCCCCCCTGCCCCACCCCCGGGATCAGGCAGCCATGCGTGGGGATGTATAGAGGGGAACCTTGGGTACTTGTATCCAGTGGTCGCTACCTGGCCCCGGGGGTTCTAGTAGTGTAATTCGTTCCGGATATATATTATAATATCACGCGTATAGGCCCATAGGCAATGCATAACGGCGGGTAATATATACGGCCCGATTTCCCCCTGCCCCACCCCCGGGATCAGGCAGCCATGGGTAAGGATGTATAGAGGGGAACCTTGGGTACTTGTATCCAGTGGTCGCTACCTGGCCCCGGGGGTTCTAGTAGTGTAATTCGTTCCAGATATATATTATAATATCAGGCGTAGGCCCACAGGCAATAAAGGCGGGTAATGTATACGGCCCGGTTCCCCCCTGCCCCACCCCCGGGATCAGGCAGCCATGCGTGGGGATGTATAGAGGGAAACCTTGGGTACTTGTATCCAGTGGTCGCTACCTGGCCCCGGGGGTTCTAGTAGTGTAATTCGTTCCGGATATATATTATAATATCACGCGTATAGGCCCATAGGCAATGCATAACGGCGGGTAATATATACGGCCCGATTTCCCCCTGCCCCACCCCCGGGATCAGGCAGCCATGGGTAAGGATGTATAGAGGGGAACCTTGGGTAATTGTATCCAGTGGTCGCTACCTGGCCCCGGGGGTTCTAGTAGTGTAATTCGTTCCGGATATATATTATAATATCAGGCGTAGGACCACAGGCAATAAAGACGGGTAATGTATACGGCCCGGTTTCCCCCTGCCCCACCCCCGGGATCAGGCAGCCATGGGTGGGGATGTATAGAGGGGAACCTTGGGTACTTGTATCCAGTGGTCGCTACCTGGCCCCGGGGGTTCTTGTAGTGTAATTCGTTCCGGATATATATTATAATATCACGCCAAGGCCCATAGGCAATGCATAACGGCGGGTAATATATACGGCCCGATTTCCCCCTGCCCCACCCCCGGAATCAGGCAGCCATGGGTAAGGATGTATAGAGGGGAACCTTGGGTAATTGTATCCAGTGGTCGCTACCTGGCCCCGGGGGTTCTCGTAGTGTAATTCGTTCCGGATATATATTATAATATCAGGCGTAGGCCCACAGGCAATAAAGGCGGGTAATGTATACGGCCCGGTTTCCCCCTGCCCCACCCCCGGGATCAGGCAGCCATGGGTGGGGATGTATATAGGGGAACCTTGGGTACTTGTATCCAGTGGTCGCTACCTGGCCCCGGGGGTTCTAGTAGTGTAATTCGTTCCGGATATATATTATAATATCAGGCGTAGGCCCACAGGCAATAAAGGCGGGTAATGTATACGGCCCGGTTTCCCCCTGCCCCACCCCCGGAATCAGGCAGCCATGGGTAAGGATGTATAGAGTGGAACCTTGGGTACTTGTATCCAGTGGTCGCTACCTGGCCCCGGGGGTTCTTGTAGTGTAATTCGTTCCGGATATATATTATAATATCACGCGTATAGGCCCATATATAAACAATGCATAACGGCGGGTAATATATACGGCCCGATTTCCCCCTGCCCCACCCCCGGGATCAGGCAGCCATGGGTGGGGATGTATAGAGGGGAACCTTGGGTACTTGTATCCAGTGGTCGCTACCTGGCCCCGGGGGTTCTAGTAGTGTAATTCGTTCCGGATATATATTATAATATCATGCAGGCGTATAGCCCACAGGCAATAAAGGCGGGTAATGTATACGGCCCGGTTTCCCCCTGCCCCACCCCCGGGATCAGGCAGCCATGGGTGGGGATGTATAGAGGGGAACCTTGGGTACTTGTATCCAGAGGTCGCTACCTGGCCCCGGGGGTTCTAGTAGTGTAATTCGTTCCGGATATATATTATAATATCATGCAGGCGTATAGCCCACAGGCAATAAAGGCGGGTAATGTATACGGCCCGGTTTCCCCCTGCCCCACCCCCGGGATCAGGCAGCCATGGGTGGGGATGTATAGAGGGGAACCTTGGGTACTTGTATCCAGTGGTCGCTACCTGGCCCCGGCCCCGGGGGTTCTAGTAGTGTAATTCGTTCCGGATATATATTATAATATCACGCGTATAGGCCCATATATAAACAATGCATAACGGCGGGTAATATATACGGCCCGATTTCCCCCTGCCCCACCCCCGGGATCAGGCAGCCATGGGTGGGGATGTATAGAGGGGAACCTTGGGTACTTGTATCCAGTGGTCGCTACCTGGCCCCAGGGGTTCTAGTAGTGTAATTCGTTCCGGATATATATTATAATATCAGGCGTAGGCCCACAGGCAATAAAGGCGGGTAATGTATACGGCCCGGTTTCCCCCTGCCCCACCCCCGGGATCAGGCAGCCATGGGTGGGGATGTATAGAGGGGAACCTTGGGTACTTGTATCCAGTGATCGCTACCTGGCCCCGGGGGTTCTAGTAGTGTAATTCGTTCCGGATATATATTATAATATCACGCGTATAGGCCCATAGGCAATGCATAACGGCGGGTAATATATACGGCCCGATTTCCCCCTGCCCCACCCCCGGGATCAGGCAGCCATGGGTAAGGATGTATAGAGGGGAACCTTGGGTACTTGTATCCAGTGGTCGCTACCTGGCCCCGGGGGTTCTGGTAGTGTAATTCGTTCCGGATATATATTATAATATCACGCCAAGGCCCATAGGCAATGCATAACGGCGGGTAATATATACGTCCCGATTTCCCCCTGCCCCACCCCCGGAATCAGGCAGCCATGGGTAAGGATGTATAGAGGGGAACCTTGGGTACTTGTATCCAGTGGTCGCTACCTGGCCCCGGGGGTTCTTGTAGTGTAATTCGTTCCGGATATATATTATAATATCACGCGTATAGGCCCATATATAAACAATGCATAACGGCGGGTAATATATACGGCCCGATTTCCCCCTGCCCCACCCCCGGGATCAGGCAGCCATGGGTGGGGATGTATATAGGGGAACCTTGGGTACTTGTATCCAGTGGTCGCTACCTGGCCCCGGGGGTTCTAGTAGTGTAATTCGTTCCGGATATATATTATAATATCAGGCGTAGGCCCACAGGCAATAAAGGCGGGTAATGTATACGGCCCGGTTTCCCCCTGCCCCACCCCCGGAATCAGGCAGCCATGGGTAAGGATGTATAGAGTGGAACCTTGGGTACTTGTATCCAGTGGTCGCTACCTGGCCCCGGGGGTTCTTGTAGTGTAATTCGTTCCGGATATATATTATAATATCACGCGTATAGGCCCATAGGCAATGCATAACGGCGGGTAATATATACGGCCCGATTTCCCACTGCCCCACCCCCGGGATCAGGCAGCCATGGGTAAGGATGTATAGAGGGGAACCTTGGGTACTTGTATCCAGTGGTCGCTACCTGGCCCCGGCCCCGGGGGTTCTAGTAGTGTAATTCGTTCCGGATATATATTATAATATCACGCGTATAGGCCCATATATAAACAATGCATAACGGCGGGTAATATATACGGCCCGATTTCCCCCTGCCCCACCCCCGGGATCAGGCAGCCATGGGAGGAGATGTATAGAGGGGAACCTTGGGTACTTGTATCCAGTGGTCGCTACCTGGCCCCAGGGGTTCTAGTAGTGTAATTCGTTCCGGATATATATTATAATATCAGGCGTAGGCCCACAGGCAATAAAGGCGGGTAATGTATACGGCCCGGTTTCCCCCTGCCCCACCCCCGGGATCAGGCAACCATGGGTGGGGATGTATAGAGGGGAACCTTGGGTACTTGTATCCAGTGATCGCTACCTGGCCCCGGGGGTTCTAGTAGTGTAATTCGTTCCGGATATATATTATAATATCACGCGTATAGGCCCATAGGCAATGCATAACGGCGGGTAATATATACGGCCCGATTTCCCCCTGCCCCACCCCCGGGATCAGGCAGCCATGGGTAAGGATGTATAGAGGGGAACCTTGGGTACTTGTATCCAGTGGTCGCTACCTGGCCCCGGGGGTTCTGGTAGTGTAATTCGTTCCGGATATATATTATAATATCACGCCAAGGCCCATAGGCAATGCATAACGGCGGGTAATATATACGTCCCGATTTCCCCCTGCCCCACCCCCGGAATCAGGCAGCCATGGGTAAGGATGTATAGAGGGGAACCTTGGGTACTTGTATCCAGTGGTCGCTACCTGGCCCCGGGGGTTCTTGTAGTGTAATTCGTTCCGGATATATATTATAATATCACGCGTATAGGCCCATATATAAACAATGCATAACGGCGGGTAATATATACGGCCCGATTTCCCCCTGCCCCACCCCCGGGATCAGGCAGCCATGGGTGGGGATGTATAGAGGGGAACCTTGGGTACTTGTATCCAGTGGTCGCTACCTGGCCCCGGGGGTTCTAGTAGTGTAATTCGTTCCGGATATATATTATAATATCATGCAGGCGTATAGCCCACAGGCAATAAAGGCGGGTAATGTATACGGCCCGGTTTCCCCCTGCCCCACCCCCGGGATCAGGCAGCCATGGGTGGGGATGTATAGAGGGGAACCTTGGGTACTTGTATCCAGTGGTCGCTACCTGGCCCCAGGGGTTCTAGTAGTGTAATTCGTTCCGGATACATATTATAATATCAGGCGTAGGCCCACAGGCAATAAAGGCGGGTAATGTATACGGCCCGGTTTCCCCCTGCCCCACCCCCGGGATCAGGCAGCCATGGGTGGGGATGTATAGAGGGGAACCTTGGGTACTTGTATCCAGTGGTCGCTACCTGGCCCCGGGGGTTCTAGTAGTGTAATTCGTTCCGGATATATATTATAATATCACGCGTATAGGCCCATAGGCAATGCATAACGGCGGGTAATATATACGGCCCGATTTCCCACTGCCCCACCCCCGGGATCAGGCAGCCATGGGTAAGGATGTATAGAGGGGAACCTTGGGTACTTGTATCCAGTGGTCGCTACCTGGCCCCGGCCCCGGGGGTTCTAGTAGTGTAATTCGTTCCGGATATATATTATAATATCACGCGTATAGGCCCATATATAAACAATGCATAACGGCGGGTAATATATACGGCCCGATTTCCCACTGCCCCACCCCCGGGATCAGGCAGCCATGGGTAAGGATGTATAGAGGGGAACCTTGGGTACTTGTATCCAGTGGTCGCTACCTGGCCCCGGGGGTTCTAGTAGTGTAATTCGTTCCGGATATATATTATAATATCACGCCAAGGCCCATAGGCAATGCATAACGGCGGGTAATATATACGGCTCGATTTCCCCATGCCCCACCCCCGGAGCCAGGTAGCCATGGGTGGGGATGTTTTAAGGTTAACCTTGGGTACTTACATCCAGTTGTCGCTACCTGACCCGGGGGGTTATAGTGGTATATTTCGTTCCGAATATATATCACGCATATGCATATAAAGGCACTGTGCATAACGGCGGGTAATATATACGGCTCGATTTCCCCCTGCCCCACCCCCGGGGCCAGGTAGCCATGGGTAGGGATGTATTAAAGGGCCCCTTATTTAGGATTTTTATCAATGAAATATATGCTTTAAAACCACTCTACTCAGTTAAAGTCATAAAAATCCTATTTGGAACTTGCGTTGGGGGTTAAAACAAAGGTTTTTAGTTTTTATGCTAATGAAAATATGCATATTCATGACCAAGGTCACGATGTCACAAGAGGCAAACACAGGAAAATCACATTTAACTGTGCACAAAAGATTTCTCAATTTTCCTGAAACTTTTGTAATCCATGGCTGTTTAAGTTTGTTTTACATGTTGCCTGCTGTAAGCCATGACAAAACTGGGGGTAGAAACTGCAGCAATTTGCCACAAGTCCAACTTGAAGTCTTATGTTTTTTCTTAACTTTTCTCTTCTGTCTTCCTTATGTGATGCACTCAAAACAGCGCCCTCTGTCTGTGATTTATAGGGGGGTTGTCGGGGTGCGGGGGGGGGGGGGGGGGGGGGGGGGGAGGGGGTGAGGGGGGGGGGTGGTGTTAGGCCGTGGTTGTAGCAGTTTAATTCGTTTCAAATATATATCATGCACGCCGCACTTGTAGGCCTATTAGGTGAGCGGCAAACCCGCAAAAAGACGCTTATTTGATGAGTTTAATGTCCCCACACTACACAAAGCAACACCATTTAATTGGGCAGCCTAATATCCCAACCTCAAAGTTAGCATGATGTAGAGCTTAAAAGTTGGGGTAGGGTAATTTTTGGGCTATTTTTGTAAAACAAAAACCATTTTTGGTCAAAAATATGATTTCCAGATATCGATATTATCCACACATATCAGGCCTTATCCAAGAATCCAAGTTCTAGGTCGATGTGATTCTCTAGTAAACCAAAATGACATTTTGAAAAGTCTAAAATGTATATAAGTAGAGTAGACGTTGGTATGAATTTTCAATTTTCTCAAAACCATATTAATTTTATAAAGTAAAAAATAAATATAGGTCAAATTTTCTTTTTGTTGGGAACAAAATGCCCACACACGCCCACATCTCACATCATTAGATAGCTTAAAGTCTTAGCTTTAACGTTCAGCTTGACTATGGGGCTTCAAAAGTGGCACAAGGGTAAATGTTTGGCTTTTTTTGTTAAAACCCTCATTTTTGGTCAAATTACATTTTTAAGATATTCACAACATAAGGTCAATTTGATGCTCAGTAAAACCAAAATGAGCACATAAAATTTAAAAAATGTACAGTAGCCTAAATATAGGAAACTTAAATGTAAATTTGCGTTTTTCTCAAAACTATATTTCTTACGTAAAAATAAAGGTAAAATTGTGACTTTCCCCAAACAAATAGACCAACATATATACTTATATCATACATTATTTTACAAATAAAACATTTTTTTCTGTTGTGTTTACTGGATCGTACCATTAAACATTATGGGGGGTTGTGGATTGGCGCGCCAAAATTTATCCAGTACAGTCATGTAGGCCTACAGCTTCAGACATCCTTTCAGAAATCGCGAAAAGTTCATTTTCGAAAACCGCACTTTTGCTTGATTTTTATCCACTCAAAACGGATAAGTTGAAATAAACAGCGGTGTAAGTCGGCTGATATGTCGACTATCGAAAAAGGTGCAAATGCAATTTAGTTATACACCATCCTTGACAATAATTTTTAGATGGTCGTTGTGAAAAAAGGATCGTCAAAATGTCCCGTAATTAACCACAAAAGCCTAAACAGCTAGAATCCCCCCTTCCACATTTTTTTTTTCCTGTTAGGTGTATGTGTCTATATACAACACCATCACAACTTGTTTTTCACAAAAAAATTGACAGACTTTTGCTTAAAACGTAAAGCAGTTCCGACCCTCTTCACCCAAATTCTGAAACGCTCGAGGTCACTCGGCTTGTTTATCAACAGGGTGTTGACGTCATCCTGAGAAACATACAAAACGGTCTGTGCAGTATTGAATGGAAAATACACGAAGTGAATGTTTATCATGCCTATTTTGTCCTTGTAATTCAAAATTCAAACGTGAAAAACACTTCATGTAATATGACAGCAATCTACTATTACCTGTTTTGTGAAAAAACGATGAAATTGTGGCTCACAGTGACTCTCTTTTGAAGTAAATACTGGTGCATTGCGACGGGTGGTTTTGTCACGGAACGAATGGCATTCACAGCGGTCTGTGTACGGTCCACTGCGGCGTAGTTTCCACGTGTTTGGACATCGGCCGTACAAGTTATAGAATGAGCGACTCATTTTTCTCTCTCTTGGTAACAGAAAAGAAAATCTTTCTGCTCTTTTTGTTCATAGTGTCTGGTAAAACATGCAACCACGCAGCTACTGAGCATATCTCTGGCTTTTTGGAACAACAAAATTCTTCAAAAAACACCATCTGAAAGAGACGGTTTTCTAAGTTTTTTGCGTGTAAACGTATGGAGCTAACTATTGTGTTGACTTCTCTTTCTCAGGATTGCGTCACGGGGTCACGCGCATATCATGAATACCTATTGAGCGTTTCAGAAATCGCGAAAATCTCATTTTCGAAAAGCGCACTTTTGCTTGCAATTTATCCACTTAAAACCGACAATTAAAAAAATAATAAAAATCCACGTCGGCAAGAGGGATGTTTGGACTATCGAAAAAAGCCTAAATGCTGGATTTTCGTCAAGGGGGATTCTTCCTCTTTAACATTAATAAAAACGATAGTCGAGTTATACGCTTTACCAGCCGTTCACTATCGCGCGAGACTCACGACTTTGTTGGAAACAATTTCCTCTTCACTTGCCAGCTTTTTGCTTTGGATATCTCTCAATTTCTGCTGAAGATTTAACTGGACAACCTGGACGACCGAATGGGTTTTTCCGTTTTCCGTAGAGGAGCTGACATTCATGGTTTGTCTTCACGAACGTACATAGTTCCACGGTACCAGTTTTTGGCGGGCAACGTACGTGTGTGTACTGTGGGGCTAAATGTCACATTGTCCGGTAAACTGTCCACGGTGGAACTCGCTTTGGTTCTTTAGACTTTTTGTTAAAATTTTATGTTCGATTTCGAAAAAAATCACAGCTGAATTTGATGCAGTACTGCAGTAATACCTTCAGTAATAAACTGTGTATCACACGGCCATACGGCTGGAAATAAAACTAACTCCATAAGGACACGGGATTTCTCGGAACCGATCAATCACGTGACCTCGATTTTTAAAAAAATGCTTAAAACGGCCAAATTTGGTGGCTTCTTTTAAGGTTCTCTTCAATCTATTTCGGAAAGACTTTCAGAATCATGTATGGGTCTATTTCGAGCTAAAAATAGTCTAAGAAAGCCGGTTTGTCCCTTTAATATCTGGAAAATCATAATTTTGACCAAAAACGCGTCTTTTTACAATAAAATAAAAACCGTAAAAAACACATTAAAACAACTAATTATAACCTCCACACAATGCCTATTGTGAAAGTAGACATCACGCGTGCAAATAATGTTTTAAATTGGACCCAAAACTTAAAAGATAACTTAACAAATAGTAATACATATAATTAATAATTAAAATGTACACCATATATCGTACATTTGTAATATTTGACGATAAAAGACAATAGAAAGTAAATTGATAACGTCACAAATGCCGTTTTGCGAGCATGAGCATCCGGGACCTTTACGTCAAAGGTAATTTTAGACGCTAGCTAGCTGTCAATGGTCAACCCTTTTTAAAACCTTGTTTTCCGACGAAAGTGTGTAACCAATACAAAAAAGTTTTGGTATCACAAGAAAGCTAATGATCAACATATTCAGCCGCTAGGTCCAAATCAACCTGGTCACAATTAAACGAGTGAGGGATTGTGAAAGTCGGCGGTGTGCACAAAAACTCGCCGTTTTGCCAACTTCCCCACGCAAAAAACGACGACATTGTGCAGGTTTATAAGTTTTATTTCCGACGAAACCGAGGAACGTACTGCTATTATTTGTACGTTTTAGGCTTGAGGAATAGTTATTCAAATTAATTCCGGGCGGCCATGCTTGAAATTAACGTACTTTTTTTTATAAACCACTTTTTCGTACAAAAATAACAATTTTCCCTATGTCGGAGTGAGCGGATGAGACAACGTTTCCATATGAGGTATTAATGATATCCGCGTGACCCCGTGACGCAATCCTTAGAAAGACGAGTAAACACTGTTGGCAGTTACATTTACACGCAAAAACTAAGAAAACCGTCTCTGTTGGATGGTGTTTTTTGAAGATTTGTTCTCGTGCAAAAAGCCAGAGATGTGCCCAGTAGTTGTATGCTTTACCAGACACCATGAAAAAACAAGTTTTGATGGTGTTGTAGACACATGATAAACAGGAAAACTTAAAAATGGACGGGGGATACTGGCTGTTCAAATAGACGGGTGTACGTATTTTAATGGGAAGAAGTACGCTACCTTCAAAAAAATTTTAACAAAGGGTTTTCAACGGGTTCTAGTCCTACTGAATGCAGTGAATAATAGGAAAAAAGTCTACAAAAATCAAGCCACCGAAAATTGGTGAAATCTCGGTCAATTCCAAGATGGCCGTCGTGACTTTAAAATTCGCTGAAATGGCTGTAACTTCTTTAATATTTGGAGTCGAGCAGTGATTTAAATGTCTACGCTATGGTTTTCAGGGCCAAGGAATTCAATGAAATCTATAAAATTTCAATCCAACCTTCGGCAAACAGACCCACATCATGCATCATTGGACAGCTTAATATCTCAGTTTCGGGCTATTTTTGTCACAAGCCATCACCTTTTTGTCAAAAATGTACAAATTCCGATGACATTATGAACATCCACAAAACAAGAGCTACACGTATAGGATACAGGCATTAGCAGGGGTTGAGACAATAATTTCTCTAACCTAACTGCTGAGTCAGAAGTATATTCTTTTATTAGTCAGTAATTTGCATAACATGATCCCCCTATGTCAAGGCTGGTTGCATCAGCCACCGTATACGAGCGGCTATAAGGGAATGCGCCACTCTGCTAGAATTGCCTCTCTGACAACCTGCAGAGAAGTTTTTGAGACGCGCAAGTCAGGAGGTTAGCTGATCCCACGCAGGTTTAATCAGGATAAGAAACCCAACAAACTTGTCCATTTCAGCCTAGCGTAAGGACATCACAGCCTAGCCTGAAGCCATACCAACCTAGCCCGTGGCCAACCCTGCCCGAAGACATCCTAGTCCAGCCTGAAGCCCTCTCAGTCCAGCTCAAAGCCCCCAGTCCACTTTAAAGCCCTCCCAGCCCAGCCTAAATCACCCAATAGCCAAGCCCGAAGCCACGCCACGCCAGCCCAGCCCGAAGCCCACCTAGCCCAAAACCCTCCCATGCAGCCCAAAGCCCCTCCCAGCTCAGCTTGAAGTCCCAAAGCCCAACCCAAAGCCTTCCCATCGCAGTCGAAGCCTTCTAAGCCCAGTCTGAATGTCTCCTAGTTCTAGACTAGCCTAAAGAACTACCAGCCCGGCCCGAAGCCTTCACGGCCCAGCCCAAAGCCCTCCCAGCCCAGCTTGAAGCCCGAAGCCCTGCCCAAAGCCTTCCAAGGGCAGCCTGAAGCCTTTTAATTGCAGCCCAAAGCCCAACCAGCCCGGCCCGAAGCCTTTACGGCCCAGCCCGAAGCCCTCCCAGCCCAGCTTGAGGCCCGAAGCTTGAAGCCCGAAGCCCAGCCCAAAGCCAGGCTTCCTAGTGCATGAACGATATAAGCCCTTCCAGCCCAGCCCGAAGTCACCCCAGCCAAGCCAGAAACCTTCCTGATCCAGCCCGAAGCCATTCCATCTCATCCCATCCCGGCCTAGCCCACCCCAACCCCAGCCGCAGTCCATGCCATCCCTAAGCCAGCCCAGCCCATTATGGAGCGACCCCTGCCATGCCCCTAACTTAACCCGGTCCTATACCCGCCCCAATAGAGGACATCAAGGAATTGATTGACAACTACTCTAGAAACGCTTTCGAAACGCTCCAGCTATACCTTATATTTTTGTTATACTTCTGAAGGCTCCAAGAAAATAAGTTTGTTGGGTTTTGTCTTGATTAAGCCTCATGCATGGGATGAGCTGACCCCAGTGAATCGCGCGTCTCAAAAACAGCCCTATGGGTGCGGCAGGGGGAAATCGAGTCTTATATATTACGCGTCGTTATGCATTGCCTATAATTTATAGGCCTATGCGTGATATACATCTGGAACGAACTATACTAATAGAACCCCCGGGGCCGGGTAGCGACCACTGGATACAAGTACCCAAGGTTCCCCTCTATACATCCCCACCCATGGCTGCCTGACCCCGCGGGTGGGGCAGGGGGAAATCGGGCCGTATTACCCGCCGTTATGCATTTCCCATATACGCGTGATATTATAATATATATCCGGAACGAATTACACTACTAGAACCCCCGGGGCCAGGTAGCGACCACTGGATACAAGTACCCAAGGTTCCCCTCTATACATCCTTACCCATGGCTGCCTGATCCCGGGGGTGGGGCAGGGGGAAATCGGGCCGTATATATATTACCCGCCGTTATGCATTGTTTATATATGGGCCTATACGCGTGATATTATAATATATATCCGGAACGAATTACACTACTAGAACCCCCGGGGCCAGGTAGCGACCACTGGATACAAGTACCCAAGGTTCCACTCTATACATCCTTACCCATGGCTGCCTGATCCCGGGGGTGGGGTAGGGGGAAATCGGGCCGTATATATTACCCGCCGTTATGCATTGCCTATGGGCCTATACGCGTGATATTATAATATATATCCGGAACGAATTACACTACTAGAACCCCTGGGGCCAGGTAGCGACCACTGGATACAAGTACCCAAGGTTCCCCTCTATACATCCCCACCCATGGCTGCCTGATCCCGGGGGTGGGGCAGGGGGAAACCGGGCCGTATACATTACCCGCCTTTATTGCCTGTGGGCCTACGCCTGATATTATAATATATATCCGGAACGAATTACACTACCAGAACCCCCGGGGCCAGGTAGCGACCACTGGATACAAGTACCCAAGGTTCCCCTCTATACATCCCCACCCATGGCTGCCTGATCCCGGGGGTGGGGCAGGGGGAAATCGGGCCGTATATATTACCCGCCGTTATGCATTGTTTATATATTGGCCTATACGCGTGATATTATAATATATATCCGGAACGAATTACACTACTAGAACCCCCGGGGCCAGGTAGCGACCACTGGATACAAGTACCCAAGGTTCCACTCTATACATCCTTACCCATGGCTGCCTGATCCCGGGGGTGGGGTAGGGGGAAATCGGGCCGTATATATTACCCGCCGTTATGCATTGCCTATGGGCCTATACGCGTGATATTATAATATATATCCGGAACGAATTACACTACTAGAACCCCTGGGGCCAGGTAGCGACCACTGGATACAAGTACCCAAGGTTCCCCTCTATACATCCCCACCCATGGCTGCCTGATCCCGGGGGTGGGGCAGGGGGAAACCGGGCCGTATACATTACCCGCCTTTATTGCCTGTGGGCCTACGCCTGATATTATAATATATATCCGGAACGAATTACACTACTAGAACCCCCGGGGCCAGGTAGCGACCACTGGATACAAGTACCCAAGGTTCCCCTCTATACATCCTTACCCATGGCTGCCTGATCCCGGGGGTGGGGCAGGGGGAAATCGGGCCGTATATATTACCCGCCGTTATGCATTGTTTATATATGGGCCTATACGCGTGATATTATAATATATATTCGGAACGAATTACACTACTAGAACCCCCGGGGCCAGGTAGCGACCACTGGATACAAGTACCCAAGGTTCCACTCTATACATCCTTACCCATGGCTGCCTGATCCCGGGGGTGGGGCAGGGGGAAATCGGGCCGTATATATTACCCGCCGTTATGCATTGCCTATGGGCCTTGGCGTGATATTATAATATATATCCGGAACGAATTACACTACTAGAACCCCTGGGGCCAGGTAGCGACCACTGGATACAAGTACCCAAGGTTCCCCTCTATACATCCCCACCCATGGCTGCCTGATCCCGGGGGTGGGGCAGGGGGAAACCGGGCCGTATACATTACCCGCCTTTATTGCCTGTGGGCCTACGCCTGATATTATAATATATATCCGGAACGAATTACACTACCAGAACCCCCGGGGCCAGGTAGCGACCACTGGATACAAGTACCCAAGGTTCCCCTCTATACATCCCCACCCATGGCTGCCTGATCCCGGGGGTGGGGCAGGGGGAAATCGGGCCGTATATATTACCCGCCGTTATGCATTGTTTATATATGGGCCTATACGCGTGATATTATAATATATATCCGGAACGAATTACACTACTAGAACCCCCGGGGCCAGGTAGCGACCACTGGATACAAGTACCCAAGGTTCCCCTCTATACATCCTTACCCATGGCTGCCTGATCCCGGGGGTGGGGCAGGGGGAAATCGGGCCGTATATATTACCCGCCGTTATGCATTGCCTATGGGCCTATACGCGTGATATTATAATATATATCCGGAACGAATTACACTACTAGAACCCCCGGGGCCAGGTAGCGACCACTGGATACAAGTACCCAAGGTTCCCCTCTATACATCCCCACGCATGGCTGCCTGATCCCGGGGGTGGGGCAGGGGGGAACCGGGCCGTATACATTACCCGCCTTTATTGCCTGTGGGCCTACGCCTGATATTATAATTTATATACCTCATACATTGAGTCTCGTTAACTGATTGGTTAAAAGCAGATCACCTGACATGGAATAGTTTAACCATTTCCGACGGCAACTAAAAAAAGTACTATTGTTTGACCTTTGCGTCATAGGTCAAAGGATAGTACAATTTTGGGCAACTGAAAAAGTACTATTGTTTGACCTCTGCGTCATAGGTCAAAAATACCAATAATTTTGACACATAAAATCAATGTATGAGGTATATAAAACAAATATTGACTGCTCTTTATTCGGGTTATGGAGCAAACTATCGTCCCTCGGTTATTTTGAGACGGCAGGCCTGCTATTTTCCCTCGGCCTACGGCCTCGGGAAAATAGCAGGCCTGCCGTCTCAAAATAACCTCGGGACGATAGTTTGCACCATCACCCTCATGAGCAGTCAATATTTGTATAATATATCCGGAACGAATTACACTACTAGAACCCCCGGGGCCAGGTAGCGACCACTGGATACAAGTACCCAAGGTTCCCCTCTATACATCCCCACCCATGGCTGCCTGATCCCGGGGGTGGGGCAGGGGGAAACCGGGCCGTATACATTACCCGCCTTTATTGCCTGTGGGCCTACGCCTGATATTATAATATATATCCGGAACGAATTACACTACCAGAACCCCCGGGGCCAGGTAGCGACCACTGGATACAAGTACCCAAGGTTCCCCTCTATACATCCCCACCCATGGCTGCCTGATCCCGGGGGTGGGGCAGGGGGAAATCGGGCCGTATATATTACCCGCCGTTATGCATTGTTTATATATGGGCCTATACGCGTGATATTATAATATATATCCGGAACGAATTACACTACTAGAACCCCCGGGGCCAGGTAGCGACCACTGGATACAAGTACCCAAGGTTCCCCTCTATACATCCTTACCCATGGCTGCCTGATCCCGGGGGTGGGGCAGGGGGAAATCGGGCCGTATATATTACCCGCCGTTATGCATTGCCTATGGGCCTATACGCGTGATATTATAATATATATCCGGAACGAATTACACTACTAGAACCCCCGGGGCCAGGTAGCGACCACTGGATACAAGTACCCAAGGTTCCCCTCTATACATCCTTACCCATGGCTGCCTGATCCCGGGGGTGGGGCAGGGGGAAATCGGGCCGTATATATTACCCGCCGTTATGCATTGCCTATGGGCCTTGGCGTGATATTATAATATATATCCGGAACGAATTACACTACTAGAACCCCCGGGGCCAGGTAGCGACCACAAGTACCCAAGGTTCCCCTCTATACATCCCAACCCATGGCTGCCTGGCCCCAGGGGTGTGGCAGGGGGAAATCGGGCATATATATTACCCGCCGTTATGTGGGAGAGGGGAGGGAGGGGATCGGGGAGAGGAAGGATTTACCTTCGAGTTTCAAAGATCAATGCCACAGCTAAACCAAATGCAGTCATATCTGAAAATTATCCTTCCATTGCAGTGCAAATTATATCACTTTTTATCCTTTATTTCACCCACGATTGTCAGAGTTGTTGTGTTCATAATTCACCGAAATACAAGCGATCGCATGGACCGGGGAGCAGTCTAGGCCAAGCATTGTTCGTGGTGTACATTAACGGCCGGCACATATATGGCTTCAATTTTCGTATTGCCAACTGGTATTGCATACTTTATCCAATAATTATATATCGATGGTTTTGCTGATAGCGGATTAGGCTGGTCCCCTGTCCATGTGCGATACGCTGTTCTCCACTATACGACGAAGGGGAAGAAAATATGAGGACAAGGAACCAGTCTACCAGCGGATGCGGATATACAGTGCGTACGGACTTCGTAGACAATCGTACTGCACTGCACATCGAATGTCGAATAAGTAACAGCTCCTTAATGAATGTCGAATAAGTAACAGCTCCTTATTGAATGTCGAATAAGTAACAGCTCCTTATTGAATATTGAACGTCGAACGTCGAATAAGTAACCAACTTCACACCGGTATGACAAAGTACTATGTAAATATAGATTACCTTGTGCATGTTGTGTGCCTGCCTGCAGAAAGCAGTCGGCTGTGTTTGTTGTGTCTGGCTGGGGTCATGGTTGGTGCGCATTTTTATTATAATTCTGTACATCGACATGATCATGATTTATTTTCCTTCCTCCGCGACCGCGCCTGGCTTGAGTGTGAAGAAAACAACCCGGAAAACAACGTGTGACCGACGACGTTACTGGCATTCTCATTTTAATGTCTTGGCTTGGCAAAATCTAAGTTAAAGCTCGGGCGATTGGACGACACGAATATTAGTAACTTAGTGAGTTCATGGTGAGTTCCTATATTTTGCCTGTCTTCGGGTCTTTCACATCAATCTTGTCAGGCGCGGATCCAGAGGGGGGGGGGGGGGGGGGGGGGAGGGGGGGTTTGGGGGTCAAAACTAACCCCTGCTCCGACACCAAAAAAATAATGTAATGCATTTTTTGCGTGTCCGCCTGTCCGAAACAAGCAGACATAAAAATCTGATGGGCAAAACCCCTCCCTGGTGGCAAAACCCCCTCCTGGAAAAATTCCTGGATCCGCCCCTGCTTGTCCAATGTGAAAGGAAAAAAAGTAATCTGTAGTCATCTAGATCAGTAGACATGGTAGATGATCACCATGCACTAGTTAATGAGTTATGCATCTCTGAGTCCATTGTTGTTGTTTGCCCCCATCCCTGGGAATGCCCCACCCAAGACATGGAAATTGTCACTTTTCAAAATCCCTAAGCCTAAAGGGGAGTTGACACTATCGCGGAAAAACCAAAAATCTCCTTTGGGAAAGAAAAAAAAATCTTACCTGATGAACTCGTTTCCTTTTGAAACAGGTGTCGTAACCATGGATACAAGTAGCTCCAGCGGTCAAAGCAACATGACAGATGTACTCTTCCAGGATTCGAACCAGCCATCAGGGATCTTAATGACGCTGAACAAGATGCGTAAGGAGAACCAATTGACCGATACGACAGTCTTCGTTGGTTCTCAGAGCTTTCCGTGTCATCGGGCCATCTTAGCTTGTTGCAGCGAGTACTTCAGGGCGATGTTTTCCAGTAAACTACGAGAAAGTGGCGAAGGGCAGGTGTTCTTGGATAAGATGGATCCGGTGATTTTGGGGTCTTTGATCGAGTATGCCTACACCTCGGTGATCAGAATAAACACGACCAATGCTCAAGCATTACTTGAAGCAGCACAACGTCTGCAGTTTGTCAAGATCGTCGAGGCAAGCTGCAATTTCATCCAGAATAACTTAGATCCTTCAAACTGTCTTGGGGTGCTGATGTTTGCTGATAGGCATTCATGTTCAAGGCTTTACCAGACATCCCTCAAATACAGCCTCCAAAGATTTGAAGAAGTTTGCAAACACGATGAGTTTCGGCATTTGCCGATTAATCAGCTTGTAGAATATCTCTCGTGTGATGAATTGAACGTGCGTAGTGAGGAGGTAGTATATCGTAGCGTTCTGCTTTGGATGGAATATAAAAAGAATTTCAACTCATCGGATCTCTTTCGGCTCGTACGCTGCATTCGTCTGCATTATCTATGTCCAGATCTTCTTCACTCGCTCTTAGATAAACCAAGGGTTTCTCAAAGTCTTGAAATACGGACTTTAATCCACCAGGCCATGGATATTCAACAGAAGCTTCAAAGTCGGATACCGTCAGCTTCTTGCGCAAAACCGAGGCTAGCTACTATGACTGAGGTGATGGTCATTGTAGGCGGTTATCGTGACGATCACAGCTGTATCACCGAGATACAGTTCCTTAATCCAATAATTAAGAAGTGGGAGAATCTTACGACGATGCCCGAAGCGTTGCAAGGTTTCTCAGTCACAAGTTTAAACAACTGCATCTACATCATCGGTGGCAAACAGCGATCAAGTTTCTCAAGTTCGGTGTATCGGTACGACACCGAAACCGACAAATGGTACATAATGACGGGAATGAACTTCGCAAGACAACATCACAGGTGTGCTGTTATTGAAGACTTGATATTTGTCGCTGGTGGCGAGAACAGAACGGGTTATGTCAGCGAAGTGGAAGCTTTCAACCCGCTTAGCAATAAATGGGAAACCGTTACTATGCTTCCACAAGCAGTAAGCGGACCAGCTGTAGCATCTTATAACCAGAAACTTTTCGTTGTCGGTGGTCAGGCAAGCCACGCCACGACCTATGGACACATTCAGTGTTTTGATACCGTCGTGTCCCAGTGGACAATCATTCAAACCGTTCCCATCAAAAGTCGACATTTTCCAGTACTCATGCTCAACGGGTTCTTGTACATCTTAGGTGGTTGTGGGCGTAACGGTATTCAAGTCTATGATCCCGACACAGACTCGTGTTTGCCGCCGATGCGTATGTGCCACAACGAGCGACATCTCTTTGCTGCTGTCGCCCTCCAGCAGCAGGGCGTTATCGTCGTAGCGGGTGGAATGCGTAACTACCACGCGCTGACCACGGCCGAAGCATTCAGTCCAGATGCTGGCTACTGGTCAAACGTAGTGGACATGCCACGTGCGCTAAGAGGTCACGGAAGCGGTGTGACAATTCATAAGTATCTAGGACCTCCACACTATAAGAATAATAGTCATGATTTGCCGACTAAAACAGGATAAATTTCATATCAGAGCTGCGTTCCACTTAAGCAAACGTTGCTAGCATTTGCCACTGGTTCCAGTGCTTTTCTGCACTCGTCTATGTAAAGCCGGGTACCTGTTGTTGGCGAACGTTGCAAACATTTGCAACGCAGCCCTGGCCACTGTTCAATTTTCGTTGGTGGAACACTACATCCCGTAGGACTTCAGGGGAAAGTACACATGGCCATATGGTGACAAGCGAAGAAACAAAACTGTTGTCCAAGCACAAACGAATTTGTTTTCACTCCAGTCGCGTCGCTATGTTTGTAAACAAAGACGTATGACATCGGTTCATAAAAGTGCCAGGACGTCCGATCATATTCTTTTATCCATCCAGTAAAACATCATTAAGTGCACATTGATGTTAGAAATGTGAAATTAGCGGAGAAACTCAAGATTTTGCTTGGTAAAACCTTTTCCCAAAGGTTGTAGTCAGAATATGATATAGAGCCTAGTCTCAAGTAGTGTCTAAGCTTGCTTTGTATAGTTTTAATTAGAAGCTGTGCTTCACTATATTGATATTTAACTTTGTGTGTGTGTAAAAATGCCATTAAATGGTAGGTCTACTAGGTGTGTAAAATATTGAAGATTTGAACTATCAATACATGTAGCAGGAAGGTGTTGCTTAGGCTGGATTTACACAGCCTTTTTGCATGTAAATTTGACGCACATCGCATTGAGAAAAGGGTCTGTCCACACTAAAGCACACACTTTTGTGACTTTTTTTCTAAAGTAGATAAAAACTATAAAGTTGTTTATGGTAATTTCTGTATTACATTCTGTGTACATACATGTATCAGGCCATGTAAGAATTGTGTCTATTCTCTAGTTTTCATTTTACAGTTTCAAAAATTACAACAATATCGTCTGCAAAAAGTAGTGTACTTGGCTGGGGCAGTCGTCTGTGGTGATTAACGCAATAATGTTTGTCACCAATTCCTTCCATGCTGCTTTTTCTCAACGTACGCTTGTCGGATTTTATGCACGAAAAGGCTCAGTGTGAATCCAGCCGTAACGGCCGCTGATGTAAATAAAACAACTTACCTAAATTCTTTAAGACGGTGATTATAATTTTACTGAGATCAACAGGGTAAACTTGATATAAATTATTTACCAAATGACTTTCAAACTTTAATCATGAGAAACTGTATTTGGGTCTTTCCACGGTAAAGGGGGCATTTTGGCAACACAGACCATATTTTTCAGAAAATACCTTTGTCTGGTCTCAAAATAAAAGAAATAAGTTTGAGTTGTTCTGAAGAGATAACTTGGGCCCAAAAAGGGTTACAAATAGTGACAACATGCCTTTCTAAAAAACCTGTGTACAAATTTCCAATATACATGTACGCTCCTAACCGGGAAGGCCTAAAATTTAACAAGTGTCTGTCCCAGTTACGAGCGTATATTGGAATTTTGTACACAGGGTTTTTAGAAAGGCATGTTGTCACAATATTTGTAACCCTTTTTGTGACTTAAGTTATCTTTTCAGAACAACTTAAACTTATTTTGAGACGGACAAAGGTATTTCCTCAAAAAATATGGTCTGTGTTGCCAAAATGCCCCCTTTACTGTGGAATTAAAGCTGGTGCCATGTGGTGTGGTAATAACCCTGAAATTATGTCAGTTTGTTTACATGTGTGCTTTCCTAAAGTCTCACAAACCGTCTCGTACCCTGATATCTATAGAATTGCATGCATGTAAACACAATGTGACATTATATTTTAGGTCTATTTGTGTCAATGTGTGTGCAAGTATTTGCTAGAAAATGAAGTTTAATGAAAGCTTTAATAACTGAAGTAGTTTTTTTTGTAATTAAATTATTAAAACTCCTTTTTGAATGGAAAATTGATTACATTAATTTAAAAAATGATTCTATGCAATGCAAAATGTGCAGTATTTCTATTGTGCATTCAGTAAATGTGATTTGTCATAATGCACAGATACAGTCACAGATGACTTCTTCAGCTTTTATGAATTATGTCAAATGAGATGTCCTTGGTTTATCTTTAAAGAATACAGATCTGTGATTTCCATTAAATGAGAATTGCAAAGTACAGTGTAACAGTGAGGTATTAAATTTACAGTTGCAAAGCAGGAAATGTTTATTTCAAGGGAGAGCAACGATAATATTAAAAAGGAAGTAGATGGGTTACGAAAATAAAAAAATTCACACTGGAAATGTTCTGAACCCTGCTGAATAAATTTGTGCAGTGTTACTGTAGATTTATATGTGGGGCGTTTTAAAATAACGTGAAATATCTGTCAACCCGACTTTAAATAACCGATTTTAAACTAATTTACACCAAATCTTCGGAGAAGTTGCAATGTTTTAAGTATTTTTTATCCGAGGGGTCATCAGTTTTCCAAATGCCAAAGTGACAAATTGGTGTTATGCATGGGACATTCTCTGGTTGACGCGAAAAGTGTTACGCATGGGACACATAAATGTACATACATTTATTTCCAAAACAAAATTTCTAGAATGAAATTTGTGGGTGCACATAAGCTTGGCAAAGCCCAACATACAAGATATTTTAAAAAAAACTGGTGAAATAACCGACAGTTATTGCTAAACAGCCTGTTAAAGGACATGAACTTGAAATTTCACTTTATTTTGAAACACCCCATGTAAGAATTCAAAATAAAGCCAAATTTTGAAGTCGGTAACAAATTAGCATTAGTTCTTTGCATGATAAATTAGTGATACAATTTTACGCTCTCCAGAGAACGACAGATGGAGCAGATAAATTTGATTTTGGACATGCAAAAGGCTAATAATTAACCATGACTTCTCTCTCTGTCTGCCTCAGGTGATGTTGACATACAGCTGTTCCCTCCATGGTCATGTTAATGTCGCACTTAAGGTGGTTCGTGCAAAGACTGATCGCGTTTTTTTTTTTTTTTTTAATAATTAACTTGCAATTGAGTACATGTACTAAAGTTAAAATGTCGCCAAGGTTACTATATCTACAGTTAAACTGTTTTCCTACATGTTAGCAATAGACCTTTATCACGGTGCGTCCATCTTTGTCTTGTTCCCGCTGCATAGTACGTGTCTGTTTTGAGAGAATCAATGTCCGCGCTGCACATTTTCTTGATCGCACCGCGCGCATGTCATTGTGATGCACACAATGAACATTTTTTAACACGGGGCCAAACTAATTTATTTCGGCAAGCCTCGCTTTGGTTACGATCATTTTAATAGGGGAAAAGGGCAGATGGCCGCACCCTGATAAAGGTCTATTGATGTTTCTGATGACCCAGAATACACTGGTAACTGACGTCGCTTATTAACATAAAAATTTAAATTTCAATGAAAGAATTTTATAGCAATTTTTTTCTCTACAAAATATGCACGTCTTGACCCTCTATCTCATGTGCAACTAAGGAACTACATTAATTAATGAAAGACATTTAACTCTGCAATGAATCAACTTAACACATTTCATTTTCTACAAAGCTTTTTAATGCAAAAATGAAATCCTTGCTTTATGTACAATGGATAAGCAAATACATGTATTTCATATTTTGTGCAGTACTGTACAACTGCTTAGGTTATGTAAGCATAGCAAAACGGAAATAACTAAATTCAGTTTGAAATAAAACTTGCATAGTCCTAATCAGGGGCCAATTTCATAAAGCTGTTTAGCAGAAAAATTTGCTTAATCCAAAATTTGTTTGCTTTATTAAAGTGGATTAATAGTCAAAATTGTATGATAACTTGTGCTCTTAGCAAGAATAACAGAACATCTGTTTATTGCAAAACACATCACATGAGATTTTGACGGCTAACCCATTTTTACAAAGACAACAAAATTTGGATTAAGCAAATTTTTCTGCTAAACAGCTTTATGAAATTAGCCCCTGGGCATTCATCAAGAGAAAATTTACAATTATACTTTTTGAACATTTGTCATTACACGAGAAAAGGTCAAAATATGATAGAAAAAAACACTTTTTGTTGACCCTGCTTTTAAAGCTCGTTAACGGTACGTGTACATGCTAGATCATTTTTTGGAGGGGAATCAGGTTAGCGTAGCGGTTGCTTTTCTCGCCTTCCACCTCTGTGGAATCGAATCCCGCCTGGGTCAGTATGTGGATTGGGTTTTCCCCCTATACAGAATTGTGTAGGGGTTTTCCTATAAAACAGCATTTCGTAGTCGTCTTCTCTTCACAGGTTTCTTCAGGCTTACAAGCTACAGTGCCTTGGGCACTTTTGAGGAATCCTTGGTTTCAATACCAGAAAAATTTTTTAAAAATAAATAATAATTTTAGCATAAAATCCTAATTTTTTGTATTGATTTCTTTTAAATATATTTTTTAGTGACGGATCACATTTTTGTTACTGCTTAGAGCAAATGAAAACACAATTTTGCTCAAATGTATACAGCATTGACATGACCAATATAACTTGGGATGAGGGAAAAAATCATATGGACCTCATCAAGATTAGAACCCGAGACCTCCAACTCACCGAGCAGATGCTCTACAGACTCAATTTTTGTCTCGGTGTTGCATGGGAGCGCAACAGACCAAGGTAACAAATGCAACATCTGGTATGGTGCATAACCACCATAGAAATGAAACAACCAAACTTGGGATGACTGATAAATTAAGAAATAAAAACTGATTAGAAATGACCGAGTACTGCTACCTAGTACTATTTTTGCATCGTAGAAGCATTTATGTGGGAAGTATGTCTCCCAATAGACCTTTATCACAGTGCATCCATCTTTGTCTTGTTTCCCATCGTACGTGTCGGGCACGTTCAACGCGTCTGCGCTACCGCGTGATGGGGCGTGTATCTCCCGTTAAGAATCACTGTCCACGCTGCGCACTCTCTTGATTGTGCAACGCCCGTGTCATTGTGATGCACACAATAAACAATTTCAAAATGGGACCAAACTAATTTTTTTCTGCAAGCCTCGCTTTGGTTACGTTAATTTTAATAGGAGAAAACGGAAGATGGCTGCACCGTGATCAAGGTCTATAATCATTTAATTCCAAGATTACTTAATTACTTGGCTCAGGCTTAAAGGTAAAGTTCATAATTTGCAGTTGACAAGAAAAACCTTACTAAAAGTGTCAATAACAATGGTACCAAACACCACATGAATTTATTTCAGTCCAAAATGGTATTTTGTGTGAGAAATTAACAACTGAAGGTGGTTTTCTAAAAGGTCTTACCATTAAACTCAACACAAAAACCATGCAAAAACCATTTCAAGCTTTCAGAAGTACTACTGCACCTATGTGAATGAAATTTCTACAGGGCAGTTTTACCAACATGGGCTTCTAATCACGAGTAGAAATAACACCCCATTTAACAGCTTACCAATCATGTGTTCTACCTTTAAAAACCTGTGCTTGATTGATTGTGAACCCATGGCGAATCCTGTGTGTCCCGGCTTAAGACCAAGTCTTCTTTTGGTCTCTTGTGAAATGAACTTCCAGGCTTCGCTGTGCTACTAGGTTGCCTTATTACCCCCAGGTCTGTGGCTGGACCCAGCTGAGTCTGATCTGGCTCTGGATGAGAGGCTTGATACACTGGTAAAGGAACTACCTGAGGCTCCTAGGGGGGAGGGAGAAGGGGAGGGGGAAAACAGGTACAGTAAAACTTGCTTAAGTCGGATACGTTTATGTCGGATTTTCACTTATCTCGGACAAAATCGCTTGGAACGTTTGATTTCGTATGTCATTCCTAATGCGTTTTTTCATCTTCGCGTAAGTCGGATTTTTGCTTAAGTCGGAGAAAATTGCTCAGTCCCGTTGGATCCGACTTATCCGAGGTTTACTGTACATCAATACACACTAGGTGGCCTTATTACCTCCAGGTCTGTGGCTGGACCCAGCTGAGTCTGATCATGCCCTGGATGAGAGGCTTGACACACTGATCATTTTTCCAAATGCCAAAGTGACAAATTGGTGTTATGCATGGGACATTCTCTGGTTGACGCGAAAAGTGTTACGCATGGGACACATAAATGTACATACATTTATTTCCAAAACAAAACACTTGTGTATAATTTCAAGCCACAGCTAGTGAATTCATACATGACCTTACTTGCAAGTGTCAAACCAACCTTGTTCCTGAAGCCCCGCCTCCTCTAGTTCCTTGCCCCGCCTCTCAGCAGCCAACCTCTCCAGTCCCTCCGTGTAGAACCCATTGAAATCCAGCCTATGTATGATGTTCGTCATGTTGTGCTCGGAATCCGTCGTACTGAACAAACTCAACTGGTCTAGGAGGCTCACAAGGAGTGTTGAGAAGTTACGATCAAAGTTTGCGATGGTGTTTGCGAATTCCTCGCTGCCGGTTAACTGGTCTACGTGCTCTGAAGCTACCTGAAGGAAGACAAAAGAAACGACAAAGGAATCATTGTTTCCTCTTCAGTAAATGTGACCGGCTTTTGGTATCAACTTAGTGTACATACAAAAAGGTATCTTTTAAAACATGTTTGAGGAAATTATGATAATGTTTGGCGAAGTTAATGTTATGTTCGTTGGAAATTATTGCAAATAGTGCTCATTTAAAATTATCAACTTGAAAATTGGCAATAAAAAGTTTGAGGTTGGCAATTTGGCCTCAAATTCCAGGTAGGTCGGGTTACCGTAAAAACACCATTTATTTTGTTTGGCCTTATCATGTGACTTGGCATCCGTTATAACAACACGAAAACTGGCCTCGCCTTCCACTTTCTGAATACCAATGAACTGCAACATGACAATCCCCTACTGTACCTTAGCGGCAGTTCTGTATTTCTTGGACTCTGACTTGTCCCTATCACGTGATTTGGCGTCCGTTGTATCAACACGAAAACTGGCCTCGCCTTCCACGTTCATCGTCTCAGTCATTCTCTGCATAAATACAAAGAATACGTTTTATTCGTAAAATCTAAATTATGAAATAGTTTTAAAAATCATCATTTATGTGTTATTTTCGGACTCGGTATGCATTATGCACTCAGCCAAGAAGTCACATGAAGTTTGCAAAGGTGACACGACTTGGTATGCACAATATACTGACAGCATTTTAATTAACGCCATGTTCAGGTGGGACTTGAACCCATGACCTCCTACTCCAACATCCACTCGACCACCAAGTGTTGAATGGCTGGCTCATTTCATTTCAATATACTTTAAGTGAATGATATCAATACTTGTATTATGAGGTTTTTCTTGTCAACACATAAAGTAAGATTTTGGGCCATTGCTAATCCCGTAATAATCAGCCAATTTCATAAAGGTGTTTAGCAGAAAAATTTGCTTAAACAGCTAGAATCCCCCCTTCCACATTTTTTTAGTTTTTCTGTTTATCATGGAGGTGTATGTGTCTACAACACCATCACAACTTGTTTTTCACAAAAAATCGACAGACTTTTGCTTAAAACGTAAAGCAGTTTCGACCCTCTTCACCCAAATTCTGAAACGCTCGAGGTCACTCGGCTTGTTTATCCACAGGGTGTTGACGTCATCCTGAGAAACATACAAAACGGTCTGTGCAGTATTGAATGGAAAATACACGAAGTGAATGTTTATCATGCCTGTTTTGTCCTTGTAATTCAAAATACAAACGTGAAAAACACTTCATGTAATATGACAGCAATCTACTATTACCTGTTTTGTGAAAAAACGATGAAATTGTGGCTCACAGTGACTCTCTTTTGAAGTAAATACTGGTGCATTGCGACGGGTGGTTTTGTCACGGAACGACCGGCATTCACAGCGGTCTGTGTACGGTCCACTGTGGCGTAGTTTCACGTGTTTGGACATCGGCCGTACAAGTTATAGAATGAGCGACTCATTTTTCTCTCTCTTGGTAATAGAAAAGAAAATCTTTCTGCTCTTTTTTTTCATAGTGTCTGGTAAAACATGCAACCACGCAGCTACTGGGCATATCTCTGGCTTTTTGGAACAACAAAATTCTTCAAAAAACACCATCTAAAAGAGACGGTTTTCTAAGTTTTTTGCGTGTAAACGTATGGAGCTAACAATCGTGTTGACTTCTCTTTCTCAGGATTGCGTCACGGGGTCACGCGCATATCATGAATACCTAATGAGCGTTTCAGAAATCGCGAAAATCTCATTTTCGAAAAGCGCACTTTTGCTTGCAATTTATCCACTTAAAACCGACAATTAAAAAATAATAAAAATCCACGTCGGCAAGAGGGATGTTTGGACTATCGTAAAAAGCCTAAATGCTGGATTTTGGCAAAGATGCAGCAATATTTCAGAAAATCCATTCACGTTTTTGTGTTGAGTAAATGCTTTCAACATTGAGCAACATTTTCCCCGTGAACTCGTTACATTAAGATTTTGGGTCAATTTCAGTCCTCGAATCAGCATTAAACTCTAACTACAGAACGTGTTTCAAGATCTGTGACGTAATTAAGTGAAGGCCATAATTGTATATTTGTAAAGGTGACTGCTTGCAGCAGTTTTCCGGCCAGAAGTAGATGTTTCTCAAGCTGCTGTAAGTGCATGCCGTAGTGAAAACGTTAAGGTACAAACCTGTATACAGTTGGCGAAGGTAACACACACCAGCATGAGTTTGCTAACAATCTTAAGTAGCTCAGGATCAGTCAACATGCAGTCCTTAAGACACATGTTGAGGAAGTCAGTGTGAATGTCAAGCACATCATCGATAGTTGAGACCTGTAAGACCACAGACAGGTTTTAATGAGTACGTCTTAAGCCATTTAATGGGGCAAGCTGAGCTTGCTAACAATCTTAAGTAGTCAACATGCAGTCCTTCAAACACATGGTGCTCCCAGTTACCTGTCTGAGTTTAGTTTCCATGATCTGCCAGTTCGGTTCCACTACTTCAAACATCATATAGCACTGTAGATTATGCACTAGGTAATACTATGTAGATGTGCAACGGTACATACTAGGTAGATGGCTTGATAAGTTTCCACAGACTCGTGTGTAGTGTCAACACAAAGCCATATAATTCAAACACGGCCAAAGACCCCTTGAGCACTGATTACCTGTCTGAGTTTAGTTTCCATGATCTGCCAGTTTGGTTCCACAACCTCAAACATCATGTAGTACTGTAGGTTCTGCACCAAATGTAGCATTCGTTGACGTAGAGCGAAGGCCGCGGCGTACCACTTGGAGGAGTGAAGGGTGTACTGCTTGGCAGCTTTGTTTAGTACCCATAAACTGTAAAGATCCAGGCAAAAAGATCAGTACTTTACACAAGAGACTGTTAACGTCACGCCTTCGTTTCATTTTAATGGTGATTAGGCACCATGCCTGATGTTGCGTTTGTTACCATTTTTGGTGTCATTTGACAATCATGACCCACGTGGCCCGAATGTTAACCAGTAAAATGTGTTAACCAACACTTATCTGGGGTACCATGGCAGAGTGGTTTGGGTCATTGACTGGCAATACTCGGGTGAAAACGTGGGGTTGCGGGTCCGATACCCCGCTGGGGTACCTGTGCCCTTGAGCAAGGCACTTAAACACACTTGATCAATCCTTCGGAAGAGA